>JARQOD010000002.1:638481893-638515986 GCA_033576555.1 Oophaga sylvatica
GGGGCAGTATTATAGTAGTTATATTCTTGTACATAGGGGCAGTATTATAGTAGTTATATTCCTGTACATAGAGGCAGTATTATAGTAGTTATATTCTTGTACATAGGGGCAGTATTATAGTAGTTATATTCTTGTACATAGGAGCAGTATTATACTAGTTATATTCTTGTACATAGGAGCAGTATTATAGTAGTTATATTCTTGTACATAGGGGCAGTATTATAGTAGTTATATTCTTGTACATAGGGGCAGTATTATAGTAGTTATATTCTTGTACATAGGGCAGTATTATAGTAGTTATATTCTTGTACATAGGAGCAGTATTATAGTAGTTATATTCTTGTACATAGGGCAGTATTATAGTAGTTATATTCTTGTACATAGGGGCAGTATTATAGTAGTTATATTCTTGTATATAGGAGCAGTATTATAGTAGTTATATTCTTGTACATAGGGGCAGTATTATAGTAGTTATATTCTTGTACATAGGGCAGTATTATAGTAGTTATATTCTTGTACATAGGGCAGTATTATAGTAGTTATATTCTTGTACATAGGAGCAGTATTATAGTAGTTATATTCTTGTACATAGGAGCAGTATTATAGTAGTTATATTCATGTACATAGGAGCAGTATTATAGTAGTTATATTCTTTTACATAGAGGCAGTATTATAGTCATTAAAGAATATTTTTAAAATAAAATACAGTAATTTGCTATTGACATTATTCTAAATCTAGAACCATATAGCTAATACATGTTGTATGTACATCTTAGTTCTAGTTTGTACAGAAGTCTCGGTAATTTCTATTAATAGGTAACATTTAACAAAAAGTCCTCATGACTAAGTGGTGAAATAATTGCACGGTTTGGGGATATGACAAGGAATTGACCCTACACTAAGTAATATCTCACAAACCTCGGCTCTACAATAACAACTCTGCTAAGTCCTTCTAATCCTGCACAAAGCCTGCAATTAATTCCTCTCTTGCCAATTTCCCTATTACTATTTCCATCAGAGCACATGTTAATAGGTTACGTGGTGTCATCGTGCAGATGAATTGCGAATCTTCTACTCGCCCGGGATAAGCTGACCCGCTCCGCTCCACTTTGTGGTCTCCATAGTGTCACTATTTGGCGATGGACTTGTCCTTTTAAGCTGAGTTTAAGATCATTGAGTTTGAGCAGTTGAGCATGGTAATGAGGATGATACAACTTAGGAAGTTTTCTTTTTCTGGACTCTTTGACCTCGTTCTGACGAACCTGTGAGTTCCAGCCCATTGCATCAGCTCGTCCTGCATCCTACAGTATCATTATGTGTGACCGTAGATCACGTCTGATTACAGCGCCCTGTTGTGTGGGAGTCGTATCGTCTGAATAATAGCAGCAGACACAGATGTAATGTCACGCTGGATACGAATTAACGCCCAGCGTGCGACGCAACAAGTGGAACACCAGTGAAGATATCCAAAGACGACCCTGGTGATAGGGAGCAGGGAGATTGGTCACCTCCTGACATAAACCTGAGTCTGATCCCTGCTCTTCCTATCATCCCTAGACGGGTCCTTCTACCCGTGTGCGATCATGTGCCTAAGTCCTGATCTTACCCTGTCTAGTGGATAGGTCAGCGAGACTACCCCACTATTGCAACACGAGGAAGGTACAACAAACATTGGGAAAAGACACAACAAATAGCACTCCTCTCCTTCACCAACAGCTCAGCTTCACCAGTGCCAGACTCCTTCAAAGAGGTCAGTATAGATGGTCTATAACCGGCAAGGAATGAAGCTAGCGGTGGGTTTATATAGAGGAAGGAAGTGGTCGCAACGTGCTGCAGCTGAGAAGTCAAGCACCAAGTTCACAGCCAGAAGAGAAAGGGTCCGTAATCCTTTCAGCACCGAACGAAAGTAAAAACTCCAAATCATGGTAAACGATAGCCAGATGGTAAAGAGGACCTGCGATCTATTAAACGTGGTGACCTTCTGATCCCAGATCCTCCAGGAGCCACGTCCAGATGTGACACACCCGTGACATGTAAAGCCGAGTCTACACATTCATAGACATAGATGGAGCCCAGAAATAAAATCACAGATATGTATTAGCAATAAGATAATATACAAATGCAGCACAGCTGAGATTGTTTCTTCTGATCACTTGGTGACATTACTGGCTTAGAAAGGTACAAACTGGACTCTTTTTTTGTTTACTACTTCCTCCATTGTTCAACTGTTTTACGCTACAAATTCAAAACTTTTTCTCTCATAGCAGGTTATCTCACACCTCTCCTCTGAATAAAGTGAGAAAATATAGTGATACATCTAGACACCTATGAATTTCCCATAGGCCCTAGGCAGTCTATCTTTGCCTTAAACCTATAGTGGGGAAAAAAAGTATTTAGTCAGCCAGCAATTGTGCAGGTTCTCCCACTA
The DNA here is from genome assembly GCA_033576555.1 of Oophaga sylvatica. Lineage (NCBI taxonomy): Eukaryota > Metazoa > Chordata > Amphibia > Anura > Dendrobatidae > Oophaga > Oophaga sylvatica. The sequence goes on from JARQOD010000002.1 coordinate 638,484,322, forward strand.
TAAAGATGAGAGAGGCCTGTAATTGACATCATAGGTAGACCACAACTATGAGAGTCAAAATGAGAAAACAAATCCAGAAAATCACCTTGTCTGATTTGGTAAGATTTATTTTGCAAATTATGGTGGAAAATAAGTATTTGGTCACCTAAAAACATGGAAGATTTCTGGCTCTCGCAGACCTGTAACTTCTTCTTTAAGAGGTTCCTCTGTCCTCCACTCATTACCTGCAGTAATGGTGCCTGTGTGAACTTGTTATCAGTATATAAGACACCTGTCCACAACCTCAAACAGTCACACTCCAAACTCCACTATGGTGAAGACCAAAGAGCTGTGGAAGGACACCAGAAACAAAATTGTAGCCCTGCACCAGGCTGGGAAGACTGAATCTGCAGCAGCTTGGTGTGAGAAAATCACCTGTGGGAGCAATAATAAGAAAATGGAAGACACACAAGACCACTGATAATCTCCCTCAATCTGGGGTTCCACGGAAGATCTCACCCCGTGGGGTCAAAATGATCACGAGAACGGTGAGCAAAAATCCCAGAACCACACGGGGGACCTAGTGAATGACCTGTATAGAGCTGGGACCAAGGCTACCGTCAGTAACACTACGCCGCCAGGGACTCAGATCCTGCGGTGCCAGACGTGTCCCTCTGCTTAAGCCAGTACATGTCCGGGCCCGTCTGAAGTTTGCTAGAGAGCATTTGGATTATCCAGAAGAGTATTGGGAGAATTGGTCTGATGAAACCAAAGTAGAACTGTTTGGTAGAAACAAAACTCGTCGTGTTTGGAGGAGACAGAATGCTGAGTTGCATCCAAAGAACACCATACCTACTGTGAAGCATGGGGGTGGCAACATCTTGCTTTGGGGCTGTTTCTCTGCAAAGGGACCAGGAAAATGAATAGGGCCATGTATCGTGAGTGCAAACCTCCTTCCATCAACAAGGGCATTGAAGAAGAAATGTGGATGGGTTTTTCAGCATGATAATGACCCCAAGCACACCGCCAGGGCAAAAAAGGAGTGGCTTCGTAAGAAGCATATGAAGGTCCTGGAATGGCCTAGCCCAGTGATGGCTAACCTTGGCACTCCAGCTGTTGTAAAACTACAACTCCCAGCATGCCATTGCAACCTGCAGCAGTTGAGGCATGCTGGGAGTTGTAGTTCTCCAACAGCTGGAGTGCCAAGGTTCGCCATCACTGGCCTAGCCAGTCTCCATGTCTCAACCCCATAGAAAACCTTTGGAGGGATTTGAAAGTCCGTGTTACCCAGCGACAGCCCCAAAACATCACTGGTCTAGAGGAGATCTAGAGGAGATCTGCATGGAGGAATGGGCCAACCTACCACCAGCAGTGTTGCAACCTGGTGAAGACTTACAGAAAACATCTGACCTCTGTCATTGCCAACAAAGGATATATAACAAAATATTGAGATGAACTTTTGTTTATGACCAAATACTTATTTTCCACTATAATTTGCAAAATAAATCTCATCTTTTTAAGTGGGAGAACTCGCACAATTGGTGGCTGGCGACTAAATACTTTTTTCCCCACTGTATATTGAACTTTAGCATGACTTAATTTACTTTGATTGTTTTTCTTTCTATTCCTGCCTTTACAAATTTTACTTTTTTCCCTAAATATAGCCATAAGTGAGCATTTTAATTTTTGTGTGCAAAAAATTGTGTTTTTTAAAGGCGCCATATATTGTATTAAAAATATATGTATGTAATATCTTCAATATTTTAAAGGAGAACTAAACTTTCAACAATAAGATATTTTAATAGATCTTTATCAGAGAAATCTTCTCCTTTCTCCACTTATGAGTGACTTTTTCCCATCCCCTGTTATGATTTGGTAGCTGAGGAGAGCAGGTAAAAAAGGCAATACACCAGAGCAGTTGGAATCTATGAGATTGCAGTACTCTGACTAACCACCACAACTAAAGGCAGCCGTGGAGCGTTCCTACGTTGGTCCTAGACGCCTCGTCACAGCCTGAGAAACTAACTACACCTAAAGATAGAAATAGGAAAGCTATCTGCTCCGGAGCAGATCCCCAAAGAACATAGAAAGCCCCCAAACATGTAATGGCGGCCAGACAAGAAGAAATACTGACACAGACAGAAAATAGTAAGAGCAAACGTTGGGGCCCAAACTTACTAAATAGAAAAGGATAGGAAGGGTACTTACTGCAATCCCAAAAAACCCTGAAAAGCACCAATTCTACTAATTTCAAAAACACCTGAGATCACACGACCTCTACCACCTAAATTAGTTCTCTGGTGTAACCAAAAACAAAACAGCAGCCACTGAAAAAACTGGAAAAAGCAAATGTACAAACATCAGTGGCTGAACTGAACAGAGAGGGCAAAAGCCCCAGAGGGGACCCTGAAGGCCCCCACAGAAGTGCAGGACAAAATGCAAAAATCAAGCACAAAAACAAAAAAAAGAAAATGTCTTATCTGTTAGCAGGAGATTCAGACACGACACAGCGGGCTACCAAGGAAACAGGAATCAAGGATTGAGACCAGAACAATTGATCACCGGCAACCCTGATGGGAAGGCGACTCCCTTATATAAGACCAGTCAGTAACACCTGATTCCCAATCCTCACAATCTTCACTGGACAGTCCAGTACCGTTTGTAACCACCAGAGGGAGCTTCTGCTCAGAACTCATTTCCAGTCTATTCACAACAGTACCCGCCTTGAGGAGGGGTCACCGAACCCTCATTTGAGCAACCAGGTCGGTCAGGATGAGTTCTATGATACGCACGGATGAGTCTCCTAGCATGGATCTCCGAAGCAAACACCCAAGAATTGTCTTCCTGACCATAACCTCTCCATTTAACCAAATACTGGAGTTTCCGTCTAGAAAAACGAGAATTCAATATTTTCTCAACCACATACTCCAGATTGCCCTCAACCAAAACAGGGTCAGGAGGCACAGTAGTAGGAACCACTGGCTCAACAAACCTCTTCAACAAGGACTTGTGGAACACGTTATGGATCTTAAATGTCCTTGGAAGAAGCAAACGAAAAGAAACAGGATTAAGAATCTCCATGATCTTATAAGGTCCAATGAACCTAGGCTTAAATTTAGGAGATGCCACTCTCATAGGAATATTTCTTGAGGACAACCAGACCAAGTCCCCCACTTTAAACCGAGGACCATCAGTCCTATGCCGGTTAGCAAACCGCTGGGCCCTCTCCTGAGAGAGGGACAACCTCTCCACTACCTGGTCCCAAATCTGTTGCATACGCTCCACAACAGAGTCAACACCTGGACAGACAGAAGCCTCCGTCTGTCCTGAAGAAAATCGAGGATGAAACCCAGAATTACAGAAAAATGGAGACATCAAAGTGGCAGAGCTAGCCCTATTATTAAGAGCAAACTCAGCCAAAGGCAAAAAAGAGACCCAGTCATCCTGATCAGCAGACACAAAGCATCTTAGATAAGTCTCCAATGTCTGGTTTGTTCTCTCAGTTTGACCATTGGTCTGAGGATGAAACGCCGAGGAGAAAGACAATTGAACACCAATTTTAGAACAAAAGGTCCTCCAAAATCTGGAAACAAACTGGACTCCTCTGTCAGACACAATGTTCTCAGGAATGCCGTGTAAACGAACCACGTGCTGAAGGAACAAAGGCACCAATTCAGAGGAGGAAGGCAACTTAGGTAATGGCACAAGATGTATCATCTTGGAAAACCTATCGCAAATCACCCAGATGACGGTCATTCTCTGAGAAACAGGGAGGTCGGAAATGAAATCCATAGAGATATGGGTCCATGGTCTCTTGGGCACAGGTAATGGCATCAACAAACCACTAGAACGAGAGCAAGGCTTGGAGCGAGAGCAAGTCCCGCAGGACTGCACAAACTCCCTGACATCACGAGACAAGGTAGACCACCAAAAGGACCAACTAACCAAGTCTCTGGTACCAAAAATTCCGGGATGACCGGCCAACGTGGAACAATGAATCTCAGACATTACACTCTTTTTCCACTGGTCCGGGACAACAATTTCCCAACAGGGCAGCGCTCGGGCTTATCCTCCTGACACCCCTCCAGAGCCAGTCTCAAATTGGGCGAGATGGCGGAAAGAACTACACCCTCTTTCAAAATAACAGAAGGATCAGATAACTCAGGAGAGTCCGCCAGGAAACTCCTCGAGAGGGCATCCGCCTTAACATTTTTAGTGCCAGGAAGAAATGAAACCACAAAATTAAAACGTGTGAAAAACAAGGCCCACCTGGCCTGTCTAGGATTAAGTCGCTTGGCAGATTCCAGATAAACTAGATTCTTATGGTCCGTAAGGACCACCACCTGATGTTTGGCTCCCTCCAGCCAATGTCTCCACTCTTCAAAAGCCCACTTCATGGCTAATAACTCCCGATTACCCACGTCATAATTACGTTCAGTGGGAGAAAATTTTCGAGAGAAAAAGGCACAAGGGTTACTTTTAGAGGTCTCTGGATCTCTTTGGGACAAAACGGCACCTGCCCCAATTTCAGAGGCATCAACCTCCACCTGAAATGGTAGAGAAACATCAGGCTGCCGTAGAACAGGAGCAGAAGTGAATCTCTGCTTAAGTTCCTGAAATGCAGAGACTGCCTCAGGAGGCCAATTCACCACATCAGAACCCTTCTTGGTCAAATCAGTTAATGGTTTAACAATAACAGAGAAATTACCAATAAATTTACGATAAAAATTGGCAAAACCCAAGAATCTTTGAAGAGCCTTTAATGAAGTAGGCTGGACCCAATCACAGATGGCCTGAACCTTGACCGGGTCCATTTCAATAACAGATGGGGACAAAATGAATCCCAGAAATGAGATCCTCTGAACGCCAAAAAGACACTTTGATCCCTTCACATACAGAGCATTCTCTCTCAAAATCTGGAACACAGTCCGAACATGTTTTACATGAGAGTCCCAGTCATTGGAAAAAATCAAGATATCATCCAAATAAACAATCAGAAATTTATCCACAAAATCCCTGAAAATGTCATTCATGAAGGACTGGAAGACAGAAGGAGCATTAGTGAGCCCAAAGGGCATCACAAGGTACTCAAAATGCCCTTCAGGGTATTAAATGCCGTCTTCCATTGATCCCCGTGCTTAATGCGAATAAGGTTATATGCCCCCCTGAGGTCAAGCTTGGTAAACCAAGTAGCGTTTTTCACCCTGGAAAACAGATCAGAGATCAAGGGTAAAGGATATTGATATTTCACAGTAATATTGTTCAAGAGACGATAATCAATACACGGCCTTAATGAACCATCCTTTTTGGCCACAAAGAAAAAACCGGCACCTAAGGGTGAAGAGGATGGTCTGATATGACCCTTCTCCAATGACTCCTTGATATAAGACCGCATAGCGTCATGTTCAGGTACAGACAAGTTAAAAAGGCGACCTTTAGGGAATTTACTACCAGGCACTAATTCAATAGCGCAGTCATAGCTCCTATGGGGAGGTAAGGATGCAGATTTACTTTCGCTAAACACATCAGAAAAATCAAACAAAAAGTCAGGAACATCCTGAGCCTGGGGGGAGGCAGAAAAAACAGGAGTGTTGGTATTAACACATTGGCAGCCCCAACTGGTAACAGACACAGATTTCCAATCCAAAACAGGATTATGAGACTGTAACCAAGGGAAACCCAGTACGATAATGTCATGCAGATAATACAGAATCAAAAATTTGCAACTCTCCTGATGATCAGGTTCTACCCTCATTATCACCTGAGTAGAGAACTGAGGTTTATTCTCAGCCAAAGGGGTAGAATCGATCCCCAGTAGGGGAATAGACTTCCGTAGGGGTATCAAGGGAAACCCACAACGTTTAGCAAAATCAAAATCCATCAGGTTAATAGCTGCTCCAGAATCAACAAAAGCCTGAGCAGAAAATGAGGACAGAGAGCATATCAGGGTCACAGTTAATAAAAACTTAGTCTGAACACTACCCAAGACAACTGAGCGTGCAAAACGTCTTCCCCGCTTAGGGCAGACTGAAATAGCATGAGAGGCATCACCACAGTAGAAACATAACCCATTGCGCTTTCGAAATTCATGACGCTGTGCCCCAGAAACCACTCTATCACACTGCATGGATTCAGAAGCAGGTTCACAAGGCAACATTATTCCACGCATACCTTTCCGCTCACGTAAACGTCTGTCAATTTGAAACGCTAATGACATAGAATCATTGAGACCAGAGGGAACAGGGAATCCCACCATAACATCCTTTACATTATCTGACAGTCCCTTCCGAAAAAGAGCTGCCAAAGCGTCGTCATTCCATTTGGTCAGGACTGCCCACCTACGGAATCTCTGACAGTATAACTCAGCGTCATCAAGCCCCTGATTTAATGCCAACAAAGTTTTTTCAGCTTGATCAGTGACATTAGGCTCATCGTACAATAACCCCAAAGCCTGAAAAAACGCATCAACATCACTCAAAACAGGATCCCCAGGTGTCAGGGAAAAAGCCCAATCCTGAGGGTCGCCGCGCAGGAGAGAGATGACAATTTGAACCTGCTGCGCTGCGTTCCCTGAGGACTTAGATTTTAAGGCAAAAAACAATTTACAGTTATTTTTGAAATTCGGAAATTTAGCTCGATCCCCTAAAAACAAATCTGGCATGGGAATCCTAGGTTCCACAACAGGCAACCTAGCAAGATAGGTAGCAATACTCCGAACTTCAGTGGCAAGCTGATCCACACGGCCAGACAACTGTGCAAACTCCATTGAGAGAGAAAAAAAATCCTCCTCAGCACCCAGAGATACAGAGGGAAAAAAAAAAATGCAACAAACAGAAAAAAAAAAAAAATCTCTGACAACTCTGACAAATTTTTTTTTTCTTTCCACAATATTTTTCCCTTCTGTGAGTACCATATAATTTTCAGTTTGGGCCGGTGATACTGTTATGATTTGGTAGCTGAGGAGAGCAGGCAAAAAGGAAATACACCAGAGCAGTTGGAAACTATGAGATTGCAGTACTCTGACTAACCACCACAACTAGAGGCAGCCGTGGAGCGTTCCTACGTTGGTCCTAGACGCCTCGTCACAGCCTGAGAAACTAACTACACCTAAAGATAGAAAGAGGAAAGCTATCTGCCCGGAGCAGATCCCCAAAGAACATAGAAAGCCCCCAAACATGTAATGGCGGCCAGACAAGAAGAAATACTGACACAGACAGAAAATAGTAAGAGCAAACGTTGGGGCCCAAACTTACTAAATAGAAAAGGATAGGAAGGGCACTTACTGCAATCCCAAAAAACCCTGAAAAGCACCAATTCTACTAATTTCAAAAACACCTGAGATCACACGACCTCTACCACCTAAATTAGTTCTCTGGTGTAACCAAAAACAAAACAGCAGCCACTGAAAAAACTGGAAAAAGCAAATGTACAAACATCAGTGGCTGAACTGAACAGAGAGGGCAAAAGCCCCCAGAGGGGACCCTGAAGGCCCCCACAGAAGTGCAGGACAAAATGCAAAAATCAAGCACAAAAACAAAAAAAAGAAAATGTCTTATCTGTTAGCAGGAGATTCAGACATGACACAGCAGGCTACCAAGGAAACAGGAATCAAGGATTGAGACCAGAACAATTGATCACCGGCAACCCTGATGGGAAGGCGACTCCCTTATATAAGACCAGTCAGTAACACCTGATTCCCAATCCTCACAATCTTCACTGGACAGTCCAGTACCGTTTGTAACCACCAGAGGGAGCTTCTGCTCAGAACTCATTTCCAGCCTATTCACAACAATCCCCCTTATTTCCAGAACTCATCATTTACTCTAAAAGAAACAGTTTCAAATATTTCTTGCTCAAGAGAGGATGTACTTCCAGCACAACGTAGGGCAGGAAGAGTGAGAGAAGAAACAAATGTGTACATAAAAATCATGCTGAGTTTTCTAACAAGTCATTTTCCTCATCTCAGAACTGGAGTCATATCTACACCGCTCAATACAGTTGTGCTAAAAATTTACATACCCCGGCTTTCTTGGCCATTTTTTTCCGAGCATATGAATGATAACAACAAAACTTTTTCTCCACTCATGGTTAGTGGTTGGATCAAGCCATTTATTGTCAAACTACTGTGTTTTCTCTTTTTAAATCATAAAGACAACCCAAAACATCCAAATGACCCTAATCAAAAGTTCACACACCCTGGTAATTTTGGCCTGATAACATGCACATAAGTTGACACAAATGGGTTTGAATGGCTACTAAAGGTAACATCCTCACCTGTGACCTGTCTTCTTGTAATCAGGGTGTATGCATAAAAGCTGAGTGAGTTTCTTGGATCCAGACAGACTCTTGCATCTTTCATCCAGCCACTGATGGTTCTGGATTGTGAGTCATGGAGAAAGCAAAAGTATGGTCAAGGGATCTATGGGAAAATGTAGTTGAACTGTATAAAACAGGAAAGGGATACAAAAAGATATCCAAGGAATTGATAATGCCAGTCAGCAGCGTTCAAACTGTGATTAACAAATAGAAAATCAGGGGATCTGTAAAAACAAAACCACGGTCAGACCAACAAAAACTTTGTCCACAACTGCCAGGAAAATTGTTTGGGATGAAAAAGAAAAACCCACAAATTACATCAGCTGAAATACTGGACTCTCTGAAAACTAGCGGTGTGGCTGTTTCAAGATGCACAATAAGGAGGCACTTGAAGAAAAATGGGCTGCATGGTCGAGTCGCCAGAAGAAAGTCATTACTGCACAAATGCCACAAAGTATCTCGCCTACAATACGCAAAACAGCACAGAGAGAAGCCTCAAAACTTCCGGAACAAGGTAATTTGGAGTGATGAGACCAAAATTGAACTTTTTGCCCACAACCATAAACGTTACATTTGGAAAGATGTCAGCAAGGCCTATGATGAAAGGAACACCATTCCTACTGTAAAGCATGGAGGTGGATCGCTGATGTTTTGGGGATGTGTGAGCTACAAAGGCACAGGAAACTGGTTCAAAGTTAAACAAAATATAAATGCAGCACGTTATCAGCAAATACTGGAGACAAATTTGAAATCATCAGCCCGGAAGCTGCACATGGGACGTACTTGGATGTTCCAACATGACATCGATCCAAAACACAAGGCCAAGTTGACCTGTCATTGGTTACAGCAGAACAAAGTGAAGGTTCTGGAGTGGCCATCTCAGTCTCCTGACCTCAATATCATTGAGCCACTCTGGGGAGATCTCAAGCGCGCAGTTCATGCTAGACAGCCCAGGAATTTACAGGACCTGGAGGCTTTTACCAAGAAGAGTGGGCAGCTTTACCATCTGAGAAAATAAAGAACCTCATCCACAACTACCACAAAAGACTTCAAGCTGTCATTGATGTTAGAGGGGGCAATACACGGTATTAAGAAATGGGGTATGTGAACTTCTGATCAGGGTCATTTGGATGTTTTGGGTTGTCATTATGATTTAAAAAGAGAAAACACAGTAGTTTGACAATAAATGGCTTCACCCAACCACTAACTATGAGAAGAAAAAAATGTTGTGTTATCATTCATATTCTCTGAAAAAAGGCCAAGAAAGCAAAAATTCTGACAGGGTATGTAAACTTTTGAGCACAACTCTAAATTTCTGTGTTCTGTGGCTACATCTATTTATGCTCTAAGGTTTGAAAGGCGAAGCTCTGTCATGTCTGTGTGTGTTATGTATGGTAGATTGCCTCCACCCACCTGCTCAGACTCAACTGCAAAGTAAAAGCTGAAGCTTACAGAGGTGAAAACTGGTGAAAATTGCAGGATAAAAGTAATATAATGGCCAGAAATAGTGTTATTCCTCATGTACACACATGACAGTTTATTATGAAACGTCACCTAAAAGTGTAATTACCCTCTATGTTTTCTTTTTGGCTATTATTCTGCAGGTCAGTATGATTACAACAATTCCAAGTTTACACAGTAGACTTTTTATGTTTCGCTACTTTTACGAAAGAAACACTGTAATTTTTTTTTAAATTGCGTTTCAGTTTTTTTATTTATACATAGATATACTTTATTAATTTTTCTGTTGTCTGAACTTTGTGAATGCTTGCTTTTTTGTAGGATGAGTTATTGATTTTATTGGTACCACTAGGACACATTTTACTTTTTGAAATGTTTTTTTTTTACGGCTTTCCATTAAATTAATTTCCAATGTTCACTATGTGGGGTAACTAACAATAATTTGAGTCTTTACAATTTATGTGAAATATTACCTTAATTATTTTCCACATTTTTTATAGGGAAACTTGCGATATCTTGATAACCTGTGTATTATACCTAATGGATGTGTCTTGATGGCAAACTCCGAGGCGGTTTTAGGCTACGATACTCATCAATACTTGACAGCATCACCGGGGCACAGAGGCGACATAGGGGCTCTTACCTTTCTCTAAACAGATGCTGGGGGCTACAGATATCACAGATCCTTGCCTTTACTGCAGAAATATCAGCTGCAAAGCCTTCAGTTATGACCCTGGGTTAGTTACATACCCCTTGCATGATGAATGCATCCCCACGTTTGTGACCACAGGTTTGTTACACCACTTTGGCTGTAACTCTAGATTGGTTGCGTCTCCTCACTATGACTGCTTGCTTGCACCCCCAGTAGTGACTGCATCTTTTCTGGTTGTGACTCCAGCTTGGGTGCACCCTCCCTGGTTGTGATACCATATTGTCTGTATCCCATTTTCTTTTGACCCCAGGTTGGCTGCACATCTTCTGATTGTTACACAAGGCTGTTTATATCCATTTTGCTTGTGAAACCAGGTTTACTGCACCAGATCTGTTCGTGACCCCATGTTATCTATATCCCTCTCGGTAGTGACCCCATGCTGTCTGTATCCCTCTCGGTAGTGACTCCATGCTGTCTATATCCTCTCTAGTGACTCCATTGTCTTATCCCTCTCGTAGTGACCATGCTGTCTATATCCCTCTCGGTAGTGACTCCATGCTGTATATCCCTCTCGTAGTGACCCATCTGTATTCCCTCTCGTAGTGACCCATGTGTCTATATCCCTCTCGGTAGTGACTCCATGCTGTAGTATCCCTCCGTAGTGACCCATGCTGTCTATATCCCTCTCGGTAGTGATCCATGTTGTCTATCCCTCTCGGTAATGACCCCTTGCTGTATATACCCTCTCGGTAGTGACCCATGCTGCCTATATCCCTCTCGTAGTGACTCCATGCTGTCTGTATCCCTCTCCATAGTGACCCCATGTTGTCTGTATCCCTCTGGTAATGACCCATGTGTCTATATCCTCTCGGTAGTGACCCCATGTTGTCTGTATCCCTCTCGGTAATGACCCCATGTTGTCTGTATCCCTCTCGGTAATGACCCCATGTTGTTATATATCCTCTCGGTAATGACCCATGTTGTCTATATCCCTCTCGGTAGTGACCCATGCTGTCTGTATCCTCTCGGTATGACTCCATGTTGTCTGTATCCTTCTCGGTAATGACCCCATGTGTCTGTATCCCTCTCGGTAATGACCCATGTGTCTATATCCTCTCGGTAATGACCCCATGCTGTCTATATCCCTCTCATAGTGACCCCATGCTGTCTATATCCCTCTCGATAATGACCCCATGTTGTCTATATCCCTCTCCATAGTGACCCCATGCTGTCTTATCCCTCTCGGTAGTGACTCCATGTTGTCTATATCCTCTCCATAGTGACCCCATGTTGTCTATATCCCTCTCCATAGTGACCCCATGCTGTCTGTATCCCTCTAGTAAGTGACTCCATGCTGTCTGTATCCTCTCGTAGTGACTCCATTGTCTATATCCTCTCATAGTGACCCCATGTTGTCTATATCTTCCTCCGATAATGACCCCATGTGTCTATATCCCTCTCTGTAGTGACTCCATGTTGTCTTATCCCTCTCCATAGTGACCCATGTTGTCTTATCCCTCTCGGTAGTGACCCATGCTGTCTATATCTCTCTTGTATGACCCCATGTGTCTATATCCCTCTCGGTAATGACCCCATGTTGTCTATATCCTCTCTCGGTAATGACCCATGTGTCTATATCCCTCTTCGGTAATGACCCCATGTTGTCTATATCCCTCTCGGTAATGACCCCATGTTGTCTTATCCCTCTCGGTAATGACCCATGCTGTCTATATCCCTCTCGGTAGTGACTCCATGTTGTCTGTATCCCTCTCGGTAATGACCCATGTTGTCTGTATCCCTCTCGTAGTGACCCCATGTGTCTATATCCCACTCGGTAGTGACCCCATGTTGTCTGTATCCCTCTCGGTAATGACCCATGTTGTCTGTATTCCCTCTCGGTAGTGACCCATGTTGTCTGTATCCCTTCGGTAATGACCCATGTTGTCTATATCCCTCTCGGTAGTGACCCATGTTGTCTGTATCCCTTCGGTAATGACCCATGTTGTCTGTATCCCTCTCGATAATGACCCCATGTTGTCTATATCCCTCTCGGTAGTGACCCCATGCTGTCTAGTATCCCTCTCGGTAGTGACCCCATGTGTCTGTATCCCTCTCGGTAATGACCCATGTGTCTGTATCCCTCTCGGTAATGACCCCATGTTGTCTAGTATCCCTCTCGGTAATGACCCATGCTGTCTGTATCCCTCTCGGTAATGACCCATGTGTCTATATCCCTCTCGGTAATGACCCCATGCTGTCTGTATCCCTCTCGGTAATGACCCATGTTGTCTGTATCCCTCTCGGTAATGACCCATGTTTGTCTGTATCCCTCTCGGTAATGACACACCCATGTATGATCTGTATATCCCTCTCGGTAATGACCCCATGCTGTCTATATCCCTCTCGGTAATGACCCATGTTGTCTGTATCCCTCTCGGTATGACCCATGTGTCTTATCCTTCGGTAATGACCCATGTGCTATATCCCTCTCGTAATGACCATGCTGTCTATATCCTTCGGTAATGACCCATGTTGTTATTCCCTCTGTACCCCATGCTGTCTTATCCCTCTCGTATGACCCCATGTTGTCTGTATCCCTCTCGTAGGACCCATGCTGTCTTATCCTCTCGGTAGTGACTCCATGTGCTATATCCTCTCGAATGACCCCATGTTGTTATTCCTCTCGGTAGTGACCCATGCTGCTATATCCTCTGGTAATGACCCCATGTGTCTATATCCTCTCGGTAGTGACCCCATGCTGTCTTATCCTCTCGTAGTGACTCTTGTCTTTCCCTCTCGTAAGACCCCATGTTGTCTTATCCCTCTCATAATGACCCATGTGTCTATATCCTCTCGTATGACCCATGTGTCTTATCCCTCTCGATAATGACCCATGTTGTCTTATCCCTTCTAGTGACCCCATGCTGTCTTATCCCTCTCGTATGACTCCATGTTGTCTTATCCTCTCGGTAATGACCCATGTTGTCTTATCCTCTCGGTATGACCCATGTGTCTATATCTCTTGGTATGACCCATGTTGTCTTATCCCTCTCGGTAATGACCCCATGTTGTCTATATCCTCTCCATAGTGACCCATGCTGTCTATATCCCTCTCGTATGACCCCATGTTGTCTATATCCTCTCCTAGTGACCCATGTGTCTGTATCCCTCTCTAGTGACCCATGTTGTCTTATCCTCTCCTAGTGACCCATGTTGTCTATCCTCTCGTAGTGACCCATTGTCTTATCCTTCGTAGTGACCATGTTGTCTATTCTCGTATGACCCATTTGTCTATATCCCTCATAGTGACCCATGTTGTCTTATCTTCCATAGTGACCCCATGCTGTCTGTATCCCTCTCGGTAGTGACTCCATGTTGTCTGTATCCCTCTCCATAGTGACCCATGTCTGTATCCTCTCGGTAGTGACCCCATGCTGTCTATATCCCTCTCGGTAATGACCCCATGTTGTCTATATCCCTCTCGGTAGTGACCCCATGCTGTCTATATCCCTCTCGGTAGTGACTCCTTGCTGCCTATATCCTCTCGGTAATGACCCATGCTGTCTATATCCATCTCGGTAATGACCCCATGCTGTCTGTATCCCTCTGGGTAATGACTCCATGCTGTCTATATCCCTCTCGGTAATGACCCTATGCTGTCTGTATCCTCTCGGTAATGACTCCATGCTGTCTGTATCCCTCTCGGTAATGACTCCATGCTGTCTGCATCCCTCTCGGTAAAGACCATGCTGTCTGTATCCCTCTCGGTTTGACCCCATGTGTCTATATCCCTTCAGTATGACCCTTGTGTCTTATCCTCGTAATGACCCTGTTGTCTTACCCCTCTCAGTATGCCCCATGTGTCTGTATCCCTCTCGGTATCCCATGCTTTATTCCCCTGTATCCCATGTGCTATATCCCTCTCGTATGACCCATGTTTATTCCCTCTCGTACCCCATGGTCTTACCTTTTCCCTGGTATCCCATTGTTGTCCTGTATCCCTTGTATGACCCATGCGTCTGTATCCTCTGGTACCTCTGTTCTTCCCTCTCGGTAATGCCCATGTGTCTATATCCCTCTCGTATGACCCCATGTGTCTTATCCCTCGGTAATGACCCATGTTGTCTATACCCTCGTATGACCCCATGTGTCTATATCCCTCGTAGTGACTCCTGCTGCTTTATCCCTCTCGGTTGACCCATGTTGTTATCCCTCTCCTATGACCCCACTCTATATCCCTTCGTAATGACCCATTTTGTCTTATCCCTCTCGGTATGACCCATGTGTCTTATCCTCCGGTAGTGACCCATGCTGTCTTATCCCTCTCGTATCCCCTGTTTCTGTATCCCTCTCTAATGACCCTGTTGTCTGTATCCCTCTCGGTAGTGACCCCATGCTGTCTATATCTCTCTTGGTAATGACCCCATGTTGTCTATATCCCTCTCGGTAATGACCCCATGTTGTCTATATCTCTCTCGGTAATGACCCCATGTTGTCTATATCCCTCTTGGTAATGACCCCATGTTGTCTATATCCCTCTCGGTAATGACCCCATGTTGTCTATATCCCTCTCGGTAATGACCCCATGCTGTCTATATCCCTCTCGGTAGTGACTCCATGTTGTCTGTATCCCTCTTGGTAATGACCCATGTTGTCTGTATCCCTCTCCATAGTGACCCCATGTTGTCTGTATCCCTCTCGGTAGTGACCCCATGTTGTCTGTATCCCTCTCGGTAATGACCCCATGTTGTCTGTATCCCTCTCGGTAATGACCCCATGTTGTCTGTATCCCTCTCGGTAATGACCCATGTTGTCTGTATCCCTCTCGGTAATGACCCCATGTTGTCTGTATCCCTCTCGGTAATGACCCATGTTGTCTGTATCCCTCTCGGTAATGACCCCATGTTGTCTATATCCCTCTCGGTAGTGACTCCATGCTGTCTGTATCCCTCTCTGTATGACCCATGTTGTCTGTATCCCTCTCGGTAATGACCCCATGTTGTCTGTATCCCTCTCGGTATGACCCCATGTTGTCTGTATCCCTCTCGGTAATGACCCCATGTTGTCTTATCCCTCTCGGTAATGACCCATGTTGTCTTATCCCTCTCGGTAATGACCCCATGTTGTCTGTATCCCTCTCGGTAATGACCCCATGTTGTCTGATATCCCTCTCGGTAATGACCCCATGTTGTCTGTATCCCTCTCGGTAATGACCCCATGTGTCTATATCCCTCTCGGTATGACCCCATGTTGTCTGTATCCCTCTCGGTAATGACCCATGTTGTCTGTATCCCTCTCGTAATGACCCCATGTTGTCTGTATCCCTCTCGGTAATGACCCATGTTGTCTGTATCCCTCTCGGTAATGACCCCATGTTGTCTATATCCCTCTCGGTATGACTCCATGCTGTCTATATCCCTCTCCGAAAATGACCCCATGTTGTCTGTATCCCTCTCGGTAATGACCCCATGTTGTCTATATCCCTCTCGGTAATGACCCCATGTTGTCTGTATCCTTCTCCGATAGTGACCCCATGTTGTCTATATCCCTCTCCGTAGTGACACCCCAGGTTGGCTTCATTTCTTTTAGTTGTGACCTCAGGTTTGTTGCATCCTCTGGTAAAGTTGTAACACACGTAAACTGTTTTGTCCACACTGCACCCACCGTTTTGACCATGGCCACCATTTCATGCCCTTGGTTCAGTTTCGGGCTCGGCCTCGAGTACTCGTTTACAGCTTTTGATTTGTTGACTTCCAATGTAACTAACCATGAGAAACAATAACAGCAAAACCTTCCTCTAAGAGATGTTATTCGTAAGGTCGAGTTCACACAAGTCTGGAAAGTTAATAAAGACAACAGGGAGGAGGCAGCTCATTATCTCGACGCCTTTGTGGCTCCACCAACTCATCACTAACATCAGCAGGTCAATTAACACTAATTGATAAAATGGGTGAGGACGCGGCATCCGACGTAAAGCTCCGGGGCTAGTGACAGGCGCGAACTGCACAACGACTCAGCAACCAAAGGAAAAGCCGCCCCCCTCGACCTCCAACGCTCAGTCACAACAACCGAGCGCCGATCCTTCCAACTTATTAGCGTGGTGGAAAACTTAATTATCATCTTCCATAATGTTCGTTCCTTTGCAGGCTCCGCTGATCATTACATGAAATATCGCTGAGGTTTAATTGAACTGGATGGTGAGATGTGTTTACTCTCTAATTGACTGGGGTAAATTTTATGCCCAGAACAGGCAACACATCATTATGGAGGATAATTATTAATTATTCGTCATGAAGCTCAATAGAAAGTCATGAAACTTTCCATCTTGGCACAAGGAGCTTTGTATATTTTCCAACTAGCTGCTGTCATGAGAAGAACAATGGGGCTCCTGATGGAAAGGAGTCAATGAAGGTCATTAGTTTTTATAGGGAAGTTTCTAAATAATTGGGGAGGGCAAATGGCACACTCTGAATTCGGAAATAGCCATATAGTCACAATACTGCAGAATTACTGCACAACCCTTTCTGAAAAGCCCCTAACAGAGCTAAAGGCAGATAACACAAGATACACCTCTAATGAGAAGTGATGAGAACAAGCAGGAAATCCTCATTCCTCCCTCTCTCTGTGCAGAAACCACCGCATAGGTCAGAGAGCATGCCCACAACACATTTTCACAGAGTCCAGGCAACAGTTACTTATGGTTCATAAGGCTGCCATAAAGAAAATCTCTAAACTGCTGTTAGAAATGCAATAGCTCAGGTTCATTCTCACATAAAGAAGAATAAAAGCATTTACAATTGATGGCAATTTGAATATATGTTTAAATAGATGTATATGTGTTATGCATGCACCAACCCCATTGTCTCCATGATGTATATGCTGCAGACTCAGTGTCGCCTATGTGATGTATATACTCCAGCCCCAGTGTCTCCTATGTGATGTACATACTCCAGCCCCAGTGTATCCTTTCTGATGCAAATGCATCAGGTCCGGTGTCTCCTATGTGGTGTATATACTCCAGCATCTCCTATATAATGTATATGCTCTAGCCCCATTTTCTCCTATGTGATGTATATACTCCAGCCCCAGTATCTCCTATGCGAAGTACATACTCCAGCCCCAGTATCTCCTATGCGAAGTACTGTACATACTCCAGCCCCAGTGTATCCTTTCTGATGCAAATGCATCAGGCCTGGTGTCTCCTATGTGGTGTATATAATCCAGCATCTCCTATATAATGTATATGCTCTAGCCCCATTTTCTCCTATGTGATTATATACTCCAGCCCAGTATCTCCTATGTGAAGTATATACTCCAGCCCCAGTGTATCCTTTCTGATGCAAATGCATCAGGTCCGGTGTCTCCTATGTGGTGTATATACTCCAGCATCTCCTATATAATGTATATGCTCTAGCCCCATTTTCTCCTATGTGATGTATATACTCCAGCCCCAGTATCTCCTATGCGAAGTACATACTCCAGCCCCAGTATCTCCTATGCGAAGTACTGTACATACTCCAGCCCCAGTGTATCCTTTCTGATGCAAATGCATCAGGCCTGGTGTCTCCTATGTGGTGTATATAATCCAGCATCTCCTATATAATGTATATGCTCTAGCCTCATTTTCTATGTGATGTATATACTCCAGCCCCAATGTATCCTATGTGATGTATATGCATCAGCCCCAGTGTCTCCTATGTAATGTATATGCTGCAACCCAGTCTCTACTATATGATGTATATACTCCAGCCCCATTGTATCCTATGTGATGTATATACTCCAGCCCCAGTGTCTCCTATGTGAAGTATATACTCCAGCCCCAGTGTATCCTTTCTAATGCAAATGCATCAGGCCCGGTGTCTCCTATGTGGTGTATATACTCCAGCATCTCCTATATTATGTATATGCTCTAGCCCAATTGTCTCCTATGTGATGTACAGTATATACTCCAGCCCCAGTGTATCCTATGTGACGTATATGCATCAGACCCAGTGTCTCCTATGTGATGTATATAGTCCAGCATCTCCTATATAATGTATATGCTCTAGCCCCATTTTCTCCTATGTGATGTATATACTCCAGCCCCAGTGTATCCTATCTGATGAAAATGCATCAGGCCTGGTGTCTCCTATGTGATATATACTCCAGCCTCATTTTCTCCTATGTGATGTATATACTCCAGCCCCAGTGTATCCTATGTGATGTATATGCATGAGGCCCAGTGTCTCCTATGTGATGTATAAGCTCCAGCCCTAGTGTCTCCTATGTGATGTATATGCATCAGGCCGGTGTCTCCTATGTGGTGTATATACTCCAGCATCTCCTATATAATGTATATGCTCTAGCCCAATTGTCTCCTATGTGATGTACATACTCCAGCCCCAGTATATCCTATGTGATGTATATGCATCAGCCTCGGTGTCTTCTGTGTAATGATCCATCACCAGCGTCTTCTATGTAATGTATATGCTCCAGCCTAGTCTCTCCTATATGATGTATATACTCCAGCCTCAGTGTCTCCTATGTTATGTATATATTCCATTGCCAGTGTCTCCTGTGTGATGTATATGCTTCAGCAACGGTGTATCCTATGTGATGTATATGCTGCAGCAACGGTGTATCCTATGTGATGTATATGTTACAGCCCCAGTGTCTCCTATGAGATGTATATGCTCCATTCCCAGAGCTTCCTATGTCCCTATGTGATCTATATGCTCCAGCCCAGTGATTTTAATCAGTTAAAAGTGTTCTGTCCAGATTTCTTATAAGCTTTAACTGGCTAAAAGTAGATAATTTCCAATTACCTTTCCGACAGCCACCTGACACTAGGGCACATGTCATATGAAAGCCCTGCGTCTCCACAGCCAGAGCTCTGCCTTGTTTTCCGCTATGGGATGTCACTACTAATGTCACCTGTACAGACAGCCTGATGCTGCTACGGAACCTGAGCTCTCCTTTCACGCATGCACAATTTTACTATTGCACTTGCACGTGGGGTAATTATTCAGGGCTAACGTGGGCTACATAGTCCACAGAGACGGAAACTGCAGCAGCAGTACGCCCCACTGAAAAATATGTAGCATGGAAAAGAAAAATATAACTTGGTTGAATATTAGGCAAACTTTTTAATTTAATAGTTTTTTAAAGAATGTTGATTTTGGAAAACTCCTTTAACAGAAATCTATTTAGGCAAGACAGAAATCCTCAATATTCAGGTATGTGTGACAGCTTCTGTAATTCAAACACATGGTGCCCCCTAATAATGGTGATCACAGAGCCCCCTAAAATACTAAGCTGCAGTGCTCATATAGATGTGATAGCTATAGATCCCCCATAATACAGACACACGGTGCTCCCATATGGACACACAGTGCCCCCTAATAATGGTGATCACAGAGTCCACTAAAATACTAAGCTGCAGTGCTCATATAGATGTGATAGCTATAGAGCCCCCATAATACAGACACATGGTGCCCCCTAATAATGGTGATCACAGAGCCCCCTAAAATACTAAGCTGCAGTGCTCATATAGATGTGATAGCTATAGAGCCCCCATAATACAGACACATGGTGCCCCCTAATAATGGTGATCACAGAGCCCCCTAAAATACTAAGCTGCAGTGCTCATATAGATGTGATAGATAGATCTGCAAGGAGTTTGTATGTCTCCCCGTGTTTGCGTGGTTTCCTCCGGGTAAATCGGTTTCCCCCACACTCCAAAAACATACAGATAGGGAATCTAGATTTGAGCCCCATCGGAGACAGCGACGATAATGTGTGCAAACTGTATAAGCGCTGCGAATATGTTAGCGCTATATAAAAATAAAGATTATTATTATTATTATGATAGCTATAGATCCCCCATAATACAGACACACGGTGCTCCCATATGGACACACAGTGCCCCCTAATAATGGTGATCACAGAGTCCACTAAAATACTAAGCTGCAGTGCTCATATAGATGTGATAGCTATAGAGCCCCCATAATACAGACACATGGTGCCCCCTAATAATGGTGATCACAGAGCCCCCTAAAATACTAAGCTGCAGTGCTCATATAGATGTGATAGCTATAGATCCCCCATAATACAGACACACGGTGCTCCCATATGGACACACAGTGCCCCCTAATAATGGTGATCACAGAGTCCACTAAAATACTAAGCTGCAGTGCTCATATAGATGTGATAGCTATAGAGCCCCCATAATACAGACACACGGTGCTCCCATATGGACACACAGTGCCCCCTAATAATGGTGATCACAGAGTCCACTAAAATACTAAGCTGCAGTGCTCATATAGATGTGATAGCTATAGAGCCCCCATAATACAGACACACGGTGCTCCCATATGGACACACAGTGCCCCCTAATAATGGTGATCACAGAGCCCCCTAAAATACTAAGCTGCAGTGCTCATATAGATGTGATAGCTATAGAGCCCCCATAATACAGACACATGGTGCCCCCTAATAATGGTGATCACAGAGCCCCCTAAAATACTAAGCTGCAGTGCTCATATAGATGTGATAGCTATAGATCCCCCATAATACAGACACACGGTGCTCCCATATGGACACACAGTGCCCCCTAATAATGGTGATCACAGAGTCCACTAAAATACTAAGCTGCAGTGCTCATATAGATGTGATAGCTATAGAGCCCCCATAATACAGACACATGGTGCCCCCTAATAATGGTGATCACAGAGCCCCCTAAAATACTAAGCTGCAGTGCTCATATAGATGTGATAGCTATAGATCCCCCATAATACAGACACACGGTGCCCCCTAATAATGGTGATCACAGAGCCCCTAAAATACTAAGCTGCAGTGCTCATATAGATGTGATAGCTATAGATCCCCCATAATACAGACACACAGTGCTCCCATATGGACACACAGTGCCCCCTAATAATGGTGATCACAGAGTCCACTAAAATACTAAGCTGCAGTGCTCATATAGATGTGATAGCTATAGAGCCCCCATAATACAGACACATGGTGCCCCCTAATAATGGTGATCACAGAGCCCCCTAAAATACTAAGCTGCAGTGCTCATATAGATGTGATAGCTATAGATCCCCCATAATACAGACACACGGTGCTCCATATGGACACACAGTGCCCCCTAATAATGGTGATCACAGAGCCCCCTAAAATACTAAGCTGCAATGCTCATATAGATCTGATAGCTATAGAGCCCCCATAATACAGACACACGGTGCCCCCTAATAATGGTGATCACAGAGCCCCCTAAAATACTAAGCTGCAGTGCTCATATAGATCTGATAGCTATAGAGCCCCCATAATACAGACACACGGTGCCCCCTAATAATGGTGATCACAGAGCCCCTAAAATACTAAGCTGCAGTATCCATATAGATGTGATAGTCAGAGCCCCCATCATATGGACACAAGGTGTCACATAATGATGATGATCACAGAGCCCTCATATTATGGAGTCATTGTGCCCCACACTGAGTACTGCGATAGCCTCTGTGCCCCCATAATACAGATGTCCTGTGCCCATAGTATCCTATACAAAGGTGAACCTCCATGCCCAATAGGGCAGAAAACTCCATAAATGACGAAGATGAGGCAGCCAGAAATACCTACCAGTAAATGGAAATATTCCCCATCACATTCAGAGGAGATCAAACCTGCAAACTGCACAAAACCCATAAGATCCATAAGTCAGTGCTCCCCCTTGTCGGGCATTAGTCGCACAGCTGAGTGACTGTTACAATTTATCAGTGTGGCTAATGCTACATAAAGTCATAAATCTGCATAAACATCTCTAATGTCATGGATTTTGTCTGATAGCTCAAACCTACCCAGATACATTGTGACAAACCCTCACCTGTACACCAAACACCAAACTACTTTCATTCACTGGCAGCAAGCAGAAATCTTGACAATATTAAGGCACAGGAAGTTTCAGAACTTTTTTATTATAAAGAGACTTTATAAACAGACTTTCTCTCCAGAGTTGGGCTTTTCTTTCACCGTGATACGGCTATTTTTACGATTCTGTTTGTCGACAGTTTTAGATGATCGGGCGCTTGGACATAAATATCCGCGACAGAAATCATTAGTCAGATATCAGTACGGGCTCAGCGTCCTGCCTGCTGTCATTGTGCTTATTATATCAGCTTTCCTGGAGTAGTTTTTCTTTCTTTCAGCATTTCTACCACCTGCCACCATGATACCATATGGTCCAAGCAGCTGCTGCGGAGCAGGAATAGTATCCAGTACACAGGTGGTGACCCGTCACAAGGAAGGACCTGCCATATAATGGGACAGAACCAATGTATGCATCTCTATGGTCTGGATAGCCTTCAGCTGAATAGGAGCTGATCTGCAGATCTCAACAGCGGCCACGGCACAGTGTACGCAGCTGAGCTGTGTCGTAATTGTTCTGTCAGTGGTGTGGACAACCTATTAAAGATAACACTATTAAGGGATTGTTTAACTCCTGCCCACATTAGGATATGTATTAATGTCCTGGGAAGGGTCCTGCAAAGCTCCCTCCACTCATGGCTGATGTCGGCTGTGCTACACATCTGGCATCAGTCCCTAATAGCCTCGACTAGAGTCGATTTTTGTCCGTGGCTGTTACCTATGTATTTCAATCCCTGACATTTAAATGGAAACTCGCTGGTGTTAACATGCACTGACCCCCATCCGGGCCCCCCACTCCCCTATGGAGCAGAGTCATCTCATTATCATTAGAGGGTATAGTCAGAAAAGTCATCTCATTCTCATTAGAGAGTGGGTTCAGCAGAGTCAACTCATTATCATTAGAGGGCAGGGTCAGAAGAGTCATCTCATTATCATTAGAGGGCAGGGTCAGCAGAGTCATCTCATTATCATTAGAGGGAAGAGTCAGAAGAGTCATCTCATTCTCATTAGAGAGCGGATTCAGCAGAGTCATGTCATTATCATTAGAGAGCGGGTTCAGAAGAGTCATCTCATTATCATTTGAGGGCAGGGTCAGAAGAGTCATCTCATTCTCATTAGAGGGCAGGGTCAGCGGAGTCATCTCATTCTCATTAGAGAGCGGGTTCAGCAGAGTCATGTCATTATCATTAGAGGGCAGGGTCAGAAGAGTCATCTCATTATCATTAGAGGGCAGGGTGTTGTGAATGGGTTTGAGATGAGTTCTGAGCAGGACTCCCTCTGGTGGTTACAAGCGGTACTAGTCTGTTCAGTGAAGATTGTGAGGACTGGGAATCAGGTGTTACTGACTGGTCTTATATAAGGGAGTCACCTTTCCATCAGGGTTGCCGGTGATCAATTGTTCTGGTCTGAATCCTTCATTCCTGTTTCCCTTGTAGCCTGCTGTGTCGTGTCTGCATCTCCTGCTAACAGATAAGACATTTTCTTCTTTTTGTTTTTGTACTATATTTTTGCATTTTGTCCTGCACTTCTGTGGGGGCCTTCAGGGTCCCCTCCGGGGGCTTTTGCCCTCTCAGTTTAGTTCAGCCACTGGTGTTTGTACTTTTGCTTTTTCCAGTTTTTTCAGTGGCTGCTGTTTTGATTTTGTTACACCAGAGAACTAATTTAGGTGGAAGAGGTTGTGTGATCTCAGGTGATTTTGAAATTAGTAGAGTTGGTGCTTTTCAGGGTTTTCTGAGATTGCAGTAAGTACCCTTCCTGTCCTTTTCTATTTAGATAGTTTGGGCCCCAGCGTTTGCTCATACTATTTTCTTTCTGTGTCAGTATTTCTTCTTGTCTAACCGCCATTACTTGTTTGGGGGCTTTCTTTTATCTTTGGGGTTCTGCTCCGGGGCAGATAGCTTTCCTGTTTCTATCTTTAGGTGTAGTTAGTTTCTCAGGCTGTGACGAGGCGTCTAGGACCAACGTAGGAACGCTCCACGGCTGCCTCTAGTTGTGGTGGTTAGTCAGGGTACTGCAATCTCATAGATTCCAACTTCTCTGGTGTATTGCCTTTTTTACCTGCACTCCTCAGCTACCGAAACATAACAGTATCACCGGCCTAAAAATTGAAAATTGTATGGTACTCACAGAAGGGAAAAAATATTGTGAAAGAAAAAAGGTTGTCAGAGTTGTCAGAGATATTTTTCTATTTGTTGCATTTTTTTTTTCCCTCTGTATCTCTGGGTGCTGGGGAGGATCTTTTCTCTCAATGGAGTTTGCACGGTTGTCTGGCCGTGTGGATCAGCTTGCCACTGAGGTTCAGAGTATTGCTGCATATCTTGCTAGGTTGCCTGTTGTGGAACCTAGGATCCCCATGCCAGATTTGTTTTTGGGGGATCGAGCTAAGTTTCAGAATTTCAAAAATAATTGTAAATTGTTTTTTGCCTTAAAATCTAAGTCCTCAGGGAACGCAGCGCAGCAGGTTCAAATTATCATCTCTCTCCTGCGCGGCGATCCTCAGGATTGGGCTTTTTCCCTGACACCTGGGGATCCTGTTTTGAGTGATGTTGATGCATTTTTTCAGGCTTTGGGGTTATTGTACGATGAGCCTAATGTCACTGATCAAGCTGAAAAAGCCTTGTTGGCATTAAATCAGGGGCCTTATGACGCTGAGTTATACTGTCAGAGATTCCGTAGGTGGGCAGTCCTGACCAAATGGAATGACGACGCTTTGGCAGCCCTTTTCCGGAAGGGTCTGTCAGATAATGTAAAGGATGTTATGGTGGGATTCCCTGTCCCCTCTGGTCTCAATGATTCTATGTCATTAGCGATTCAAATTGACAGACGTTTGCGTGAGCGGAGAAGTATGCGTGGAATGGTGTTGCCTTGTGAACCAGCTTCTGAACCCATGCAGTGTGATAGAGTGGTGTCTGGGGCACAGCGTCATGAGTTTCGAAAGCGCAATGGGTTATGTTTCTACTGTGGTGATGCCTCTCATGCTATTTCAGTCTGCCCTAAGCGGGGAAGACGTTTTGCACGCTCAGTTGTCTTGGGTAGTGTTCAGACTAAGTTTTTATTAACTGTCACTCTGATATGCTCTCTGTCCTCATTTTCTGCTCAGGCTTTCGTTGATTCTGGAGCAGCTATTAACCTGATGGATTATGATTTTGCTAAACGTTGTGGGTTTCCCTTGATACCCCTACAGAAGTCTATTCCCCTACTGGGGATCGATTCTACCCTTTGGCTGAGAATAAACCCCAGTTTTCTACTCAGGTGATAATGAGGGTTGAACCTGATCACCAGGAGTGCTGCAAATTTTTGGTTCTGTATAATCTGCATGACATTATCGTGCTGGGTTTCCCTTGGTTACAGTCTCATAATCCTGTTTTGGATTGGAAATCTGTGTCTGTAACCAGTTGGGGCTGCCAATGTGTTAATACCAACACTCCTGTTTTTTCTGCCTCCCCCAGGCTCAGGATGTTCCTGACTTTTTGATTGATTTTTCTGATGTGTTTAGCGAAAGTAAATCTGCATCCTTGCCTCCCCATAGGAGCTATGACTGCGCTATTGAATTAGTGCCGGGTAGTAAATTCCCTAAAGGTCGCCTTTTTAACTTGTCTGTACCTGAACATGACGCTATGCGGTCTTATATCAAGGAATCATTGGAGAAGGGTCATATCAGACCATCCTCTTCACCCTTAGGTGCCGGTTTTTTCTTTGTGGCCAAAAAAGATGGTTCATTAAGGCCGTGTATTGATTATCGTCTCTTGAACAATATTACTGTGAAATATCAATACCCGTTACCTTGATTTCTGACCTGTTTTCCAGGGTGAAAAACGCTACTTGGTTTACCAAGCTTGACCTCAGGGGGGCGTATAACCTTATTCGCATTAAGCACGGGGATGAATGGAAGACGGCATTCAATACCCCTGAAGGGCATTTTGAGTACCTAGTGATGCCCTTTGGGCTCACTAATGCTCCTTCCGTCTTCCAGTCCTTCATGAATGACATTTTCAGGGATTTTGTGGACAAATTTCTGATTGTTTATTTGGATGATATCTTGATTTTTTCTAATGACTGGGACTCTCATGTGAAACATGTTCGAACTGTGTTCCAGATTTTGAGAGAGAATGCTCTGTATGTGAAGGGATCAAAGTGTCTTTTTGGCGTACAGAGGATCTCATTTCTGGATTCATTTTGTCCCATCTGTTATTGAAATGGACCCGGTCAAGGTTCAGGCCATCTGTGATTGGGTCCAACCTACTTCATTAAAGGCTCTTCAGAGATTTTTGGGTTTTGCCAATTTTTATCGTAAATTTATTGGTAATTTCTCGGTTATTGTTAAACCATTAACTGATTTGACCAGAAAGGGTTCTGATGTGGTGAATTGGCCTCCTGAGGCAGTCTCTGCGTTTCAGGAACTTAAGCAGAGATTCACTTCTGCTCCTGTTCTACGGCAGCCTGATGTTTCTCTGCCATTTCAGGTGGAGGTTGATGCCTCTGAAATTGGGGCAGGTGCCGTTTTGTCCCAAAAAGATCCAGAGACCTCTAAAAGTAACCCTTGTGCCTTTTTCTCTCGAAAATTTTCTCCTACTGAACGTAATTATGACGTGGGTAATCGGGAGTTATTGGCCATGAAGTGGGCTTTTGAAGAGTGGAGACATTGGCTGGAGGGAGCCAAACATCAGGTGGTGGTCCTTACGGACCATAAGAATCTGGTCTATCTGGAATCTGCCAAGCGACTCAATCCTAGACAGGCCAGGTGGGCCTTGTTTTTCACACGTTTTAATTTTGTGGTTTCCTTTCTTCCTGGCACTAAGAATGTTAAGGCGGATGCCCTCTCGAGGAGTTTCCTTGCGGACTCTCCTGAGTTATCTGATCCTTCTGTTTATTTGAAAGAGGGTGTAGTTCTTTCCGCCATCTCGCCCAATTTGAGACTTGCTCTGGAGGGGTGTCAGGAGGATAGGCCCGAGTGCTGCCCTGTTGGAAAATTGTTTGTCCCGGACCAGTGGAAAAAGAGTGTGATGTCTGAGATTCATTGTTCCGCATTGGCTGGGCATCCGGAATTTTTGGTACCAGAGACTTGGTTAGTCGGTCCTTTTGGTGGCCTACCTTGTCTCGTGATGTCAGGGAATTTGTGCAGTCCTGCGGGACTTGCTCTCGCTCCAAGCCTTGCTCTCGCTCTAGTGGTTTGTTGATGCCATTGCCTGTGCCCAAGAGACCATGGACCCATATCTCTATGGATTTCATTTCCGACCTTCCCGTTTCTCAGAGAATGACCACCATCTGGGTAATTTGTGATAGGTTTTCCAAAATGATACATCTTGTGCCATTACCTAAGTTGCCTTCCTCCTCTGAATTGGTGCCGTTGTTCCTTCAGCACGTGGTTCGTTTACACGGCATTCCTGAGAACATTGTGTCTGACAGAGGAGTCCAGTTTGTTTCCAGATTTTGGAGGACTTTTTGTTCTAAACTGGGTGTTCAATTGTCTTTCTCCTCGGCATTTCATCCTCAGACCAATGGTCAAACTGAGAGAACAAACCAGACATTGGAGACTTATCTTAGATGCTTTGTGTCTGCTGATCAGGATGACTGGGTCTCTTTTTTACCTTTGGCTGAGTTTGCTCTTAATAATAGGGCTAGCTCTGCCATTTGATGTCTCCGTTTTTCTGTAATTCTGGGTTTCACCCTCGATTTTCTTCAGGACAGACGGAGGCTTCTGTCTGTCCAGGTGTTGACTCTGTTGTGGAGCGTATGCAACAGATTTGGGACCAGGTAGTGGAGAGGTTGTCCCTCTCTCAGGAGAAGGCCCAGCGGTTTGCTAACCGGCATAGGACTGATGGTCCTCGGTTTAAAGTGGGGGATTTGGTCTGGTTGTCCTCAAAGAATATTCCTATGAGAGTAGCATCTCCTAAATTTAAGCCTAGGTTCATTGGACCTTATAAGATCATTGAGATTCTTAATCCTGTTTCTTTTCGTTTGCTTCTTCCAGGGACATTTAAGATCCATAACGTGTTCCACAAGTCCTTGTTGAAGAGGTTTGTTGAGCCAGTGGTTCCTGCTGCTGTGCCTCCTGACCCTGTTTTGGTTGAGGGCAATCTGGAGTATGTGGTTGAGAAAATATTAGATTCTCGTTTTTCTAGACGGAAACTCCAGTATTTGGTTAAGTGGAGAGGTTATGGTCAGGAAGACAATTCTTGGGTGTTTGCTTCGGACATCCATGCTAGGAGACTCATCCGTGCGTATCATAGAACTCATCCTGACCGACCTGGTTGCTCAAATGAGGGTTCGGTGACCCCTCCTCAAGGGGGGGTACTGTTGTGAATGGGTTTGAGATGAGTTCTGAGCAGAGACTCCCTCTGGTGGTTACAAGCGGTACTGGTCTGTTCAGTGAAGATTGTGAGGACTGGGAATCAGGTGTTACTGACTGGTCTTATATAAGGGAGTCACCTTTCCATCAGGGTTGCCGGTGATCAATTGTTCTGGTCTGAATCCTTCATTCCTGTTTCCCTTGTAGCCTGCTGTGTCGTGTCTGCATCTCCTGCTAACAGATAAGACATTTTCTTCTTTTTGTTTTTGTACTATATTTTTGCATTTTGTCCTGCACTTCTTTGGGGGCCTTCTGGGTCCCCTTCGGGGGCTTTTGCCCTCTCAGTTTAGTTCAGCCACTGATGTTTGTACTTTTGCTTTTTCCAGTTTTTTCAGTGGCTGCTGTTTTGATTTTGTTACACCAGAGAACTAATTTAGGTGGTAGAGGTCGTGTGATCTCAGGTGATTTTGAAATTAGTAGAGTTGGTGCTTTTCAGGGTTTTCTGGGATTGCAGTAAGTACCCTTCCTATCCTTTTCTATTTAGTTAGTTTGGGCCCCAGCGTTTGCTCATACTATTTTCTTTCTGTGTCAGTATTTCTTCTTGTCTAACCGCCATTACTTGTTTGGGGGCTTTCTTTTATCTTTGGGGTTCTGCTCCGGGGCAGATAGCTTTCCTGTTTCTATCTTTAGGTGTAGTTAGTTTCTCAGGCTGTGACGAGGCGTCTAGGACCAACGTAGGAACGCTCCACGGCTGCCTCTAGTTGTGGTGGTTAGTCAGGGTACTGCAATCTCATAGATTCCAACTTCTCTGGTGTATTGCCTTTTTTACCTGCACTCCTCAGCTACCGAAACATAACAGCAGGGTCAGCAGAGTCTTCTCATTATCATTAGAGGGCAGAGTCAGAAGAGTCATATCATTCTCATTAGAGAGCGGATTCAGCAGAGTCATGTCATTATCATTAGAGAGCGGGTTCAGAAGAGTCATCTCATTATCATTAGAGAGCGGGTTCAGAAGAGTCAACTCATTATCATTAGAGGGCAGGGTCAGAAGAGTCATCTCATTCTCATTAGAGGGCAGGGTCAGCAGAGCCATCTCGTTATCATTAGAGGGCAGAGTCAGAAGAGTCATCTCATTCTCATTAGAGAGCGGATTCAGCAGAGTCATGTCATTATCATTAGAGAGCGGGTTGAGAAGAGTCATCTCATTATCATTAGAGGGCAGGGTCAGAAGAGTCATCTCATTCTCATTAGAGGGCAGGGTCAGCGGAGTCATCTCATTCTCATTAGAGAGCGGGTTCAGCAGAGTCATGTCATTATCATTAGAGGGCAGGGTCAGAAGAGTCATCTCATTATCATTAGAGGGCAGGGTCAGCAGAGTCTTCTCATTATCATCAGAGGGCAGGGTCAGCAGAGTTATCTCATTATCATTAGAGGGCAGGGTCAGCAGAGTCATGTCATTATCATTAGAGGGCAGGGTCAGAAGAGTCATCTCATTATCATTAGAGGGCAGGGTCAGCAGAGTCTTCTCATTATCATCAGAGGGCAGGGTCAGCAGAGTCATCTCATTATCATTAGAGGGCAGGGTCAGCAGAGTCATGTCATTATCATTGGAGGGCAGGGTCAGAAGAGTCATCTCATTATCATTAGAGGGCAGGGTCAGCAGAGTCATCTCATTATCATCAGAGGGCAGGGTCAGCAGAGTCTTCTCATTATCATCAGAGGGCAGGGTCAGCAGAGTCATCTCATTATCATTAGAGGGCAGGGTCAGCAGAGTCATCTCATTCTAATTAGGGTATGTGCACACGTTGCGGATTTCGGTCAGGAATTTCCTGAGCGGATTCTACATCTCTTGGCAGAAAAAGTATATCAAAATCCATCCGCGCTTTCTTTGTGGATTTTGTGCATTTTTTTGTGCGGATTTCTTGCAGATTGGCATGCGTTTTTAGCCCTGCGGATTTCATTAATGGAATGGGTGTAAGAACGCATGCGGATCTGCATAAAGAATTGACATCCTGCGGAAAATAAACCTCTGCGGATTCCGTGCGGAATTTTCCACAGAATGTGCATAGCGTTCTTTTCTCACATTGAATTACATTGGTTGCTCAAACACTTGCAGATCTGATGCAAATCTGTGCGTAAAATCTGCTGCGGATCCACAACAAATCTGAAACGTGTGCACATACCCTTAGAGAGCAGGGTCAGCAGAGTCATCTCTTTATCATTACAGGGCAGGGTCTGAAGAGTCATCTCATTATCATTAGAGGACAGGGTCAGTAAAGTCATCTC
The DNA here is from genome assembly GCA_033576555.1 of Oophaga sylvatica. Lineage (NCBI taxonomy): Eukaryota > Metazoa > Chordata > Amphibia > Anura > Dendrobatidae > Oophaga > Oophaga sylvatica. The sequence continues at coordinate 638,515,209 of JARQOD010000002.1, forward strand.
ATTATCATTAGAGGGCAGGATCAGCAGAGCCATCTCATTATCATTAGAGGGCAGGGTCAGCAGAGTCATCTCATTATCATTAGAGGGCAGGGTCAGCAGAGTCATCTCATTATCATTAGAGGGCAGGGTCAGCAGAGTCATCTCATTATCATTAGAGGGCAGGGTCAGCAGAGTCATCTCATTATCATTAGAGGGCAGGGTCAGCAGAGTCATCTCATTATCATTAGAGGGCAGGGTTAGCACGGTGGCTCAGTGGATAGCACTGAAGCCTTGCAGCGCTGGAGTACTGGGTTCGAATCCCACCAAGGACAACATCTGCAAGGAGTTTGTATGTTCTTCCCATGTTTGCGTGGGTTTCCTCTGGGTTCTCCGGTTTCCTCCCACACTCCAAAAACATACTGATAGGGAATCTAGATTGTGAGCCCCATAGGGGACAGCGACGATAATGTGTGCAAACTGTAAAGCGCTGCGGAATATGTTAGCGCTATATAAAAATAAAGATTATTATAGATTATTATTATTATCATCAGAGGGCAGGGTCAGCAGAGTCATCTCAGTATCATCAAAGGGCAGGGTCAGCAGAGTAATCTCATTATCATTAGAGAGCAGGGTCAGCAGAGTCATCTCATTATCATTAGAGGGTGGAGTCAGCAGAGTCATCTCATTATCATCAGAGGGCAGGATCAGTAGAGTCATCTCATTATCATTATAGGACAGGGTCAGCAGAGTCATCTCACTATCATCACAGAGCAAGGTCAGCTGAGACATCTCATTGTTG
>JARQOD010000002.1:638516086-638580775 GCA_033576555.1 Oophaga sylvatica
AACAGGACGGCGCTCCACATAACAGGACTCTATATAATAAAGGACAGCGCTCCACATAACAGGACGCTATATAATAAAGGACAGCGCTCCACATAACAGGACGCTATATAATAAAGGACGGCGCTCCACATAACAGGACTCTATATAATAAAGGACAGCGCTCCACATAACAGGACGCTATATAATAAAGGACAGCGCTCCACATAACAAGATGCTATATAATAAAGGACAGCGCTCCACATAACAGGACGCTATATAATAAAGGACAGCGCTCCACATAACAGGACGCTATATAATAAAGGACGTGCTCCACATAACAGGACTCTATATAATAAAGGACAGCGCTCCACATAACAGGACGCTATATAATAAAGGACAGCGCTCCACATAACAGGACGCTATATAATAAAGGACGGCGCTCCACATAACAGGACGCTATATAATAAAGGACAGCGCTCCACATAACAGGACGCTATATAATAAAGGACGGCGCTCCACATAACAGGACTCTATATAATAAAGGACAGCGCTCCACATAACAAGACGCTATATAATAAAGGACAGCGCTCCACATAACAGGACGCTATATAATAAAGGACGGCGCTCCACATAACAGGACGCTATATAATAAAGGACGGCGCTCCACATAACAGGACGCTATATAATAAAGGACGGCGCTCCACATAACAGGACGCTATATAATAAAGGACGGCGCTCCACATAACAGGACTCTATATAATAAAGGACAGCGCTCCACATAACAAGACGCTATATAATAAAGGACAGCGCTCCACATAACAGGACGCTATATAATAAAGGACGGCGCTCCACATAACAGGACGCTATATAATAAAGGACGGCGCTCCACATAACAGGACGCTATATAATAAAGGACGGCGCTCCACATAACAGGACGCAATATAATAAAGGATGGCGCTCCACATAACATGACACTATATAATAAAGGACGGCGCTCCACATAAACGGACGCTATATAATAAAGGACAGCGATCCACATAACAGGATGCTATATAATAAAGGACAGCGCTCCACATAACAGGACGCTATATAATAAAGGACAGCGCTCCACATAACAGGACGCTATATAATAAAGGACAGCGCTCACATAACAGGACGCTATATAATAAAGGACGGCGCTCCACATAACAGGACGCTATATAATAAAGTACCGCGCTCCACATAACAGGACGCTATATAATAAAGGATGGCGCTCCACATAACAGGACGCTATATAATAAAGTACCGCGCTCCACATAACAGGACGCTATATAAGAAAGGATGGCGCTCCACATAACAGGACGCTATATAATAAAGGGCGCTCCACATAACAGGACGCAATATAATAAAGGATAGCGCTCCACATAACGTGACACTATATAAAAAAAAAAAAAAAATTTTTAAAAATCATAGGAAGCTTTTTCCACTATAAAAATACAAATTTTATTTAGAACATTTTTAAAATACATATACGGATAAAAATATCCAAATGGGGGACAACATTATGCAAAAAAAGCCTACAGAAAACAGGTACAGGTACAGTTGGTAGTGTTCAATAGTGAATATATCCGTATATCATGCTTAAAGCCACATTGACAAACAAGGGGTTATGTATATTTAATGTCTATCACATATACCACAGTGCATAGATTTTTAAGTAAAATATCCCCAAAACATATCTGTTAGCATAGGATTAAAACGGACATAAAGATTGCCCTTCTACCAATAAAGCTAGCATTTAAATGTTTGCTATGCAAGTGCAGAGCATGCAGCAAGTGCTATAATATGTGCAGTAACCTGCATAACGATGCACAAAAAAGTTTTTAAAGTGTTGAAAATAGTAAGCTGCTGGTAGGAGACCGTACCTGATTGCGGCTGCAGCACCCCTGACGCACGTTTCGCGTTTAGCTTGTTTACAAGGGAGCCTATGGTATATGTGATAGACATTAAATATACATAACCCCTTGTTTGTCAATGTGGCTTTAAGCATGATATACGGATATATTCACTATTGAACACTACCAACTGTACCTGTACCTGTTTTCTGTAGGCTTTTTTTGCATAATGTTGTCCCCCATTTGGATATTTTTATCCGTATATGTATTTTAAAATGTTCTAAATAAAATTTGTATTTTTATAGTGGAAAAAGCTTCCTATGATTTTTTGAAATTTGTTGATATTTGGAAGCACTATTTTAGATCTAGGCAATAAATTTACTGTGATTCACTATATAATAAAGGACGGCGCTCCACATAAACGGACGCTATATAATAAAGGACGGCGCTCCACATAACAGGACGCTATATAGTAAAGGACGGCGCTTCATATAACAGGACGCTATATAATAAAGGACGGCGCTTCATATAACAGGACGCTATATAATAAAGGACGGCGCTCCTCATAAAAGGGTGCTATATAATAAAGGACAGCGCTCCATATAAGGGGACACTATATAATAAAGGACGGCGCTCCTCATAACAGGACGCTATATAATAAAGAACAGCGATCCATATAACAGGACGCTGTATAATAAAGGACGGTGATCCACATGACAGGACGCTATATAATAAAGGACTGCGCTTCATATAACAGGACGCTATATAATAAAGGATGGCGCTCCACATAAAAGGGTGCTATATAATAAAGGACAGCACTCCATATAACAGAACGCTATATAATAAAGGACGGCGCTCCACATAAAAGGGTGCTATATAATAAAGGACAGCGCTCCATATAACATGACGCTATACAATAAAGGACGACGCTCCACATAACAGGACGCTATATAATAAAGGACGGCGCTCCACATAACAGGACGCTATATAGTAAAGGACGGCGCTTCATATAACAGGACGCTATATAACAAAGGACAGCGCTCCACATAACAGGACGCTATATAATAAAGGACGGCGCTCCACATAACAGGACGCTATATAGTAAAGGACGGCGCTTCATATAACAGGACGCTATATAATAAAGGACGGCGCTTCATATAACAGGACGCTATATAATAAAGGACGGCGCTCCTCATAAAAGGGTGCTATATAATAAAGGACAGCGCTCCATATAAGAGGACACTATATAATAAAGGATGGCGCTCCTCATAACAGGACGCTATATAATAAAGGACAGCGATCCATATAACAGGACGCTGTATAATAAAGGACGGTGATCCACATGACAGGACGCTATATAATAAAGGACTGCGCTTCATATAACAGGACGCTATATAATAAAGGATGGCGCTCCACATAAAAGGGTGCTATATAATAAAGGACAGCACTCCATATAACAGAACGCTATATAATAAAGGACGGCGCTCCACATAAAAGGGTGCTATATAATAAAGGACAGCGCTCCATATAACATGACGCTATACAATAAAGGACGACGCTCCACATAACAGGACGCTATATAATAAAGGACAGCGCTCCACATAACAGGACACTATATAATAAAGGACAGCGCTCCATATAACATGACGCTATACAATAAAGGACAGCGCTCCATATAACAGGACACTATATAATAAAGGACAGCACTCCACATAACAGGACGCTATATAATAAAGGACAGGGAACCACATAACAGTACGCTATATAATAAAGGACGGTGCTCCACATAACCGGACGCTATATAATAAAGGACGGTGATCCACATAACCGGACGCTATATAATAAAGGACAGCGCTCCATATAACAGGATGCTATACAATAAAGGATGGCGCTCCACATAACAGGATGCTATATAATAAAGGACGATGCTTCATATAACAGGACGCTATATAATAAAGGACAGCTCTCCATATAACAGGATGCTATACAATAAAGGACAGCGTTCCTCATAACAGGACGCTATATAATAAAGGACTGCGTTCCACATAACAGGACGCTATGTAATAAAGGACGGCGCTCCACATAATAGGGTGCTATATAATAAAGGACGTAACCATACATAAATAGGGAGGATGTTATGTAATAAGGGACTGGAGGGTACCGGTACCGTAGAGGCAATTTCAGGATATGGACACCGCCAAAGCGGTCACAGGAAGTGAGTGCTAATAACAGGACACAAGGTATGGGATACTATATCAGACTAGGGATGGGGATCTGGCAACATACAGCTGCATACACACCAAACACCTAACATAACTGTAGAGATTGCTCAGGCACCTCTCTATTGGGGAGGGTGTCTTATATACAAGATGTCTCCAAGCTATTGTCTGGGAGACTTGGTGCAAACGAACATACATTTATTCAATAGGTGACATCTCATTTGCGATTTTTTTACTCAGCCGAAATCGGTGTGAGAAAAAAAATCGCAGCATGCTGTGATTTGATGCGATTTTGGCATGATAATCGCCAATGCAAGTCAATGGGTGCGAGAAATCATCGTACAGCACTCGCACCATGCGAGTGCTGTCCGATTTATATGCATTGGTGTCCTTTGAAAAGCCGGCAATTCATCCCCGGCTACTATAAAATCACACTGACAGCTCACAAAACACTAGATACATGCACATAGAATACATATATATATTATATACATGTCATTGTGACACATATATATATATTTATAGTTCATGCACTTCTACATAGTGTAATAGCCGCTAATTCAATTGCCGGCTTTTGTGAAATTACAGAACCCGACATGAAATGACACATGGTTTACATAGAGTTAAATTAGATTCACCCTTTCTGGCACTTTGCCCGTCTATTCCCATTGCCCTGTAGCGGTGGCGAATGGGTTAAAGCCACCTTGCTATTGAAAGGTGACTTTAAGCCAGGTTAATAATTGAGAGTTGTCAATTTGACAACTCTCAACTATTAATCCTATTGTATGAAAGGAAAAAAAACACACTATTAGCGGCTATTATACTATGTAGAAGTGTATGACCTATATATATATATATATATACATATATATATATATATTTGCTTTTTGTGTACATTTTTTTTTGACAATGTGAATTTTACATGAATTTTGACATAGAGAGAAATGCTCTATGTAAAACGTCATGTTAAAATCGCATTGCATACAGATGGAAAACAGATGGAGCGATTAAAAATCGCATACAAATCGCATGACAATTGCATATATTCGGACCGTTTTTTCCATCCAGAAAACGGACCGTTTTTTTTTCCACAAATGGGTAAGAGCCCTAAGGATGCAGTTCGAGCTGAAATATTCGCTGGTGTCAGTGGCCTCACTCCACTTCTGGGCCCGATGCAGCCGCACCGGCGATTTGTCTGCCCCAAGAAACCCAAGTTAAGTGATATCTACCTTTACACATACTGCCTACTGTGTGTCAGGTACTAATATATATACATATATTGTACTATTATCGGTGTGTGTACAGTACACACATACACAGATAACCAAAGTACACACATCAATACATGAAAACACTTTCGGCCATATACACACACAGCTCTGGCAAAAATTAAGAGACTGCTGCACAGTTTTATAACAATCCGCTTCTCTCCATGTCTGACAGCCGTTCCATCCAGTGTCAGCTGATTCCATCCAGAGTTCACCTCATTCTACTTAATGTGCTTCTGATCAGCGATCACCTGAACCAAATCTTATTTAACGAAGGAAAGTACAAAAAACGCTGCTGTGGTGTCACAATCCTCCTGCAATAGGACAAGCTGGAGGCAAAACAAGTGCTAGTAATATCCCAAAAGTAATAGGAATGAAGAAATAACTTTTAACCTTGCCAAAGGAGTGGAAAAGAAAAGTCTTGAGTGAGGAAAAGAAGAGCTCAATTCTGGCTTTACTAGCAGAGGGATACAGAGCGCGTCATGTTGCCTCCATCCTTAAAATTTCTAAGATGGCAGTCCATTACAACAAGGTCAAGCAGCAGACATTGGGGACAACAAAGCTACAGACCGGCAGAAGACGAAAACGACTCTCCACTGACCGGGATGACTGTAATCTTATTCAAATGTCACTCAGGAACCGCAGGATGATATCAAGTGACCTACAAAAGGAATGGCAAAGGGCAGCTGGGGTGAAGTGCACGACAAGAACAGTTTATAATAGGCTCCTAGAGGCAGGGCTCAAGTCATGTAAAGCTAGAAAAAAGCCTTTCATCAATGAGAAGAAAAGGAGAGCCAGGCTGAAGTCTGACAAAGACCATAAGGATTGGACCATGGATGACTGGAGTAAGGTAATCTTCTCTGATGAGTCTAATTTTCAGCTTTGCCCAACACCTGGTCGTCTAATGGTTAGACGGAGACCTGGAGAGGCGTACAAGCCACAGTGTCTTGCACCCACTGTGAAATTTGGTGGAGGATCAGTGATGATCTGGGGATGCTTCAGCAAGGCTGGAATTGGGCAGGTTAATCTCTGTGGAGGACGTATGAATCAAGCCGCATACAAGGTTATCCTGGAAAAACAGTTGATTCCTTCTGCTCAGGCAATGTTCCCCAACTCTGAGGACTGGTTTTTCCAGCAGGACAATGCGCCATGCCACACAGCTAGGTCAATCAATGTGTGGATGAAGGACCACCACATCAAATCCCTGTCATGGCCGCCCAATCTCCAGACCTGAACCGCACTGAAAACCTCTGGAATGTGATCAAGATGGAGGATGGATAGTCACAAGCCATCAAAGAAGAACTGCTTACATTTCTGTACCAGGAGTGGCAGAAGGTCACCCAAAAGCAGTGTGACAGACTGGTGGAAAGCATGCCAAGACACATGAAAGCTGTGATCAAAAATCATGGTTATTCCACATAATATTGATTTCTGAACTCTTCCTGAGGTAAAACATTAGTATTGTTGTTTCTAAATGATTATGAACTTGTCTTCTTAGCATTATTTGAGGTCTGCATTTTTTTGTTATTTTGACCATTTCTCATTATCTGAAAATAAATATAAAATTTATTGCTTGGAAATTCGGAGACATGTTGTCAGTAGTTTATAGAATAAAAGAGCAACTTACATTTTACTCAAAAATATAAAGAGAAAAATCAGACAAACTGAAAATTCTGCAGTGGACTCTTAATTTTTGCCAGAGCTGTATATACATATACGTTTACAAACAGGTACACAGAAGTATGATAATACACATAGATTATAATAAGTCTCTAGACATTATTACTTACATATGATGTCCCTCTGGCGGGTGCATTCTTCCATCCTCAGAAGCTCCATCCATCAGCACTTACTGGCCAGATCTCCCACTGTCGCCAGTCCTCCGCCTCTTCACTACCTCTGATAGCTGCAGAGAGCAGCCTCCATGCAGTCAGTGAATCTGACACTCCTCCTTCCTTCTGAGAAGTTCTGGCAGGTGCCTGAACCATGTGAACATCGGCCATCACATCAGCCTCCCCTCCCCCCATGTAGCCACTTACCACCCCCTGTACTGAGGGGTCTTTATTGAGGAATGGCTGCATTGGCCCACTCACCAGCTACTGATCATGGAGGCGAGGGGCGGTCAACAGATACTGATGATGGAGGTATTCGGCGGTCACCAGATACTGATGATGGAGGCATTGGGTGGTCACCAGATACTGATGATGGAGGCGAGGGGCAGTCACCAGATACTGATCATGGAGGCATTCGGCGGTCACCAGATACTGATGATGGAGGCGATGGGCGATCACCAGATACTGATGATGGAGATGACGGGCGGTCACCAGATACTGATGATGGGATGACGGGCGGTCACCAGATATTGATGATGGAGGAGACGGACGGTCACCAGATACTGATGATGGAGATGACGGGCGGTCACCAGATACTGATGATGGAGGAGACGGGCGGTCACCAGATACTGATGATGGAGATGATGGGCGGTCACCAGATACTGATGATGGAGATGACGGGCGGTCACCAGATACTGATGATGGAGATGACGGGCGGTCACCAGATACTGATGATGGAGGAGACGGGCGATCACCAGATACTGATGATGGAGATGACGGGCGGTCACCAGATACTGATGATGGAGGCGACGGGCGGTCACCAGATACTGATGATGGAGGCATTCGGCGGTCACCAGATACTGATGATGGAGGCGATGGGCGATCACCAGATACTGATGATGGAGATGACGGGCGGTCACCAGATACTGATGATGGAGGAGACGGACGGTCACCAGATACTGATGATGGAGATGACGGGCGGTCACCAGATACTGATGATGGAGATGATGGGCGGTCACCAGATACTGATGATAGAGGTGATGGGTGGTCACCAGATACTGATGACGGAGGTGACGGCGGTCACCAGATACTGGTGATGGAGGCGACGGGGGTCACCAGATACTGATGATGGAGGCGACGGGGGTCACCAGATACTGATGATGGAGATGATGGGCGGTCACCAGATACTGATGATGGAGATGATGGGCGGTCACCAGATACTGATGATAGAGGTGATGGGCGGTCACCAGATACTGATGATGGAGGACGGGCGGTCACCAGATACTGGTGATGGAGGTGACGGGGGTCACCAGATACTGATGATGGAGGCGACGGGGGTCACCAGATACTGATGATGGAGGCAACGGGCGGTCACCAGATACTGATGATGGAGACGACGGGAGGTCACCAGATACTGATGATGGAGGAGACGGACGGTCACCAGATACTGATGATGGAGATGACGGGCGGTCACCAGATACTGATGATGGAGGCGACAGGCGGTCACCAGATACTGATGATGGAGGAGACGGGCGGTCACCAGATACTGATGATGGAGATGACGGGCGGTCACCAGATACTGATCATGGAGGTGACAGGCGGTCACCAGATACTGATGATGGAGGCGATGGGCAGTCACCAGATACTGATGATGAAGGCGACATGGAGTCACTAGATACTGATGGAGGTGATGGACGGTCACCAGATACTGATGATGAAGGAGAGGGGAGGTCACCAGATACTGATGATGGAGGCGACAGGCGGTCACCAGATACTGATGATGAAGGCGACGGGCGGTCACCAGATACTGATGATGGAGATGACGGGCGGTCACCAGATACTGATGATGGAGGTGACAGGCGGTCACCAGATACTGATGATGGAGGCGATGGGCAGTCACCAGATACTGATGATGGAGGCGACGGGCGGTCACCAGATAATGATGATGTAGGCGATGAGCGGTCACCAGATACTGATGATGGAGGCGATGGGCGGTCACCAAATACTGATGATGGAGGCGACGGGCGGTCACCAGATAATGATGATGGAGGCGACGGGCGGTCACCAGATAATGATGATGTAGGCGATGAGCGGTCACCAGATACTGATGATGGAGGCGGCGGGCGATCACCAGATACTGATGATGGAGGCGACGGGCGATCACCAGATAATGATGATGGAGGTGACGGGCGGTCACCAGAAACTGATGGGATTTACATTTCACTTTTGTTCTTTCATTTTCTTTTTTAGGAAAGTCTCTTACTCTGCAGCATTTTTCTTCCACAGCTCCTAACACTGTTGCACACACTGTGTGTAATAACCATGAGGTGTTATTGTGCTTTTATGTCCCGTCTAACGTTGGGTAACTCATCGGCCAGCGTGTGATATACACATTTTTGGATAGTCCTTTTTGTAGCCGTTACCTGCGCCGTCATCAGTGGATCTACATACGGGCACTGCCACTCATCTGTGTGGGTGAAGTGAGCCATTATATAGTGCGTGATCTTTATTAATAAATCATCACAATCGCTGCCGTATTTTACGCCTGCAGCGCCTCTTCTTCTCTGTTTTGGTTATTGAGGTAATTGAGTCCACAGAACGACGGGAAGGAAAACATAAAACCATAAATAGGACTTTAGGAGCCACATTAGCGCTACTCGGTATTACTCACGGTTTACATTTTGGGTGGATAAGGCATCGTAAAAATATCATAAAGTGGTGGGAACATGAAAAGTGTTTTCTAAGCAGATTTTTCGTGAGAATGCATTAAAGAGCCCAGTCAAGCAGGGAATATTTGTCTGGGAAACAATCTGTCTAAAGCGCGGAGTAATTTACCTGAGAATTTTCCCATTTAGACTTCCCTTCTGCTGCATGGCGGTTGTCACATCCTTTGTATTAGGAGGGTGACACGCTCCGGAGACGTGCTTGCTATACACCAGGAGACGCTTCAATGTGACAGCAAAGATTGTCATTGGCGCTAAGGCCCCATATTGCTCGATGCTCAGGCGTTCACCAAAGCATATGTTTGCATTAACTTGGTATTTGGCACCTACTGAACACAGTGAGTATCGGATCGGGGACGCTGTGTTTGTTCTGTTAGTTTTTTAACTTTTTGTGTTAACATTTTTAATTTTGTTTCATCATTACAGCATGTTCTTTGCATCACATTATGGATATGAAAGAGGAGCAAAAAGAACCTGATGTCAAGAAAATTATTTTTGTCCATTTAAACCTTTAAAAAAATTGTAATAAAAAGATATCCCAAAAACACATATTCAATATTGGGTAAGGGACTAGATTCTAGTGTCCCCCCATACCCTCACCTCTCCTTGAGAAAGCTGTGTGCGAAACGCGCGTCGGGGCAGTGCTGAGACAGTCCCACCAAGTCTCCTCTCCCCTTTCACTATAGGTAAGCATTACAACCTATAAACCGGTTTTTGTTTCATACTATGTCTATTGAGTTTTTACTACATATGGTGACTGGGTGTACAGTCATGGCCAAAAGTTTTGAGAATGACACAAATATTATATTTTCACATGATCTGCTGCCCTCTGGTTTTTATGTGTGTTTGACAGATGTTTTTATCACAGACAGAAATATAATTGCAAACATATGAGTAACAAAAGCTTATATTGACAGTTAGAATGAGTTAATGCAGCAAGTCAATATTTGCAGTGTTGACCCTTCTTCTTCAGGACCTCTGCAATTCTCCCTGGCATGCTCTCAATCAACTTCTGGACCAAATCCTGACTGGTAGCAGTCCATTCTTGCACAATCAATGCTTTCATTTTGTCAGAATTTTTAGGTTTTTGTTTGTCCACCCGTCTCTTGATGATTGACCACAAGTTCTCAATGGGATTAAGATCTGGGGAGTTTCCAGGCCATGGACCCAAAATCTCTATGTTTTGTTCCCTGAGCCATTTAGTTATCACCTTTGCTTTATGGCAAGGTGCTCCATCATGCTGGAAAAGGCATTGTTGATCGCCAAACTGCTCTTGGAGGGTTGGGAGAAGTTGCTCTTGGAGGACATTCTGGTACTATTCTTTATTCATGGCTGTGTTTTTAGGCAAGACTGTGAGAGAGCCAATTCCCTTGGCTGAGAAGCAACCCCACACATGAATGGTTTCAGGATGCTTAACAGTTGGCATGAGACAAGACTGGTGGTAGCGCTCACCTTGTCTTCTCCGAATGAGGCGTTTTACTGATGTCCCAAACAATCGAAAAGGGGATTCATCAGAGAAAATAACTTTACCCCAGTCCTCAGCAGTCCACTGCCTGTACTTTTTGCAGAATATCAGTCTGTCCATGATGTTTTTTCTGGAGAGAAGTGGCTTCTTTGCTGCCCTCCTTGAGACCAGGCCTTGCTCCAAGAGTCTCCGCCTCACAGTGCGTGCAGATGCACTCACACCTGCCTGCTGCCATTTCTGAGCAAGCTCTACACTGCTGGTAGCCCGATCCCGCAGCTGAAACACTTTTAAGAGACGGTCCTGGCGCTTGCTGGTCTTTCTTGGGCGCCCTGAAGCCTTTTTGGCAACAATGGAACCTCTCTCCTTGAAGTTCTTGATGATGCGATAGATTGTTGACTGAGGTGCAATCTTTCTAGCTGCGATACTCTTCCCTGTTAGGCCATTTTTGTGCATTGCAATGATGACTGCACGTGTTTCTTTAGAGATAACCATGGTTAACAGAAGAGAAACAATGATGCCAAGCACCAGCCTCCTTTTAAAGTGTCCAGTGGTGTCATTCTTACTTAATCATGACAGATTGATCTCCAGCCATGTCCTCATCAACACCCACACCTGTGTTAATGGAGCAATCACTGAAAAGAGGTTAGCTGGTCCTTTTAAGGCAGGGCTGCAATGATGTTGAAATGTGTTTTGGGGGATAAAGTTCATTTTCTAGCCAAATATTGACTTTGCAAGTAATTGCTGTTAGCTGATCACTCTTTATAACATTCTGGAGTATATGCAAATTGCCATTAGAAAAAGTGAAGCAGTAGACTTTGTAAAAATTAATATTTGTGTCATTCTCAAAACTTTTGTCCATGACTGTATACCAGATACTGCTTGATACCATGGATTGGTTTGGTGCATCTCTGTCTGTTAATCCTCCTTATTTTCACATATTGTTACACTGTTTGATAAATATTTTTAATGACTTTTTTTTCCAATAAATATTCTTGTTTTAACTTTATTGGTGGATCATGATTACTTCAATTTTTCCTTTTGCCATCTTTAAAAAAATGTTGTAGACCATAGACTTAGAAATGGTGCAATACAGCCAAAATTTCACTTTTTGCACTTTTATTCAGAAAAAAAGTGAACGATTCGGATTTTCTCCAGTTTTAGGATATAGTTTCATGTCTAGAACTCTTGTGCATATTATTGCAGAGTAAAATCTTCTGAAAATCAGCATCAAAATCTGCATGTACTGTACGGATTAGCAAGGATTTGGGGCAGAAATCCACGATGTGATTAATGCTGCCAAATATTGATGCATATTTATTTCGCCTTCTGCTAAAATAATGGCGCTGTCAGATTCAGCTTGTTTAGGAGTAAACGTATCGTTTGTGCAACCTGAGCAGATAAACTGGGGCCCCCTGCACTGCAGCTTTAAGAGCCACTTCCTACTCGAACTTCTAAACATTAGATTTGGCAACATAAAGATATTTCAGTCCAATCCTCAATGTTTCTGAGGCAGGGCCCCAAATCTCAAGAAATTATCTTATATATTTTGGGCGAGTTTGTATAAATCCCATCTTTGTATATAAGATACATTTTAAGGTAAATGTCAAATCTTAAAAATGAAAATATTTAGAAATAAATCAAACCGGGTAAAAGATATGTGATCAGTTTTTATGAACTGTTCTGGAATTTCTGGACGGTTGGCAACTCTGAATCTAACCGTGATATTATGTAGGTAAGTAAAAAAAAATACTAAAAAAAAGAGAACCCCGTCTGAAGATATTTCCACTAATGATCGTGGTTTTATGGAATCACGTATTTATGTACATTTCTGTATGTGCAGGTTTCTCCGCTACATTCATTATATCTGTTGAGCACTTGTGTGTGGCTGGGAATGTTATGTGCACATCTCTGTGATTGCTGGACGGGGATTAACTGCAGGAGGTGGTGAGTGATGCCCAAGGATGCCGAGCAGCTGTTGCTCCAGAATGGCACAGGTGCAAACGACTTTATTACAATCCCATGGGCCCTGTCATTAAAGAATAGGCAGATGTTGTCCATGGCGAATGTAGAAGTCCCCCCTGGAAAACAGAGGATCCACCACTTAACTAGCGCAACGCCACAGATACCAACAGGCAATGAAGTTTGGCTTGTGAATGTGTCTACAGGTCCAGAAAGAGCAAGATTCCTTCTATGTCTGCAGTACAAAACAACTACCGATACATTGCTCATACTGAAAGGGAAAATTGCAACAAAAAAAAAATATTCAAAAGAAAAGTTTTCAATGATACTACCCCATATTTATAAGAAAATAACACCTAAGTATAACACTAACCTCTGTGTGCAAGAATATAACTACTATAATACTGCTCCTATTTACAAGACTATAACTACTATAATACTGCTCCTATATACAAGAATATAACTACTATAATACTGCCCCTATGTACAGAATATAACTATTATAATACTGCCCCTATTTACAAGAATATAAATACTATAATACTGCTCCTATATACAAGAATATAACTACTATAATACTGCTCCTATTACAAGAATATAACTACTATAATACTGCCCCTATGTACAAGAATATAACTATTATAATACTGCCCTATGTTACAAGAATATAACTACTATAATACTGCTCCTATTACAAGATATAACTACTATAATACTGCTCCTATATACAAGAATATAACTACTATAATACCGCCCTATGTACAAGGAATATAACTATATAATACTGCCCCTATTTACAAGAATATAAATACTATAATACTGCCCTATGTACAAGAATATAACTACTATAATACTGCCCTATGTACAAGAATATAACTACTATATTACTGCCCCTATGTACAAGAATATAACTACTATAATACTGCCCTATGTACAAGAATATAACTACTATAATACTGCTCCTATTACAAGAATATAACTACTATAATACTGTCCCTATTACAAGAATATAACTACTATAATACTGCCCTATGTACAAGAATATAACTACTATAATACTGCTCCTATGTACAAGAATATAACTACTATAATACTGCCCCCTGTACAAGAATATAACTACTATAATACTGCTCTTATGTACCAGATATAACTACTATAATACTGCCCCTATGTACAAGAATATAACTACTATAATACTGCCCCTATGTACAAGAATATAACTACTATAATACTGCCCCTTGTACAAGAATATAACTACTATAATACTGCTCTTATGTACAAAATATACTACTATAATCTGCCTATAAAGAAATAACTACTATAATACTCCTATGTACAAGAATAAATCATAATACTGTCCTATACAAAATATAACTATAAATACTGCCTATTACAAGAATATAACTACTATATACTGCCATGTATAGAATATAACTACTAAATCTGCCCCTATGTACAAGAATAAACTTATAATAGCTCCTTTATAAGAATATAACTACTATAATTTGCCCCATGTACAAGATATAACGCTATAATACTGCCCCTATGTACAAGATAAACTACTATAATAGCTATGTAAAGAATATAACTACTATAATGCTGCCTATGTACAAGAAAACTGCTATAATACTGCTCCATGATAAGATATAATCATAATACTACCACTATAACAAGAATATACTACTATAAATGCTTCTATTATAAGAATAAACTTCTATAATCTCCCCTATGTAAGAAATAACTACTATAATACTGCCCCTATGTACAAGAATATACTACATTATGTATGCAAGAATATAACTACTAATATGCCCCTATGTACAAGAATAACTACTAAATACTGCCCTATGTAGAAGATTTAACTACTATAATCGCCCTATGTAGAAGAATAAACTACTATAATACTGCCCCTATGACAAGAAATAACTACATAATACTGCTCCTATATACAAGAATATAACTACTATAATACTGCCCTATGTACAAGAATAAACTACTATAATACACCACTATTACAAGAATATAACTCTATATACTGCTCCTTGTATAAGAATATAACTACTATAATACTGCCCTATGTACAGAATATAACTACTATAATACTGCCCCTATGTACAAGAATATAACTACTATAATACTGCTCCTATGTCAAGAATATAACTACTATAATACTGCTCCCTATGTACAAGAATTAACTACTATAATACTGCCTATGTACAAGAATATAACTACTATAATACTGCCCCTATGTACAAGAATATAACTACTATAATACTGCTCCTATGTACAAGAATATAACTACTATAATACTGCTCCTATTACAAGAATATAACTACTATAATACTGCCTATGTACAAGAATATAACTACTATAATACTGCCCCCTATGTACAAGAATATAACTACTATAATACTGCCCCTATGTACAAGAATATAACTACTATAATACTGCCCTATATCAAGAATATAACTACTATAATACTGCCCCTATGTACAAGAATATAACTCTATAATACTGCTCCTATGTAAAGAATATAACTACTATAATACTGCCCATGTACAAGAATATAACTACTATAATACTGCCCTATGTACAAGAATATAACTACTATAATACTGCCCTATGTACAAGAATATAACTACTATAATACTGCCCTATGTACAAGAATATAACTACTATAATACTGCTCCTATGTCAAGAATATAACTACTATAATACTGCTCCTATGTACAAGAATATAACTACTATAATACTGCCCCTAATGTAAGAATATAACTACTATAATACTGCCCTATGTAAAGAATATAACTACTATAATACTGCTCCTATGTACAAGAATATAACTACTATAATACTGCCCTATGTACAAGAATATAACTACTATAATACTGCCCCTATGTACAAGAATATAACTACTATAATACTACCACTATGTACAAGAATATAACTACTATAATACTGCTCCTATGTAAAGAATATAACTACTATAATACTGCCCTATGTACAAGAATATAACTACTATAATACTGCCCCTATGACAAGAATATAACTACTATAATATGCCCTATGATCAAGAATATAACTACTATAATACTGCCCCTGTACAAGAATTTAACTACTATAATACTGCCCTATGTAAAGCACATAATAACACTATATACTGCCCCTATGTACAAGAATATAACTACTATAATACTGCTCCTATGTAAAGAATATAACTACTATAATACTGCCCCTTGTACAAGAATATAACTACTATAATACTGCTCCTATGTACAGGGAATATAACTACTATAATCTGCCCCTATGTACAAGAATATAACTACTATAATACTGCTCCTATGTCAAGAATATAACTACTATAATACTGCTCCTATGTACAAGAATATAACTACTATAATACTGCTCTATGTACAGAATATAACTACTATAATACTGCCCTATGTACAAGAATATAACTACTATAATACTGCCCCTATGTAAAGAATATAACTACTATAATACTGCCCCTATTACAAGAATATAACTACTATAATACTGCCCCTATGTACAAGAATATAACTACTATAATACTGCCCCTATGTACAAGAATATAACTACTATAATACTGCCCTATTACAAGAATATAACTCTATAATACTGCTCCTATGTACAAGAATATAACTACTATAATACTGCCTCCTATGTACAAGAATATAACTACTATAATACTGCCCCTATGTACAAGAATATAACTACTATAATACTGCTCCTATGTGCAAGAATATAACTACTATAATACTGCCCTATGCCCTATGTACAAGAATATAAACTACTATAATACTGCCCCTATGTAAAGAATATAACTACTATAATACTGCCCCTATGTACAAGAATATAACTACTATAATACTGCTCCTATATACAAGAATATAACTACTATAATACTGCCCTATGTACAAGAATATAACTACTATAATACTGCCCCTATGTACAAGAATATAACTACTATAATACTGCCCCTATGTACAAGAATATAACTACTATAATACTGCCTCCAATGTACAGGAATATAACTACTATAATACTGCTCCTATGTACAAGAATTTAACTACTATAATACTGCTCCTATGTACAAGAATATAACTACTATAATACTGCCCCTATGTACAAGAATATAACTACTATAATACTGCTCCTATGTACAAGAATATAACTGCTATAATACTACCACTATGTAGAAGACTATAACTACTATAATACTGCCCTATGTACAAGAATATAACTCTATAATATGCTCCATATGTAAAGAATAACTCTATAATACTACCACTATGTAGAAGACTATAACTACTATAATACTGCCACTATGTAGAAGAATATAACTACTATAATTCTGCCCCTATTGTGAAAATGCATCTGAATTACAGTATAAATCAAAATTCAAGAACACATGAGACCTGCACACATTGAACAGGCCTGTAAAGACACTGTTCACACCACCAGAAGACTGAAAACACAAAAAAGCACAGTAAAACCAAAAATACATGAATTACAGTATAGTATTAAAGTCTTAATTCTTTTTTCCTTTTTCACTTGTCTTCTGTAGTTAAACGTTCTGTAGATTCTGACTTCTGGGGTAGCTTGCAGCAGAAAAACATCTTCACAGGAGAATATCCTGGTGCCATATGGCAGGATGTAGTCGCCATGTCCCGGAGGACCTTCTCGGGGGTCTCTGGGGTGCATTAATATCACACAGGCAGACTCATCAGCTTGTGAAGCTATTACAGCTGCTTTGAGGCTCATCTTGTGTTTTTATCCCGGCCCGGTTCAGGGTAGACGCTGCATCTCGGCGCCGCGCTCTCCAGTTATCCATCTCGCTTTCAAGCTGTTGTGTTCCTCCCTTTGTTGAGATTACAGTCGGTGGCGTCATTGCTACAAAGACTCTGTGATGTGTTCTGTACATAAAAATAACTCTGTTTCCTCGGCTGATGTTGTTTAGAGCACTGACGGCAGAGCTGAGAGGAAGACGAGATAATTCTCAGATGATTCTTATCTTTGCTTTTTTAAGTCAATGCAAAAATAAAAATATGCAAATAATTGCAAAAATGATCACACAATTCACAGACTATAGATTTGTATGTATAGTTTTATGCACGCAGGGACATACATGTAAGCTTCTGCCAACCGAATTTCCTCCATTTCCTTCCTGTAAACTTATGTTATTCTGCATTCCAAGCTTGCATAGTTATGGGTTTTAAAAGGGTCGTCCAAATTTAAAATGCCCATTTGGAATGGCTCTTTTATCATTTCATTGTCTTTAGAACTGCCAGGGAATGCTGTCTACATTTCTCAACTTTTTCCTGCAGTCCAATAGGCAATTAATGATGCACATGCACAGCCACCAACTTCTTGGGTTGGAGCACTTTTTCTTTTTTTTTCCACTCCTGCTGTTATCCAAATGAGACTTGGATCGGAGTTGGAAGAATCACCCAGGTGACACATGTGTAGATCTGAGCCTGCACAATTATGAATCAAAATAAGCAAACTACTGTATTCCCATGTTGCATCAGTTTTTAGATTTTCATTCCTAGCTCTTTATGTATCCATTTTGACCTGGCAAACATTACTACGCTTTGCTTTTGTACTGTCCTTCTTTTCTAGAGACACCTATCCATTACTAATCCTATAGTTATATTGTAAATAAACACACAGCCAGAATAAAGTCCTTTAATTCAAAGAATGACACAGACTCCTTTAATGATTCTAAATTAAACCATACTCACATCATCGCCCATTCCACTGAAGCCCTCGTCTCCTGTAATAAAACAAAAATAAAAATCAGCCATATCCCTCACCTATCCGAAGTTCTGTCCCATGCCATAATCCATGTCTTGAGGATAAACCAATATTTGACCATCCAGCCTGAGAACCACTGGGAGAATGAGCTGCTACTTCTCGCTCAGTGAGAAAAAGCCTCACGGTGCAGCAGTAAGTTCACCAGGAGAAATTTCTCCCGTTGAACTGCGGTGACCTCTCTGAGCTCAGTGCTGCACCATGAGCCTTTCTCACTGTGGTAGCGGGAATCTCACCGAGTTCATTGGCCCGGTTGGTAAGCAGTGTCAGTGACTGGAGGTAACCTCGATGACGTCACCGCTAGTCACTGACGCTGCTCGCAGCAGCTCATTCTCCCAGTGGTTCTCAGCCTGGACGATCACATCTTGGCACCATCCAAGTTGAAAACAGTTTATTCCCAGACATGGATTACGGTGTGGGACAGAACAACGGACAGGTTGTTTTTTATTTTTGTTTTATTACAGTAGACGATGGCTTCAATGGAATGGGCAAATATGGTTTAATTTAGAATTACTAAAGGAGTCTGTGTTATTCTTTCAATTAAACGACTTTATTCTAGCTGTGTCTTTATTTACCATACAACTATAAGATTAGTAATGGATAAACGTGTTATAAACACCTGGGAAGAGCCGCTCAAAGCACCAGAATTGGCGTATCTAATAGATGCACCTTTTTTATGCAGCTGTGGGCTTCTGTTTTTAGGCTGGGGGCCAATATCAATGACTACTTACCAGCCTGAGAATATCAGCCCCCAGCTGTCTGCTTTGACAACAGTGCTTGTCAAAAATGGGGAACCCCACGCCGTTTTTTTAAATTATTTATTTACATAATAGAAAAAAGCGTGTGGACACCCCTCTACTTTTGATAACCAGCCTTTCTGAAGCTGACAGCTGATGGTTGCAGCCCCAGCTGTGAATTTTGCCTGGTGGGTTATCAAAAATACAGAGGAACCCCGATCAGAGCAGTGTTTGCCACGTTGTCATGCATATGACAGTGTGGCAAACACTGGATGTTCAGGCCCCCCCATTCAAGTGAATGAGGTCTGGGTTCGGGGTCAGGGCTGGGTACTGTTCTGGTACCCAAACCCAAACTTTTTTTAACTGTTCGGCCGAACCCGCCGGACCTGAACATCCAGGGGTCCCCATCTCTATTCATTACATATTATTTTTGCAAATTTTTCTACTACCAGACTTCAGGTCATCTCTCTTTGTTTTACATCCTTTCTGCTGGGATTGTCTATAATGTTTTAACAGCAATCCTGGCATTTTTCGGCCATTGTCCTACCAACACAAGGGTTTCCTGTTTAATTGGCCATTGGCTAATTGGGGTAATCCAATAGATAATGGCCATTATTGATTACCCCTTTGTCCTCTCTCTGATTTCTCCTCTGCAGGCTTATCTCTCTATCAGCTTTGGGTGCCGCCGCAATCGACATCCTGCTCCATTTAGCGGCTATGGGGTCGATGGGAAACAGCCGAGGACAGTGCCCAGTTGTCCATCAATAGTCCATTTACAATAATCCAAATCCCTGTTAAGAAGTGTGGGGTCTCATGGCCCCTATTCTAGTGATTAATAGGTTCCTTTTGACCCTACAATTTTCAATTTGAGATAAAAGAAATGTAATGTTAAAACCAGAGCTGCATTCACAGTTCTGAGGTCCCTGCTGTACCTCCGTGCTCACAGCTCTGTGGACCCCCTGCTTGCTCTCTTATTTGTCTTTTAAGTAGGTGTTGAGTATAATCCAGACTAAGCTGCATCTGGAGGAGAGAGATACTTGTCAGCACACTGCGGATGGATTCAGCAGAATTATGATTACAGCTCTGGTTGGGGTTGTACTGTAGACTGCACAATAGTTTTTTTGGGAAACCACACATTTTAACTGTGTATCTTATTCCAGAACATGGCTGTTACAGTGCCCTTTAAACAAAATGATTTTTTTCCCAAACATATGACCTTTTAGGTGCGAGCACCACTATTTTATGTATGACGTCTCTGATTTTCATGACCGAACAGGATCTTGAGTAATATTCAGATGGCGTTGACCTGACTTGTCCAATGGAGGCCCCCCAGCCCCCTGTACACAAATTATAACAAATGTATGAACTAATGCACAATATTTACAGTCATCAACATTGTAACAAATGCTGTGAGGTGTCATATAAAGAATATAATGGAAACATGGTGACAAAGTCCCCTTTCGTGCCTCAGGTCCAGTGCATCTCGGGACATATGAGACGTATCAGCACAAGGGCAGGCAGAGTCACATCTGTTCCCCTCTCTTTTGTGATCTCACAGCAGGATTTTCGTTGCACCGGATGGCAGATGACTTGGAAACAAGAAGAGACCCATCTTTTTTGTCTCTTGTCATCCCAGCAGACTACATAGGCAGAAAAAAAGCCAAACTCTAAGCAAGGAGAGGCGAGAGTCAGCGTCAAGACAGCTGCACACCTGACCTGAGCAAGCTGTCCTGGGCTGTGTTCACTAACAGATGGGAGAATTGAGGCCGAGCGGAGACGCACGAGAAAAACGGAAAGGTTACCGAAGGTGAATAAATTATTAAAAGTATCAATCTGTGTCCACTGAAACGGCGACAATGAAAAGATGTGCAATGTCCTAAAAGACAAAAGATACAAAGGAGCTAAAAACAGCAATAATACACAGCCATCACTACAGTGCAGAAATGTAGAGGAGCAGAGCGACATGTCAGGTAGAGGATCATACCATTATATATAGAATATTGCTATACTTCTGTAATTTGTATCATATTTATATATAAACATCAGTCATTTGCTTTCACAAAAAACAGCAGTATTAGAATATATAGTAATATTCTTGCACATAGGAGCAGTATTATAGTAGTTATATTCTTGTACATAGGGGGCAGTTTTATAGTAGTTATATTCTTGTATAGAGGAGCAGTATTATAGTAGTTATATTCTTGTACATAGGAGCAGTATTATAGTAGTTATATTCTTGTACATAGGGGGCATTATTATAGTAGTTATATTCTTGTACATAGGAGCAGTATTATAGTAGTTATATTCTTGTACATAGGGGGCAGTATTATAGTAGTTATATTCTTGTATAGAGGAGCAGTATTATAGTAGTTATATTCTTGTACATAGGGGGCATTATTATAGTAGTTATATTCTTGTACATAGGAGCAGTATTATAGTAGTTATATTCTTGTACATATGGGGCAGTATTATAGTAGATATATTCTTGTATATAGGGGCAGCATTATAGTAGTTATATTCTTGTATATAGGGGCAGTATTATAGTAGTTATATTCTTGTATATAGGGGCAGTATTATAGTAGTTATATTCTTGTACATAGGGGGCAGTATTATAGTAGTTATACTCTTGTATATAGGGAACAGTATTATAGTAGTTAAATTCTTGTATATAGGGGCAGTATTATAGTAGTTATATTCTTGTACATAGAGGCAGTATTATAGTAGTTATATTCTTGTACATAGGCGGCAGTATTATAGTAGTTATATTCTTGTACATAGGAGCAGTATTAGAGTAGTTATATTCTTGTACATAGGGGCAGTGTTATAGTAGTTATATTCTTGTACATAGGGGCAGTATTATAGTAGTTATATTCTTGTACATAGGGACAGTGTTATAGTAGTTATATTCTTGTACATAGGGGCAGTATTATAGTAGTTATATTCTTGTACATAGGGGCAGTATTATAGTAGTTATATTCTTGTACATAGGGTAGTATTATAGTAGTTATATTCTTGTACATAGGGCAGTATTATAGTAGTTATATTCTTGTACATAGGGCAGTATTATAGTAGTTATATTCTTGTACATAGGGGCAGTATTATAGTAGTTATATTCTTGTACATAGGGCAGTATATATAGTAGTTATATTCTTGTACATAGGGGCAGTATTATAGTAGTTATATTCTTGTACATAGGGGCAGTATTATAGTAGTTATATTCTTGTACATAGGGGCAGTATTATAGTAGTTATATTCTTGTACATAGGGGCAGTATTATAGTAGTTATATTCTTGTACATAGGGGCAGTATTATAGTAGTTATATTCTTGTACATAGGGGCAGTATTATAGTAGTTATATTCTTGTACATAGGGGCAGTATTATAGTAGTTATATTCTTGTACATAGGGCAGTATTATAGTAGTTATATTTTGTACATAGGGGCAGTATTATAGTAGTTATATTATGTACATAGGGGCAGTATTATAGTAGTTATATTCTTGTACATGGGGCAGTATTATAGTAGTTATATTCTTGTACATGGGGCAGTATTATAGTAGTTATATTCTTGTACATAGGGGCAGTATTATAGTAGTTATATTCTTGTACATAGGGCAGTATTATAGTAGTTATATTCTTGTACATAGGGCAGTATTATAGTAGTTATATTCTTGTACATAGGGGCAGTATTATAGTAGTTATATTCTTGTACATAGGGCAGTATTATAGTAGTTATATTCTTGTACATAGGGCAGTATTATAGTAGTTATATTCTTGTACATAGGGCAGTATTATAGTAGTTCTATTTTGTACATAGGGGCAGTATTATAGTAGTTATATTCTTGTACATAGGGGCAGTATTATAGTGTTATATTCTTGTACATAGGGGCAGTATTATAGTAGTTATATTTTGTACATAGGGGCAGTATTATAGTAGTTATATTCTTGTACATAGGGCAGTATTATAGTAGTTATATTTTGTACATAGGGGCAGTATTATAGTAGTTATATTCTTGTACATAGGGGCAGTATTATAGTAGTTATATTCTTGTACATAGGGGCAGTATTATAGTAGTTATATTCTTGTACATAGGGGCAGTATTATAGTAGTTATATTCTTGTACATAGGGCAGTATTAATATGTAGTTATATTATCTTGTACATAGAGCAGTATTATAGTAGTTATATTCTTGTACATAGGGGCAGTATTATAGTAGTATATTCTTGTACATAGGGGCAGTATTATAGTAGTATATATTCTTGTACATAGGGGGCAGTATTATAGTAGTTATATTCTTGTACATAGGGCAGTATTATAGTAGTTATATTCTTGTACATAGGAGCAGTATTATAGTAGTTATATTCTTGTACATAGGAGCAGTATTATAGTAGTTATATTCTTGTACATAGGGGCAGTATTATAGTAGTTATATTCTTGTCCATAGGAGAGGACAGACGTGTGTTTGTGAGCTCCCAGCAGGGCGGAGGCATGGCTTCTGACCCAGGTGGAGGGGAGGGAAGCTGGTCTGATGATCCAGGGAAAGCCCTCAGCCTGGAGTGTGGCTTGCAGCATGGACCTGGTGGTGATGGAAAGCTGGAGATGGTGGCTGGTGAGTCTTCTAAACCTGCTTGTTATGTTGCTGGATTGAGTGGTAAAGTTACAAGGCAAAGTATTTTTAAGCTGGAAATGCAAATCAGCAAAATGCAAGATGAAATTAACAAAGAGACTGATCCAACGATAAAACTGATGAAAAGTGAGAGTCTGGATGATTGCAGGCGAGAGCTGGGCATTCGGAAAGAAAACTTGGACAAAGATGTAAACTCTGTGCCCAGAAAGGAAACTTGGGCTATGGAGAAAAAGAGGGGAACCAGAGCCCAGAAGATGAATAGAAACAAGTAATGGGTAATAAAGACATTAAATATAAACTGTGCACGGTGCGGAGCAAGGAAGTCTGGAAAGAAATGTATCACTGATATCAGCCGCACAATGTGAGGGGTCTGAGGCAGCAGACAATGCTCCAGCAAACGTGGGGTTAACTGCAGTGCCCTCTGTATGCAGCAATGTAGTGAGCACAGCTCCCATGAGTGATAAAGTAAGTGCCCCCTGTACTGATACTGTGTGTGAGACCCCGCTCACTGATGCTGTATGTGAGACCCTGCTCACTGGTGCTGTATGTGAGACCCCGCTCACTGGTGCCGTATGTGAGACCCCGCACAGTGCTGTATGTGAGACCCCGCACAGTGCTGTATGTGAGACCCCGCTCAC
Source organism: Oophaga sylvatica (assembly GCA_033576555.1). Lineage (NCBI taxonomy): Eukaryota > Metazoa > Chordata > Amphibia > Anura > Dendrobatidae > Oophaga > Oophaga sylvatica. Next base: position 638,541,241 of record JARQOD010000002.1, read on the forward strand.
TGGTGCTGTATGTGAGACCCCGCTCACTGGTGCTAGCAACTGTCTGTCTGTAACAGATAATACGAACATTATAATGGACTCTGAACCCTCCATGTCAGTGAATGGAGACCACACTGAAATAATGGACTTTGAATCCTCCATGTCAGTGGATGGAGACCACATTGTGAAACAATCAGTAGTGGATCTGGGTATGTCTGCATCTCAAACAGGTGTCAGTAATCATGGGGCTGGAGAGAGCTCCAGCACTGATCCTTCAGCAGCGGTGGAGATTTCCAGCACTGATCCTCCTGTGGCTGGGGAAAGCTCCAGCACTGATCCTCCTGTGGCTGAGGAAAGCTCCAGCACTGACCCATCTGCTGACCAACATCAGGTCAGGAGACTGTTCTCCAATGTCACGAGGCTAGTGAACCCTCCACCTCAGAGGAGGAACGCAGTCAGGATAAAGTACATGGGACCAGAGGAGAAAATCCCATCCAGGATCTATATTGGAAAAGTTCTTCTGAAAGAGTTTATGAAGTTTAAGGCGTCTGAGGTCTACGCTCTGATCCATGTCCCATCCAGCAGGATCTATGACATCAGCTTTAAGCTCCAGTGTGATCTGGATCTGTTCTGGAACATCTATAATGACACTAGAGAAGATGAGATCTGGGATCATCTCCAGTGTATCCAGCTGTCTAAGCCGCAGGAAATAACGGCCACTGTCCTGTTCCAGTCTGAGGTGGTGGCGCTGGCGGATCTGCAGCACTGGCTGAGCCGGCAATGCATGGTGAGAAGTTATCCCGAGAAGATCTATGATGAGGAGCAAATATGGAATGGAGGATATTCTGTGAAAATCCAGCTTCTACAAGAGAATGGTGTAACCAGACATCTGCCGCACTCCTTCTACCTGGGCTCAGAGAGGGGGATATGCTACTACCCCGGTCAGCCACGTCTGTGCCATAGATGTGGGGGCAGGTACCTTGCCATGAAGTGCTCTCGTATCACATGCTCATTGTGTGGACAGTTCGGACATACAAAGGACAAATGCACAGGACCCAGGGGCGGAACTATCGTGGAAACAGGGGAAGCAGCTGCCACAGGGCCCTGGCTGGAAGGGGGCCCGTCCCTGCTGCAGCTGCTTCACCTGCTATCAGGGCATTACAGCCCTAGCCCTTACTGTATGGGGCCCGGTGATTAGGAGCAAAAAGGGGGGCCCGAGCACGCTGGCAACCTGATCCGCGCTCGGGCCCCTCCCGACATTTTGTTCAGGCTTCTGACTCTGAACGCTGATGCATAACAACACTGTGTTGTTTTAAAGAGACACTACAGTGTTGTAAATGCAGCCAGCGAACAGAAATGAGCACTGTAGCTTTAAGCTGCGGCCCAGTGCATTATGGTGCATGTGGGGGCGGACAGCAGACGGCCAGGCAGACCACATGAGGCAGCAGGCTGACTGGGCAAGCAGGGTGAGTCTCTCAACAGTGAGAAGAGGCTTGGCTGCAATGGTGACTGGGAGGGCAGGTGCAGGCAGCATCTAACAGGGCCCACATTCAACAGGGCCCATGCCCCAGGCTGCAGTGCAGGGGGCCCACATTCAACAGGGCCCAGGCTGCAGTGCAGGGGGCCCACATTCAACAGGGCCCAGGCAGCAGGCGGCCTGCATTCAACACAGGGCCCAGGTAGCAAGGGGCCCGCATTCCAACAGGGCCCAGGCAGCAGGGGGCCCGCATTCAACACAGGGCCCAGGCAGCAAGGGGCCCGCATTCCAACAGGGCTCAGGCAGCAAGGGGCCCGCATTCCAACAGGGCTCAGGCAGCAAGGGGCCCGCATTCCAACAGGGCCTCGGGCTCCTGGGCCCTGTTTGACGCAAGCCTCAAGTCACCACTAACCTCCCCCTGGGCCCGGGACCTCAGTTACCAGTAGCCTCCCCTGGCCCAGTAACAGCCTCATGGTTGCTACAAGTGACGAGTGACACCCTGATCTCTGCTACATGTGACAAGTAACAACCTCAGCTCTGCTACATGTAACAAGTAACAACCTCAGCTCTGCTACATGTGACAAGTAGCAACCTCGGCTCTGCTACATGTGACAAGTAGCAACCTCAGCTCTGCTACATGTGACAAGTAACAACCTCAACTCTGCTACTTGTGACAAGTAGCAACCTCAGCTCTGCTATTTGTGACAAGTAACAACCTCAGCTCTGCTTATGTGACAAGTAACAACCTCAGCTCTGCTCATGTGACAAGTAGCAACCTCAGCTCTGCTACATGTGACAAGTAACCACCTCAGCTCTGCTACATGTGACAAGTAACAACCTCAGCTCTGCTACATGTGACAAGTAGCAACCTCAGTTCTGATACATGTGACAAGTAACAACCTCAGCTCTGCTACATGTGACAAGTAACAACCTCATCACTGCTACATGTGACAAGTAACAACCTCAGCTCTGCTACATGTGACAAGTAACAACCTCAGCTCTGCTACATGTGACAAGTAGCAACCTCAGCTCTGCTACATGTGACAAGTAACCTCAGCTCTGCTACATGTGACAAGTAACCACCTCAGTTCTGCTACGTGACAAGTAACAACCTCAGCTCTACTACATGTGACAAGTAACAACCTCAGCTCTGCTACATGTGACAAGTAGCAACCTCAGCTCTGCTACATGTGACAAGTAACAACCTCAGCTCTGCTACATGTGACAAGTAACAACCTCAGCTCTGCTACATGTGACAAGTAACAACCTCAGCTCTGCTACATGTGACAAGTAGCAACCTCAGCTCTGCTACATGTGACAAGTAGCAACCTCAGCTCTGCTACATGTGACAAGTAGCAACCTCAGCTCTGCTACAAGTGACAAGTAGCAACCTCAGCTCTGCTACATGTGACAAGTAACAACCTCAGCTCTGCTACTTGTGACAAGTAGCAACCTCAGCTCTGCTACATGTGAGTGACAGCCTCATCTCTGCTACATGCGCGGAGTGACAGCCTCAGCTTTGCTATACAAGTAGCAGAGCTGAGGCTGTCCTCACATGTTGCAGAGATGAGGCTGTCACTCCTTACATGTAGCAGAGATGAGGCTGTCACTCCTCGCATGTAGCAGAGCTGAGGCTGTCCCTACTCACATGTAGCAGAGCTGAGGCTGTCCCTCCTCACATGTAGCAGAGCTGAGGCTGTCCCTCCTCACATGTAGCAGAGCTGAGGCTGTCACTCCTCACATGTAGCAGAGCTGAGGCTGTCACTCCTCACAAGTAGCAGAGCTGAGGCTGTCACTCCTCACATGTAGCAGAGCTGAGGCTGTCACTCCTCACATGTAGCAGAGATGAGGCTGTCACTCCTTACATGTAGCAGAGATGAGGCTGTCCCTACTCACATGTAGCAGAGCTGAGGCTGTCCCTCCTCGCATGTAGCAGAGCTGAGGCTGTGACTCCTCATATGTAGCAGAGCTGAGGCTGTCACTCCTCACATGTAGCAGAGCTGAGGCTGTCACTCCTCACAAGTAGCAGAGCTGAGGCTGTCACTCCTCACATGTAGCAGAGCTGAGGCTGTCACTCCTCACAAGTAGCAGAGCTGAGACTGTCACTCCTCACATGTAGCAGAGCTGAGGCTGTCACTCCTCACATGTAGCAGAGCTGAGGCTGTCACTCCTCACATGTAGCAGAGCTGAGGCTGTCACTCCTCACATGTAGCAGAGCTGAGGCTGTCACTCCTCACATGTAGCAGAGCTGAGGCTGTCACTCCTCACATGCAGGCTGGATTACAAGTTTCTTCACACATTTACTCTGGAGAAAGCCTACCTTCGTCACTACCTCAGTTGCTTCCTGGGAGTTGGTTCTTTTCTGTTATTTCACGATCATTACTCCAAAAACCTCTAATTTTGGATAATAAAGGTATCTTTCTTAACACAACTTGGGTAGAACGGGATTGGCAACGCGCGCGAGGGGGGGGGCCCCATTGTGAAGTTTGCTGTGGGGCCCTGACGTTCCTAGTTACGCCCCTGACAGGACCCGTCATCTGTAACCTGTGCTCAGGATCCGGGCATACGTTCCGGGATTGTCCTCATGCAGAACATAATAAATATAATGACCAGACTTCCCTGGAAATGATGAAAAAGATGTCACCAGAGGTGCAGATGTTGTGCAAGAAGCCGGCACTGATGAGGTGATAAATCATAGTAACAGTGAACCTGCTCCAGAGTCTGATGTAATATTAATGGATGCTGCATTACTAGGACCTCCAGCCACTGAAGAAATGCCTAAAGCACCACCAGTCTCTAAAGAAAGAGTTAAACCACCATCCGCCACTAAAGTAAGATCTAAGCAATGGTCAGCTGCTAAAGTAGGCCCTAAAAAATCTATCACTAAAGAGAGGCCTAAGGTGTCCAGAAAACTTGTCACTAAACTGTCCAAGCATCAGCCCAGTACATCTATAGAGGCAGATGAACTGTCCGCAGTGTCCAGTGTGGATGAGGAAGGTTTTGTGACCATAAAAAGGAAAAATGTCTTTGTGGATTCCTCCAGAAAAGTCACAACAGCACAGAAAACCTCTGAGCCTCCAGAGCTGGTGATAAGTCCGGGACGTTACAGTGTACTGGGAGAAGAAGACCAAGAAGAGGCACAAATGGAGCAAAGTCCTTCATGCGCCATAAAAAATGTCCCTGATGAGGTGGATCCTGACTCTCTGGTGTCCACGAAGAGATGGGGCACTGCAGGTGACAGCAGTGGAAGGAGGAAGAAGACCAGAAATCTAAGTGATCAGGATGCGGCTGAGAATAAACTCTATTAATGTGAACAGTGAGACGTATCTGAAGGGCAATGTAATGTGAATATGGCCAAGAGAGACTGGAGAGACCGGGTCCGTCATTCTGGTCCTTCAGTCTGGAGAGCAATGACGGTGTGGGGATTCTTTGTAATAACATGGATGGCAAGGTGGACGGAGTCCTGGAGATCTGTCTGATGCTGGACTCCATCCATTATAGAGAGATAAACATTTATGTTCTGTAGATCAGGAAAGAGCAGAGGGAACTGTGGGGATCTATTAATGTGTTCTGCTATTATTGTGTCTGTGATGTAACAATGTAATATTTATTTCCCTTATGTATTATTTTGTGATTTTTATGTAAATATTCTGTATATATGGTTGTGAGTTTTTCAAATAAAAAGATCATTATAGTAGTTATATTCTTGTGCATAGGGGGCAGTATTATAGTAGTTATATTCTTGTATATAGGAGCAGTATTATAGTAGTTATATTCTTGTATATAGGAGCAGTATTATAGTAGTTTTATTCTTGTATATAGGAGCAGTATTATAGTAGTTATATTCTTGTATATAGGAGCAGTATTATAGTAGTTATATTCTTGTATATAGGAGCAGTATTATAGTAGTTTTATTCTTGTACATAGGGGCAGTATTATAGTAGTTATATTCTTGTATATAGGAGCAGTATTATAGTAGTTATATTCTTGTATATAGGAGCAGTATTATAGTAGTTATATTCTTGTACATAGGGGGCAGTATTATAGTAGTTATATTCTTGTATATAGGAGCAGTATTATAGTAGTTATATTCTTGTATATAGGAGCAGTATTATAGTAGTTTTATTCTTGTACATAGGGGCAGTATTATAGTAGTTATATTCTTGTACATAGGGGCAGTATTATAGTAGTTATATTCTTGTACATAGGAGCAGTATTATAGTAGTTATAGTCTTGTACATAGGGCAGTATTATAGTAGTTATATTATTGTACATTGGGGCAGTAATATAGTATTTATATTCTTGTACATAGGAGCAGTATTATAGTAGTTATATTCTTGTACATAGGGGCAGTATTATAGTAGTTATATTCTTGTACATAGGAGCAGTATTATAGTAGTTATAGTCTTGTACATAGGGGCAGTATTATAGTAGTTATATTATTGTACATTGGGGCAGTAATATAGTATTTATATTCTTGTACATAGGAGCAGTATTATAGTAGTTATATTCTTGTACATAGGAGCAGTATTATAGTATTTATATTCTTGTATATAGGAGCAGTATTATAGTAGTTATATTCTTGTACATAGGAGCAGTATTATAGTAGTTATATTCTTGTACATAGGAGCAGTATTATAGTAGTTATATTCTTGTACATAGGAGCAATATTATAGTAGTTATATTCTTGTACATAGGGGCAGTATTATAGTAGTTATATTCTTGTACATAAGGGCAGTATTATAGTAGTTATAGTCTTGTACATAGGAGCTGTATTAGAGTAGTTATAGTCTTGTACATAGGAGCTGTATTAGAGTAGTTATATTATTGTACATAGGGGCAGTATTATAGTAGTTGTATTCTTGTACATAGGGGCAGTATTATAGTAGTTATATTCTTGTACATAGGGGCAATATTATAATAGTTATATTCTTGTACATAGGGGCAGTATTATAGTAGTTATATTCTTGTACATAGGAGCAGTATTATAGTAGTTATATTCTTGTACATAGGAGCAGTATTATAGTAATTATATTCTTGTACATAGGGGGCAGTATTATAGCAGTTATATTCCTGTACATAGGAGCAGTATTATAGTAGTTATATTCTTGTACATAGGAGCAGTATTATAGTAGTTATAGTCTTGTACATAGGAGCAGTATTATAGCAGTTATACTACTATATATATATATATATAGACAGCCTGAATACATGTGGGGAATGTCTGTATGTTAGGGAATCCCCACATGTATTCAGGCTGTCAAGCAGCCGCAAATCATGCAGCTGTGGCAACAGAAACTAAATTTCTGAGCACGCCCAAATACTCGGAGATCACCGGAGCGTGCTCGGGAAAACCCGAGCAGCGAGCATACTCACTCATCACTACTGGTAATAGATCATTAGAGGCTTTAGTGAACGCAGTTTCAGTAGAGTGTAAAGAGTGGAAACCAAATTGTAAAGGGTCGAGAAGAGAATGTTCTGAGAGATAGCGGATTAAAATGGAAAAATACTGGAAGAAAGAGAGAGGTTAAATATTTTAGTTAGGTGAGTGGCGACAGCTGGGTAAAGGGACTGAAGGAGATGTGAGGGAACAGGGTTACTGGTGCAGGTAGTAGGGTGAAAAGATGCAAAGAGCTGGGTAACCTTTTCTTCTGCGAGCGATTCAGAGGGAGGACAATGCATGATATTAGGGGATCCGGGGGGAAATTTCCTGTCGGATATGGTCTCATTTTTCTTTGAAATAATTGGCCAGATTGTCCGTACTGAGGTCAGTGGTCGGGTCATGCACTCTGATTATTTTACATTTTGTTTAATAGTGTTTGCAACTCCCATTGTTGCACAATAATTTTCTAATAATATTACAGGTTTGTTATTTTGTCTTTGTGAGTGATGTCCGGGGCTGCAGACCTCAGCGGCTCTTAGTATAATTGAAGGACAGTCAATGATATGACCGGAGAGCGATGAGACATCTTTGAGCAGCTTACTAAAGGTCATTTATATAGAACATGCTTCCAGCCTCACAACAGCTAAAGTGGAGTGTCAGGCGAGATAAACAGGGTGCGATGGGATGAAATATCATTTCCCACAGTCCTGTCATCTGGCAGAGAAGAATGGATGAGTCTTGTATTCCTCAAAGGGCGTCCAGCGCTGAGCTGGGGAGGTTGAATGGGAGGATTGCCAGCGCACAGGGATTAGATCCCGTCATCTCGCGTACAGCTCTGGGTCGGGATCTGAAGCCTGGAGGGAGTGAAGTGTCTGCTGATGGGAAAGACTCTGTATCGATGACACTTGATAGAAATTCTCCGGAGGAACAAAACTCAATGTACGGGGACAATAGATACAGAACGTCAGCACAATTCCTCAGGACGCACGATACAAAGCGTTCTGTGACATCCGCCTTCTTCTTGTCCTGGTATTATGTGTGGAAGATAAGGTCATGAGAATGACATGCTGAGACCCCAACAGTTAACACCGTTATTATTGCAAACCACCAAGGATGTGAATTTATTATTCTCCATTCCTCTAGACCACCAGAGTTATAAATGATAATACTTTCAGCTCCTGTACGCCACCCAAGTATTTAATTACAATATTTCAGATCCCCCTAGGCCACCAGGGTTGTAAATTATAATACGTTAAGTTTCTGTAGGCCATCAGGTGTAATAATTATGTTTGCACAAACTTTATTTAGGAAACCTGGAATGTTATTTATTATATTTTTGTTCCTGCCAGCCACCAGAACTGCTAATTATAACAATGTAAATTCTTCTAGGCCACCAGGGATAATAATTATTATATTTTCAGTTGCACTTGGCCCCCAGAGGTGTACAATATAATACTTCCAGTTTTCCAAGGTCATCAGGGGTGTTAAATATAATGTTTTCAGTCCCACAAGACCCTCCAAAGATTTCAATTCAGATGTTATTTATTGAGCTTACAATTGTCCTAGGCTACCAATATTGTGAATGCATTCATTTCTTCTAAGCCACCAGGTCTGTTATAATGCTTTCAATTCTCCTAGACCACCAGGGATACTAATTATAACACGTTCATCTCCTCTAGACCACCAGGGATGTTTCTTATAATGCTTTTAATTCTCCTAGACTACCAGGGATACTAATTTTAACACTTTCAGCTCCTCTAGGCCTCCAAGGATATTTGTTATAATGCTTTCAATTCTCCTAGACCACCAGGGATGCTAATTATAACACGTTCATCTCTTCTAGGCCACCAGCGATATTTGTTATAATGTTTTCAATTCTCCTAGACCACCAGGGATACTAATTATAACACGTTCATCTCCTCTAGGCCACCAGGGATGTTTCTTATAATGCTTTCAATACTCCTAGACCACCAGGGATGTTTGTTATAATGTTTTTTAATTCTCCTAGACCACCAGGGATGCTAATTAAAGCACTCTCATCTCCTCTAGGTCACCAGAGTGTTTGTTATAATGTTTTTTAATTCTCCTAGACCACCAGGGATGCTAATTATAACACGTTCATCTCCTCTAGGCCACCAGGGATGTTTCTTATAATGCTTTCAATTCTCCTAGACCACCAGGGATGCTAATTATAACACTTTGAGCTCCTCTAGGCCACCAGGGATGTTTGTTATAATGCTTTCAATTCTCCTAGACCACCAGGGATGCTAATTATAAACGTTCATCTCTTCTAGGCCACCAGCGATATTTGTTATAATGTTTTCAATTCTCCTAGACCACCAGGGATACTAATTATAACACGTTCATCTCCTCTAGGCCACCAGGGATGTTTCTTATAATGCTTTCAATACTCCTAGACCACCAGGGATGTTTGTTATAATGTTTTTTAATTCTCCTAGACCACCAGGGATGCTAATTATAGCACTCTCATCTCCTCTAGGTCACCAGAGATGTTTGTTATAATGTTTTTTAATTCTCCTAGACCACCAGGGATGCTAATTATAACACTTTGAGCTCCTCTAGGCCACCAGGGATGTTTCTTATAATGCTTTCAATTCTCCTAGACCACCAGGGATGCTAATTATAACACGTTCATCTCTTCTAGGCCACCAGCGATATTTGTTATAATGTTTTCAATTCTCCTAGACCACCAGGGATGCTAATTATAACACGTTCATCTCCTCTAGACCACCAGGGATGTTTCTTATAATGCTTTCAATACTCCTAGACCACCAGGGATGTTTGTTATAATGTTTTTTAATTCTCCTAGACCACCAGGGATGCTAATTATAACACTTTGAGCTCCTCTAGGCCACCAGGGATGTTTGTTATAATGCTTTCAATTCTCCTAGACCACCAGGGATGCTAATTATAACACTTTCATCTCCTCTAGGCCACCAAGGATATTTGTTATAATGCTTTCAATTCTCCTAGACCACCAGGGATGCCAATTATAACACTTTCACATCCTTTAGGGATGTTAACATTAGTTAGGTTGTCTCATTTAGGACAACCCATTCCTATTGCTACCACTTGTGTGCTTATCACCCCAACAAACAATTAAATGGTCATTCTAATAATACAGAAAATGCTTAGGTCTGCCAGTTACTTCAGAGAAAATCTCACCTTGGGCTCTTGTAGGGGATTTCAGTACGATGTCTGGAAACACTATTGGGATCAGGGGTTGCTTTAATAAGATTATCAATTCTAACCTCTACTCTCCTAGATCAGGGTCCCTATTGTCTGCCCCAACCCAAGTCATGTGTACTTCGCCACGACTCTAGACAACCAGGGATGTCTCCATTATTGATTGATCCTTGTTGATCTACTTTTTTTTTACTTTAGTTTTGGATAGTGCGGGAAACTTTGTCAAAAGTAGAGGGAGCTCACGTGAGACAGAGAGCGGCCATGCGGACTCTTCATAATTTCTGGTGGTGACACATAACTGTAGGAACAAGTGTCAAACTCACGAAAACAGTGACGCCGCTTAATGAATTTGGCGCATATTACTCCAGCTCGCCCTTCATTAAAACAGAAGTACAATACGCCGATGTTAAAGGACTGGCCCCTATGAGTTCTTCACCCGGTGGTAACTTATGCGGAGACTCCGCGGCACACGCTCAGACACAAGTTCTTCCAAATTAGAGATTATCACATAATTAATAGACTCTTCAAACAGTTGTCAAAATTTCCTCCAACTGATTAAAAGTGGGAAAAAAAACATAATAATATGAATGTTTCCGGTAGAAATGTAGTAAATTTCACAGCGTCACGGCATGTGGGTTCTTCCTAGATCTTTGTCAAGTAGTATCTGAAACAGAAGGAGAGATAGGGGCTTGTGGCTCATCCGGCCCACCTGCGCCTCCGCGCCCATCAATACACTTTTCACATTCAGTAAATTAGATTTTACATTTCCGTATTGGAGTGAAAAGAAAATTAGATTAAGACACATAAAGGGAATGTATGAACAGGGTGATCTGACCACATTCCCTCCACCCCAAAATGACCACAGACCGCAGACCATACCTCCGGTCTGGAGTAGAGGTCCTTTTTTCACACTTATGATCTGTGTAGTGGAGAGTATTGTTTAGTGTAGAGCACAGTGCCCCGGAGATTGCACATTGATTGAGAAGTCTCTCTGATGTTCCAGGACAAGTATAATATAGATACTGTATGTAAATCTCAACACAAAGACGAATGCTGATGTTACCGCCATATGGTGACCACATAGTGGTAGATACCAGTCCTGCAGAACACATTAGTAAAATTTAATAATGTCCTCTGAGTCCAACAATGTATATCTCTGCTATACACAGTATGATGGACCCACATCTCCCATATAGGCAGTATGATGGGCCCACAGCTCCCCTATAAACAATATGATGGCCCCACATCTCCCATATACGCTGTATGATGGCCCCATATCTCCCATATATGCTGTATGATGGACCCACAGCTCCCCTATAAACAGTATGATGGGCCCACATCTCCCCTATAAACAATATGATGGGCCCACATCTCCCATATATGCTGTATGATGGACCCACAGCTCCCCTATACGCAGTATGATGGGCCCACATCTCCCATATACACTGTATGATGGACCCACAGCTCCCCTATAAACAGTATGATGGGCCCACATCTCCCCTATAAACAATATGATGGGCCCACATCTCCCATATATGCTGTATGATGGACCCACAGTCCCCTATACACAGTATGATGGGCCCACATCTCCCATATAGGCAGTATGATGGGCCCACATCTCCCATATAGGCAGTATGATGGGCCCACAGCTCCCCTATAAACAATATGATGGCCCCACATCTCCCATATACGCTGTATGATGGCCCCATATCTCCCATATATGCTGTATGATGGGCCTACAGCTCCCTATACACAGTTGATGGGCCTACAGCTCCCTATACACAGTATGATGGGCCTACAGCTCCCCTATACACAGTATAATGGCCCAGAGATCCCTTTTACACAGTATGATGCTCTCACAGCTCCCCTGTACACAGTATAAAGGGCCCACAGCTATGCTATGCACAGTATGATACCCCTTATATCTCCATTGCTCTCTCTACAACACAGTGTCATGACCGCCACAGTAGCCCTCACACTGTATAATGGCCCCACCAGTAATCACCACATTGTATGATTGCTCCAACAGGAGCTCACAAACTGTATAATGGCTTCAACACTTTATGTGGACCCCCACAGTTGTCCCTACAATGTATGAGGGGCCCAATCACTCTATAATGGCCCCCCACACTTTATGTGGCCCCCTCACAGTAATCCTTTCAATGTATGATTGCCTCCACATTAGTGTTACACTGTATAATGACCCCAATACTTTATTTAGACCCCTACAGTTGTCCCTACAATGTATGAGGGGCCCAATCATGCTATAATGGCCCCCCACACTATACAATGGTCCCCCACACTTTATGTGGACCCCCACAGTAGTCTTACACTGTATGATTGCCTCCACATTAGCGTTACACTGTATAATGCCCCCAATACTTTTTGTGAACCCCCTACAGTTGTCCCTACAATGTATGAGGGGCCCAATCACTCTACAATGGCCCCCCACACTTTATGTGGACCCCCTACAGCAGTCCTTACACTGTATAAAGGAAAGAAAAAGAAAGAAACTGTAGATTTATAGATAGATAAATAGATAATAGAGAGGTAGTAGATTTGTAGATGACGCTTTTGTAATGAAGGGCCTGATACTGAGTACGTTGCCCCCCACACTCTCTTCCGGCTTCTCTCTCGTGGCCATACCTTTTCTATACGGATTTATGTTTCTAGTTTTGCCTTTCTTTTTTTTTTTTGCAATCTGGTAAATTTCTGGATAAACAGAAATGATAAGAAGTCTCCTGATCTGCATAAATATACCGGAAGGAAATTAGTTTTGAAATGTTGTTTTCTATGGAAGCCCGGGCCGACTGCTGCAAGCTTCTATGGAACAAATTGCAATCCGCAGCTTGGATATTGTGGAAAGCACATTGCGGTGGGAGACTGGGAGGAAATATAATTGCACCTTCTGTTCTGTCTGAGACTTCCAGTGTATTGTTCTTCGGGCGGATAACTGCGCTACTATCCGACTTATTAAGATTTAAGATCCCCTAATGACAATAACAGAGTTTGGTAATAAGTAACTTTGCTTCAGAAATTTATATGAAACTCAAGACCGAGATCTCGGGAGGCCGAGCAGAGATTGTGCGCCGGCGGCTTCGGCACAGCCTGGAGGATCCTCCGCACCATCACCATCCTCCCCGGCCGCTCTGTAGGGACACATTCATTTCCATCGTCATCTTCGAAGCCCGCCGCACTTAACACAGAGGAAAATAACAAAACTTTTCCAAAGGTAGCTCTGATTTTTTTTTTTCCCTCTCCCTTCCACAATCAAACAGTCGCAGCGGAGACTAATCACATAAAGTTGATGAAGCTTCGCTAAATATCAGGCAACGCATCAAAATAATTCATCACGCCTGGCGAGGAGATGGAAGTCCGACCGCCATTAGCATATTTTTGTCATCAGGATGTGCTGATGTTTTTCAATCCCCTCTTCATCATTCGCATGGAACGTGTCATTGGCTTTAAAGCAAGGACTGTAATGAAACATGCAAAGGGGGAGAAATAAAGAGGGGGTGGTGACTGATGTAGCATTTAATATGGAGTCACACACTGCGCAAATCAAAAAATGGAACAGAAAAAAATCCTGTTATTTGTCAGAATGCAAAATATTAAAAATACTACATTAATATTTACTCCTCCTATAAGTAAATATTTGTAAATGATTTCTTCCCCCACTGTGTGGAGCTTTGTTACAGCTAAGAGGATGGAGTAGAATATGAAAAAATAGGTCTCATTGAATTGCAGCTATTGCACTGAACATTTCCTCCTCTAGGGGGGGATCTGGAGTCCAGTTTCACAGCTACATAGATAGAGGACACAACGCAAAGGATTAGAATACGTAAAGTTCCACTTCACATTTCTACCTCTAGGTTGCGCTCTGTAGTCCTGCATTAGAGCTGTATTGTTACTCGTTAATAAAGTTTAATTAGTGTACTTCCTATTTCTACCTCTAGGTGGAGCTTTTGAATCCTGTGATACAGCTGCATGGATGGAGTGCAATTGGAAGTTAGCTATCATTAAAATGCACTTCATCTATCTACCTCTAGGTGGAGCTTTAAAATAGTGTTACTGCTGAATGGAATGAGTACAAAAGAAAAAAATCAACTCATATTGAATTGTAACTATTGTATTTCATATTTCTTCCTCTAGGTGGAGCTCTGGAGTCCTGTGAGGATGGCTTATAATATAATATAAAGGATTAGCTTGCATTAATTTGCACTTCAGATTTCCACCTCTAGGTGGAGCTTTAGACTCCTGTGTCACAACTTTATGGATGGAGTACAATCATAAAGATCAGCTCCTAGGCGCATATTGCACTTCATATTTCTTCCTCTAGGTGGAGCTCTGGAGTCAAGGATTAGCTCGCATGAAATTGTAGCTATTTCACTTCATATTTTTATCTGTAGGTGGCGCATTAGTGTATTATGTTACAGGAGTACAATAAGACGGCTTAGATTGCAGCTATTGCACTTTATATTTCTTCTTCTCGATGTATAAGTGGTAACGTTTCACCTTGTGGAAAGTGACAAGCATATAGGTGACACTAGAGTTCATGTCCTCTTCCTATCTGAAGAGGCGATTTGCATATTTCTAAGTGATACTTTAGACTGTTGTGTTACAGTTGAATTGATGGCGTACAATAAGAAGGATCACATTTAAGTTGGAGCTGTTGTACTTATTTCAGCCTCTAGGTGGAGCTTTCTTTTCCTGAATGTTACAGCGTATTTCCTGTATGCAAATTCTCCTCCACAGCACACCATGTGGTAAAGCAGGGTATTGCATGTAAAAAATTTTCATTTTGATACAACTTACTGAACGTTGGCATCAGTTGGTACTCTTTGTAATTTTGTCTCCTCTCCATTACTTTTTAAAAAGTGGGAAGGGATCGGCAAAGCATAGTGGAGCACGAATCCAATGTTACAATTACAAGCCGTCATAGTGGTTGGTCATCTCTTGCCTCAAATTTTGAAAATATTCCTGGTAAATTCAGGATGTTATTTTCTTCTCTACGTTTATTAGGCCATGTCTGCAGAGACAGCAATTTCTTGTTCAAAATTGAGCGCACTGGTGAATTCGAGTTTTGAGTTGACTGAAATGTCTAAAACTCTCTAATACCGAGTCCTATCTTCACCCCGGCACTGTACATGACAACAGCCGGGAATACAGACATTTTCATTCTTTTCTGCTCTTTTATAACTTGTAAGAAAAATATTTTATAATCTCCAACAAATTGCACCGCAAATGCTGGAAATAGGTCACGGATTGTTCTGTAAGTGCAGGAGACGTCAGGCACCGCAAGAACACAAAACCCCAGTGTCGCTAACAAGACAGAATGGCGCCTGGGACGATCTCCATAGCAGGAACTGCATGATTCATGACATATGCTCCTAAGCTCATTATGTCAGACGCTCGCTCCCAAAATGTCAGCATTTGCAGAACCCCTCCGTCCCCCCGATGTGGAGCCTCGGTCTTTGTTACGGCGCGGATATAGACATATAGTAATATTGTGACACATCCTGTAGGAGTGGAGAATTGTGCGGCTCGATCTGTCGCTGCCGCCGCTGACATTGTGTTTCTGTTTGTTTTCTCCATCCAACAGTAAAGGTTACAATTCACACGCGGCCTGCGGATAAAGAGGTCTATCTGTGATGGGAGATACGGCGGACGCCGAATATTTACTCAGGGTTTATGATGAGGAAAAGCCTATTTGTCATTTTAAGATGGAATGAGTGATAATGATGACGGAAACTGGCTGCATATTAATTATTAACACTTTATGTAACAGGATCACGAGAGTCTCTATATACACAGAGGACGAGACTCAGTAACAAGTATAAAGAAAAATCAATCTGTTATCCATCCTTCTGTGGAGACACAGGGAGTCAACGGGCGCCCCGGTCTTCTAGCCAAACCACATGGACCAAGGGTCATCCCACCGAACGCCCCCTCTCCTTTCACCGTGGGCATAACGCTACTCAGACAACACAGGGTGAGGGTAAAACAGTGTGGACAATACTTTATTGAACCACAAAACAGACAATAACACATAGAACAGTCCCAGCACAATACCCATGATGGTGCAAATTACAGAGTCTCACCCTTCCGCTGGCTCGCTGGGATAATAGCATCTGTTAATTCAGGTCTTCCAGGGTTTAGTACACCACCTGTGGCACACACACAGAGAGGAGGTAATGACAAGCATAGGAAGATGATAGTTTATTCAGGTACAAGGGCCAGTTGACCAGAGGGTCACAATCTGGCTTCATCTTCCAGGGTCGATTACCCCAAAACTGTGGCACGCATACAGAGAGGAGGTAACGAGAAGTGTAGGAAGATGACAGTCCATTCAGTTGCAAGGCCAGTTGACCGGAGGGTCACAACCTGGCTTCAACTTCCAGGGCCAACTACCCCACCTGTGGCATGCACAGAGAGAAGGTTTCGACAAGCTTAGGAAGATGACAGCCAATTGAGATACAAGGCCAGTTGACCGGAGGGTCACAGCCTACCTTCTGCGAACATCTCCTTGGAGCCAGGCGGCCGGCGGGTCCCAATCCTGGCTTTCTCCAAACGTATCCATGGATTCGCGATGGTCAATTAAGCAGATCTGTATTCTTCTAGCTGGAGCTGTGGTCCCCTAGTTTGGCATCCTGTAGAATGATAAATCCGTGTCCCTCGTGATGGAGCCATGATGTCGTGTCTGCTGTCCTGCCTCTGGTCCTTTGGATGTCTGGATGTCTTGGCTGAATCTATGGCTGTCTCACTCTCACAGAGGCATATATCCTCTTTTTATGGTTAACAAGTATTCTTCAATCAGTATATACAGCTAAAGGAGAAGAATAGAAATTTATTTAAAAGTCAACAAATCAGCTGGCCTGGACAATGTGTAATTAGGATATCAGCAAACATCACTAGTCATCAAGGATAAGAGCACAATATGTTACAGTAAATTGTCAGCTTACAAGTCAATATTATAGGTTTACACAAGCAAATTCTGTTTTCTTGACCAACCAGAAAGAAACATATAAATTCAAAAGTCAACTTATAGATAACAGTCTATTCTAAATAGACGTCTGGTTAATTAAGATACAGTGCTGTGTCTCCACACCTTCCATCCATCCCTCCTTCCATCCATCCATCTATCCTTCCATCCATCCTTCTATCCATCCATGCATCAATTAATTCAGGCTCAGCGGTTAGCACAGTGGCTCAGCGGTTAGCACAGTGGCTCAATGGTTAACACAGTGGCTCAGAGGTTAGGATTGTAACTTTGCAGCACTGGAGTCCTGGGTTCAAATCCCACCAAGGACAACATCTGCAAGGAGTTTGTATGTTCTCCCATGTTTCCGTGGTTTCCTCCGGGTACTCCTGTTTCCTCCCAAAAACAAACTGATAGGGAATGTAGATAGTGAGCCCCAATGGAGACAGCGATGACTAATAAATTAATGGTGCTATAAAAGTGAGCATAATATTTGTATCAATCTATAGGTTAGATGATGAGTTATTTTTATCACCTCTAATTTAACAAAAAAAAATCTCAATCGGAATATTTTTCTATTTCACTTGTGGCTGACCAGCTACCATTTTGCAGAATTGTAAAAGGCCTGTAAGGAGGTTTAAAAAAGAAATTGATACCTCATTGCTCACCTGTCCCACTACCGTCACATCCCCATCCGGTCCTCCACTCTGTCCAACATCATTTTGGTGCAAAACATCCTCTTTGGTCACCTTCACCTTCCTCGGAAGCCTCAGATTACTTGGGGTATGGGTGATGCACATCATGGTGTCAGAGGCTAACATGGAATCGAAAACTCCAGCATCGAAAGAAAATACCTGAAAATGATGTTATACACCAAAGCAAAGAAAAGGCTGGATGGAGCAGAAGACTGGTAGCAGCGCTGCGGTGGAGGCAGGACAGGTGAACAGGGCGGAATCAATATTTTTTTTTACACCCTACATTTATTATCTTCTGAGATCCTAAGAAATTCAACATTATAATAAGGAACATTTGATTCATATCAATGCCAATCAAATTTGAGTAAATTTTCTTGTTTTTTCTTGGATAATATCCATGCTACTGGCCCAGCAAGAAGCTGAGCCCGACTGCTGACAAATCTGGTGCAGGGTTTTGGTTTTCAGTGTAATCTGTGGATATCATAAAAGTCTTAATAAATATTCAATCAACCTTATGCCCACACATTTCTCCAAATTATTAATATTTGTTCTAATTATGAAATAATTACTAATTGCATTTTTTTATATTCATGACTATTAGAGTTGCTCATTTTACTGTTATAGTGGCCAATACTACAACTAAGACATTTCTGGAATTCAGTTTATGGTCTGTGAACGCACAATAATTACACATGCTTGTGATTTCTAACAATCTCCAAGGTTTGCCGGAGTGATCGTATGTTTTATACCTCTTATGAATATAGGCGTTCAGTACATAAATGTAGGCATCCATACATAATATCAAACAGCAGAATTCAATAATAGACGCTCAATGTATCCATCCAGTTTAGTCAAACCTCTCATTAGTTCTGTATTTTGGTTCATACAACCATTTTCTTTCCATCCAAGAAAAAGGGGTCCAATTATGCTAATCAGACTCTGATCAGAGTTTCATCAGAGAATGATCAGGCACGGATCCTTTTCCTGGAGGTGGGAAGAAAAAAAAACTTTCTCCACCTTCTCATTCTGTCAGTTTGTGAAAATCTGTCATGCTATAACGGTCTTTGGTAAGGAAGGTGGGCCTCAAACTGTCCCTGGAACTGAGACTCTAAGTATCCATGTCCCAGTGGTACTCTTGAAGGTTGAAAGGCCCGTGTCTCTGACCTTACTGTGCTCCTGTTAAACCCTGATCAGTCCCCTTCCCCACTCTATGAGGTATGGGAGGGAACTGTAAGATAAACAAGACACAAAGACAAAGCAGGGATAACAGAAAACAACAAACATACAAACACTCACCAAAGGTAGAAAGGTATATAGGAAAGATACAAATGTACCAACCAAATGTGGAATAGTATGATGAGGAAAGCATACACACAAAAACAACACAAAACAATCTCCAGTAACAACAGTGATCTCCAATTTAGCACAGCGTCTCCAATGAGCTAGGAAGCAAAGCTTTCACTGGCAAGGCAGAGAGGGTCTAGCCAAGTTTTATAGAGAGAGGTAATAACCAGATCACAAGCAGCTGAAATGGAGATGCAAGTTTCTGACTAGCATAGAAAGGGTCTTTAACTTTTTCAGCACCAAAGGGAACCAAATCCATTTACGTATTTTTTTTGATTCATGGCTGTACTAGCTCAAAAGGGTGTTTTTACTCAATACTGAGCAAAGGGTCTGAATACTTATGACCATGTGATATTTCAGTTTTCTTTTTTAATAAATTTGCAAAAATTTCTACATTTCTTTTTTTTTCAGTAAAGATGGGGTGCAGAGTGCACATTAATGAGAAAAGAAATGAACTCTTTTGAATTTACCAAATGGCTGCAATGAAACAAAGAGTGAAAAATTTAAAGGGGTCTGAATGCTTTCCGCACCCACTGTACATGATGCGTTACTTTGCAGTGATGGTTTAGAAGTCACTGCAGAGGAAGAGAAGGAAGTCTGAAGTCACTGCGACGCTGTGGAAGCTGTTAAAGATACAGGTTTTACTTCCTGCTTAAAGTTTGGGACATATGTTTCCCCTTCGTTGTCTAAATCTGTGACTCTGGGTTTAAGTTTGACCAGATGCAATGTCTGCATTGAGTTTAAAGGTTCCACTTATGTTCATCAGTTTCCTCCTAGACACCAAAAATGTGACATTGACCATTTAGAAGCAAAACTATGAACCCTATAGGAAATAGGAAGGACTGATGAGTCTAAGGATTGCTACTTTTAAGGTTCCATGTGTAATGCGGGTTCTTAAGAGCGGCAGTAATCCTACAAAGTCTTCAGTCAATGGTTGAGAAATCTCTGCCCCCTGTCCTCATTACAATACTACCCCCTCACATCAACGTCAGTTATGGCCCCAGAATCCTGCGCCTGCACCATGCACTCCCTCAGAAATATATGCCTCATCCTCCCTACTGTGGGCAGTGCATTCAGGGATCTTCTGCGCAGGTGCCAGTGTGTAGCCCAGCTGTTACTGGAGCCACATGTTCCCAGGAGGATGCAACAGAAGGTAAACCCACAGAAACCTATATGCACACAACACATCTGCACTATTCCCCAGATCCACCAGAGGGAGCCCTTTCGCAGTTTATAAAGGCAGTGTAGACATGTGAGTTACCTCAGATCAGATTTCAGGTTACCTCAGATCAGTGAGAGACGAGCTGAGAGGAAGAGAGAGTTACTGAAAGACTGAAGACTACAGCGTATACTCAGTTTACTGTGTGGAGTCCAGTAATAGTGGAGAAGGATAGCCACTTCAGCCTGGCCAGAACTGAGTCAACTGAGGTATTTTCAGTGAGCAAGCGTGCCGACGCTTTGAGAGCGGTGAAGAGAAAGGAGAATCTGCCATCTACTGCTAGTGTTTGCTTATGCTGAAGGTCGAAGTAGGACGAAAGGCGAGTGGAATGGAAAAGAGAGTGACAGAGGTTGAAACAGCATTGATCGCTTACCTCTACTCTGCACCACCGGACACCGGGTCCGAGCTTGCTAGCATCTACACGACTAGTAGGAGATACCGGAGACCCTGTGGGACTTCATGTCGCAGGGGCCCATCAGTGCTGATACGTGACCGGGGTCAGGAAGACAGGAGTCTAGCAGGACGCTGCATACAGAGACACTGTTCTATCCAAGAGAAGGCTTCACCACAAAGTCAGCCGGCGTATGAGTGAAGACAGAGTTAGACTTCGTTCCATACAGGTCAGAAACTCACACACATACAGGAGTACGGAGGCCCTACACCTACTCAGTGGGATTACTGGAAGTGCATCCTCTACCCTGACAGCTTCCCGGGACGTGCCTGCATCTACCATCAGTAAAGGTACAGAAAGAGACTTTCGTGTGTGTGTCTGCCTTATTGATCCTGCACCCCTACACCGCCATATACCCTGAGGGATCAGTCTTGCCTGTGGAAGACTTAACACCTTGCTGCCCAGTAACAACCCCTCAGCGGATCTACCCTGCAGCGCTGGTCACCCTGACCAGGTACCACAGGTGGCGTCACAAATAAACTGTAAATACTTTAATCCCCTGTAAATATCCCACATTTTATTGAGGTGAGCCCCAGAGCAACGGACCGAGCTGTGCTACCCGTGACATCCCCCATTGAAGTGAACGGGCTCGGTGCCGAGTACCCCACGGTCCTGCTAAGGGCGACTCACCAGCAAATCACCCTGACCTCCAGTGTGCGCACCGATAAGGTGCTCTCCCAACTTCCTCTCTGCATAGTCATTGCTAGGAACCATGTGTACATAGTGATGACTGTGTAGGAGGAAGTAGGGAGAGCATTTTATCGGCGAAACACACCGGAGGTCACAGTGACTCGCCTGATCCCTGAATGCAGTGCTCACAGAAGAGAGGATGAGGTATGTATTTCTGAGGGAGTGCAGGCGCAGGATTCCAGGGCAGTAACTGATGTGCATGTTAAAATAAAGGAATTTTCTGTGTGTTTGTTTTTGTTGATTTTTCCATATAGGGTTAGTAATGGAGGTGTCTGAATGACACCTCTCCATTACTAACTCCAGGACTTAGTGACATCAACCCCTAATCCCATTACCCTCATTGCCATGTCGTCAAGGCAGTTGGGAGGAGCTGAGACAGGGTGCCATGATTGGTGCATTTAATGTGATGTTCCAGTTCTGGGGCGGCTGAGGGCTGGTATTTGTAGGCTGGGAAGGGACCAATTACCATGGCCTCTGCCAGCCTGATAATATAAGCCTGCAGCTGTCTGCTTTACCTTAGCTGGTTATTAAAGGCTCCTTTAATGTTTTCGGGCCTCACAGCTGCCTCGAGACCCGGTGGCTGTGAACTCTGTTAACCTTATGACCCAATTTTTAAGTTTATATACTACTTATCCATTAGTGTTTTCAACTTTTTAAATTTTAGCTTTAGTTTATTTGTTTATTTATTTTTAATCTTTAAATAATTAAGAAATAAGAACATGGGGTAAAATGTAATCAAAGAATTGTCATCAGGTTTTGATTTTCAAGTATATATAGTACCGTATATACTCGTGTATAAGCCGAGATTTTCAGCACCTTTTTTCGTGCTGAAAATGCCCCCTCGGCTTATACACGAGTCATAGGGCAGAAACCAGCGGGGGAGGGGATGCCGCGGCAGGAGCCAGTGGCTGGGACATCATACTCACCCTCCCCGTGCCATCGCTGAACGTCCCTGCAATCCTGCGTTCTCCCCGGCTTCCTGCAGCTCTCCAGCGCTGAGCGGTGACGTATACCGCTCATTAAGGTCATGTAATATGGATGCGACGCCACTCCCATAGGCGTGGCGTCCATATTCATGGCCTTAATGAGCGGTATTATGTCACCGCTCAGCGCAGGAGAGCTGCAGGAAGCCGGGGAGAACGCAGGATTGCAGGGACGTTCAGCGATGGCACGGGGAGGGGTGAGTATGATGGAGGAGAGGACAAGGAGCACAGAGCAGGACGGGGGGGAGAACGGTGGACGGGGGAAGCATGGAGGACGGGGGGGAGGACGGGGGAAGCATGGAGCAGGACGGGGGGGAGAACGGTGGACGGGGGAAGCATGGAGGAGGATGGGGGGAGAATGGAGGACGGGGAAGCATGGGGGGGAGAACGGAGGACGGGGGAAGCATGGAGCAGGACGGGGGGGAGAACGGGGGAAGCATGGAGCAGGACGGGGGAGAACGGTGGACGGGGAAGCATGGAGGAGGACGGGAGAGAACGGAGGACGGGGGAAGCATGGAGGAGGACAATGAGCACGGAGCAGGACGGGGGGAGGATGGAGGGCACAGAGGAGCATGGAGCAGGGCAGGGGGCACAGGAGGACGGAGAAGGAATGGGGAGCACAGCGGAGGACGGAGCAGGAGGGGGGGAGTACAGAGGAGAATGGGGGAGCACAGAGCTGGATGGGGGAGCAAGAAGCAGGACGGGGGCAGCACAGAGCAGGAGGGCAGTTTATACACCCGGACTTATACACGAGTCAATAAGTTTTCCCAGTTTTTTGTGGCAAAATTAGGGGGGTCGGCTTATACACAGGTCGGCTTATACACGAGTATATACGGTACTTATTCATAGTTTTTTCAAATTTTTCATTTCAGCTTTAGTCTATTTTTTATTAGTCTTTACATAATTAGGACATAGGATAAAAGGATAAAATTTAAGCAAAATGTTTCCAATCAGTTTTTGATTTTTAAGTATTTACAGTATTTGGTATTTGTGTTTCCTTTCTTAAAAAATTCTCTCTTTTTTGTAAATCTGTTTTGAAACATCACCAGGGCATCCAGTAAACTTAAATCAAACTCTTTTTTTTCTTTAATTATTTTTTTATTATTTTTTTTAAATCATTAAATATTTAAGTAACTCAGCCATAGAGTAAAATTTAATCAAGCAACTGTTATCCAGTCTTTGATTTTTAAGTATGGTGTATTTACTACTTTTCCATAGTTTTGTTTTTAACTTTTTAAATGTTTCCAATAAGTTTTGATTTTTATGTATTTACAGTATTGTTTCCCTTGTTTGTCTTAAAAATTTTTCATTTTAAAAAAAACTAAAATATGCTTAAACCCTCACCACGCCATCCTGTAAATTCACATCAATTTTTTTTTTAATTCTAAAATGTTTTGTTCAGTAAAGAGAGTATTTTTTTCTTTTCAATTCTTTTTCTAATATTTGTAGTAAAACTTTGTAAAACTTCACTTAGACAAGAAATGTGCTAAAGAGTCAAATTATTAAATTAGATTTTTGTTGTTTTTTGATGATACATTGCCTTATTATTTTCTTTTTTTGGTTGAATTGTTTGACATATAAAAAGTCTTTAAGGGAATATATATATATTTTTTTAAAAAAAGTTTCCAATCAGTATCATTTTAATGCTAAAAAGTTTTCATTTTTTACTGCTCTATTTAGAGAAAAAAAAAAAAGTAAATTTTGTCAAAGCTTCAATTGTAATTATGGAATTGGAGAATATTTTTGCAGTCCTAGCTTTTGAAGATGTTCTCTCCAGCGGCAATCGGACTGTTCAGAGCGCAAGTTTGTTTTTAATTGGTACAAGTGATGTGTGTGAGTGCAGAGACACGCCGCCCTTCATTACCGCGCATTGTCTCATGTGTTAGGTCCCCTCAGTCTCCGGATGTGTCTTGTCTGATGGGCCGTTTTCACATGACCTTGCAAATTGTCAAGCAATGTTGCAGCTGATTGCATTATCTTCTTGTTACTTTCCTATTCAGGGATGTAATTTACATCAACACTCTTGACAAGTGCAGAAGGTTATCACTTTACTAACCCTGGTGGATGTTTATTGGTGGTGGTGCTGCCGCATTAACAGATGGGGGGCAACTACAAAAAAAAAAATCATCATCTACACGGTCAAGTTCTTCATTGAAAGCTTCAAGATTTCCTCCAACACCTGAGATCTTCAAACCAATTGAGAGAGTGAAAACGAGAATCTAATTAATACCGTAAAAATGTAAAAGTCTCTGTTTAACTGTGTGAGAATATTCATTATGAGCAATGTAATACATGATAAATTATGAAAAATTTCAGAAGAGGCTTAGAAAAATGTACGGGACGCCGTAAAGGCCGCTTACATTGCTGTACATTTTTCTTTTCAATGGTCACTTGCCTGAACAGAAAATTTATGGAAAAGCAATAACGGCTGTTCTGTTGGCTACATAGAGATTGAAACAATATAGAGAAGAAACTTTTATAAAACAACTTCCCCAAAAATGTATATAATTGTCATGAACCTAAAGAGACCATGTGAGAATGAATTAAATATGAAGTAAATGCCCCTACCCACCCGCTAAATAAGTCTGCTTTATATTAATTCCTTGTACATCAAAGAGGAATTATACTAGATTTATTCCTGTATAAACTGGAAGTATTATAGCAGTTATATTCCTATACATAGGGAGCAGTATTATAGTAGTTCTATTCTTGTACATAGGAGCAGCATTATAGTAGTTATATTCTTATACATAGGAGCAGTATTATAGTAGTTATATTCTGGTACATAGAAGCAGTATTATAGTAGTTATATTATTGTACATAGGGGCAGTATTATAGTAGTTATAGTCTTGTACATAGGAGCAGCATTATAGTAGTTATATTCTTATACATAGGAGCAGTATTATAGTAGTTATATTCTTGTACATAGGGGCAGTATTATAGTAGTTATATTCTTGTACATAGGGGGCAGTATTATAGTAGTTATATTCTTGTACATAGGAGCAGTATTATAGTAGTTATATTCTTGTACATAGGAGCAGTATTATAGTAGTTATATTCTTGTACATAGGTGCAGTATTATAGTAGTTATATTCTTGTACATATGGGCAGTATTATAGTAGTTATATTCTTGTACATAGGGGAGTATTATAGTAGTTATATTCTTGTACATAGGAGCAGTATTATAGTAGTTATATTCTTGTACATAGGGGCAGTATTATAGTAGTTATATTCTTGTATATAGGGGCAGTATTATAGTAGTTATATTCTTGTACATAAGAGCAGTATTATAGTAGTTATATTCTTGTACAGAGGGGCAGTATTATAGTAGTTATATTTTTGTACATAGGGGCAGTATTATAGTAGTTATATTCTTGTACATAGGGGCAGTATTATAGTAGTTATATTCTTGTACATAGGAGCAGTATTATAGTAGTTATATTCTTGTACATAGGGGCAGTATTATAGTAGTTATATTCTTGTACATAGTGGCAGTATTATAGTAGTTATATTCTTGTACATAGTGGCAGTATTATAGTAGTTATATTCTTGTACATAGGGCATAGGGCAGTATTATAGTAGTTATATTCTTGCACATAGGAGCAGTATTATAGTAGTTATATTCTTGTACATAGGAGCAGTATTATAGTAGTTATATTCTTGTAAATAGGGGCAGTATTATAGTAGTTATATTCTTGTACATAGGGGCAGTATTATAGTAGTTATATTCTTGTATATAGGGGCAGTATTATAGTAGTTATATTCTTGTACATAGGAGCAGTATTATAGTAGTTTATTATATCTTGTACATAGGAGCAGTATTATATAGTTATATTCTTGTACATAGGGGCAGTATTATAGTAGTTATATTCTTGTACATAGGAGCAGTATTATAGTAGTTATATTCTTGTACATAGGGCAGTATTATAGTAGTTATATTCTTGTACATAGGGGCAGTATTATAGTAGTTATATTCTTGTATATAGGGCAGTATTATAGTAGTTATATTCTTGTACATAGGAGCAGTATTATAGTAGTTATTAATTCTTGTACATAGGAGCAGTATTATAGTAGTTATATTGTAATAGGCATGTATATAGTTATATTCTGTACATATGCAGTATTATAGTATATATTCTTGTACATAGTGAGACAGATATATATATAGTTATATTCCTTGTACATAGGGCAGTATTATAGTAGTTATATTCTTGTACATAGGGCAGTATTATAGTAGTTATATCTTGTACATAGGCAGTATTAAGTATTATATTCTTGTACATAGGGCAGTATTATAGTAGTTATATTCTTGTACATAGGAGCAGTATTATAGTAGTTATATTCTTTGTACATAGGGCAGTATTATAGTAGTTATATTCTTGTACATAGGGGCAGTATTATAGTAGTTATATTCTTGTACATAGGAGCATATTATAGTAGTTATATTCTTGTACATAGGGCAGTATTATTATAGTATTATATTCTTGTACATAGGAGCATATTATAGTAGTTATATTCTTGTACATAGGGCAGTATTATAGTAGTTATATTCTTGTACATAGGAGCAGTATATAGTAGTTATATTCTTGTACATAGGAGCAGTATTATAGTAGTTATATTCTTGTACATAGGGCAGTATTATAGTAGTTATATTCTTGTACATAGGAGCAGTATTATAGTAGTTATATTCTTGTACATAGGAGCAGTATTATAGTAGTTATATTCTTGTACATAGGGCAGTATTATAGTAGTTATATTCTTGTACATAGGGCAGTATTATAGTAGTTATATTCTTGTACATAGGGGCAGTATTATAGTAGTTATATTCTGTACATAGGGAGCAGTATTATAGTAGTTATATTCTTGTACATAGGAGCAGTATTATAGTAGTTATATTCTTGTACATAGGGCAGTATTATAGTAGTTATATCTCTGTACATAGGGGCAGTATTATAGTAGTTATATTCTTGTACATAGGGGCAGTATTATAGTAGTTATATTCTTGTACATAGGGCAGTATTATAGTAGTTATATTCTTGTACATAGGAGCAGTATTATAGTAGTTATATTCTTGTACATAGGGCAGTATTATAGTAGTTATATTCTTGTACATAGGTGCAGTATTATAGTAGTTATATTCTTGTACATAGGGGCAGTATTATAGTAGTTATATTCTTGTACATAGGGCAGTATTTATAGTAGTTATATTCTTGTACATAGGGGCAGTATTATAGTAGTTATATTCTGTACATAGGGCAGTATTATAGTAGTTATATTTTTTGTACATATGGGCAGTATTATCACAGTTATATTCTTATATCCTTGTACATATGAGGCAGTGAAGAGATAATGTACCGTACAGATTTGCCAACTGAATACATCTTGAATACATACATTGAGGAGCAGAAGGGGAAACAATGTGCGAGCTTCTGACTCTCAGGCTCCAGATCTCACCGTCCACTTCTGCTTTGATCATGACGCTGCCATCATTTTATAGACAATCATCTTTTCTATCTCATACATAAATGTGACTTCCACCTATTTAGCAGATGATTAGTTCTGCAGATTCTGTCATGTCGCTGCATTGTTACTGTTTTGTTCCTGGTGGTGGAATAATCTTTTCTTCCTATATACTGCAAATTACACCCTGTTCTCACATTCTCTCATAGCTCAGTGTGTTGTTAGGTTGATTTCCAAGTGAGAGGTCGCTGGTTCAAATCGAGGAGCCGCCATGAAGAAAATTCCTAAGAAATAGAAACATCATCTTCCAGCTCATTGATAGCGGTCTCTCAGCCAAGAAAATTGCCAACCTGCATCATGTGAGCGCCAGATAATTGGAAAATTATGAAATGAAGTCCGTCCATCTTCAGAAACCAAAAAGTGGACGTCTAGGAAAATATTAGAGTCAACAAGTCGGCTCATCACAAGGTTATAACAGTGCTGGAGACAACACGGCAGTGGAGGAGGCTCGTAGGCTTCATAATAGTGAGGTCATAGTCGGCCATGTAAGCACCGTGCGATACATGTTACGCAAGACTGGAATGGTGGCCCGAAAAAGGTGAAGAAGCCTCAACTCCAATATCGTCATAAGAAGTGTTGGTTTAAGTTTGCAAACAAGTCCAAAAAGTGTAAAGTAGAAGATTAGAAACTGGTGATTTTGAGCGATGAGACGAAAGTCAATAGACGGCTCTGATGAGTGCAAATGGGTCTGAAAGAAACAAGGGAAAAAGGGGCTAATCAAGAATTGGAAGGAACTGTGAAGTTCGGTGGAGGAAGACTGATGATATGAGGTCTTTTTACAGCCAAAAGTGTTGGATACTTGACCAGGATCGATGGAGGTCTCAACGCTGAGCTATATGTGAGTGTCCTACAAGACGACTTACTCCGTACACTCGAGTACTATGGGTATGAAAAGGACGACATAGTGTTCCAGCAGGACAATGACCCAAAGCAACGTCGAGATTGGTGAAGAAATGGGTCAATGACAATGAAGTAGAGGAGCTGGATTGTCCCCACAGTCCCCAGACCTCAACCCAATCCAACACTTCTGGGAGAGTGAAGAAAAAGCAGTATACAGGCCCAAGTGAGGAGACCAGTGTGCACCAACATGGGAACGTGGTGAAGAGACCTGGAGCAGATTTTAGTAGACACATGCTTGAATCTGATCAATAGCAGAAGGATCAGCCGTGGTGAAACCAAAGGTGGATTATAAAATACTAATAAAATATAAAAATTAAATTTAGAT
Source organism: Oophaga sylvatica (assembly GCA_033576555.1). NCBI lineage: Eukaryota > Metazoa > Chordata > Amphibia > Anura > Dendrobatidae > Oophaga > Oophaga sylvatica. The sequence continues at coordinate 638,570,393 of JARQOD010000002.1, forward strand.
CTTTAGGATCAAACCAGTGACAATGCAGCAACATGACAGAATCTGCAGAACTAATCATATGCTAAATAGCTGCAACTTACATTTATGTATGAGATAGACGAGATGATTGTCTATAAAATGATGGCGGAAGCCATAGTGGATGGTGAGATATGGAGCCTGAGCGTCAGAAGGTCAGCACAGTGTTACCTTTTGCTCCTCGCTGTATCTGTAGACTTTAGGACTATTTGTTTAGCGCTCTCCACATTTGCCAGGTAGCCTGTTTCTCTCGTCTGTTGCTGCTGTTGGAGTCGCTGTGTCACAGAGCACATGCTTTCTTATTAAGCTAACATGATCGTGGGCGACAGATATTCTTTAATGATTTTCCTTCGTTTATGGAAACGGAGAAATGTATCTTTATAAATCAAAGAGATACATCTTCATTCTATAACCTGATTGTTGTAATTGAAGGGAATCGAGAGACTCCTGTTTCCAGAATAAAACTACTGGCACAAATAAAGACTTTATTATTTTCTTCTCGCATAAATGCGAAAAACGATCAATCCTACTAAACCCAAACGACCTTTTTTGTTATACACGGAGTATTGTGTTTAGATCTGATTGTGCTTCGTATTAAGCTGGTTCACCGCTGGTCGTGAAAGCTGCCATTGATTTGCATTATGTTATATTCCTTTCCCACATCCCAAAGTAGTGATGAGATTAATAACACAATGGGAAAATGCAGCTCGCTTTGTGTGTTCGGGTAACGGCGCTGGGCCTCCGGGTGAGCGTTTTGTGTATGTATTTATTAGAGGCGGTCAGTGAGTGTTTCGGCAGCACTTGATGTGAGAGCAGCACAAATGCCAATATTGGTTATATTATTCAGGTGAAGAGTTCTGTGAAAAAAGCAAAACTGTGTAAGAAATGAACACCATTTTTTGGTTAATGGGATAACATTTGGAAAAAAAACCTGGCAGACATTGCAAACCAAAATGAATCCACTTCAAGACCGATGACATATACTTAAGTCGTCGGTCATATCACTGCCTGTCGACGCGCGATTTGACACCGGTATCTTTCCTCATGCTGATTTATCATCCATCAAGTGCCCCTAACAGCCATGGATGGATCCGAGATCCACGATCCACCCACGGCTGTTAACCAGTAACCCAATCACTGACAGCGGCATTTAATACGCACAGGTATGAAGGGCGTCTGTGATCCCGCTCATCAGCGCCCCATCACATAATCGGGGGGTTCCGATGGGTTGTCATGTCTAAAGGACTGTTATGGATAGCGCAGGAGTTTTGATGACCGCAGCTTCAAGTCTAAGGCGACTTAAATGCTGTAAAAATAAAAGAAAAAAAGTAAAAAAAATAACTAAAAGAAGAACAAGTTCAAATCACTTCCCTTTTGCCCCATTAAAAATATACTAAATAAAAAAATTAAAAAATATACATATCTTGTATCACCACGTTCAGAAATGTCTGAGCTACCAAAACATAAAAATAAATTAATCCAATCAGTAAATGGCGTAGCGAGAAAAAAAATTAAGATTGCCAAAATGATCCAGAACCTGGTGAAGAGCTATAATTATAGATCCCCGTACACTGACATGGCCTATTTTTTTGTATTTATGAAATGATCTTCTGGGATATAAAAAAATAAATACTAGAGATAAGAGAATCACTTTGAGTCTAATCAAATTTGCCCAAATTTTTCCCCAAAATTTTGAGTTGCAGAATCTGAATTTTTTGTGATTCGATTCTCGCGAATCCACTCTACTTCATGGATGGGGCGTTGAATCAAGGGATCTAGTCTCATTGTCGAATGTGGAGTCCGGAAGGAATTTTTCTTCTAATATGGAGCTATTAACATCGGCCCAATGGGGTTTTGCCTTCGTCTGGATCATCATGTTAGGCTATAGATTGAACTTGATGGACTCAAGTCTACTTTCACCTTACAATTATGAAACTATAAGACTAGAGGCGACTAAAGACAGAACTAGAATGACCAAGGTTGGGTTGGGCGGAAGTGATTATTACTTTTTTCACCCAACATACATCATGCACTAGTTCTGGAGAGACCTCGATTTAAAATCTACTTAATTTGATGTAAAATCAATTTTTTTTTGGCCAAAGATGAAAAATCTGACCAATTCGAATTTGGTTCCAAAAATAGGGGCCAGTGGTCATCTCTTTCTGTGACATCCCCAAGTTTCCGTTCTGCAAGAATAGCATGTGTGTCACAGACAGTTGTAGAAATACAGGGGACGAGGAACCTGGGCCCCTGAACTGCCCCTAAGGCTAAGGAAGGGCCCTGTCTTTCCTAACTTGGGGGTACACTTAGAGGTAGTGAGGCCCAAGTCACTGACCTGTCCCTGCTCCAGTTAGCCCGGAGCTAAACCCACCAACCACCTCCCCAGAGGTGAGACAGGGAATAATGTGAACAACACAAGGAAATACAGACACCTAGGGTTAAATCAACTAAACAATAAACACTTAGCTTTCTCTGCTGCAAAGCTCCACACAGCAGAGTGAAACACCAAAACAGGGAAATAGGAGAAGCACCACTGCGCTCAGCATATCCTGGCTCCGCTTGGTTGGTTTCCAAAGGAAGCAATATTACCAACACCAGCTGACAACTCAGGAGACCTTTTAAAGGAAGTGGGAGAGGGTCGCCACCTCCCTCTGACAAGTCATCTGGCATGCAATTACACTAGCGGCCACCGGGGGAAAAGACTGACATTAACCCCCGATGGTTTGAAAGGAAAAGGTTTAGTATGGAGAGAGAATCGCCACAGATCCCAACATGGATCGTGACAGTACCCCCCTTTAAAGAGGGGCCTCTGGACCCTCAAAACCGCACCTCATATACCACCTACGTGAGGACGCCTCAATCCACCAGGCTTCACCCCAGCAGTCACCTGACTCCAGTTTATAGAAAACGCAGACAGATGGAGGTGGCCATAAGTATGCTCCGGAGGTACCACAAATTCCAGAGCGCCAACCTGGGGAATGAGTTATGTACGGGCAAAAACTGGGGTAACTCCAGCTGGTAATCCCCGGGCCGAGAATGGCCGACACCCGATATGGCCCGATCACCCGAGAACTCCAGACTCCAGCAGCACACTTCCACTGGATGTTTTTGGTGGACACCAATGCATACTCGTTCACACACTGGTCCAGACCTGAACGTTCATTGCCACACACGCGTTTGCCACAAGATGGTGAAATCTTTGGGGAACTGGCAACAGAGGCGTCCCCCTGTGTCACCACACTCACACATTTCTCAGAGAAACCACCACCCTCCATGACCCCCTCCTCCCAAGAGGGCTCCGACTCACAGGGTTGGCTAGTGGTGAGGGTTGGGACTTGCCCTACTCTTTGGCAGCACCTCTGCTGCCCCCACTGGAGGAAAGGGAAGGTTTCAGAAAGAGGCAGAGACAGTAGCCCCAGGGAGCAGCCCTCACACGACTGACCCCAGCTGACTACCTCCCTGGAACGCCAATCTATGACCGGGTTGTGTTTTTTCAGCCAAGGGAGGCCTAAAGCAATGGGTATTGGCATACCCTCCAAGACGTAGCATGACAGGGACTCCTCATGACTAGTCCCTATACGCAGGCGTATATCATGCACGACCTGGGTCATACTCCCCTGGCTGAGTGGGATAGAGTCAATGGTCTGGACTCCTATAGTTTAGCTAGCGTCCTACACATCAGGCCATTGGTCCGGACAAACTGAGCATCCACCAAATTGACTCCTGCTCCACTGTCCACAAGCAACGGTATTCCCTTAGATAAACCCCGCCAATCACCACTCTCGCGTCAGGGTACACTGAGGGGAAGAAGTGAGGAAATATACACTCCCTGGTCGCATCCTTCCACACAACCAGGGGGATGTGGCTTCTTAGATGGCACAGGTTTTTGGCATGAAACTGGGCAGACCCCAATGAAATGACCAGTCCCCCCCACAAAAAAAACATGCCCCCACACCACATGGAACCGCAGGCAACCCTGTTTGGGAACAACTGCTCCCACCTGCATAGGTTCGTCCGGCTGCTCAACTGTGTCCTCCTCCTAGTAAGGACAACAGGGGGCAATTTTGGTGTATGGCTCTTCCTGAGGCGTCTATCCACCTGGATAGCAAGGGACATGGCGGGCCCCCAATGACCTGGGGGGGGTGTACGCACCAGAGTATCCTGCAACCTTGGGGACAGACCCTGCACAAAATGAAATTCTAAGGGCAGGGTCATTCCACTGCGTGTCAGTGCCCACCTCCTGAACTCTGAGCAGTACTCCTCAACGGCCGGTCCCACCTGCTTGATTTTACGGAGTCGGGATTCTGCCAGGGAGAAAGCCATCAGGATCTACATACACCAGCGCCCCGAGCCGCAAAAAAACCCATCCACCGCCGTGAAGATGGTAATCGGTCGGCAGGGAGAAGGCCAGGATTGGGGATCACCCCTAAGAAGGGAGACAATAATCCCCACATGCTGTTCCTCACTTCTTGATGAACGGGGGAGAGCCTGAAGTACAATTTCCAGGCCCCTGAAAAAAACAGAAATTTATCTCTCCCTCCAGAAAACCTGTCAGGGAGAGAATATTAGGTTCTGGTTGAGCCTGCACCTGAGCCGAGGCCCAGAACCCCACCAAAGCTGTAACTGCTCTTAACTGCTGCACCACCTCACCCCGCAGCACCTTTAACTCATCTGTGGGGGTCTGAAGCAATTGGGCAAAGGCCTGCATTTGGGCCATGGCTCACCAGAAAGGGGAAAAAAAACTGGTTGGTTGGTGATAATGTCACGGGGCAGTTGTAGAAATACAGGGGGTGAGGAACTTGGGCCCCTAAACAACTCCTCCAGCCATCAGCACCCTGGTTTTGGTGGGCACCCACTGAGAGGGGGATAGCAGCAAGCTTAGGAAACTGACCGAGCACAGTAAAACTATGTGTCTAGGTGACCAGATTGTCCAAAATTTGGGGACTCAGCATTGGGCAGTGGAGCAGTCCTATAATCCCCAGCTGGAACCATGCTTCCTGGGCTGAAGTCCTATAGAATCACATCGGTGACAGGAGTAGGCCCGTTTTATATCCCATAACTCACATTTAAGGGCATTGTGTCCCACAGAATGGGGTGGGGAAATAATCATGCTGTTAATTAACTGCATAATTGTCCTCCAAATGATGCAGACTAGTATACCGCAAGGAGCTCATGCAAGCTGATGGGGCATTCCACAAATTAGCATACAAAAATGGTTATTGGACAGTCTATCATGAAACAATGGCTCATGTCCCTTGACTTACTAAACAAAGGAATAATACGTCTGGCATAATTAAGAATAATTCATCCCTGCACAAGTAAAAAGATTGACGCTGAGTCGTCAACGCAATCACATCACATGGTATAGCACAGACATTAACAAAGGACTATAACAGCCTGAGTAAAAGCCAAGGCAGGGAATTCAGCAGACACTGAATAAACTATACAGATAATATGTGTGACAGTGCAGTAGTGAAACAGATTAGTGTTTGAGGTACAGGCTGCTCCTGGTACAGAAATGTAAGCAGTTCTTCTTTGTTTGATGGCTTGTGACTATCCATCTTCCTCTTGATCACTTTCCAGAGGTTTTCAGTGGGGTTCAGGTCTGGAGATTGGGCAGCCATGACAGGGATTTGATGTGGCGGTCTCTTCATTTTTGCCAGAGCTGCATATCTATGTCACATTCCCGGGGCTGGGCTTCTGGTAAAAAGCTCCAAAGAGTTAAGGCACAGTCCAAGGTGACCCCGGAGAGTTACACATCTTTTTAGGGCAATTGGAGACTTTGTGGTACTTACAATTTGCTGTAAATTGACTTGCACATACTGAATTTTTTGGTAAAAATTTGAAAAATCAGATAAATTTGCTTTTCAAAGATTTGATTATTTCCATATAGAATACAATAGAACATATATAGACAATGTAAGCTCATAGATTTGTATTGATGCCGTATTATGGATCTGTGCAGCAGGATGAGACCATTTTTATTGATCTACATGCAGAGCCTTCTTGTTCCCCAGCGCACAGCATGGCACAGACTGACGAGCCTCCTCTGGACACAGGACAACTCACCACGCCGAGAAGAAAGTCATTAGTTAACCCTTGCCCTCCTGACGCTGAAACCTTCTTTCTGTTTTCTATTCTTGATTATATCTCCAAGGAGAAAAATCTGGATTTGATCAATCCAGCGCAATTTCCTGCCTTCCATATTGGCCAATTAGGGATGATGAGATTTAAAGACATTGGGCCAAATAGTAAAGGGCACTGGTTTTGTACTAGACAAAGCATCATCATCATTAAACCCACAGATGGGCTTGCTCAAAGTGATCTGTCGACTGGAGCCAAACGGTCTCAACTGCCAAATTACAATATGGGGCGGTGGCGTGATTGGCAGCTGTTCTTCCAGGCATTGGGGCTAACAATCAATACACCACACAATACATAACAAGAAGTAGGAAGGCAGCACAGGAAGGATCCTCCATGGGGGGCAGAAGCTGCAAATGAGTTGACTTGTTCCCCAATATGTCCCATGAATAAAAAGCTGAAAGCAGCTTCAATGCTTCAGACGCAACATGGAACCATTTTCGTGCACATCTTGCATTTTAAATTAGAGAGAAAAGTCAATAGGCAACTAGAAATCCGGCAGAGAGGAAAACGTTCAGAGATTCATCCTGGATGTGGTCATATGTAGAGTTGGGCAAGTTTTTTTTTAGTGAAATTCTACACAAATTTTACAAAAATTCACGTTCTGGAGAATACATATTTTTTTGCTCTGTGCATAGAAATGGAACCAGCTGTGGCTGCCACCTTGCTTATTGTATTCCACAAATTCATAATATATTTCACAACTTCAACATCTGACTATGCAGAAAGACTCAGAAAACATTTGAGCCATTGAGGATCTAAGTTCAGTTCAGTCAATGAAAAACGTCCTGATATTTGGCCACAAGAGCCGTCTGCCTCCAGCCCGACAGGAACTTTAATGGTTAAATTAAGTTTGGAAATTCTGGAATTCAACATTTCTCGTCAACAATAATAAAAAAAATTCTGAAAAAAAAATATTTTTTTCATCTAGAGTTTTCCATGTATCTGTTTTGGATTTGATCCATAAATGCATTCATTTGTTGTCTTACACTAGGGATCCATAGAGGTCCGGGAAGGTGTAGAAGAGAAGGAATATTTTACTTTGCGCTTTGAAAGGGAATGAAGTAATGATGTATTCTTCCTTAATGAATGAAATTAATCAAATGAAAATATATTAAAAGAAAATGGAGTTACCAATGGTTAATTACCAGCTGGAGATATGTGGAATTAGGCTTCCATACTTTTCCTGCACCAATAGTCCATAACTGATTATGGTAACCCATTGGGGGCATGCAATTTACACGACAGCTGCCAGACCCAAATCTTGAGTTTAAGAGGGGTAATGTCATGTCATCATCAGAATGCTCCCTGAGTGGGTGTAATATACTGTAGATTTTGCATCGTGCGCCACTTACGACATTTGGAATCACATTCGAATTTCCTGGAATCCAAAAATTCTGGGCAAAAAAATAGCAAAAAAAAAAAGGAAAAATTAATATGTGGAGGATTGTGAATCAAGGTTATTCCCAGAATGAAAAGTCATATCCTGTCCATCCGATAGATGACAACTTATCGCTGGGGTCTGACCTCTCGGACCCCCCAAAAAGGGGCTCTGGCTCCCGAGAACTAGGCTTCTATGGAGCAGAGGTTTAGTGCATGCACATCCACTCAATGCCTCTCAGGGTTCTGCAGATCCAAGGTCCTGGGGTCCAGCTCCCTTTCCTCAGTATCTCTGACATGTCCCAGAAGTTGGGATGGATCGGGGAAAGTTTTTAATTCTTGAAATAACCCTTTAATATTTTTTATAGTGTCTATTAATGAGATTGTTGTACTTTAAAAGAATGAATAGATGGAAGGAATTAATATAATATTTAACCCCCAACAAATCTGTTGTGCAAATGATATGCAGATTAGATGCTCGGTGCACAGTGGGCAGTGCTTTGTGGTCCGTAACTTTCCCTTAGTTACATCAGACAGCTTTTTTGATTGACAGCTCTTGCTTCTCAGCTGGAATCATGCACAGAACAAGAAAGGATGTTCTGCTCATGCGTGAATATTGGGTGGTATGTGAGCATGCGCACAATCTCGGAGCATGGCCCAGTGGCATTGGCGCATGCGTAGAACAGACTTCCTTGTGATCTTTGCCTTTGTTACTTGGGTCAATAAAGGAGGTGGAGATGGAGCAGGTTGACTTAATGGAGGAAAGGCGCACCGGTAGTAGTTGTTTTATGACATTTTACCCACCAGAGCGACTGCGCTTCCTGCTCTAGCTCATAGCGAGGTTAGAGGTGGAGAATTATTACATTTGGTTCTGTACACGTTGCACTGAGATCTTAAAATGCTGAGCAACTTAATATGGACTACATATTGTATATTTCCAGCTTTCGTCATCCCCATTCTGAATTCTGCTAATGTCTTCTCAGCACTGAGCTCACGTCCTGTAGCTGCTCCTGCTGGTTCAGGGTCTGTGCGGAGAATGCTCCACTGATTCACGGTGTGTGATGGATGGTCTGCACAGCAGGCACTGTATATTAGTGTTATGTACGGCACATATAGAATCCTAAGTGAGCTGAGGAGTGAGAGATGGCTGTCACAGCGATACCCACAGATTCAGCGGAATTGTGTGACAGCTGAAGATGAACATGGTGCGTGTGCTTCAGCTTTGTGTAACCGCTATATGTAGTGCAAAGTTGATTGCAAGAAAAAAAATGATGTTCCCAAGAGAATCTACTGAGCAGAAAAAAATGTACATGTAATGTAGGGTCTATTGATACAATGTGACAGTAAAACAATAACCATTCAGCACAATAAAGAAAATGTAGACAGTACATTGTGCTACATATTATCATGTAAAAGCGTGGACACCACTGACAGGGAAACATCTACAGAAGTAGCTGGTTGCTTTTATAAAAAGATTTTTTCCTTCACCATTAACCTAATCCCTCACTTCATTCCTCCCTCCTTCTCTTACTTCCATCCTCAGTTCCTTCCTTTCTCTCTCCCTTCATCATTACTTCCCTCCCTCACTTTCTCCTGTTATGTTTCGGTAGCTGAGGAGAAATAGCAAAAATAGCAAAGTAGCAATACACCAGAGAGGCTGGAAACTATTGGGTTGCAGGACCCTAAACTAACTGCAACACTAGAAGAAGCCGTGGAGCGTACCTACGGTGATCCTAGACGCCTCATCACAGCCGGAGAGATAGCTACACCTAAAGGCAGAAAGATAAAAACTATCTGCCCCGTAGCAGAACCCCCAAAGAAATAGGAAGCCCCCAAACATGTAATGGCGGTTAGACAAGAAGAAAATATGGACACAGACAGAAAATAGAATGAGCAAATGCTGGGGCCCAATTCTGTCTTGATAGAAAAGTATAGGAAAGAATTCTGACTGCAACCCAAAAAAACCCCTGACAAAAATACCAACACTTCTGATTAACAAAAAACCTGAGATCACACGATCTCTACCACCTAAATCAGATCTCTGGTGTAACACACAGCAATTCAGCAAATAAAAGTGCCACAGGAACAGCGCAAAAGTGCAAACACAAACTGAGCACAAATGCAGCGCCAGGCCCCAAAAGGGGACCAGGCTGAAGTCCACTGCTAAGCAGCAAACCAGCTAGGAAAATCCAACCAGAGGAAAAAAAAACAGCAAATCACTTATCTGAATGAGAGCAGGAATGCAAGCTGAGCTCCAAGCAAGACCAGGAAGAACAATTGATTACCGGCAAGGCTGATGGGAACTCAGGTCACTTATATCAGACCATTCAGAGCCAGCTGAAGACCATTCAGCAATTGGTTCATTACCTCAGCAACCACCGGAGGGAGCCCCAGCTCAGAAGTTGCCTCCTGAGTATTCACAACATCTCCCTTTCTTTCTTTCCTCATTCCTTACTTTCTTTGTTTCTTCCTCCTTGTCTCCCTACATCTTTCATTCCCTCATTGAATTTCTTACTTTCTTCCTTTACTCCTTCCTTGATTTCTTCATAAGTCCCTTCTTTGTTCCCTCCCTCCATCTTTCCTTACCGACTTCACATTCTCCATTTTTCCCTTTGGTCCTTCCTTTCTTTCTTCCTCATTTCTTTCTTCCCTCCCTTCAATTTTCCTTCCCTCCCTCACTTTATTCCTTTCCTTCCTTTCTTCCTTAGCTCCTTTGTTTTTTTCCTCCATCTGTTTTTTCTTCCCTCCCTCACTTTTTCCCTTTCTTCCTTTTCTTTCTTCCACAGTGACTTCTTTCTTTCCTTCTTTTCTCTCTCCATCTTTCCTTCCCTTCCATGCTTTCCTCCT
>JARQOD010000002.1:638580875-638624051 GCA_033576555.1 Oophaga sylvatica
TATAGCTAATATGGGCCACCAGTATGATGCAGAACAGTGAATATGACACAGCCATGTATATAGTGATTACTTATCTTCTGTGCTGATGTATATCTTCCCTTATTGTTATGTAATAATTAAATCTCTATTGTTCTCGCTGTCATTCAATCTTTGTGTAGTAAACAGCTTCCTGTGAGATGATTTGTCTATACTTTGTAATATAATTTGACGTAAACTCACATTCATCTTGATTCCCTGCAGTGAATAGTGGAAATGAAGCAAAGAAATCTTATCAACGCCCGTGCAACTATAACAAGCAGTGCGGATGATATGTGATAATTTGATGTAATATCTTATGACAGAACAGTAAATATGATCAGATTTCATCGAGACGCCTTCTTCGTTTTACCGTCACATTTTTCATACTTGATAAATAGAGTTAAAAATTCTCTTATAGGTTCAATGGATGTTATGGTGTTTCTGCTGTAAATTATGAACATCTTAGAAGTCACCAGGGACTCACGGCATTCTATACTTATTACATGATATAGTAGGCGGCAAAATAATATTACCGCTATCTCCATCGTCAGACTCGATAGCTTAAAATGTTCCATCAAACATTCAGAAGTTAGAAGTGTTCTTGCTTCCAATCTATTAAATGTACAGTTGGCTGATAAGAAAGTACTTGGGTTCCACAGAGGAAAGCGTAAAGTAGTAATATGGCAATTGGCTTCCTAGGAAATTGGCCCCAATGTGTGTCTCAGTTATCAAAATTGTGTCCAATGGGGCCACGGAGTGATCTGGACTGATCTGAGATATGGGATGTTAGATACTTTAGTACAATTGCACGCCGCTGCAGATTGGTTCAGGAATCAGAGAGGGATCCCGTTTCTGATTTTATGGGGAAAATGTTTTTGTCCATTGGTAAGTCAATTGGTCAACTATTCATTAACTAATGGAACAGTATATCCCGGTAATTATTTGCTGTTTTTTGGGTATTTTTTTAGGTTCGCTATTGTAAATGACGTTTAGGGTTTCCAAAAGTTTTTGGCTGATCCCTCAATTGCAACTTTCTAAAAAGACGTAATTTTTTTTTAGCACAAATGTTGTGACTTTTTGAAATACAAAATTGCAGAAAAAGTTCTATCTTATTATTTTTTTAGGGTAAATTGTAGTTTACATCTGGGGTCCCAGTAGCCTATTAAAGGCTGATTTACACTAAAAACATGTAAAAAAAATATAAGTCTTATCGGTCCTCTATCTAGCGCTCGTAGCAGTTTTGCAGGGTTAGTACTGCAGACAGACTTGAAAGCATGGATAATGTTGCTTTATGTCCTGTGTTTTTGCCCTCGGGGGTGGTGCATGCTTGATCTCTCATGCCATGTTCCACCCCTGCGTGTCTTGCTCCAGGCATATTACAGTGGATCAGTTTTGCCAAAAGTGTTCCTTTAAAGTTTTCTTCAACACTAAGGCAAAATGTTAAGAGACTTTTTTATTATTTTATTTTTTATTTTTTTTGGAAAGTTTGATATAATGACTTTATTGAAGATGTTCTACCCAGCATTCAGAAGAGAAAAATGTTCTAGACAACTACATTAGATCTATTAAATGTTGGTGTATAGGTCAAAAAGCACTCCGGGTAAAAGGAGGAAAGTGTGCAATTTCGGTCCCCTTATAAGGAAGCCTGCTGGTTAAATGTCATTTTTGATCGTCTTCTTGTCTTTTTGTTGAAAGGTCTTTATATTTACTTGAGCTTTGAAAACAGACTGAGATCCTCTAATTCTCCCCTCCAAGTATCCACAAGAATGATATCCTTCTATCTGCTTCTGTACGGCAGGAGGACATCAGAGCGCAGGTGACGGCCATTAGCCTTTCCGCTCCTTTGTCTGGATTGACTGCAGAAGATATCTTCTTTGAAACAGACATAGACTGTCATTTTTATATATATTTTTTTTTTTACCATTGGAGAATAGTCAAAAGGCGACGAAGTTCATCCGTTCACAGTTCTTCCTCTTGTAAAATTCATAGATCCTATTATACATTTTATCTTGTCTCTCTTGCCACATCTCGTTCTGGAAAATTCCCTTAATGACTTGTCAACTTTTGCATAATCACCTCTAACGGGAGGTGCCAGGAGAATTTTCTGCAGTCGCAATCCTCCATACAATAGGCTAAAATAAAGGTCACATAATGCAAAATTCACCTTGAGATCTCACTTGCTTTTTCTGCTAGTTCCGAGCACATTATTAGGGTAGGAACAGATGCTAAGATAATGAATACACCTGAACTAAGGAATTGTAGAGACCTCTCTGCTAAATAAATGGGCACACACTGTGAATAACAGGTGGGACCCCAGAAGGAAAGTTTACATTGAAGTTTTTTAACGCCTTTGGGTAGGAGAGCAGAGTGACGATTGCAACAATGTGTCAACCCTGAGATGGTTGACGTTGGTCTTCAGCCAGTTCACTCCTTTCCAACAGTTGGTGGGAATACCTGTTGGCTTTATGCAAAAACCCTCTAATTAGTGCCAGCCTCTCTTTACAGCCATATGTCCTCCCGAAAAACATCTTTCACTTACATTAAGTCCGTCAACACTAATCCAATCATTCTGGACTCAGACTGAGTGCATATATCCGAATTCACATCACACATTGACCAATTTCTGTAGACCCTAGCGGTAAAAGGGTTGTACACTACTCGGAAACCCTTCTCGATCCCTATGTCCCCTACCCAGTAAAATAACACTTGTACTCACCTCCACCGGTGTTGGCACTGACTCTCCTGGGGCTCATGTGACATTGTTGTGTCATGCATTCCCTGAGATCAATCAGCGGTGGCATTACTCTACTCTCCTGCAGGTGTAATTGACATCCAGAAGAAGTGAGAGAGCAGTAACAGGTCTCACTTTCTCCGGATATCTTGATCTTCCCAAAGGCAGGGAGAGCAAAGTCAGCATTAAATGCTGCAGAGATTGCGTGACACAACAATGTGACATTAGCCCTGGAAGAGTCAGTGCCAACACCACTGGAACGGCACTGGAGGAGAGTGGAAGTGTTGTTATTTTACTGGGGAGGGATGACATAGGGATTGAGAAGGGTTTCCAAGTAGTGTACAACTCTAATGAGCATTAGTGTTATTATTTTACTGTGGGAAAACATTAGAACATAAGATGGGCAATCCGAGTAATGGAAAACCCCTTTAAAGGACATGATCAATGACGTGCTTCCAGACTTGAGAACATGCCGAGATCCCCTTTCGTCTGTCCATTAATACCTACATTCCGCATTGACAAATCATTGTGGTCCCTAAACCACCAAAAGGTTTAATTAAAAACATGCAGGAGATAAAATTGTCACTTGATCGCTTTCAACATTTGAGAACATGTGTAGAACCATCTCATTGTGTCTACCAAGAGCAGCGAATGGGCAATATTGGATAATATTTGTTGTGAGGGATTATTGGAAGAGTTTGAAGAACCAGGGTGGAATTAATGAAAGAAGTGAATTACGGGACATAGGGGCAGCTCAAGAGAAGTTCTTCACTTGTGGATGGAAAGGAATGAATGAGGACAATAGAGGAGCAGAGAGATTACTACTTGTGTTATAGTACAAATTCTATGAATCCAAACATCTCTTGGACACACCAGGAACTATATATCCCTGAAAATGACCAGCTTCTACATTCCAAGCTCCTTCCAGAATGATATGTGCAGTAGTTAGTTTCTAATAACAGCATGGGACACAAGTCATCACTATGGCCATTAGCTTTATATGAGGTGGAGAGGCAGTAATTACTATTTGGTGGTAGCAATTCTTGTTTATCCAGTAGTGCCGGCATATTTATTCTTCTCCACGTAGTAATTAGACGAGCGATGTAAAGTAATATTATCATGCTCGATAGAAGAAGGTTTTTGTCCCCGGTTGATAATTGTTCTTTATGACTTAGTTTGCTGGAGAACGGTTGAGATAAGTGCTTTGGGCTTTCATTAGAGATAGTTTGTAGAGGGACATGATTACTTTACGAGCTGCTCATAGAGAAGACGACACTCAGCAATTCAGAGGACACAAGAATGAACAGAACATAAAATCCGAAAATAAATTCTACTGCAAATTGAGGAATGACTCCGACAATCGAATAAGTCTATGTAGTTAGGAAGAAAAGACTCTAAACATTTGGGTTATGAATAACTTCAGGAAACATTTAGTCTAGATTGGAGATAGATCTGTTGATTCTCCAGATTAGCAATGAGTCCATTGTGGATGACTCCCTTGCAAAAATAAAAATAAAAGTAATTTTTTGGTGCTTATGTCACATCACACTCCCACAAAGAACTTCTTATGTCCCTATCAATAGCACATTTTACATTTTCTACTTTCCCAAAATTGCAAAATTTGTTGAGCTCACTTCCTTATGTATTGTAGGTTCTCATGATCCCCTAATGGGGTTTATAAATCCCATGGTCAAATACCCTATCAATAAATACTTAATAGGTGGAGTATTCTGTTAAGGATCCTCATCTCTTGGTCAGGAGAACAACTGCAAATATCATTTCTAGATTTGGAGGACCTGTCCTGGTCTGTATTTCACAAACAGTCCATTGATTTGAGTAGACCCTGGTCTATAGATAATCCCTGACGTTCCCATCTATTGCGATACTTTGAGATCAACTTATTGGTTAGGAATTTTCTAACGAAAAGGTGTTGTTCAAGTGTGAAGAACCCCTTTAAAATAGGAACAAGGCCTAAAGAAGACTTCTTCCTTCTAAACTTTAGAAGCTATCTCCATAGTATCTACAAGTTATTTTCACAAAATTAGAATATCATCAAAAAGTGAATTTATTTCAGTTCTTCAATACAAAAAGTGACTCTCCTATATTCTATAGAGTCATTACACACAGTGTGATCTATTCTATAGAGTCATTACACACAGTGTGATCTATTCTATAGAGTTATTACACACAGTGATCTATTCTATAGAGACATTACACACAGAGTGATCTATTCTATAAAGTCATTACATACAGAGTGATCTATTCTATAGAGACATTACACACAGAGTGATCTATTCTATAGAGACATTACACACAGAGTGATCTATTCTATAAAGTCATTACATACAGAGTGATCTATTCTATAGAGACATTACACACAGAGTGATCTATTCTATAGAGACATTACACACAGAGTGATCTATTCTATAAAGTCATTACATACAGAGTGATCTATTCTATAGAGTCATTACACACAGAGTGATCTATTCTATAGAGTCATTACACACAGAGTGATCTATTCTATAGAGTCATTACACACAGTGTGATCTATTCTATAGAGTCATTACACACAGTGTGATCTATTCTATAGTCATTACACACAGAGTGATCTATTTATAGAGTCATTACACACAGAGTGATCTATTCTATAGAGTCATTACACACAGTGTGATCTATTCTATAGAGTCATTACACACAGTGTGATCTATTCTATAGTCATTACATACAGAGTGATCTATTCTATAGAGACATTACACACAGAGTGATCTATTCTATACAGTCATTACACACAGTGTGATCTATTCTATAGAGACATTACACACAGAGTGATCTATTCTATAGAGTCATTACACACAGTGATCTATTCTATAGAGACATTACACACAGAGTGATCTATTCTATAGAGTCATTACACACAGTGTGATCTATTCTATAGAGACATTACACACAGAGTGATCTATTCTATAGAGTCATTACACACAGTGATCTATTCTATAGAGACATTACACACAGAGTGATCTATTCTATAGAGTCATTACACACAGTGATCTATTCTATAGAGACATTACACACAGAGTGATCTATTCTATAGAGTCATTACACACAGTGTGATCTATTCTATAGAGACATTACACACAGAGTGATCTATTCTATAGAGTCATTACACACAGGATCTATTCTATAGAGACATTACACACAGAGTGATCTATTCTATAGAGTCATTACACACAGTGTGATCTATTCTATAGAGACATTACACACAGAGTGATCTATTCTATAGAGTCATTACACACAGTGTGATCTATTCTATAGAGTCATTACACACAGTGTGATCTATTCTATAGAGACATTACACACAGAGTGATCTATTCTATAGAGTCATTACACACAGTGTGATCTATTCTATAGTCATTACACACAGAGTGATCTATTCTATAGAGTCATTACACACAGAGTGATCTATTCTATAGAGACATTACACACAGAGTGATCTATTCTATAGAGACATTACACACAGAGTGATCTATTCTATAGAGTCATTACACACAGAGTGATCTATTCTATAGAGTCATTACACACAGAGTGATCTATTCTATAGAGACATTACACACAGAGTGATCTATAGTCATTACACACAGAGTGATCTATTCTATAGAGTCATTACACACAGAGTGATCTATTCTATAGAGACATTACACAGAGTGATCTATTCTATAGTCATTACACACAGAGTGATCTATTCTATAGAGTCATTACACACAGAGTGATCTATTCTATAGAGACATTACACACAGAGTGATCTATTCTATAGAGACATTACACACAGAGTGATCTATTCTATAGAGTCATTACACACAGAGTGATCTATTCTATAGTCATTACACACAGAGTGATCTATTCTATAGAGTCATTACACACAGAGTGATCTATTCTATAGAGACATTACACAGAGTGATCTATTCTATAGTCATTACACACAGAGTGATCTATTCTATAGAGTCATTACACACAGAGTGATCTATTCTATAGAGACATTACACACAGAGTGATCTATTCTATAGAGACATTACACACAGAGTGATCTATTCTATAGAGTCATTACACAGAGAGTGATCTATTGTATAGTGTCATTACACACAGTGATCTATTCTATAGAGACATTACACACAGAGTGATCTATTCTATAGAGTCATTACACACAGTGTGATCTATTCTATAGAGTCATTACACACAGTGTGATCTATTCTATAGAGTCATTACACACAGAGTGATCTATTCTATAGAGACATTACACACAGAGTGATCTATTCTATAGAGTCATTACACACAGAGTGATCTATTCTATAGAGTCATTACACACAGAGTGATCTATTCTATAGAGTCATTACACACAGAGTGATCTATTCTATAGTCATTACACAGTGATCTATTCTATAGAGTCATTACACACAGAGTGATCTATTCTATAGAGACATTACACACAGAGTGATCATTCTATAGAGACATTACACACAGAGTGATCTATTCTATAGAGACATTACACACAGAGTGATCATTCTATAGAGACATTACACACAGAGTGATCTATTCTATAGAGTCATTACACACAGAGTGATCCATTCTATAGAGACATTACACACAGATTGATCTATTCTATAGAGACATTACACACAGAGTGATCTGTTCTATAGAGTCATTACACACAGAGTGATCTATTCTATAGAGACATTACACACAGAGTGATCTATTTCACGTGTTTATTTCTGTTAATGTTATGATTATGGCTTACAGCCAATGAAAACCAAAAGTTATTATCTCAGTAAATTAGAATAATTAACAATAAACACCTGTAAAGGCTCCTAAGTGTTTATAAAGGTCCCTTAGCCTGTTTCAGTAGCTCTACAATCATGGGGAAGACTGCTGACCTGACAGATGTCCAGAAGGCGTCACTGACACTCCACAAGGAGGGGAAGTCACAAAAGGTCATTGGTAAAGAAGCCGGCTGTTCACACAGTGCTGTATCCAAGCAGATTAATGGAAAGTGGAGAGGAAGGAAAAAGTGTGGTAGAAAAAGGTGCACAAGCAACCGGGATAACCGCAGCCTGGAAAGGATTGATAAGAAAAGGCCATTCAGTAATGTGGGGAGATTCACAAGGATGGACGCTGCTAGAGTCATTGCTTCAAGAGCCACCACACACAGACGTGTCCAGGACATGGGCTACAAGTGTCACATTCCTTGTGTCACCCACTCATGACCAATAGACAACGCCAGAAGCGTCTTACCTGGGCCGAGGAGAAGAAGAACCGGACTGTTGTCAGTGCTACAAGGTGTTGTGTTCAGATGGAAGTAAATTTTGCATTTCATTTGGAAATCGCGGTCCCAGAGTCTGGAGGAAGAGTGGAGGCCACAATCCAAGCTGCTGGAGGTCTAGTGTGAAGTCTCCACCATCAGTGATGGTTTGGGGAGCCATGTCATCTGCTGGTGTAGGTCCACTGTGTTTTATCAAGACCAAAGTCAGCGCAGCCGTCTACCAGGACATTTTACAGCACTTCATGCTTCCCTCTGCCGACAAGCTTTTTGGAGATGGAAATGTCATTCTCCAGCAGGACTTGGCACCTGTCCACACTGCCAAAAGTACCAATACCTGGTGTACAAACAGCAGTATCACTGTGCTTGATTGGCCGGCAAACTTCTAAGTGCCAAATATTATTTTTTGTGGGGACGATCAAAAATGGTTATTTCTGTCATTTTTTAAGTATTCTTTTTTCGATTTTGAAAGGTTGATCATTTACGGATGCGGCAATATCCGCTATATTTATTATATATTTTTTATTATTGGAAGTAAAATGAGAGCAATTTTATTAAGTGTGTCATGAGATATTATAACTGTGTTTTACAGTCTTTGTTAGTTTCCTGTGGACCTGATGCTTGACTGCTTGTACAATACATCGGCAGACTTCAGAGTTGCACTGATATCATGTGCGGTGTCTGGTATTTGACCGGTGGTCTTGGATCCATACTGGAAAATAAGTCTTTGTGTGGCTGCTGGTTTACAGCTGTTGGATACAGATACAATGACACACAGCTTTGATATTTCAGGAGGATTCTTGATATTTGATACTTTGTGTCATGCCCCAATGGCGGGGCGCCGTTCCTTTCTCCAGATCTCAGCAGCTCGTCTCCAGAGCTGAATTCCTTATCAGATAGACATTAAAATAACGCAATGTTCTTCTCATGCATGAGATATTCAGGCGAGGGAAAGGTCTGTCCTTTATATCTGCTTTCCGCCAGTCGGTAAAGTACGTCGCCAATGTTGTTCTGTTTGTTGATAAATAACACACCCCTCCTCTCATTACATCAGTGGTTTCTCTACGACCCGCAGCTTATAAATATGTCTTCTCCCGTCTGAGTGCGCCGCTGGGTTAATGTACTGTTGGCTCGTACCGAGCCACAAAGATGCTTTTTAAAATATCAAACACCCTCCATATGGTTTTTATGGCTCCATTCGCCGGCACTTTCCTTTGAAAAGCAATTTTTAAGGTTGAAGCCAAATGACACAATTTATTTTCTGATGCTTTGTCCTTTCAGATATAATGACAGTATCTCAATATCTTTCCATATAGATTAAGGGAGGCAATCAGTAATAGAGTGATGGCTGGGAGCCGACGTCCATCCCTTCTAAAGGCAAAGTCTAGAGAGGTGATCGATAGACAGATAGACAATAGGTAGATAGATAAATAGATATATAGCTAGAAGATAGATAATAGATATATAATAGATAATAGATAATTGAGAGATAATAAACAGATAGATGACAAGTAGACGATAGATAGATAGATAGCTAGATAGATAGATAGATAGATGATAGATATATGATAGATAATAGATGGATGATAGATAAATAATAGATAATAGATAGAAAGATAATAGATAAATATTAGATAATAGATAGAAAGATAATAGATAAATAATAGATAATAGACAGATAATAGATAGAAAAAAAGACAGATAATAGGTAAATAATAGATAGATAATAGATAATTAGATAACAGATATGAAGCAAATAGATACAGTTAGGTCCATAAATATTTGGACAGAGACAACATTTATCTAATTTTGGTTCTAGACATTACCACAATGAATTTGAAACAAAACAAATCAGATGCAGTTGAAGTTCAGACTTTCAGCTTTCATTTGAGGGTATCCACATTAAAATTGGATGAAGGGTTTAGGAGTTTCCGCTCCTTAACATGTGCCACCCTGTTTTTAAAGGGACCAAAAGTAATTGGACAGATTAAATAATTGTAAATAAAATATTCATTTCTAGTACTTGGTTGAAAACCCTTTGTTGGCAATGACTGCCTGAAGTCTTGAACTCATGGACATCACCAGACACTGTGTTTCCTTCTTTTTTATGCTCTGCCAGGCCTTCACCGCGGTGGTTTTCAGTTGTTGTTTGTTTGTGGACCTTTCTGTCTGAAGTTTAGTCTTTAACAAGTGAAATGCATGTTCAATTGGGTTGAGATCAGGTGACTGACTTGGCCATTCAAGAATATTCCACTTCTTTGCTTTAATAAACTCCTGGGTTGCTTTGGCTTTATGTTTTGGGTCATTGTCCATCTGTAGTATGAAACGACGACCAATCAGTTTGGCTGCATTTGGCTGGATCTGAGCACACAGTATGGCTCTGAAGACCTCAGAATTCATTCAGCTGCTTCTGTCCTGTGTCACATCATCAATAAACACTAGTGACCCAGTGCCACTGGCAGCCATGCATGCCCAAGCCATCACACTGCTTCCGCCATGTTTTACAGATGATGTGGTATGCTTTGGATCATGAGCTGTACCACGCCTTCGCCATACTTTTCTCTTTCCATCATTCTAGTAGAGGTTGATCTTGGTTTCATCTGTCCAAAGAATGTTCTTCCAGAACTGTGCTGGCTTTTTTAGATGTTTTTTAGCAAAGTCCAGCCTAGCCTTTTTATTCTTGATTCTTATGAGTGGCTTGCACCGTGCAGTGAACCCTCTGTATTTAATTTCATGCAGTCTTCTCTTTATGGTAGATTTGGATATTGATACGCCTACCTCCTGGAGAGTGTTGTTCACTTGGTTGGCTGTTGTGAAGGGGTTTCTCTTCACCATGGAGAGTATTCTGCGATCATCCACCACTGTTGTCTTCCGTGGGCGCCCAGGTCTTTTTGGATTGATGAGTTCACCAGTGCTTTCTTTCTTTCTCAGAATGTACCAAACTGTAGATTTTGCCACTCCTAAAGTTGTAGCAATTTCTCGGATGGGTTTTTTCTGTTTTTTGCAGCTTAAGGATAGCTTGTTTCACCTGCATGGAGAGCTCCTTTGACCGCATGTTTCCTTCACAGCTAAACCTTCCAAATGCAAACACCACACCTCAAATCAACACCAGCCCTTTTATCTGCTTAATTGAGAATGATATAATGAAGGGATTGCCCACACCTGTCCATGAAATAGCCTTGGAGTCAATTGTCCAATTACTTTTGGTCCCTTTAAAAACAGGGTGGCACATGTTAAGGAGCTGAAACTCCTAAACCCTTCATCCAATTTTAATGTGGATACCCTCAAATGAAAGCTGAAAGTCTGAACTTCAACTGCATCTGATTTGTTTTGTTTCAAATTCATTGTGGTAATGTCTAGAACCAAAATTAGATAAATGTTGTCTCTGTCCAAATATTTATGGACCTAACTGTATGTAATTGATAGATAGATATATACTAGATTTATAGATAATAGCTAGATAGATGAAAGATAATAGATAGATAATAGATAATACGTAGCGCCCACATCTCTGGCTGCAGTCCCTCTCTTCCTGCAGAGACATCAGCATTCTCACCGCCAAGGATCCCGTCCTGCTCCTTCCGGATCTGCTGCTGCCCGGGGTGCACGCACTCCTAGCAGGTCACCAAGCACCGTGCTTAGAGCGCGTCCGCACCCTTCCTCTTTCTTAAAGAGGCCGCACGTGTTCCTCTAAAGTGTCCCCAGCCAATGACTGGAGGTCTCTTTCTATTTAAACATGGAGGTGCCTGTGCAATGTTGTGAGTTAGTTCCTAACATGCTTGTCAGTTGTCAGGTTTCTGTATTTTTATCTGAGTCTTCAAACAGAGGCTGGACAGACATCTGTCTGGGATGATTTAGAGAAACCTGCTTTGAGCAGGGGGTTGGACCAGATGGCCCAGGAGGTCCCTTCCAACTCTACCATTCTATGATTCTATGATTCTATGAGTCTGCTGCACCCGCCAGTGCTCGCCTCAACGGCAGCAGAGCCAGCTGCACCCGCCAGTGCTCACCTCAATGGAAGCAGAGCCAGTTGCACCCGCCAGTGCTCACCTCAATGGAAGCAGAGCCAGCTGCACCTGCCAGTGCTCACCTCAATGAAAGCAGAGCCAGCTGCACCCGCCAGTGCTCACCTCAATGGAAGCAGAGCCAGCTGCACCCACCAGTGCTCACCTCAATGGAAGCAGAGCCAGCTGCACCTGCCAGTGCTCACCTCAATGGAAGCAGAGCCAGCTGTACCCGCCAGTGCTCACCTCAATGGCAGCAGAGCCAGCTGCACCCACCAGTGCTCACCTCAATGGAAGCAGAGCCAGCTGCACCTGCCAGTGCTCACCTCAATGGAAGCAGAGCCAGCTGCACCAGCCAGTGCTCACCTCAACGGCAGCAGAGCCAGCTGCACCCGCCAGTGCTCACCTCAAAGGCAGCAGAGCCAGCTGCCCCCGCCAGTGCTCACCTCAAAGGCAGCAGAGCCAGCTGCACCCGCCAGTGCTCACCTCATTGGCAGCAGAGCCAGCTGCACCCGCCAGTGCTCACCTCAAAGGCAGCAGAGCCAGCTGCACCCACCAGTGCTCACCTCAAAGGCAGCAGAGCCAGCTGCACACGCCAGTGCTCACCTCAATGGCAGCAGAGCCAGCTGCACCCACCAGTGCTCACCTCAATGGCAGCAGAGCCAGCTGCACCCGCCAGTGCTCACCTCAATGGAAGCAGAGCCAGCTGCACCCGCCAGTGCTCACCTCAATGGAAGCAGAGCCAGCTGCACCTGCCAGTGCTCACATCAACGGCAGCAGAGCCAGCTGCACCCACCAGTGCTCACCTCAAAGGAAGCAGTGCCAGCTGCACCTGCCAGTGCTCACTTCAATGGAAGCAGAGCCAGCTGCACCTTCCAGTGCTCACCTCATTGGCAGCAGAGCCAGCTACACCCGCCAGTGCTCACCTCATTGGCAGCAGAGCCAGATACACCCGCCAGTGCTCACCTCAACGGCAGCAGAGCCAGCTGCACGTGTCAGTGCTCATCTGTCCTTTAGACTGTCCTGTCTGCACCTGCGGTTCCGGTCATCTTCTCTGCCTGTCTGCACCTGTTGGACATTTCTCCGGGCCATTTCAGCTATCCACTACTAGCGGTCAGCCGCCATCTACCCAAGATCAGACCTGTAGTAACACCTGGATCACCTCCCTTGTCTCTCCACAGACTGCGGTGTTCTTAGCTGCTGTGTGTCTGTGGTCGGATTGGGTGAGGCTCCTAGTCACGACCCTCCAGGTCTTACTTGGGCTTTGGCACAGTGGTTCCACTACCGAGCCCATTACAGTTTGCACAGGCCATGGAATCCGCTGGCTCACAGGCATCTTCCATCTCGGACCTATACCAGGAGGTCTCCCGCCAGAAGGATACAGGACAAATTCTTTCCTATGTACGGTTTGTGAATACTCATGTTGATACGCTGGCAGTACCGGCCGCTTCCACATCCTCTCAGGCAGCAATTAGCACCACGGTGACCCACCAGGCAGACAGTTATGCACCAGGTTCCGGACCTCATCTGTTGACTCCTCCACGCTTTGGTGGAGATCCCACCCAGTGTCGGGAGGTTCATTAACTAGTGCACGTTGCGCTTTGAACTCCTGGCTCATCAGTTCACGTTGGACCGAGCCAAAGTGGCCTTCATCATGTGACACCTATCTGGTGAGGCCCTAGCTTGGCTCAATCCTCTGAGGGAAAGAGGGTACCCATAAGTGTCAAACCTACAGTCCTTCTTGGAAGCCTTTTATAAAGTCTTCGACGAGCCCAGTCGCCTTTCTTCTGCAGCCTCTTCTCTGCTCCGGTTAAGGCAAGGTAACCTTTCTGTGGGCCAGTATGCAGTCCGTTTCTGTACCTTGTCTTCAGAACTCGCTTGGAACAATGAGGCTCTGGTGGCCACCTCCTGGGAGGGTCTGTCCGGGAGAATCAGGGATGAACTGGCAGGCCGGGGGATACCCACTTCTCTGGATGACCTGGTGTCTCTCGAAAACAGAATTGACATTAGGTTCCAGGAAAGGATTAAAGAGGTGAACCGCGAAAGAAGATCGGTACGCCTGGCTCCAACCTTCCAACGACTGATGATTAGCAAGTCCCTGCTGTGACTTCTTCGCTTGAACCCATGCAGACAGACCAGGTGAAGCTATCCAAGCACCGCCAAGAAGTTCATCAGGCCGTAGGGACATGCTTCTTCTGCAGCAGCACCGAACACCTTATTCGGTCCTGTCCCGAGAGACCGGGAAACGCCAGTGCCTGGGGTCAGTAGGAGAGGAGAGGCTACCCTGCGCAAGACGTCTACCTCTCCATCGTTGACCCTAACTGTATCTGTCTCCTGCAGCAAAGAGACTTTTGTTGAATTGGCCCACCTGGACTCCGGCTCCATGGGTAACTTTGTTCAACAGGCTGTGGTCGAGCGGTATAAGATTCCGGTCCTACATCTTCCACATCCATTGTTGATTTCTTCAGTGGATGGAAAGCCTCTTCCCGAGACCATCCAGTTCATCACGGAGCCCGTGGATCTTCAGGTGGGGACGCTGCATTTGGAGAAGATTTCTCTTCATGTGCTGTCTGGTTGCTCTTATTCTCTACTTCTAGGTCTCCCGTGGCTGCTGCAAAAACATGAACCTGTTCTGGACTGGAGGTCTGGACAAGTACTCCGTTGGGGCTCAGGAAGGATGTCACGAAATGTGCCTTACTCCCATTCGTCCTGTCAGGTCTCCTACTTCTCCTGCAAATTTGCCTGGCCTGCTCGCGGCATATTGGATGTATGCAGACGTCTTCAACATGAAAGAGGCTGGGACCTTGCCACCTCATAGGCCGTATGACTGTCTGCTTGACCTCCAGCCAGGTACCTCACCTCCATGAGGCCGAATCTACCCCCTGTCCCAGGCCGAGACTCGCGCTATGTCCGAGTATATAGAAGAAAAACCCGTATGGGCCCAATTGCTTTCTCATTCTCTGCGATCGTTGCGCCCTTCTATTAGATAAAGAAAAGATAAATAGATAGATGATAGACATAGAAAGATAACTGTAGAAAATAGAGAGATAGATAATAGATAGATAACAGATAGATAAATGATAGATAATAGATAGATAATGGATAGATGATAGATAATAATGAAACAGATAATAAATAGATAATAGATAAATGATAGATAATAGATAGATATTTAGGTTTGTAAAGTGCTGGTAAAGTGACTGAGACCTCTTTGCTTGTGTTGTGGGGCTTTGCTGGGATTCTTGGTACTCGTCATGCACAATGTCTACCAGCATTATAAATGATGACATGTTAGTGCTGTTATATGGGAACAGTGATGGGAGAGCAATACACACTGCGAATCCCTCATATATTATTTATATTTCAAGAGACGATATGGATCGCAGTGAAGTCAGGAGGAGGGAGAGAAACAAATTTCTTAGTCAAACCAACTCCCCCTGAAGCGGACACATCAAAAGACCGCAAAATACTAATCCAGAAAAACAAGTGTATTATTTAAAGAGACAAGCAGCTCATCATCATCACAGGTACCTGGTCGATACTTCTGACAGCAAAACCCCATGTATTATGTACGTCTAGAGAGGACAAGCAGATTCTTACAGTCTAATTGCTGAATATCTTATATGTGCAGCTTTAAATGTCGTGAGCACAATGACAGGGGAAGGAGAAACAGAGGAAAGAATGATTGTCAACATATCAACTAATCATATAAAGTCAGTATTATAGTAGTTATATTCTTGTATATAGGGGCAGTATTATAGTAGTTATATTCTTGTACATAGAAGGCAGTATTATAGTAATTCAATTCTTGCACATAGGAGCAGTATTATAGTAGTTATATTCCTGTACATAGAGGCAGTATTATAGTAGTTATATTCTTGTACATAGGGGCAGTATTATAGTAGTTATATTCTTGTACATAGGGGCAGTATTATAGTAGTTATATTCTTGTACATAGGGGCAGTATTATAGTAGTTATATTCTTGTACATAGGGGGCAGTTTTATAGTAGTTATATTCTTGTACATACAGGCAGTATCATAGTAGTTATATTCTTGTACATAGGGGCAGTATTATAGTAATTAAATTCTTGCACATAGGGGCAGTATTTAGTAGTTATATTTTGTACATAGGGCAGTTTATAGTAGTTATATCTTGTACATAGGGCAGTATTATAGTAGTTATATTCTTGTACATCAGGGCAGTATTATAGTAGTTATATTCTTGTACATAGGGGCAGTATTATAGTAGTTATATTCTTGTACATAGGGCAGTATTATAGTAGTTATATTCTTGTACATAGGGGCAGTATTATAGTAGTTATATTCTTGTACATAGGAGCAGTATTATAGTAGTTATATTCTTGTACATAGGGCAGTATTATAGTAGTTATATTCTTGTACATAGGGCAGTATTTATAGTAGTTATATTCTTGTACATAGGGCAGTATTATAGTAGTTATATTCTTGTACATAGGGGCAGTATTATAGTAGTTATATTCTTGTACATAGGGCAGTATTATAGTAGTTATATTCTTGTACATAGGGGCAGTATTATAGTAGTTATATTCTTGTACATAGGGGCAGTATTATAGTAGTTATATTCTTGTACATAGGGGCAGTATTATAGTAGTTATATTCTTGTACATAGGGCAGTATTATTACGTTATATTCTTGTACATAGGGCAGTATTATAGTAGTATATTCTTGTACATAGAGCAGTATTATATAGTTATATTCTTGTACATAGGGCAGTATTATAGTAGTTATATTCTTGTACATAGGAGCAGTATTATAGTAGTTATATTCTTGTACATAGGGCAGTATTATAGTAGTTATATTCTTGTACATAGGAGCAGTATTAGTAGTTATTATATCTTGTACAAGGGGCAGTATTATAGTAGTTATATTCTTGTACAAGGAGGCAGTATTATAGTAGTTATATTCTTGTACATAGGGGCAGTATTATAGTAGTTATATTCTTGTACATAGGAGCAGTATTATAGTAGTTATATTCTTGTACATAGGGCAGTATTATAGTAGTTATATTCTTGTACATAGGAGCAGTAATTATAGTAGTTATAATTCTTGTACATGAAGGGCAGTATTATAGTAGTTATATTCTTGTACATAGGAGGCAGTATTATAGTAGTATATTCTTATACATAAGGGCAGTATTATAGTAGTTATATTCTTGTACACAGGAGCAGTATTATAGTAGTTATATTCTTGTACATAGGAGGCAGTATTATAGTAGTTATATTCTTGTACATAGGGGCAGTATTATAGTAGTTATATTCTTGTACATAGGGGCAGTATTATAGTAGTTATATTCTTGTACATAGAGGGCAGTATTATAGTAGTTATATTCTTGTACATAGGGGCAGTATTATAGTAGTTATATTCTTGTACATAGGGCAGTATTATAGTAGTTATATTCTTGTACATAGGGGCAGTATTATAGTAGTTATATTCTTGTACATAGGGCAGTATTATAGTAGTTATATTCTTGTACATAGGGCAGTATTATAGTAGTTATATCTTGTACATAGGGCAGTATTATAGTAGTTATATTCTTGTACATAGCAGCAGTATTATAGTAGTTATATTCTTGTACATAGGGGCAGTATTATAGTAGTTATATTCTTGTACATAGGAGCAGTATTATAGTAGTTATATTCTTATACATAGGAGCAGTATTATAGTAGTTATATTCTTGTACATAGGGGCAGTTATTTTAGTAATTATATTCTTGTACATAGGAGCAGTATTATAGTAGTTATATTCTTGTACATAGGAGCAGTATTATAGTAGTTATATTCTTGTACATAGGAGCAGTATTATAGTAGTTAGATTCTTGTACATGGGGGGCAGTATTATAGTAGTTATATTCTTGTTTATAGGGGCAGTATTATAGTAGTTATATTCTTGTACATAGGAGCAGTATTATAGTAGTTATATTCTTGTACATAGGAGCAGTATTATAGTAGTTATATTCTTGTACATAGGAGCAGTATTATAGTAGTTATATTCTTGTACATAGAGGGCAGTATTATAGTAGTTATATTCTTGTACATAGGAGCAGTATTATAGTAGTTATATTCTTGTACATAGGAGCAGTATTATAGTAGTTATATTCTTGTACATAGGAGCAGTATTATAGTAGTTATATTCTTGTACATAGGAGCAGTATTATAGTAGTTATATTCTTGTACATAGGAGCAGTATTATAGTAGTTATATTCTTGTACATAGGAGCAGTATTATAGTAGTTATATTCTTGTACATAGAGGGCAGTATTATAGTAGTTATATTCTTGTACATAGGAGCAGTATTATAGTAGTTATATTCTTGTACATAGGAGCAGTATTATAGTAGTTATATCTTGTACATAGGAGCAGTATTATAGTAGTTATATTCTTGTACATAGGAGCAGTATTATAGTAGTTATATTCTTGTACATAGGGGCAATTTTTATTGTAAAAACCAAACAAATACAAATATACTGACATTCCTCCAGTAATACAAAAATAAATTCACTTGGATTGTACATACATTACATATCCGGATTATGCATATAAAATTATCTTAAAGAGTCCATACACCTGGTTGGAAAAAAAAAAAAAAAAAAACATCATATTTCAACCCAGTGACACATCCTTCCATAACTTAACATTTCCTAATTTTCCTAATGATTTTATCTATCTGGGCTCGGACATTATGTGGTTGACAGCGTCACAGATCTGAGTCGGAGTTATTCTGGTCACCGCCGGTCTCCATTTCAGACTCTACCCGAGAGCCCTCAGGTAATGGCTTCCGCTTGGGCGGAGGACAGTCCTCTACGTCCCTATCAAACTCTGCGTAAATTCTTCTAAGGTCATCCTCAAAATCACCGTCAGACTCAGACAGAACACCAAACCTATTAGATAAGTCCATTACACCTGCAGAACTCTGGACCTTCTTCCTGGCTCCTTGGCCAGTGTCATACTCCTTCTCAGGTTTACGGGAGGTCTTGTCCTTTTTCTTCCTTTTAGTCTGAGACACAGATGGTAGTACTGAAGTAATGCTTCCCTGTGACTGCTGCCCCTGAGGGACAACCTCCATACTTCCCTGTGCACCCTCTGAACCCTGCTGCTCTGGTGTCACCTGAGTAGACCCCTGGTGGGCCTCCGGGCTGGACAGTATTTCCCCTGACAGTAAAGCTGCCTCCTCTAGAATCTCTGCCCCTACCACCAAATCCTCATCAGGATAGTCTTTACAGATATTGTGCCAGGCGTCAGGACAGTCCCTGTGAGGGTGACCGATCTTCCCACAGAGGTTGCACCTGATGTTCTGGCAGTCTGCAGCCACATGGCCGACCTCCCCACACAGGTTGCACTTCACCACAGTACACGTATTTGCCAGGTGACCCGCCTTGCCACATTTGAAGCACTTACGAGGCTGCCCAGGATAGAAACACACACCCCTCTCCCTCCCAATAAAGAAGGAGTTGGGTAAGTGGGCAGTGATATTATCGCACTGGCGCAGTTTCACCAAAACCCTCCACCCTCCCGTCCAGATACCATCATTGTCTCTGCTTTTGGTGAGATCAGAGACCAGGTCACAATGCCTCCGGAGCCACACCACAATGTCCTGCGGGGGAACAGACTCATTCCAGAAGATGAGATTAACCGTAACGGTATCTGGCTTAGAGATAGGAATAAAGCTGAACTTACTCCAGCCCTCAGAGTCCCTAAACTTGGGGAAATTAGACCAAAACCTGTCCAGGTCACTCATGAGCTTAAAGCTGACGTCATAGCCCTGCCTGTCTGGAAGATTAATCACCGCCAAGATGCTGACTGGCGCAAACCCCATCTGGCGACACAAGAGCTCCCTGACCACAAACCTTCTATCTGGCAGATCCTCCTTGGCACCTCTGTGCCGGAAACGCACGACGTTTCTCCGTTTAAACGCCTGGCCGGTATAATTGGCACCAGAGGTGAAGGACGGAGCGCCACGACTCCAGGCATTACTGGGGGGAACCTGCGGGGTCACACTAGGCTGACTGACGGGGTGAGGGTCTGCAGCAGGGGGGCTTCTACACCTTGTGTGCTCGGAATTAAAGGGGGGAAATCACAGACATCATCATGAACATTGTTATCATCAACATCAATGTCACTATCAGACTGCGCAGCGTCCAGCAAAGATACTGTGCTCCCCCAAACCCCCGACTGTTATGTTTCGGTAGCTGAGGAGTGCAGGTAAAAAAGGCAATACACCAGAGCAGTTGGAATCTATGGGATTGCAGTACCCTGACTAACCACCACAACTAGAGGCAGCCGTGGAGCGTTCCTACGTTGGTCCTAGACGCCTCGTCACAGCCTGAGAAACTAACTACACCTAAAGATAGAAATAGGAAAGCTATCTGCCCCGGAGCAGAACCCCAAAGATAATAGAAAGCCCCCAAACATGTAATGGCAGTTAGACAAGAGGAAATACAGACACAGGATGAAAATAGTATGAGCAAACGCTGGGGCCCAAACTATCTAAATAGAAAAGGACAGGAAGGGTACTTACTGCAATCCCAGAAAACCCTGAAAAACACCAACTCTACTAATTTCAAAATCACCTGAGATCACACGACCTCTACCACCTAAATTAGCTCTCTGGTGTAACAAAATCAAAACAGCAGCCACTGAAAAAACTGGAAAAAGCAAAAGAACAAAACTCAGTGGCTGAATTAAACTGAGAAGGCAGAAGCCCCCGGAGGGGACCCAGAAGGCCCCCAAAGAAGTGCAGGACAAAATGCAAAAATATAGCACAAACACAAAAGAAGAAAAAGACTTATCTGGAAGCAGGAGATGCAGACACGACACAGCAGGCTACAAGGGAAACTGGAATGAAGGATTCAGACCAGAACAATTGATCACCGGCAACCCTGATGGGAAAATGACTCCCTTATATAAGACCAGTCAGTAACACCTGATTCCCAGTCCTCACAATCTTCACTAGTACCGCTTGTAACCTCCAGAGGGAGCCTCTGCTCAGAACTCATCTCAAACCCATTCACAACACCCGACCCCTCAGATACAGCGCGGTTATCCCCAGCATCAGAGCCCTGCTGGGCACCATCAGGAACTACCGGCACATGTCCACTGCCCAACTGTGGTGCATGGCATTCTGAGACTTGTAGTCCCTGTGCTGAAAAATGTCCATGCTGCTGCTTGGAATCTACTGCAGGCGGCTGTACTGGGCATTCTGCGACTTGTTGTACCTCTACTGGAATGTGCCCTTCATGCTGCTGCTTGGAATCTGCTGCAGGCTGTTGTGCTGGGCATTCTGTGACTTGTTGTACCTCTGCTGGAATCTGCACTACATGCTTCTGCTTTGGATCTGCTGCAGGCAGTTTTGCTGGGCATTTTGAGACTTGTGGTACGTCTGCTGGGGTCTGTACTACAGGCTGCTGCTGGTGCGGCATTTGCCCCTTTTGGAAGCAGAAACTTGCAGGCTGCAGCACTGGCCGCACCTGCTTCTGGGGTCCACCTGGGACAATGTCTGACCTGGAACCTGCAGAGTTCTGCTTCTGTGACTTAAACAGTTCCTGGTTCCTATAAGTCTCCGCCAGGGGCCCCATCCTCTCTAGGACGCAGTCCATGTCCCTCACCACTTTTGCCAGCAATACACCCAGTGTGTTCAGAGTCTCATCATAAAAATCATGACTCCCGGGATTAACAGCCTTTAGCTTATAGCAAGTGTCTATCTGCATCTGTAGTGAGTCTTTCTGCTGCTGTAACTCACCGAACTTCTTGACCAGTCCTGGGATCTCCTCTGCGAGCTGAAGCTCAGGTGCACGTGGCGTCTCCTCCTGGGATCCTGCATTCAGCGATGTCCCCGGCTGCTTGAACCCAGACGTCTCCTTAATTTTCACCTCCGCTGGTTTCATGGCTCCAGGCTCGACAGCACTTTTACTGCTGCCACCTGACTGCGACCGTGTGCGTCCTGACCGCGCCATACTGCCATGCTGCTGTAAGTTCTCCTGGATGGTTTGTCTTTCCAAAGACGTCCGTCTCTGCCTGGGAGCAGGAGAGGTGATCTGCACAGCTGGGGCTGATCTCACCTGTGCACCCGGCAGGAGCTGCTTGCTGACTGGGGAGTTACCTGACTTCACATTGTGCTGTAACCCATCACTGACTGACACTTTTCCTTCTTGCTTCTTTGCTGGACTTGGAGAAGGTTTTCCTCCCAAAACTTTACTGACGGCTTTTTTTTCCTTCACAGAACTGCTGCAGCTTTGGCTCGCTGCATTCACTGCTCTGACAGTGGCTCTGGGATTAACATTCCCATTAGGAGAGGCCTGGGAGGCTTGTCCCAGTGTAGGCCGGGAAGCCTGGGCCTTGCCTGGGGAGCTTCCCCGCCCAGGGTGGCCCCTCCCTGGGCTTGCTCCAGACATCAGGAGAGCTACAAACACACAACCTCTCAGCTAGGAGGCAGTATTATAGTAGTTATATTCTTGTACATAGGAGCAGTATTATAGTAGTTATATTCTTGTACATAGGGGCAGTATTATAGTAGCTATATTCTTGTACATAGAGGCAGTATTATAGTAGTTATATTCTTGTACATAGGAGCAGTATTATAGTAGTTATATTCTTGTACATAGGGGGCAGTATTATAGTAGTTATATTCTTGTATATAGGGGCAGTATTATAGTAGTTATATTCTTGTACATATCAGAAGTATTATAATATTTTCATACCTTTTTCTTCGGGAATAAGATGAAGCCACACACATGAGGAACATACATACTCTTCTCAGACATATCCTCATTGTCAGTATGTCAGTTCTCTTTAATCGTTGGTTAAGTACACATGTATACTGTACTCCGAATCTCACTATGTTATTATCTTTTTTACCTTTAGTGACACATTTTGTTTCTAAATTTTCTGCAAATATTTTTGCAAAACTAAGGAATTTGCAAATAAATTTGTAAATGTTGAAGCTGAAGTAGTGATAACACAACATCAGTTCTCTGGTACATGACTTTACATTAGTGGTCCCACCTAAACTGCTTCGCTCCAGAACTACAACTCCCAGCCTGGTCCCAGCATTACCTGAACAGCAGAGGACACCAGACCATCTTTATATTACTCTGTTTCTACCTATATAAAACAGAAACCTCACCATCAAGAGTGCTCCACTTTCAAGAACTTCTTAGGATGTGACATCCCGCAATGCAGAGCATGGTGAACCCCGACCACTCTTACCAGTCCTCCCACAGCTCGTTCAGTGCATTAATGATAATGTTAGTTACTTGGATATTTGGACCATCATAAATGTTTAGTTTCACAGAGTCCGACACTGAACATTTCCTGCCTGACGGCTAAATATAGATTCACCTGATTTCTCAAGCACCAATTAAATTGAACTTGAAAGTGTGAACAGGCAAATTCTGCTTCTTCTATTTCTGGTCTGTTAGCAAATATAGCCAAACTGAGTGACGAAGAATCGAAAACATTATCTTATTGCTAATGACTGAAATAAGACAAGCATCAAAGTCAAAAGAAGATCTAGAAATCCTAAGAAACTTCTGACAGGCAGATGCAGTAGGTATATATAGTGCCATCAAAAAGTATTCATACAACGTAAACTTTTCAACATGTTGTCACATTATACCCATAAACTTAAATTAAATTTATTGGGATTTTATGTGATACCAACACAAAGTTACAAATATTTGTGAAGCGTAAAGGAAATGATACAAGGTTTTAAATTATTTAAAAAATATGAATCTAAATATTGTGAGGCACATTTGTACCTAGCCCCCTGTAAGTCTGAAGCCCCTAAATAAAATCCTGGGTGACTAATTGCCTCCAAAAGTCAATTAGTACATTGAGTCCTCCAGGGTGTAATTTCTTCTCAGTATAACTACAGCTGTTCTGTAAAGACCTCAGAGGTTTGAGAACATTAAGGATCCAATAGAATCATGAAAACCAAGGAGCCCACCAGACAGGTCAGGGATAAAGTTGTGGAGAAGAGTACGGCAGGGTTAAGTTATAATCAATATCCCAAGCTCTGAACATCTCACAGAGCACTGTACAATCCATTATCCAAAAATGGAAGAAGTATGACACAATTGCAAACCTGCTAAGACATGGTCGTCTACATAACCTGACATCCTAAGCAAGCAGAACAATATTTAGAGATGCTGCCAAGAGTTCCAATATGTGACAAGACGTGAAAACTGCTGATTACAGACTTCTCTGTTAGGGATGATTGGACCCATGGATGTTTGTTCGGCCGAACTGCAGTTCAAAGTTTGGTTTGGGCATAAGAACTTGACCTGAACTTGATCCAGAAACCAAACACTATAGAAGTCAATGGGGACCCAAACTTTGGTGTTTTAAAATGTCTATAAAATGGTCACAGTAAGGGCTATGGGGCAGCAAAAGGGAGCAAAATGGGGTGAAATCAGGGCCCTCCAAACAAATGTGGATATTGAAATAACTTAAAATATCATACAGTATAATAAAAAATAATAATCTTGAACCAGGATGCGGAAGTTCAGGAGGAGGAGAAGGTTGTGAAAGAGGTGGAGATGGAAGAGGAGGTAGCAAACACTGTTTTTGTGGGGGGTTTTGGGGGATACTCTGAAAATAGGCTCTGAGGGGGCACTCTGCATACAGGTAGTGTAATAATCTGCACTATTTTGGGGTGCAAACAATGAGGAGAGTATCACATAGGAGATGTGGCCGTGTTTCTGGTGGTGGTGGACGTGGTCGATCTGTGTCTGCTATGCACTTAAATGAAACACCATCCTCTGGTGCACGCAGGCGACTGGACGTTCAGTGTCATTTTGTAGGCATGAGTAACGTTGGACAATGGTGAGGCCAGAACGAGTAGAGGTGGTTTTGGATTTGATGGGTGAAAGTGCTTCCAGTTCCTCTGCATTATATTCCCTCCAGTCACTTGCTTAAAGGGCAAATTTTGCATTTACGGCTCAAGGATATCTGTCTTCCACCTTGCCCCCTTGCAAATCAAGCAAGCAGTCTGAGTTCCAAGTCATGCAGCCATCACTTTGGCTTATTGATGACTCAGCTGGCTGTGGTCCCGTGGGCCTTCCACCTGGTCCTGCCCCACAAGTGGAAGAGATTGAGTGCACTGATGACCGATCACTTTTGAGGATAAGTACATGGGAGGGGCAGTGCAAATGGTCGACGGACCACCGCAGCACATCTCTGATGATGATGATAAAACATAGGTTCCCACTGCTGTGTGTAGTCCAGCAAGGAGGGCAAGGGTAAAGACTGGGTGGCCCATCATGCAGGGGAGTACTATTATTATTTATTTTTAGAGCACCATTGATTCCATGGTTCTGTACATGAGGAGGTTACATACAAAACACTAATAGAAATTACAATGACCAAACTAATAGTGACAGACTGGTACAGAGCAGAGAAGGTCCTGCCCCCGCGGACTTACATTCTACAGGATAATGGGGAAGGGGACAGTAGGTTGGGGGGCTGCAGCAGCTCTGGTGTTGATGAGATGGCAGCGGGGTCATTGCAGGCTGTATGTTGTTGTGAAGGGTTTTCAAGCTTGAAATTTCCCAATGTAGGGGATAATCGGAGAGGTGTGATGATGCAATGGGGGACGATGAGTAAATAGACCCCACATGGAGTCAAGGGCATCTGAGTGACATGTGCAGTTCAGAAGAAGGGGTGATGGTCATGCTGCCCCAGCTGCATAGCAAAAGAGGGAGCAGGGTGCAAAAGCACAGCGGCCAGCCCCTAGCGAGTATGTTGGCTGCTACTACCCACGGCACCGACAAACTGAGCACAACAAAGCCAGCTCTAAGCTGCTCCCTGGCAAGACACGGGTGGTTTGCAATCTGTGCGATCAGAGACTAAAGCGAGGCATAAATGTTCTTAAACTGAGCGCCGCCTGCATGATGAGGCATCTGAATGCAAAGCACGAGCTGCAGTGGAGTCCACACCTGAAAAACCAGAAAAGATCTGAGGCTCCTCCTGCTCCCTCTTTTCCTGCAGTCCATACCTTTAACCGAACACAGAAATATACCATCCACATGCAGCCAGTTTTATACTCACAGAAGTTTTTTTCATTCTATTTGCTATTCCCAATGTTGGGATCTCCCCAAAGTGAAGAAAAAAAAAAGAGGCTGCTTTGCAGAGTAACACCGCACAGGCTATTTGGCAGAATACTCCCGCAGAGATGGGTGCAGAGTACACACACAGGCTTTTTGGCAGAATACTCCCGCAGAGATGAGTGCAGAGTACACACATAGGCTTTTTGGCAGAATACTCCCACAGAGATGAGTGCAGAGTACACACACAGGCTTTTTGGCAGAATGCTCCCGCAGAGATGAGTGCAGAGTTGACACACAGGCTATTTGGCAGAATACTATCGCAGAGACGAATGCAGAGTACACACACAGGCTTTTTGGCACAGTATTCCCACAGACACTTGCAGAGTAAGAAAAGTGATTTTTAGGCAAAGTACTCCCACAGACACAGGTGCAGAGTAAAAAATGTGGCTTGACTCGTGATCCAGCATTTATACAGGCTGAGTCACGTTTCCGCCAGGAAATGACAGCTGTGCCAATACTTGACATAAGCTGAGATGACTCCAGAAGTACCTACGGCCTAAAACCTTGTTGGTTGGCTGCGCTTCAGCTTTTCTACAAACTTTAATTGACACCAAACCCGAACACAGTAAAATGGACTTCCCAGTGAAAAGTCCATGTTCAGAATTTGGTAACAGACACTAGGTGTTCCATACGAACCCCAAACTTTACAGTTCAAATTCGCTCATCCCTAGTCCCCATCCAATCTCACTGAGTGAGAGCGTGGGTGCAAAGAAGAATAGGCAAAATGTCACCCCAGGATGAGAAAACTGGTAGACACAGACCCCAAAAGATTGCAGCAGTAAGTGCAGAGAAATGTGGTCCTGCAAAGTACTGACTCAGGGGCTGAACACAAATGCACCTCACAGGTGTCACATTTATATTTTTAAAGTATTTAAACAAACCCTGTATGATTTCCTTTACACTCAACAAATGTGTTACTTTGTGTTTGTATCATATGAAATCTCAATAAAGTACATTTAACTTTGTGGGTGTAATGTAAAAAATGTGAAAAAGTTTGCGGGTATGAATAGTTTTCAAGGCTCTGTATTTACAGCTGTATAACCTGGGTATCTCCTGTATATAATTATATATGTACAGCTGGTATAACCTGGGCATCTCCTGTATATAATGATATATGTACAGCTGGTATAACCTGGGCATCTCCTGTATATAATTATAT
Organism: Oophaga sylvatica; assembly: GCA_033576555.1. NCBI lineage: Eukaryota > Metazoa > Chordata > Amphibia > Anura > Dendrobatidae > Oophaga > Oophaga sylvatica. The sequence continues at coordinate 638,608,236 of JARQOD010000002.1, forward strand.
ATGTACAGCTGGTATAACCTGGGCATCTCCTGTATATACTTATATATGTACAGCTGGTGTAACCTGGGCATCTCCTGTATATAATGATATATGTACGGCTGGTATAACCTGGGCATCTCCTGTATATAATGATATATGTACAGCTGGTATAACCTGGGCATCTCCTGTATATAATTATATATGTACAGCTGGTATAACCTGGGCATCTCCTGTATATAATGATATATGTACAGCTGGTATAACCTGGGCATCTCCTGTATATAATTATATATGTACAGCTGGTATAACCTGGGCATCTCCTGTATATAATGATATATGTACAGCTGGTATAACCTGGGCATCTCCTGTATATAATTATATATGTACAGCTGGTATAACCTGGGCATCTCCTGTATATAATTATATATGTACAGCTGGTATAATATGGGCACCTCCTGTATATAATTATATATGTACAGCTGATATAACCTGGGCATCTCCTGCATATAATTATATATGTACAGCTGGTATAACCTGGGCATCTCCTGTATATAATTATATATGTACAGCTGCTATAACCGGGGTTATGTGAGAACGGCACACAGTCGCCACACGGTAGCCCGGGGGTCACGGCTTGTGATCCCACCGCTGCCACCAATATGTGATGAACGGGCACACAGTCCGCCACACGGTAGCCCGGGGGTCACGGCTTGTGATCCCACCGCTGCCACCACATGTGATGGAACGTGCACACACACGACGGCTGCTGCCGTCCGACCCAGTAAACTGCAGGGATTTATAACTATCCCACTTCCACTTAGGAACTTGCAGCTCTCTGGCGCCCCCCTTACCCTCAGGTCAGTCAGGGAACTGCACCTAGGATAATTGGTCGCCAGACGGGTCACTTGGATGTGTGCTGGCTATTGGGCACGCTGCAGTGAGGGAATTACAATTACTCCTGGCTGCAGCCAGGCAGTACCCTTATAAACCCCGCTGCGTCACTGCCAGCGTCACCCAATAGATTAACACTTTACACCCCTTTCTTTTAGCTGCCACCAGCTACGGCTTTTGATGAACAATTTATCAAGAGGGTCCGTAGCAACCCCAAAACAGTAGCGTAGTGCTTCAGGCACGTGCAAATTCGTTTATAGAGCAGGAGAAACAAACTAATAAATTTATAGGTTTATTCCTTAAAAACAGGCAATGCTTATATAATATAAAAAGATGTAACAAACTGAGACAATATCGTTATGTACAGATGCAGTTATAAAATAAAATGGGATTAAGAATGAAAATCACTCACATGGTTGTTAGATCATATACAGGCAAGCCAGGCTGGGGGAAGGGGCCACACGTCATAGTTCATTGGGAGATCTCTTACTCAGCACATCCCAGCAGAAAGACTTCCTCCTAAGGAACTTCACTGTAAGACTTATGCATGTCAGCTTCTGACCTCACAAAAAGGGCTGGTCCTCTAGCCACCTCCCCTGGCTGCAAGCTATGGTTTGAGCTCTGCAATATCATAAGGTTCATAACTCGGCGGGGAACTCTAGCAGAACAACGGCAGACCTATCAATGATCTTGCTTTGAAATAATGGTTCAAATGAACCCAAACTTGGGTGACATAGCTCATGGGGCACCCGAGAATTCAATTTCTCGGGCTCTGTTGGAGTTACAGGTTCACCGGTACCACGGGAACAATGCCCGTCGGCGCATGGTTCAACACAGTGACGTTCGTGTTTCTAGCGAATGCTCCCACCGTGTTATTAACCAAAAAGAATGAATACTCCAACATGGCTGCTATAGGAAGAAAGCACGTGTTCGGACAATGCAGGACCCCTGCGGTGAAACGGGAAAACTTCCAGCACTGGCAGCTCACATTACACTGCCTGAGTGCAGGCTGACAGGGGGGGAAGGGAGAAGTATGAGAGCTGCAGAGAGAAGGAGGGCTTTCAGCAGTACAAAAAAAAAAAGAGATGAGGACAGCAATTCCAGCACAGCACTCATCACACCTCCCCCCCTTTGAGGGCGCTACGGAGGCATGACCTGTCGGTAATCCGACATGCGCACCTCAGCGGGTTCGACCCATCAGCATTCCCATGATCACTGCCTTTCTTGTGTTGTACGGCAAAATCATACTGCTGCAGGGCAAGGCTCCAGCGTAGCAACCTACCATTGGTTCCGGACACTGTGTGCAGCCAGCTCAGAGGGTTGTGGTCGGTGACCACCTTGAAGGTACGCCCGTACAGGTAGGGCTGCAAACGTTGCAGTGCCCAGACCATGGCCAGGCACTCCTTCTCGATGGTGGAGTATGCCACTTCCCTTGGCAGAAGTTTCCGGCTCAGGTACAACACGGGGTGCTCCTGGTCCCCCGAATCAACCTGGCTGAGTACAGCACCGAGGCCAAATTCGCTGGCATCAGTCTGTACCAGGAAGGGCCGACTGCTGTCGACGGCTTTCAACACTGGAGAGCTGCACAGGGCGGTTTTCAAAGCTCGGAATGCCGCCTCACAGCCATCTGTCCAGTTGACTGTTTGGGGTAGACCGCCCTTGGTGAGGTCCGTCAAGGGTTTTGCAATGGCGCTATAGTTCGGTACGAAACGCCTATAGTACCCTGCAGTGCCCAGGAAGGACTTCACCTGCTTTTTGGTCCTGGGGGTGGGCCAGGACACGATCGCATCCACTTTCTCGGGCTCTGGACTCATGGAACCCCCACCTACCCGGTGCCCCAGGTAGTGGACCTCCCTCATGCCCATCTGGCATTTTCCCGGCTTGATGGTCAGACCTGCCTGGTGAATACGCTTGAGCACCTCCTGGAGAAGCTGAAGGTGTTCCTCCCAGGTGGAACTGAAGACGGCAATGTCGTCCAGGTACGCCACAGCGTACTCCTCCAGTCCCTGAAGCAGGTGGTTGACCATCCGCTGAAAAGTGGCAGGGGCATTCTTCATGCCAAAAGGCATGACCGTGGACTCGTACAGTCCAAAAGGGGTGATAAAGGCAGATTTCTCCTGCGCCGCAGGGCTCAGGGGAATCTGCCAGTATCCCTGGCTCAAATCCATGATGGATATGTACTTGGCATTCGCCAACCGCACCAGCAGATCCTCGATGCGTGGCATTGGGTGCGCATCAGAGGTAGTGATGGCGTTGAGCCCCCTGTAGTCCACGCAGAACCGGGTGGTCCGATCCTTTTTTGGCACGAGAACTACAGGTGAGGCCCACGCGCTTTTGGACGGCCGGATCACCCCCAGCTGCAACATCTCATGGATCTCCTGGCGCATAATCTGCTGCACTTCCTCAGAGATCCGATAAGGTGTCCGCCGTAAAGGGGCGTGATTCCCGGTGTCCACCTCGTGGACTGCCAACTCGGTCCTTCCGGGTCGGTTCGTGAACTCGGCCCGGAAGGGTTCCAGAGTGGTCAGCAACTGCAACCGCTGGGAGACGGTTAGCGAGGCATTTACCTCCATGTCCTCAATGGACCCATTGGCATTAGCTTGGGCCAGCATGTCTAGGAGGGGATCCTCTTCCCCGTCCTCGGGCAGATTGCAGACCGGTAGGACGCAGGCTTCACATTCGTGATGGGCCTTCATCATGTTGACGTGAAAGGCCTTGCGCCTACCCCGAGTGTGGTCAAGCGTGACCACGTAGGTGGCTGGGTTGAGCTGTTGGTGCACGACGTACGGGCCTTCCCAGGCTGCCTGAAGCTTATCCTTTGGTACGGGGACCAGCACCCACACCTTTTGACCCACCTGGTAGGTCCGCTCCCGGGCGTTCTGGTCGTACCAGTGCTTCTGGTCAGCCTGAGCCTGCGTCATGTTGTCATGCACCAACTGCGTCAAGGTCTGCATCTTGTCGCGGAAGCGCATGACATAATCCACGATGGACACTTCCGTGGGGTTTGGCTCATCTTCCCAGGATTCTCTTATCAACCCAAGGGGTCCCCGGACTCGCCTACCATACAGGAGCTCGAAGGGGGAGAACCCCGTCGAGGCCTGCGGGACTTCTCTGTAGGCAAATAGCAGGTGTGGGAGGTACCTCTCCCAATCGCGTCCCTGGGTCTCAACCAGCATGCGGAGCATCTGTTTGAGGGTACCGTTAAAGCGCTCACACAAACCATTGGTCTGTGGGTGATACGCACTCGATACCATACGCGTCACCTGCATTTTGCTGCAGAGAGCCTTCATTAGGCGAGACATAAATTGAGTCCCTTGATCGGTAAGCATCTCCCTGGGAAATCCTACCCGTGAAAAGATGGTCACCAGTGCATCCGCCACCTTATCTGCCCTAGTTGAGGACAGAGCTACTGCCTCCGGGTACCGGGTAGCGTAGTCTACCACAGTAAGGATGTATTGCTTTCCAGAGCTGCTGGGGACGGCCAGCGGGCCCACAATGTCCACCGCGATCCTCTGGAAAGGCTCCTCTATCACTGGCAACGGGATCAGGGGAGCCTTAAGAGCAGGCCCCGCCTTCCCCACTCTTTGACAGGTGATACAGGAGCGGCAGTAGTTAGTCACATCTGTCCCCATCTTGGGCCAATAGAAGTGTTGAGACAGCCGTGCCTTAGTTTTGCTAATCCCCAAGTGTCCAGCAAGTGGAATCTCATGGGCAATCCTCAACAACTCACCTCGGAACTGGTGCGGGACGACCAGCTGTTTTTCCCTCAACAACTCCTTTTGGGAACCTCCGGGTACTGTCTCCCGGTACAACCTTCCTCGTTCCCAGAACACCCTCTCCTTATCAGTCACGGAGGTGGGCGTCTCGGCGAGGTGCCTCAAGTTCCCCAGGCTCGCATCTGAGTGCAGAGCGGCCTGGAACTCCTGGCTGGAGGCAGCCAGAAGTGACGTCAGGGTTCCTTCCTCACTGGGACCCTCTGGGACCGGCTCTGGGTCCACCTCTGGTTCAGTCTCTCCTGTAGCGGAGGAGGGTCCAGGTGGCAGGGCGCTACCTGCGATCCGGGCACTCTGACTGCGGGTGACAGCAGCTACATATGCAGTCTCCCCGGGGATTTCTATAGACCCATCAGCCTGCGCTGCTATGGGCTCTACCTCCCCATCCACCCCCAACACTTCAGGAGCAGTGCTACTTATGGACCAGTTACCTTCCTCGGTGGCACTGGTCAGTGTCATGGCGTCACCTTCCTCCCGGTTCCCATGCACCTCCCCATTTCCTTGAGCACTGTCGCTTGCTCCTGCTAGGGGTTCCTCAGCCGTCTCACTCCGCAGAGCGACGGGACCGAACGCTCCTGTACCTGTGGACACATCTACCACTTCAGAGAAAGGGTTAACAGATTCAGATGGCACAGATACATCACTATCAACATCATTCCTAGGGAAAGAAAGGTTATCAGTTGCATCATCACTTCGCGAAGCATTAGCAGGTAACACAATCAGTTTGCCATCATCATCAACATCAACATCATGGTTAACGTTAACCTTATCATCAGATTGGGAAGGGGTGTCAGGGACATAGTACGCCACCATCCTCCCCAGATCAGTCCCCAATAAAACATCAGTGGGCAGGTTTTCGGACACCCCCACTTCCTTCACCCCGCTCCCGGCACCCCAGTCAATGAAAACTCGGGCTATCGGCAAGGGGTAGTGGACACCCCCAATCCCTGTGACAGTTAGGGTTTTCCCCGGAATCAACTCTTCAGGGGCCGCCAGTTCGGGTCGGATGAGGGTTCGCTCAGCCCCGGTGTCCTTGAGGCCTGTAGCAAGACGGGCCCCCACGCGGACGGGCTGCACGTTGTCATCAACCCTCCCCACCACACCACCCACCAAAAGAACAGAGGCGTTGGGCCCGGAGGCCTTGGCTGGGGGGTTCTTCTGCCTCTCCGGACAGGTGGCGCTGATGTGACCAGTCCTTTTACAGGAGAAACACTGGCGGGGGTCTGATGTAGGCCTGGCGCTGGCAAAGGGGATAGTGCCTCCAGAGGGACGACTGGCAGGGGCACTGGGGTTGGTTGCAGGCTTACTCCCTCCCCAGCGGGTGGCGACGGACTTCCGCACCTCGGGTTTCCGGTTGGCCTCATAGCTGTCGGCGATCCGGGCTGTTGTGACCGCGTCCTCTGGTTCTCGGTCCAGGATGAACTGTCGGACCTCAGCTGGGCACAGATGCAGGAACTGGTCTTTGATCATCAGGTCTTTCAGCTCCTCATAGGTGTCAACTGACAGTCCATGGATCCACTGGTCAAAGTGGTTCCTGAGTCCTTGCACCACATCGCTATAACTGTCGTGTGGGCCACGTTGGAGGTTCCGGAACTTCTTTCAGTATACCTCAGGGGTTAGCTGGTACTTGGCGATCAGGGCCTGCTTGATGGCCTCATAGTCACTGTCTTGATCTGGCGCGAGGGAAGCGAACGCCTCCAAAGCTTTGCCCTTTAGCCCGGGGGTCAAGTACCTGGCCCATTGGTCGGCAGGCAGCCGGTACTGTCTGCAGACTTTCTCAAAGGCCCGCAGAAAAGTGTCCAAGTCTCCATCCCTTTCCAGCACGGGAAAGTGCTCCGGCCGGGGCTTGGGACTCTGAGTGCTGCTGGGCACACTGCTCTGGGCTGTGGAGGGCATTGCCCCTCGCTGGACCATCTCCAGCTCATGGGCTCTCTGCGCTTGGGCTTCCCGCTCGGCTCGGGCTCTCTCAGCCTCCCGTTCGGCTCTCTCAGCCTCTCGCTGGGCTTGGCGCTCGGCTCGGGCCTCCTGCTGGTATTGCTGAATCAGCTTCAGGCGCTCCCCCCGGTCGTCGGTGGGGAGTTCCTCCAGGGCCGCCTGCAGGTAAGGGTCCAGCCCGCCCTGGGTGTAAGCCTGCAGGGTTTGGGCCTCTGCTGCCGCCCCACCTTGGCTTGGGCCGGCTTCTGTGCCCTCCTCGCTCTCAGCGTGGTCCTGTGGCATCAGGACCTTGATCAGTTGAGCTTTGGTTTGGCCCCTGGGGTCAAGGCCTCGGGAAATGCATATTCCAGCAAGAGTGTCCCTTTTCTGCAGTTTGTACCAACTTGCTCCTATTGTAGCCATGTTTGCCAAATAAAAGATAGGATAGAAAAACAAAGAGAAGGGAGGGGTAACCGCAAGTACACACAATTGTCTCAGGACTAATAAACACTGAGTCTGTTCTCCAAAACTTTAGTTGCAGGGTCGCTGAAGAACCGTGCAAGTTTTTTAGTGAATGGAATGATTGCTCAAACCAGATCACTAATGCTCTATAATCCCACCGCTGCCACCAATATGTGATGAACGGGCACACAGTCCGCCACACGGTAGCCCGGGGGTCACGGCTTGTGATCCCACCGCTGCCACCAATATGTGATGAACGGGCACACAGTCCGCCACACGGTAGCCCGGGGGTCACGGCTTGTGATCCCACCGCTGCCACCACATGTGATGGAACGTGCACACACACGACGGCTGCTGCCGTCCGACCCAGTAAACTGCAGGGATTTATAACTATCCCACTTCCACTTAGGAACTTGCAGCTCTCTGGCGCCCCCCTTACCCTCAGGTCAGTCAGGGAACTGCACCTAGGATAATTGGTCGCCAGACGGGTCACTTGGATGTGTGCTGGCTATTGGGCACGCTGCAGTGAGGGAATTATAATTACTCCTGGCTGCAGCCAGGCAGTACCCTTATAAACCCCGCTGCGTCACTGCCAGCGTCACCCAATAGATTAACACTTTACACCCCTTTCTTTTAGCTGCCACCAGCTACGGCTTTTGATGAACAATTTATCAAGAGGGTCCGTAGCAACCCCAAAACAGTAGCGTAGTGCTTCAGGCACGTGCAAATTCGTTTATAGAGCAGGAGAAACAAACTAATAAATTTATAGGTTTATTCCTTAAAAACAGGCAATGCTTATATAATATAAAAAGATGTAACAAACTGAGACAATATCGTTATGTACAGATGCAGTTATAAAATAAAATGGGATTAAGAATGAAAATCACTCACATGGTTGTTAGATCATATACAGGCAAGCCAGGCTGGGGGAAGGGGCCACACGTCATAGTTCATTGGGAGATCTCTTACTCAGCACATCCCAGCAGAAAGACTTCCTCCTAAGGAACTTCACTGTAAGACTTATGCATGTCAGCTTCTGACCTCACAAAAAGGGCTGGTCCTCTAGCCCCCTCCCCTGGCTGCAAGCTATGGTCTGAGCTCTGCAATATCATAAGGTTCATAACTCGGCGGGGAACTCTAGCAGAACAACGGCAGACCTATCAATGATCTTGCTTTGAAATAATGGTTCAAATGAACCCAAACTTGGGTGACATAGCTCATGGGGCACCCGAGAATTCAATTTCTCGGGCTCTGTTGGAGTTACGGGTTCACCGGTACCACGGGAACAATGCCCGTCGGCGCATGGTTCAACACAGTGACGTTCGTGTTTCTAGCGAATGCTCCCACCGTGTTATTAACCAAAAAAGAATGAATACTCCAACATGGCTGCTATAGGAAGAAAGCACGTGTTCGGACAATGCAGGACCCCTGCGGTGAAGCGGGAAAACTTCCAGCACTGGCAGCTCACATTACACTGCCTGAGTGCAGGCTGACAGGGGGGGAAGGGAGAAGTATGAGAGCTGAAGAGAGAAGGAGGGCTTTCAGCAGTACAAAAAAAAAAGAGATGAGGACAGCAATTCCAGCACAGCACTCATCACAGGGTATCTCCTGTATATAATTATATATGTACAGCTGGTATAACCTGGGCATCTCCTGTATATAATTATATATGCACAGCTGGTATAACCTGGGCATCTCCTGTATATAATTATATATGCACAGCTGGTATAACCTAGGCATCTCCTGCATATAATTATATATGCACAGCTGGTATAACCTGGGCATCTCCTGTATATAATTATATATGTACAGCTGCTATAACCTGGGCATCTCCTGTATATGATTATATATGTACAGCTGGTATAACCTGGGCATCTCCTGTATATAATTATATATGCACAGCTGGTATAACCTGGGTATCTCCTGTATATAATTATATATGTACAGCTGCTATAACCTGGGCATCTCCTGTATATAATTATATATGTACAGCTGGTATAACCTGGGCATCTCCTGTATATAATTATATATGTACAGCTGCTATAACCTGGGCATCTCCTGTATATGATTATATATGTACAGTTGGTATAACCTGGGCATCTCCTGTATATAATTATATATGTATAGCTGGTATAACCTGGGCATCTCCTGTATATAATTATATATGTACAGCTGGTATAACCTGGGTATCTCCTGTATGTAATTATATATGTACAGCAGTTATAACCTGGGCATCTGCTGTATGTAATTATATATGTACAGCTGGTATAACCTGGGTATCTCCTGTATGTAATTATATATGTACAGCTGGTATAACCTGGGTATCTCCTGTATATGATTATATATGTACAGCTGGTATAACCTGGGCATCTCCTGTATATAATTATATATGTACAACTGGTATAACCTGGGCATCTCCTGTATATAATTACCTTCTAGTGTATTCTCACCATCCTGTAGACTGTGGCCCTCGCGCAGGGTCTCTCCTTCTGTAATTATTGCGTCCCTGTTTACTGCACTGTTTATATGTATCTGTCTATATTTTTCCTCTTATTAATAAATGCGCCATGGAATAAATGGTGCTATTACTTATATAATAATTAATAAATAATTATATAATTATATATGTACAGCTGCTATAACCTGGGCATCTCCTGATATAATATTATTATTACAGCTGGTTATAATGGGCTCTCCCTTATTGATTATATGTATCAGCTGGTATAATCTGGGTATCTGCTGTATTAATTTTATATATGTACAGCTGGTATGTCTTTGTATATAATATAATATATTGTAAGAGCTGTATAACCTGGGCATCTCCTGATATAAATTATATATGTAGAGCTGGTATAACTGGGCATCTCCTGTATATAATTATATATGTACAGCTGGTATAACCTGGGCATCTCCTGTGTATAATTATATATGTACAGCTGGTATAATCTGGGCATCTCCTGTATATAATTATATATGTAAGCTGGTATAACCTGGGCATCTCCTGTATAATTATATACGTACAGCTGGTATAACTGGGCATCTCCTGTATATAATTATATATGTACAGCTGGTATAATCTGGGCATCTCCTGTATATAATTATATACGTACAGCTGGTATAACTGGGCATCTCCTGTATATAATTATATATGTACAGCTGGTATAACCTGGGCATCTCCTGTATATAATTATATATGTACAGCGGTATAACCTGGGCATCTCCTGTATATAATTATATAGTACAGCGGTATAACCTGGGCATCTCCTGTATATAATTATATATGTACAGCTGGTATAACCTGGGCATCTCCTGTATATAATTATATATGTACAGCGGTATAACCTGTGCATCTCCTGTATATAATTATATATGTACAGCTGGTATAACCTGGGTATCTCCTGTATATAATTATATATGTACAGCTGGTATAACCTGGGCATCTCCTGTATATAATTATATATGTACAGCCGGTATAACCTGGGCATCTCCTGTATATAATTATATATGTACAGCTGGTATAACCTGGGCATCTCCTGTATATAATTATATATGTACAGCTGGTATAACCTGGGCATCTCCTGTATATAATTATATATGTACAGCTGGTATAACCTGGGCATCTCCTGTATATAATTATATATGTACAGCTGATATAACCTGGGCATCTCCTGTATATAATTATATAAGTACAGCTGGTATAACCTGGGCATCTCCTGTATATAATTATATAAGTACAGCTGGTATAATCTGGGTATCTCCTGTATATAATTATATATGTACAGCTGGTATAACCTGGCATCTCCTGTATATAATTATATAAGTACAGCTGGTAATAATGTATAACCTGGGCATCTCCTGTATATAATTATATAATGTACAGCTGGTATAACTGGGCATCTCCTGTATATAATTATATATGTACAGCTGGTATAACCTGGGCATCTCCTGTATATAATTATATAAGTACAGCTGGTATAACCTGGGCATCTCCTGTATATAATTATATAGTACAGCTGGTATAACTGGGTATCTCCTGTATATAATTATATATGTACAGCTGTATAACCTGGGCATCTCCTGTATATAATTATATAAGTACAGCTGGTATAACCTGGGCATCTCCTGTATATAATTATATAAGTACAGCTGGTATAATCTGGGTATCTCCTGTATATAATTATTAGTACAGCTGGTATAACCTGGGCATCTCCTGTATATAATTATATATGTACAGCTGGTATAACCTGGGCATCTCCTGTATATAATTATATAATGTACAGCGGTATAACCTGGGCATCTCCTGTATATAATTATATACGTACAGCGGTATAACCTGGGCATCTGCTGTATATAATTATATATGTACAGCGGTATAACCTGGGCATCTCCTGTATATAATTATATATGTACAGCCGGTATAACCTGTGCATCTCCTGTATATAATTATATATGTACAGCTGGTATAACCTGGGTATCTCTGTATATAATTATATATGTACAGCTGGTATAACCTGGGCATCTCCTGTATATAATTATATATGTACAGCCGGTATAACCTGGGCATCTCCTGTATATAATTATATATGTACAGCTGGTATAACCTGGGCATCTCCTGTATATAATTATATATGTACAGCTGGTATAACCTGGGCATCTCCTGTATATAATTATATATGTACAGCTGGTATAACCTGGGCATCTCCTGTATATAATTATATATGTACAGCTGTATAACCTGGCATCTCCTGTATATAATTATATAGTACAGCTGGTATAACCTGGGCATCTCCTGTATATAATTATATATGTACAGCTGGTATAACTGGGATCTCCTGTATATAATTATATATGTACAGCTGGTATAACCTGGGCATCTCCTGTATATAATTATATAAGTACAGCTGGTATAACCTGGGCATCTCCTGTATATAATTATATATGTACAGCTGGTATAACCTGGGCATCTCCTGTATATAATTATATATGTACAGCTGGTATAACCTGGGCATCTCCTGTATATAATTATATAGTACAGCTGGTATAACCTGGGCATCTCCTGTATATAATTATATAGTACAGCTGGTATAACTGGGTATCTCCTGTATATAATTATATATGTACAGCTGGTATAACCTGGGCATCTCTGTATATAATTATATAAGTACAGCTGGTATAACCTGGGCATCTCCTGTATATAATATATAAGTACAGCTGGTATAATCTGGGTATCTCCTGTATATAATTATATATGTACAGCTGGTATAACCTGGGATCTCCTGTATATAATTATATGTACAGCTGGTATAACCTGGGCATCTCCTGTATATAATTATATAAGTACAGCTGGTATAATCTGGGTATCTCCTGTATATAATTATATATGTACAGCTGGTATAACCTGGGCATCTCCTGTATATAATTATATATGTACAGCTGTATAACCTGGGATCTCCTGTATATAATTATATAAGTACAGCTGGTATAACTGGGCATCTCCTGTATATAATTATATATGTACAGCTGGTATAACCTGGGCATCTCCTGTATATAATTATATATGTACAGCTGCTATAACCTGGGTATCTCCTGTATATAATTATATATGTACAGCTGGTATAACCTGGGCATCTCCTGTATATAATTATATATGTTCAGCTGGTATAACCTGGGCATCTCCTGTATATAATTATATATGTACAGCTGGTATAACCTGGGCATCTCCTGTATATAATTATATATGTACAGCTGGTATAACCTGGGCATCTCCTGTATATAATTATATAAGTACAGCTGGTATAATCTGGGTATCTCCTGCATATAATTATATATGTACAGCTGGTATAACCTGGGCATCTCCTGTATATAATTATATATGTACAGCTGGTATAACCTGGGCATCTCCTGTATATAATTATATATGTACAGCTGGTATAACCTGGGCATGTCCTGCTATATGTGGATTATTTGGGTAGACAGCACTATACATGCAGGTGCAGCAGTGTTCTCCCATTTGTGCCCGGGTTGCGGTGATGATTTGAAGATGTCTCAGTGGAGCAGCATTGTCCTTAGATTACCCTGACCCTGATGATTGATGGAAATGTTCATTATTGAGTATAAATAAAGCAGATGGAGGTGTAACTTGTGAAGGTGACTGTGTCTTTGTATTTCTGAGCTTTGTCTTAGGTTTGGTCATTATCTTAGAGAACAGAAGCTTGCACTGCTGAAATTTCCAAAATCAGCCACATCGGTTTTCTCAACTTCCAATTAAATTGCAGTTGAAAGTCAGAAATGGCGTCTTCTGCATTTTCCATTTTTGGCCTGTTAGCAAGTTTGGCAAAATGAGAGTTGAGGAATCCTCATCGTTATCTCGGTGTTAATCACTAGGAGCTCATTCTGCCTGACATCTGATCTGTCCTTTTCTCTGCAGAAAGGAGTGCGGGCCGGCTGGTATTTTTTATTCTTTTCCCCAGAGGTTTCTGTATCGTTTTTTTTTTTTTTTGTGTTGTCAGACAGTGGGCGAAGTGATTCACATGCAGCCGAAGCAAAAATGATCAGTGTGTCGACCTGTTCCGGGGAAAGTGGTCAAAAAAGAAAATATATTATTTAAATAGAAAAAATATGAAAGGGTGTGCTTAGAAAAAAATGCAAATAGGAAATGGAGCAATTTTTAAAAAGTCTTCATTTAAAGGGGCTTGTCCACCTTTTGAGCCTCCTTTATTTTCTTACATTAATGCATTCAATGAGGGTTAAAAATCATTTTTGCAATAGGGTTTTATTAAATATTTTGCACCGTTTTCCTCCTGTAGCCTCTGTATTACACTGTCAATTGCTAACTATTAGTACAACCAGCAATTGCCACTATGATACAGAGGCTGCAGGAGGCAAACGGTGCAAAATATTTAATGAAACTCTATTGCAAAAATGATTTTTAACCCCAATTGCATGCATTTAAGTAATAAAAAAAAAATGTCTGCAGAGGTGGATAACTCATAAAATCTTTTTGTACACTCATATCCATGTAGTTCTTTGTATCCATAGATACAGAACACAAACAAGCTTCGAGCAGTCAGAACCTAGTTGTGTGTTCCTGCATTTTATCTGTCTTTTAAGTAAAAAATAGAGATGAGTCAATTGATTTGATGAGAATTCAATTTGCTTTCAACGTTACAAAAAATGTGGATTCACTACAATCGGAATTATTTGCTTTTCTTTGCGCTTATATTAAAGGGGATGTCCACTTTTTTAGACAGTTTATTTGTACCTAAATGCACATATTTGGGGCTAAAAATCATTTTTGCAATTTGGCTTTATTAAAAATGTTGCATCCTTTTACAGGCTCGTTGTATCGTTGAACATTCAACTTTCATGCAATCTGTTGTCATAAATAATCAAAGGAGCTCACAAAAAGTGACAAAAAGTCAGCTGAAAATGTTACAAATTCCCCATCAGGCCATCATAGCGAGCTGACTGATGGATTCTTAGTTAGCTCATTCTGCAGCCTGTATTAGACAGAAACTATAAAAGGCAAACTGCGCAAAATGTTTAATGAAACCCAAGTATGAAAAGGATTTTAGTGTCAAAAATATGCATTTTAGTAAAAAAAAATTTCAAAAGTGCTAGCTGTAATTTTGTTTGATTGATTTTAGGACTGAGAAGGGATTAAATATGTAAAAAATTTGACTCTCCTGTCCCCTTACCTGTCCTATCACCTCAGCTCACTGCTGGGTTCTTCGTTGGCTCGCGTTCTACATCCTGTTCCAGGCTTCAATTTCATTAAATCTGCAGCACGATTACATTTATCACCGCTTCAGTGATTCGGATCACAGCTGGAATATCCCTTTAAGAATAATTTCTAGGCTTCTGTTTGCAGGGTGCTTTCATTATATACAGTATAAGTGTAGATATTGTCACAATTACCCCAACAATTGAGTTCAATATTCACCATGTAATACTGCATTTCGCCTGTGGTGGCGCTGCAGGAAAATGTGACACTTGCTTCCAGTTTTCCTCTGTAGATCAGATCTGATCACAGTGAAATTAGACAAGAGATGTCCATATTGGTGGGATGAGAATTTATATCTCGTGACCTCTCTCCTCGTACTCAGTATTGTTAAATCCGTCTGTTACCGAGCGGCGGCACAACGAGTAGGAGCCAATCAGACTGCTGGGACTGGCTGCCGAAAAACAGATGTGAAATGAATAATTGACAAACATCTCAGTTGTGGAATTGGAGGAACCGGCGCTCCCTGCGTATAATTAGATGATAACTTCAGGGTGCTTGTTGTTACGGAGGTAATGAATGTGTCCTAATAAATGTATCACATTAACAATAAACACTCTCAATTTTAAACAATTACACTTCCATTTACCATTTTTCCCCTCCGTCTGTGAACGGCTGTGGAGTCGCAATCCGTATTCCGAGCACAAAGGCCGATTAGCTGGAAACATTTGTTTCCCCTTCCTCTTATTCTCTGGTTTTGCCTGGAAATATTAAATCCTAATTTTATTTCTGGATGCAGCCGCCAGGAAGAGCAAGTGAGGTCCAAGCAGTAAGTCTGTGCCCCAGGAATAGGAAGTGAGGTCCAAACAGTAAGTATGTGCCGCCAGGAAGAGCTAGTGAGGTCCAAGCAGTAAGTATGTGCCGCCAGGAAGAGCAAGTGAGGTCCAAGCAGTAAGTGTGTGTTCCCCCTGGAAGAGCAAGTGTGGTCTAAGCAGTAAGTATGTGCCGACAGGAAGAGCAAGTGAAGTCCAAGCAGTAAGTATGTGCCCCCGGTAAGAGCAAGTGAGGTCCAAGCAG
>JARQOD010000002.1:638624151-638663361 GCA_033576555.1 Oophaga sylvatica
TTCCGAGTTCCGATATTTTCGTCATATCGGATACGGAATCGGGATTGTCACTGTCACTGTCAGTGTCCGTCGGTCGGGTCCTGTCACTGTCAGTGTCCGTCGGTCGGGTCTGTCAGGGAGTCAGCGGCCTTACCTGGCAGAAGATCTCCGGCGGTCACGTCCTGGACTGCTTCATGGCTGCCATCCTCTTCTCCCCGGCGGTCACATGCAGTTTCTCGCGATAACTGCAGTGACTGCTGGGTAATCCCGGCCGTAAAGCAGTCAGTCCGATGACGTCACCCCCGGGGGGAAGCAGGTAATCAGCTGTGCTGCGCCGGGATGACAGGCTCTGCCTGTCATTGCGATGTAGCAGAGCTGGATCGTCGTGGGATGTCGTTATGGACTGCGTCGGACAGGTGGTATACTGTTGGTTTGTTTTTTTCTTTTTTTACAGGAGATCGATGGCGTCGCAGGAATGAGAGTACAATAAAAGAAATGAAAACTGTGTTGTCTCTTTTATTTTCATTAAAAGACTTTTTTCTTGCTTTGTCTTTTTTTAAAACATTTAAAAACTTTGGGATTAATAATGATCGGTGTCTTATTGACGCCTATCCATTATTAACCAGGCTTATTGTCACCGTGCAATCAACGGTGACAATTAACCCCTTATTACCCCGCTTGCCCACCGCTACAGGGCAAGTGGGAAGAGCCGGGTAAAGTGCCACAATTGGCACATCTTTTGATGCGCCAAATGTGGGGCTGCTGTAGCCTGGTATTATCAGGCTGTTGAGGCCAAAATCCATGGGCCTTGACAGTCTTTTAATACCAGGCCGCAGCAGTCTGCATTTTACTTGGCTGGTTAACAAAAATAGGGGGATCCCACGCCGTTTTTTTTTCGAGGGGATCCCCTTTTTTTGTTAACCAGCCAAGCTAAGCAGACTGCTGTGGCCTGGTATTATCAGGCTGGCAAGGTCCATGGATATTGGATCCTTACCAGCCTGAAAACCAGGCCTCAGCGGTCTGCTTCATCTGGCTGGTTAACAAAAATAGGGGGGACCCCACGCCAATTTTTTTTCGAGGGGATCCCCTATTTTTGTTAATCAGCCAAGATATGCAGACTGCTGTGGCCTGGTATTATCAGGCTGGCAAGGTCCATGGATCTTGGCTCCTTAACAGCCTGAAAATCCAGGCCTCAGCGGTCTGCTTCATCTGGCTGGTTAACAAAAATAGGGGGGACCCCACGCCAATTTTTTTCGAGGGGATCCCCTATTTTGTTAATCAGCCAAGATATGCAGACTGCTGTGGCCTGGTATTATCAGGCTGGCAAGGTCCATGGATCTTGGCTCCTTAACAGCCTGAAAATCCAGGCCTCAGCGGTCTGCTTCATCTGGCTGGTTAACAAAAATAGGGGGGACCCCACGCCAATTTTTTTTTCGAAGGGAACCCCTATTTTTGTTAATCAGTTCCCTCTGACGTCACTGATTGTGTCCCTGGCTGACCTGAAGTGAAAGTGGAAAGCAATCAATTAAGCTTTCCACTTAAGGGCCTGTCTCACATAGCGATATCGCTACCGAGATCGCTCCTGAGTCACTAGTTTTGTGACGCAGCAGCGAGCTCACCAGCGATATCGCTGTGTGTGACATTCAGCGACGATCAGCCCCCTGCCGGGTATCGCTGATCGTCGCTGAAATGTCAGGACCTTTTTTTGATCGCTGGTTTCCCGCTGACAGGCACGCATCGCTGCGTGTGACAGGCGGGAGACCAGCGATCCGCTGGTAACCAAGGTAACACAGCGGGTTTCCAGGCGCGGGGCTGTGCCTAGAAACCCGCTGTGTACCTTGGATACCAGCGCCCTGATGCAGGGAGCTGGTATCCAAGGTACACAGCGGGTTTCCAAGCGCTGCGCGGTGCCTGGAAACCCGCTGTGTACCTTGGTTACCAGCGGATCGCTGGTCTCCCGCCTGTCACACGCAGCGATGCGTGCCTGTCAGAGGGAAACCAGCGATCAAAAAAAGGTCCTGACATTTCTGCGACGATCAGCGATACCCGGCAGGGGGGCTGATCGTCGCTGAATGTCACACACAGCGATATCGCTGGTGAGCTCGCTGCTGCGTCACAAAACTAGTGACTCAGCAGCGATCTCGGTAGCGATATCACTATGTGAGACGGGCCCTTAAGCGATGTTACCCGCAGTGTCGCTGTCCCAGATCGCTGCCTGAGCTGCCTGTTTGGCAGCTCAGCAGCGATCATGTAGCGATACACCAGCGATCCTGACAAGTGCATATCGTTGTCGGGATCGCTGGTGTATCGTTATGTGACACCCAGCCTTTACTCTCCTGTCAGCCAGGAGAGGAACTCATTCATTTGGGGGTTTACTGTGAGGCTGCAGCATTAGCTGCGGTCCCTGCAGTAAACATTAACCCTTTCTGAAGTATTACACCGTGGGACCTGACTGTGCATGGGATAGGTAAGAATAATTTTGCTTTTTTATTTTATTTTTATTACAGGAAATGGTTTTTGCAGTAAAATAAAAGATGGTCAAAAACATGTGTCTTTATTTCATTAAAATGATTTTTAATTAAAGTGTGTGTGTTTTATTTTTATTTCATGCAATAGGATTAATAATTGATAGTTGTCTAATTGACAGCTCTCAATTATTAACCTGGCTTAAGGTCACCTTTCAATAGCAAGGTGGCTTTAACCCCATATTAACCCATTCGCCACCGCTACAGGGCAATGGGAATAGACGGGCAAAGTGCCAGAAAGGGCGAATCTAATTATAGATTTGTCTTCCTGGGTGTCTGGGGCAGATGTTAGTAGCCGGGGGGGGCCAAAAATAATGGTCCCTCTCTGGGGTATTATTATCTGCCCCCACTCACTGGCTTTGTCTGTCTGGTTGCGAAAATAGGGCGGGAGCCCACGCATTTTTTTTCAGCAATTTTACACCTCATATATATATATATACATGTCATTGAATTTGTGACACATATATATATATTTATATTTGTAGTTCATACACTTCTACATAGTATAATAGCCGCTAATTCAATTGCTGGCTTTTTTTGAAAATGCAGAACCCGACATGAAATGACACTTGGTGTACATAGGGTTAACCATGTCCTTTGCTATCTGATTTGCACAAACAATTACATCAGTCTATGTGTGCAAAATTTCACACCTGTAGGGGTTAATTAAAGGTGTAAATTCGTAGCAAAAAAGTCCGTTTTTTTTACAACGAATTTACACCTTTAATTAACCCCTACAGGTGTGAAATTTTGCACACATTGACTGATTTAATTGTTTGTGCAAATTAGATAGCAAAGGACATGAAAAGACATGGTTAACCCTATGTACACCAAGTGTCATTTCATGTCGGGTGCTTCTGTCTTTTCACAGAAGCCGGCTTTACCCGGCAATTGAATCAGAGGATATTTTACTATGTAGAAGTGTATAAACTATACATATATGTATATATATATGTCACAATGACATGTATATATATATATATATGTATTCTATGTGTGTATATTTAGTGTTTACAAGGAAAGAATGGGGTTTTTTTAGTTACGATATTTGTTTCCCATAGACTTACATGGGACTTCCGGTATCGGTATCGCCGATATTTTAATGGTATCGGCGATACCATTCCGATTCCGATACTTTTGGATATCGGAAAGTATCGCTCAACTCTAGTACTTACTGCAATCCCAGAAAACCCTGAAAAGCGCCAACTCTACTAATTTCAAAAAAATACCTGAGATCACACGACCTCTTCCACCTAAATTAGTTCTCTGGTGTAACAAAATCAAAACAGCAGCCACTGAAAAAACTGGAAAAAGCAAAAGTACAAACATCAGTGGCTGAACAAAACTGAGAGGGCAGAAGCCCCCGGAGGGGACCCTGAAGGCCCCCACGGAAGTGCAGGACAAAATGCAAAAATCAAGCACAAACACAAAAGAAGAAAATGTCTTATCTGTTAGCAGGAGATGCAGACACGACACAGCAGGCTACAAGGGAAACTGGAATAAAGGATTCAGACCAGAACAATTGATCACCGGCAACCCTGATGGGAAGGTGACTCCCTTATATAAGACCAGTCAGTAACACCTGATTCCCATTCCTCACAATCTTCACTGAACAGACCCGTACCGCTTGTAACCACCAGAGGGAGTCTCTGCTCAGAACTCATCTCAAACCCATTCACAACAGATTAGGGTCTAATTTCAGTTTGTCTGCCAGTGGTTAGTGTTAAAGGGTTAAGCTCGGGGATTGACTTAGAGCTAGGGTAAATTATAGGCGTAGGACTAGGGTTAGAGTTAAAGCTAGGGTGATAATGGATTGTTACATGGAAAAAATAAAAAATGTACAGTAATTAAAAAAAGCAAAATAAAACAAACTTTAAAATGTTAGCAAACAGCATAAAAAACTAGGAGATTTAAGTGCAAACAATAATTACTAGTCTGCCTAGAGGAAAACAGATGGAACTACAGCATACATCTACAGCACTTAGCACTTCCTATATATCATACTGAGTGACTATACAGCTACAGCACCTCTCTCTCTCTATATATATATACTGTATATACAATATATATATCATACTGAATGACTGCAGCTGCAGCTCAGCACTTCCCTACATATATATGTTTATATAATTATATAAATACTGCCCATACAGTGTGGTGGGGGGCCCAGATCTGCACAGGGGCCCACCGGGGATTCCCCTGTTCCTCTATGGGCCAGTCCGAGCCTGTCTCCAGGAATGAGCATGAAGTATAATGGGAGGCTCCGGGACAGCAGCAGACTGCTCCGGGCTGTGCGATGCTGCAGTTGTCACCCAGCGCACTATAGGACTGTAGCAATGTAACCTATGGATCTCACTGGAGTTCCCCTTTAAGGTATAAGTGTTTTCTGTCATTTCCCAGAAGGCTGAACCGAGGCCTAAATAACTCTGCTGTCGGGCTGAATTGTTCATATCCAATGTAACATTATGGAAAAAAAATAATTCAGAATGAAACAAATTGAAAGCCTCAGATTGTCCTCGCAGGAAGCCGAGCGGCGGATTGTTGAATCCTAAGAACATTTTAGTCGTTTGACATTTCAGATGTAATTTTCAGTATACATGAAGGAGAAAAATAACGAGCGGCGACTGCTCCCCTGCGTGATTCCTGCTAATAAATGCCATTTAACCCATTCTTTTTTCAAATGGCCAAATGTGGCATAATGTCCAGAATGATTCCACCAATCACATGGTCAGGGGTCAGTGACAAGATGAAATGTAACAGGTGGGCTCTGAGGCTTACACCTAGACAATGCGGAGCATAAGGCCGGCGTCACACTTGCGAGTGTGATGAGAGTTAGTCGCACGACTTTCTCGCATCAACACCAGGCACGGCTGCCCGCTCTTGGACCCGAGTGTGCGGCTGCATGTATTTCTAAGCAGCCGCACACTCGGGTCTGAGAGCGGGCGGCTGTGCCGGGTGTTGATGCGAGAAAGTTGTGCAACTAACTCGCATCACACTCGCAAGTGTGACGCCGGCCTTAAAGGGAATCTGTCAGCAGGATCGTGCACAGTGACTACAGGCAGTGTCAGGTCGGCACCACTATACTGATTACAATGTTACCTGGTGAAGAAATCTGTCTTGTGGTTCTTGCTTAATCTTTATCTTCACGCTTCAGTTAATGATATGCTCGTGCTCCGGGGTGGGGCCGACCTGACACTGTAGTTACTGAGCACAGTCCTGCTGACAGGTTTATGTGAGCACAGGTAAACTCTTAGTAGGTAGCCACTGTAGATGCAGCTCTGGATGTGACCTGAGCACTCTCCGTCCTCAGACTGCAGGATGGTATAAAAACTTATATCACAGCTCAGTGCATTATGGGAGCTCAGTCCGTCGCTTCGGAATGCATTTGGTAGCACATCCCTGGGCCATTCTTATTGGCTGTTAGTGGACTGTAAAAGCAGCTTTGGATGTGACCTGAGTAGTATTAGCCCCCATTCTTGTAACATCTGTCTGCACATATTGCACAGTACAGTGCCGCTGATAGCTCTGAGCCAATCCTATTCGCCGGAATGTAATTGATGCTTTGGATGTGACTTGACTCATGCTCCTCCTACTGCATGATGATCGATCATAGTGCAGCGCTTTATAGGAGCTTAGCTGATCTGTTAAAGGGCTCTTCTCACCTTCATAGATTAATATTTTGTCAGATAGAGCTTGTGAGCACTTTTGCAATTTCCTGCTTATTAAAATCTGCAGCCATTCTTGAGATAGTAACACTTTACTTCTGTTTACAGCTTGTTGCTTAGGAGACCGACCACTGGTGCTGTCTAGCTTGTAAGCGCTGCACTCAGGCTAGCCGGGATTGGGTGACAGCATGCGCCAGCGATCCTGCCCAGCTTCAAAACCATGCTTATAACCTGAAGGGAAAAGCGCTTGTAAGCACTGCACATGTTCTGCTGTCTAGCAGCGGTGGTCGGTCTCCAAGGAAACAAGCTATAAACGCAAGAAAATGATTTATATCTTGAGAACGGCTACAAATTTTAATAAGCTGAAAATTGCAAAATTGTTTGTATTTGCAAGTTCTATCCAACAATAGCCATTAAATGAAGATGGAAATAACCCTTTAAGGATGAGATAGTTATTCTCATGGAGAGAGTTGTAAATGCAGCTTTGGATGGGACTTGAGGAGTATAAAACGCAGTGCATTATGGGAGTTGCGCTGTCGGGAGTCAGGTCACCATTGCCGTCACCATAATAAGAGCATGTGTCGTCTCCAGCAGCTTGCTGATGGTTTCCATGCAGCATATATACATTCTCCGTAATAATCAGGGGTGAGGCTTCAGATCTAGTGACCCTGGGGTCTTACTGGTCCCAGTCCAGTGACCTTGGTCAGTCTGAGTCTGCCAGGCTATCATCCACCATAAACCCTGCGCCGATCACGTGGCGCCCTGGCAGCGCGTTACTCTTGGCATTATTAATGGTTTCATCCCTGTGCAAATTTCTGCTGTGACTGACAAACAAACAGAATCCCGTGTGATTGATGGCGCTGATTACGGCAGCGGCGCCGCGTCCAAGGTCACCGGAAAGTGGAGATAAATAGAAACAAATGGTTTGTAGCGATGAACTGATAACGATACATTCACAAATGTCATCACTTTACCATCAAAGTATCAGAGGAGCTCAACAAGTGCGTCTGCGGTATTCTGGGCTGTTGTGTCCGCCTTAAAGGGAGTGTGTCAACAGAAAACAACGCATGAATTAAATCGGATTTTTGCGTTAAATCTATTTTTTTACATATTTTATCAATTATAATTTTCCCACTGGTCATTGAGCCACTTTTAGACTATAACGTCCTGCTGTTTCAGGAAATGCACATGTACATTAGCAGCAATAGACACTTGTTTAGAAGCATCTAATAAGTGTGTGCAAAGGTCATTATAAAGGGAAGGTGGTGAGTTGTGACATCAGCCACTATGAATGGTGGATCCTGTGTTATCTACTGCATATAGCTGTATTATCAGTCATTGTACAGGAGGAGGAGGTGAGCTGTGACATCACCTATTGTGAATGGTGGATCCTGTGTTATCTACTGTATATAGAGGTGTTATCAGTCATTGTATAGGAGGAGGAGGTGAGCTGTGACATCACCTATTGTGAATGGTGGATCCTGTGTTATCTACTGTATATAGAGGTGTGATCAGTCATTATACAGGAGGAGGAGGTGAGCTG
Source organism: Oophaga sylvatica (assembly GCA_033576555.1). Lineage (NCBI taxonomy): Eukaryota > Metazoa > Chordata > Amphibia > Anura > Dendrobatidae > Oophaga > Oophaga sylvatica. The sequence continues at coordinate 638,631,864 of JARQOD010000002.1, forward strand.
TGATATCACCTATTGTGAATGGTGGATCCTGTGTTATCTACTGTATATAGAGGTGTTATCAGTCATTGTACAGGAGGAGGTGAGCTGTGATATCACCTATTGTGAATGGTGGATCCTGTGTTATCTACTGTATATAGAGTTGTTATCAGTCATTGTACAGGAGGAGGAGGTGAGCTGTGATATCACCTATTGTGAATGGTGGATCCTGTGTTATCTACTGTATATAGAGGTGTTATCAGTCATTGTACAGGAGGAGGAGGTGAGCTGTGATATCACCTATTGTGAATGGTGGATCCTGTGTTATCTACTGTATATAGAGGTGTTATCAGTCATTGTACAGGAGGAGGAGGTGAGCTGTGACATCACCTATTGTGAATGGTGGATCCTGTGTTATCTTCTGTATATAGAGGTGTTATCAGTCATTGTACAGGAGGAGAAGGTGAGCTGTGATATCACCTATTGTGAATGGTGGATCCTGTGTTATCTACTGTATATAGAGGTGCTATCAGTCATTGTACAGGAGGAGGAGGTGAGCTGTGATATCACCTATTGTGAATGGTGGATCCTGTGTTATCTACTGTATATAGAGGTGTTATCAGTCATTGTACAGGAGGAGGAGGTGAGCTGTGATATCACCTATTGTGAATGGTGGATCCTGTGTTATCTACTATATATAGAGGTGTTATCAGTCATTGTACAGGAGGAGGAGGTGAGCTGTGACATCACCTATTGTGAATGGTGGATCCTGTGTTATCAGTCATTGTAAGTTTGCCTGCGATGATAATGAGAGTGTTGAAAACTCTTTATGAAAGAAATTATGTAAGAGTTTAAACTAGCCCAATGTGAAAATTGCTAAATATTTTTTTCGCTTTTAATAAAGATTAAAATATGAAAAAAAAATATATTGCTATTTTTTTTCATTATTACTTTCTTTTGAAAACACGGATATCACTGGGAAGCAACTCAAATGGAGTCCAAAGTTGCAGAGTTTGGACTCTGTAGGTCGTATTTTAAGGCTCAGTTGAGTTTCCCTCTGAATCCAGTTATTTCTGGGCTTCAGATAGATGTAAATGATGCTCAAAAATGGGGCACAACAAGCCTTAAAGGGGTAGTCCGGTCACACCCGATAAGTCTGCCGTCACTCTGTGAGTCACTCTGTGTGACTGCAGACTTATTAGTCCACCCGGAGCATGCATGCGGGGAATCGCTGGTTTCAGACCTGGTACCGGAGGGTATGTATGAGATATAGACACTCCCTGGCCAGTAGACGTGGCCTCGCTCTCCTTACACCTGTATGGAGTGAGACGTCGCCCACTGGCCGGCTGAGAGCGCACTGTGTGCGCAGGGGGAGTCATAAGTCTGCAGTCACACAGAGTGACACACAGACTGACTGCAGACTTGTGCGGACAACCCCTATAAATGTATCACTGCTCAGATCACAGAGGAGCGGCCACACTGGATACAACTGGAGCAAAGTTATTAAAAAAGGGTGAGAAAGTGGAAGAAAGTATAATATTAAATCTCACAACCTTCTTATTATAGATCTAATTGTATCTGAAGAATTAGAGAAATTACATTTATAATAATAATACAGGTGAAAAAAGCCTGATGAGACGGACAGAGCAGGTGACTCCCTGGGTGGTCCGCCATCGAGACGTGAGACCCCTGCGGATCAGTGTTATTATGACACTCAGCACTGCTATGATAATACTTTATGCAGCTGCTGTTTCAGTGATTTCTAGTGGCACTAACTGATGAGTGTATGGCGGTATTATTTGAGCACTTCATGGTGATATTTTATGAGCATTAAATGGTAGCAATTTTTATAATTGTATGGTGATATTATGTGATCACTGCATTGTAGAATTATTTGAGCCCTGTAGTTTTTTTTTTCACTATATGGAGGTATTTTGGGCATTGTATTGTGATATTATTGGAGAGTTGTCTCGTGCTGTTATTTGGGCACTGTATGGCGGTATTATTTGATCACGGTATGGGCACTATTTGAGTACTGTATGGGGATAGTATTTGAGATCAATGTATGGAAGCATTATTTGGTTACCGTATGGTGGTATTATTTGGTCATATCCATTGGTATTATTTGAGCATTTTATGGTGGTATTATTTGGACACTGTATAAAAGTTACAAGGTTACAAAAGAATTTCTGCAGTACTCAAGGTTCCTAAGAGCACAGTGGCCTCCATAATCCTGAAATGGAAGAAGTCCGGGACCACCAGAAGTCTTCCTAGACCTGGCCGTCCAGCCAAACTGAGCAATCGTGGGAGAAGAGCCTTGGTGAGAGGTAAAGAAGATCCCCAAGATCACTGTGGCTGAGCTCCACAGATGCAGGAGGGAGATGGCAGAAAGTTCCACAAAGTCACCTATCACTGCAGTCCTCCACCAGTCGGGCTTTATGGCAGAGTGGCCAGACGGAAGCCTCTACTCAGTGCCAGACATATGAAAACTCGTATAGAGTTTACTAGAAAACACATGAAGGACTCCCAGACTATGAGAAACAATCTCTGGTCTGATGAGACGAAGATAGAACTTTATGGTGATAATTCTAAGCGGTATGTGTGGAGAAAACCAGGCACTGCTCATCACCTGCTCAATACAATCCCAACAGTGAAGCATGGTGGAGGCAGCATCATGCTATGGGGGTGTTTTTCAGCTGCAGGGACAGAACGACTGGTTGTAATTGAAGGAAACATGAATGCGGCCAAGTTCAGAGATATCCTGGATGAAAACCTCTTCCAGAGTGCTCTGGACCTCAGACTTGGCCGAAGGTTCACCTTCCAACAAGACAATGACCCCAAGCACACAGCTAAAATAACAAAGGAGTGGCTTCAGAACAACTCTGTGACCATTCCTGACTGACCCAGCCAGAGCCCTGACCTAAACCCAACTGAGCATCTTGGAGAGACCTGAAAATGGCTGTCCACCAACGTTCACCATCCAACCTGACGGAACTGGAGAGGATCTGCAAGAAGAATGGCAGAGAATCCCCAAATCCAGGGGTGAAAAACTTGTTGCATCATTCCCAAGAAGACTCATGGCAGTACTAGCTTAAAAGGTGCTTCTACTCAATACTGAGCAAAGGGTCTGAAGACTTATGACCATGGGATGTTTCAGTTTTTCTTTTTTAATAAATTTGCAAAATTTCTACATTTCTGTTTTTTTTCAGTAAAGATGGGGTAAAGAGTGTCACATTAATGAGAAAAATGAACTTTACTGAATTTACCAAATGGCTGCAATGAAACAAAGAGTGAAAAATTTAAAGGGGTCTGAAGACTTTCCATGCCCACTGTATATATATATATATACATATATAATACCACCACACAATTCCAAAATAATACCACCAAGCAGTGACCAAATAATAGCAATAATATATATATATATATATATATATATATACACACATGCAGTCTGTCAGCTTCAATTTCGCTGCTGTGTTGGAATCTTCGCCGATCTCTTCACACTTTTACCAAATTGTCAGTGATGTGTCTGCGCCGTAGTACTGTAAGCATATAGATAGTTATTTATATGTGTGTACTGTGATTTATATATACTAATATATCTGCATTTATTCACTGAAGATCTGATACTAATGATTAAACTTTATTCTTTTCAAGTATGTATTAAATGTAAAAGAGGCTCGGAGCTAAAATAATTTCATAAAATTAATTCCTTCGCTGACAGAGAGCTCGGAAAATTCCTAATTTAAATCCCTGCGGCAATTAAACGCGGCACACACTCTGGACCTTAGGTCTCATGGTCCCGTCAGTGTAAAACTCCTGCAATATTAATGTATCGGATGCCATTAAAAGGCAGATTTTCTACTACGCTGCCGGAATCAGCGCTCAAGAGGGTCGTGACCTCTGGTGAAGAAACGTAACAAATTTTTTTTTTTTTACTTAATCGTCGAGAAAATGAAAAGGATGATAATGGAGTATTTTAAGTTTAATATGAGAAGACGGAATTAAATATCGGCAAAAAAAGTAAAAGAGGAGAAGAGTACAAAAACTTTAGAAGAGCGTTTCTGTGAATGTGAGTAGTGCTGCTGCTCTCAGTCCCTTACATGATATTCACAGAATATTCAGAGGATAAAACTCGAATGCAAACGTGCCAATATCGCCCCTCCATTCTTAGGGGCTACAGGGGAGCCATGGAGCACCGGGGTTACAGTCACGGCAGCAATCGCTACGCCCCCTATAGCCATTGCAGTAGAGGCTAGAAAAATTGTAGATGCAGCTCTGGATGTGACTGGAGTATAAGACCTGTCGTATAGGGGCACATCCCCAAATCAGTCCGCAGCTTTCGACTATGTATTGGAGTATACGGCGCCCATATCATTTTTTTTTGCAAATTTGACATACAGCACATATATACATAGAAAATGGGGCCATGGGAAACAATCAAAGTGCCGTATCCCCGGTGCTCACCTGTTTTACAGCTTATATATGGGAAGTAAAGCCACTGTACAATAATTTATACCGTATATACCGCTGTATAGTTTCCAAATATTACTAACATATGATGCCTAAACAATGCTAAAAAGCATACTGTATCCAAATCATACCGCCATACCAGGCTAAAATAATACACCTGTACAGTATCTACATAATACCGCCATCAGTGCAGGGCTGCAGGGAAATAGTATGGCTGAGTATGGATCGGAAACAAGGGCTGTAGACTGTTGCCCGAATTTCCATCCTGTAAAACTGAGTCTGAACTTACCCAGTTATAAACAGTCTTTGAAAGGAACAGCTGAAAACTCCAAAATTAGTGACTGTGAGCGTCAGTCGCTATCATACGCTACTGTTCAGACACTCACTGTATAGTGATATATCTATATTTTTATTTATTTGCGGGACTTTGTATAGTGGCATCATTTGAGCACTGTATGGCGGTTTAATTTTAGCACTTTATATTGATATTATTATCTCACTGTTTGTTGGTATTATATTGAACACTTTATAGTGATTTCTATTTTAGTTCTCTATGGTGATATTATTTGAGCACTGTATAGTGGTATTATTTGAGTAATGTATGATGGTTTTATTTTAGCATGTTATATTTGTATTATGTGCTCAATGTTTGTTGGTATTATTTAAGCACTTTATGGTAGTATTATTTAATATTTATATTTTGATATAATATGAGCGCTGTATAGTGGCATTTATTTCAGTAATGTATGGGGGTATTGTTTGAGCTCTAAATTGTGATATAATTTAAGCACTGTATGGTGGTATTATTTTAACATTATATTGGTATTATTTGCTCATTGTTGGTATTTTTTGAGCACTGTATGGTAGTTTCATTTTAGCATATAATCTCTTTTTTATTTGTTCAGTGTTTGTTGGTACTATTTAAGGACTTTATGGTAGTATTATTTGAGCTCTATATTGCAATATACTTTGAGCACTGTGTAATGGTATTATTTAAAAACTGTAAGTTAGTTTTATTTTACCATGCTATATTGGTATTATTTGCTCACTGTATGGTAGTTTCATTTTAGCATATCCTATTGGTTTTATTTGCTCAGTGTTTGCTGGTATTATTTAGGCATTTTATGGTAGTATTAGTTGAGCTCCATATTGTGATATACTTTGAGAACTGTATAATGGTATTATTTAAGCACTGTATGGTGGTTTTATTTTAGTATGCTATATTGGTATTGTTTGCTCAATGTTTATTGATTTTGCTTGAACATTTTATGGTGATATTATTTGAGCACTGTATAACAGTATTATTTAAGTAATCTATGGTGGTATTTTCTTTTTAAATGTGTGGTGATAAAACACAATATGGTTATCTATGTAGTAATATTTAAAGGGATTGTTCAGTACTGGAACAGCCACTTCTCAATTTCTATGCTTGCTCCCAGTAATATAATAACACTTACACTCACCTCTCATGCCGGCACCATTCCAGAAGTTTTGGAACTGCCTCTCCCAGGGATTGTGTGACATTGTTATGTCACGCAATCCCTGTGGCCAATCAGCACTCTCCTCTCTTTCAGATGAATCACATCCAAACAAAGTGAAAGCTTCTGCTCTCTCTCTACCTCTGGATCTATGTAGCTTGTCTGAAGGAGAGGAAAGTGAAGCCAGCACTGATTTGCCGCAGGGATTGCGTGACATAACAACGTCACACAATCTCCGGGAGACGCAGTTCCAATATTACTGGAAAGGCTCTAGCACCATAGGTGAGTATAAGTGTTATTATTTTATAAAAGGGAAACATACAGATTGATCGGGTTGTCCAAGTAGTTGATGCTACCTTTAATATCACAAGTTATATAGAACTAGATGGAGGCCGGATGCTATCGCATCGGGAGGGCGGTAATGTCACGATGGGGGCAGGCTTTGCAGCGTTGAGAATTTCTCCCCCCATGTGCTCACCCACCTATCCACTCTCTCTTTCCCCATGTGCTGACTTCTCCCGTCTGTGCTCTCTTCTTTGACCTGTCTACCCCATGTGCTATCCCCCTTGTCTGCCGTCTCTCTCCTTTCTGTGCTGTGTTCTCCCCTCATGTGCTGTCCCGTTTGAGCTGTCTCCCCCCTGTGCTCTGTCTGTCTCACCCTGTGTCTGACTGTGTACAGAACATGCCACAGCTCCTGGGCAGGGGAGGAAGCAAAAGACAATACTGACATTACAGCAGGAGATTGCAGAAGATACATTTTGTGAGGTAAAATATTGTTTAAAAACAGTCAGTGAAATATTTTACCTCACAAAATGTATCCTCTGTGATCCCCTGCTGTAATGTCAGTGTTGTCTTTTGCTTCCTCCCTGCCCAGGAGATGTAGTATACTCTGTACACGGTCAGACACAGACAAGTTTTAGGCTATGTGCACACATTGTGCAATTGCTCCGCAATTTTGCGGAACATTTGCGCCACTCCCCACAGCGGGTAATACGCATACGTAATTAGTATGTGTTTTCCCACATAACACAAGCATTTTGCAAGTGTAATTAGCTTGCAGAATGCTAGCGTTTTCCAAGCGATCTGTAGCATCGCTTGGAAAACTGATTGACAGGTTGGTCACACTTGTCACGTATAGTGCTGACAAGTGTGACCACCTTTTTAGTAATGAGGAATGTAAAAAAATAATAATAAAAAAAAAATATTGATATTCTCGCCTTCTGTCGGCCCCCGCAGCCTTCCCGCTCCTCAGCGATGCTGCCGACAAGTTCCATTCCCAGGGATGCATTGCGAGAATGACCTTTGCAACGTGAGGTGACAATATCAATATTTTTTGTTTTAATTCTATTTTTTACAGGAATATGGTACCCAGAGTCTCCTTCACGAATGGTGGGCATAGCCACATGTGTGACGTGAGCGTTTCAATGCAAACCTATGGGGGCGGAATCACCGCGATTACACAAAAAGAATGAACATGCTGCTTATTTTTGCGCGAAGCGATTATAGGATTGCATGGGATGCATTTTCTAAGCGTTTTTTAAGCGATTACGCCGCGTAAAAATGCTGCAAAAACGCTTAAAAAATGCTACGTTGCACATAGCCTTAAAATTAACTTTCGTTTGTAGGAAAACCCCTTTAATGTGACCGGCTTCCTCTGCCTGTAGACAAGTCGCGCATCTGCCGCTGGGATCAGCCGAATGATTCACTGCGCCTGCGCGGAATTCACGCAGGCACAGTGCGATGGTGTTGCGCTGGTGGTACCGCGCAAGAGGGCGGGGGTGTGGAGAGTGATGAGAGTGAGTGTGCGAGAGATGTGATTTGTGTGTGGTGCGTATAGAGTGTGTGTGTGTGTGGTGCGTACGGCTTATAGAGTGTGTGTGTGTGTGGTGTCGTAGGCTATAGAGTGTGTGTGTAGTGATAGTGTAGTGTGTGTGTGTGGTGCCGTATGGTGTGTTATGAGTGTGTGTGTGGTGTAGGTGGTGTTGGGTGTGTGTGCATACGGTGTATAGAGTGTGTGTGTGTGGTGCATACGGCGTATAGAGTGTGTGTGTGATGATGAGTGTGTGTGTGTGGTGCTTACGGCGTATAGAGTGTGTGGGTGTGTGGTGCATACGGCGTATAGAGTGTGTGTGTGTGTTGTTGGTTGTGCATACGGCGTATAGAGTGTGTGTGTGTGGTGCGTACGGCGTATAGAGTGTGTGTGTATGAGTGTGTGTGTGGTGCATACGGCGTATAGAGTGTGTATGTGTGGTGCATACGGCGTATACAGTGTGTTGGTGGGATGACAGTCTTTCCGCTGGTAGTACCGCGCAATAGGTTGGTACCAGCAGCAGTTTCCATATTGAGACACCCTATCACTTGGGTGTCCCAATATGGCGGTCGGTGAACTTCCTCCGCTTGGAATTCTGGGATACGGAGACATCTGGACAGAACAAGAAATGAAAACATTACAAGGCAATTATATAAATAGATTATTTGAACTAAAGTGTTGTTCAGCCTAATCCTTCTCTTTCATGACTAGACGGCCATAACCACCATGGCACTTACAAAGAGCGAGCAATATAAACAAGGCAAGAAAATAATGCTGAATATTCCATTCAGGATCTATGAAAAGCGAGTGACAGTGGAACAAGACCAGGAAACTGTAACTCTGGCTTTATTTTCTGGCAAATGCTCAAAGTTGATACATTGTCACTTTATGTGGTCACCTCACAATGACATCGCTCTCAGCAAAGAGACAATTCGTCTGAAAGAAATGTAGCCTTAGTGTGAAGCCTCACGCCCTGCTTGTCAGTTATGATCCAAGGAGAAGGTGGACGGCTCACATGTAGATGTCGGAGGTCCCCGAGGAACATGCTATGGACAGGAGGACTCCTATCTGTCTATGATGAAGGAAACGTCTCCTGACAGCTTATTATCTCCAGGAGCAGGATTTCATGCAACATTCATACATCTCAGAGTATGTGGGTGTCGCAAAATGTTTAGATTCAGGAAGAAATTCTGCCCAAGACCAGCATCTACTTTGTGTCTGTAAAGTGATCATTTGCTATTGTAAACTTGTAAAGTTTACTCACTGAGCTCAGCGCTGCACCGTGACACTTTTTCTCACGGTGCTAGCGATGATCTCACTGAGGTCACTGCAATTCATCGGCCCGGCTCACACTGAAGCTGGAAACATAGTCTCAGTGACCTTCAGTAACCTTGATGATGTCACTGCTAGTCACTAACGCTGTGGTCACAGCCTCTTATTTCCCGTGGTTTTCAGCCTGGACGTTCGCATCTTGGCATCATCCACGATGAAAACCAATTATCGCAGACATGGATTACGGCATGGGACAGTATGTCAGACAAGTGAGGGATATGAATGTTTTTATTTTGTTTTTTTATTTTATTTTTTTTACAAGAGATGCTTCAATGGAATGGGCATAAGGTGAATATAACTGTGTTTGATATTTTTAAATTAATTTGTAAAACGTGTATTTTTATTTCAAATAAAGGACTTTATTTCGGGCATTTTTTATTGACAATATGACTATGGAGTTAGTAATGGATTGGGGTCTTATAGATGCCTCTCTATTACTAACTTGATGTCAATTGAAAATACGAAGGTGACATCAACCTCACAAATATGAACCCCACTTTCCACTTCCACAGGGGAAGTAGGAAGAGCCGGGCAAAGCACCAGAACTGGTGCAACTAATAGATGCACCTTTTCTGGGGCAGCTGTGGACTGCTATTTTTAAGCTGAGGAGCCAATATCCATGTTCCCTTTCCAATACCAGCCCCTAGCTATCTGCTTTAGCAAGGCTGGTTGTCAACAATGGGGGGGACTCTATGCCTTTTCTTTAGCTATTTATTTAAATAATTTAAAAAAAACGGCATAGGGACCTCTCTGTTCCTAATAACCAGCCATGATAAAGCTTACAGCTGAGGATTGCAACCCGCAGCTATCAGTTTTACCTGCGCTGGTTTTCAAAAATAGAATGACCCCATGTCATTTGGCTTTTAATATTTATTTATAGCACACGTGCTGGCTGATGAATACTCCCACCAGCTGCACCTGCTCTTACTATTATTAGTGGCAGCAGGCATAGGCTGATGGGAGTAGTACTCTCTCTCTGTGACTGAAGGTAAATCTGAATGGGGTCTGGGTTTGGGTACTGTTCTGGTACCCAAACCAAACTTTTTTTTAACTTTTTGACTGAACCTGCCAGATTGAGTTCACCCATCACTATTCATGGCATAATGATTCTCTTTCTTCTACTCCCTTGTGTTACTGCACTTGAAATCACCAATGCAGGACTTTTGCCTCAAGTGTTTCTTGGACATGCATGTGTATTTCTTCTCTACAGAGCTGTCCACTTGTGTAATCCTGTTAAATTTTCTTTTTTGCAACCTGGCCTGTGAGGAGACCTCTATGTCTAGATAAAAGAAGCTTTCTACATCAAAGATTCTTTCCTGTAAGAGCAGTGAGACAATGAAGTTCTTTGTGACACCATAGTGTGATTTCACAAAATGGCAGCAAATTAAACCCTTTAAATGTTAATACAAAACCCAGTAACCCTAAGTGACTCTTACTTGTCACTGGAGGGGTAAATTGGCGTCTGTGTAGGTATCCTTAGAAAGCAGTGGATCTGGGCAAAGATTAAGAAAAGTCTTGCCAGCATCTTAACATGGCAGCGAGCTCTGGAGGAGTGATCCCGACCCTGTACTTAATGGTTTAGCTAAATATCAATCATTATGGTTAAATGTATATTATTTGCTGCAGCTGACGCCCCGCACATACAAGCAGGGATTTACCTTTCTGCTGACGGGCACGGAGCTGACACTTTATAGCTTGCGGGTTAGCGATGCTTATTACTGACTTGTCACATCACCCCGGTGTAAACATGCAGGCTCTGAAGTGCTTTTCTTTTCTTCTTTTGCAGGTAATGCTGTTTGATGCTCATTTGCCGCTGTGTCAAAGTCACAGTAAGAGAGTGACAGACTTTTTTGTGTATTTTGCATGTTTCTTTTTATTGCCATTTTGTATGCACTTTGTACCCATTTTTGCTTCCTTTCGTTGTTTTCACGGATCCTAGATCTGAGGAATCTCCGTCTGTAAGGAGGCAAACGGCAGCTGGTTCCCTTCCCCATCTAAGAGAAGCACATTCCCTACCCCTCAGGTTACACCTCAGCTTAAAGGGGATGTCCATTATCCAGACAACCTCTTTATAAATGAAGTAGCTCACCTTGTAAAATAATAATAACAGATATTCACCTACAGGAATGTCCCCCAGGGCTTGTGTGACACTATTATGCCACGTGAGCCCTGATTCCTTATGTTCTCACTTCTTCCGCTTGTCCAAGGTTCATCCGAAGGAAGTAAGACCAGAGCTGCAGAATAGCAGCCAACGATTGGCTGCAGCGCTCACACAGTATCACAACTTCACAAGAGACCCTGTGTCAACATTGCTGACGGGATGTTATAATATATGTTATTTTTAATTTTACAAAGGCAACTACTTATTTTTATTTTTTTTTTAAATGGATTTTCCAGGTAATAGACAACCCCTTTAACTGAGTTTACAGCTATGGCAAAATATTACCGCAAGTCCTAATATGTTAGAATGGGATTTTCACATGATGCTGTGGAATTACTTTGTCGTTTCCTTTGCAATCCTTACTGTTAATTCGAGAATCACTTGTAAAGGAGCTGAAAAAAAACAATGTGTCCGTGGCACCGTCCATCTTGGATGGAGCTCTGCCTCAGTGGTGGGGGGAGGCTCCTGCTGCAGCCAGTTGTCTTACAGCCAGAGACAAGTATGACCCGAGAAGTAGGAGGAGTGAAAGTTGATCTTTCGGAATCTACCTTGGTTTCATACTGTAAATTAAATAAGTCATGAATTGAGTTTTTTTTTGGGGGGGAAGGTGTTTTGCATTTCCTACATTTTTAGCTTTACTAGATGCCAGCAATATGGAGGGAATAGAATCTGTCAGATTTTCAATGTTCTTATGCTATAAACTCTTTTAATTTTTTAGCTGGCGAAAGCTAAAGTTGAGGTTCCTCAGAGGTGTCCCACTTTCGTGTAGTGGGGGAGGGCTCATGCTGCAGCCAATCAACATGCACCCAAAGTTAGGTGTGATCGGAGTTTAGTGAGGAGGAAGAAACTGGGAAAGGCTGATATTTTCTGAAAGTATCCCATGTTGTAGATTTATGGCACAAGATCGATACGGGTGCCACCTCTGGGACCAGCAACTTTCTTAAAAATAGTGCGCCCCCTCACACTGTGGGTAACATAGAAGTGGCTGCTCTTGTCTAGCTCTCTCCATTCACTTCTATGAGAGTCCTGAAAAATACCGTGCTAGTTTATGGGGCCATCAGCATAGAGGGTAGAAGGGGCATAAAAAAGCCCTAAACCTTCTTGTTATAGTTTCACCTTCCATAAATGAGATGAATAGTGAGAATGCTTAGAATCCGCTATAGAAGCCGGCACGCAGCGTTATGGGTGCCCGGGGTGTAAGTGCGTTGTTTTTAGAAGAGAAATTGGTAATGTGTTCATAAAAATAAACAGCATGAGAAAAATGGTGAATTTACATAAAATGTCTGCCTGTAATCTCAGCGAAGCCCATATGTTCCCGCATTTGTTACACTGAGCTGGTGGCGTTCTCTGTCATTTGTGAAAACAATATTTTGGGTGGATACCAACTCTTTCCCATGAAAACTGCTAATTTCACAGGTTCGTCGGAGCGTTCTGATATTATTCCGCTTTGCATCAATAATGACATAGGATATTTCATAAATTTTGTGTCAGCGGGGGATTCATTGCTAAGGAAAACACTCAGCATCAAAGATGGAGGAGACATCATCGTCCGGGCAGAGTGGAGAGGAGCCGCGGTTCTACGATAATGCCTGTAACAAGTTCTGTGTGGACACTTTGTGCTTCCTGATGATGTTACTGCATATTAATAGCTGAATTAAAATTCACTTTTCCATCATTGGGTATTTCACGACGTCTTATCGCTAGCAAAAGCCTTAGCATTTTCATTAGTAAGAGTAGGACGAGAGGGGGAAGTCTTGGATCCTTGTGAACTCGAAGAACCAAGGTGCCAATGTTATTTGTTTTTTTTTCCTACACAGAGGTCCCATAGTGAAGGTAAATGTAATGCAGCCCCGATCGACCGAAACACTGTATAAGAGCTGCAGTGTGGAGCCGAACCATTCTGTGGACTATTGGCGGCACAGGGTTCTTAAAATTTTCCAGCACTTGGAATCATGGCTTGTCTCACAAACATAATCCATGTCCTATCAGGGTTTATGGACATCATAGGTGGTGCTCTGTGCAGGAACCCTCTATTAACCAAAGTAGAAAGGTTGATTTTTTTTTACCTTGAAAAAGGCCGACATGCGTTAGTCCACTAAAAACCTTAATTGGATTCTTCATTCCCACAAACGCAGCCTAGGTGCCGTGATATCAACCATTTACTATGATGTGATGAGCCGTGTGCCTCCGTACATCCCACATATCATTGATATTCTGCACCCATGGTCTTAGCAGCTCTTTAAATAATGTGACAGCACTTGCCTCTCTCCATCCATTAATTTCTCGTAAGTCATCAATGTTGTTGCCGCATGCTTGCATTTGGCTTATGGGTTGTCGGCAGGGTACCTCGGCATCTTACATTCAGTATATGACTGCCCATAAGAGAGCCAGAAGATCCATTGGTTAGCTCAGTCTTTAATATAATAATGTGATGCTTCTGTAGCTTGATCCTTAATGTACAGCAAAGGGGAAGCCAACTGGAGCTAGAGGAAGCCAACAGGAGCTGGGGAAGCCAACTGGAGAAAGGGGAAGCCAACTGGAGCAAGGGATAGCCAACTGGAGCAGGGGAAAGCCAACTGGAGCAAGAGAAAGCCAACTGGAGCTAGGGGAAGCCAACTGGAGCTAGGGGAAGCCAACTGAGTAGGGGAAGCCAACTGGAGCAAAGGGAAGCCAACTGGAGCAAGTGATAGCCAACTGGAGCAAGGGAAAGCCAACTGGAACTAGGGGAAGCCAACTGGAGCAAGGGATAGCCAACTGGAGCAAGGGAAAGCTAACTGGAGCAAGGGTAAGCCAACTGGAGCTAGGGGAAGCCAACTGGAGCTAGGGTAAGCCAACTGAAGCTAGGGGAAGCAAACTGGAGCAAGGGGAAGCCAACTAGAGCTGGTTTTGCAGCATGTCAACTGCTCAAAGGGTTTTCCTTTTTCAGACAATTTTATAAATATCGTCATTCTTGATCGTATGAACTATACATATGTGCATTTCAAGAACTTTACTATGACATGTCCATATTCTAAAAAACAAGGGGATGATTCCTCATAATCATAGTCTATAGAGATCTCAGGGCATAATAAACTTAAGATGTAAAAATAAAGAACAATCCTTGAACTCCTATCACCTCTCGGGCACCTCTGCTCCTCACCATACCCATCCGGTCCTTGTTGCATCTTCAGATCACCTCTGCTCACGCTGAAATCTCCGAGTCTCTGACACTAGGCTGGGGCTTCCATCTCTGATGAGGCCATGGATGGTTCTGCACAAGCATAGGAAAGGTCATGGTGTCATGACATCAACATGTGCCCATTGACCTTGGTTGTGCATGCACAGAACTGTCCCATAAATGGTGGCGATCTGAAGATGTGACCAGGATCGGGCGGGTAACCTTGAGAAGTTGAGGGGCTGTAGAGTTAAGCATTTATATGAGTATAAGGATTTTTTTGTGTTCTCAATATTTTGATGACCATTTAAGGTTTGGAAAATGGGTGGCCATTGGTCGACTTTTTGCGGCATCCATGCAGAGGTCAGTTACCAAAAAAATGCATTTTTATGAATGTGGATTTTTTGTAAAATTGAAGTAAAAATCAAATCCACTCAAAAATATCCATTTGTCTCTAGCCCCAATATCTTGGAAGAGATGTAGACACAAGAGAATAATAGACGTTGTCCATGGGTCCATGATTTCTGTTGACTTCTACAAGGTATACATTTTGCTATCCAAACCAGTGTGCCTTCATTTTTTGGCCAGCGCCCCATGCCACAATGGTGCCATGAAGCAGTAAAAATTAAAACTCAGGAGTTTTCTAGAAGACGTTACCACCTGATCCTGATGTACAATGGCATTCCCACTGGTGTCGTTTCCCATTGGCACAACATTTGGTTTTATTTTTTTTTCAAAACATTTTATCCTTATATTATTTGAGCTGTAAAGGTTGGGAAGAGGCTGGGGAAAGGTTTTGCACCCTTGTCAAGCCGCCACTACAGAAGTAATATCTACTCTGTGCCGGTGACGGCGAGCGCTCCCATAAATCTCACAAAGTGCAGTCAGACAGTCAACAAGATAGAGCACGCGAACTTACATTTGGGGTCCTTTTGACACGAGTGCTCATAAGCATAATTTTAATTTTATAGATTGACATATTCTTGATGGAACAATCTCTTTATTGTGGATAATAAAAAAAAGAGAACAGCGGCATAACAGCATTTCCAGGCAGATTTGTCTTGTAAGGCAATGTAATGGAGAGAAGCCCTGAAAGCCTCAGTAAATAAGATTAACTGAGTTATATATAATGATGGGATAGCCGTATAATGTATAGTCGGAAAGGAGCCCTGAGATACTGAAGGAAGGAATGGGATAAAAATGATAAGTGCCTTGATTTATGGCAGAGGGAAAAAAGGATGGGTTTAAGTAGAAAATTTATGCCGCAAGTGCATGTTAAGCAGAGAACCTTCTACGGCGTCAAGTGCTTCGGTTCTCGCATGTGAAAAGTCCATTTCTGTGCAGTCACCGAAGAGGACGCTCTATTAGAAAAACCTGATTTTTCATGGAAAGTAGCCAGTGATGAGATGTGACGGACGAGTCTTTATTTCTACATAGGACCAGAAGGTCATAGTCCCAGTGGAAACCCAACTCTTGGCCAATGTCATACCTTTGGGTATACAGTCTGTAAACTTCTGTTTAGTAGATGAACAGGCTGTGTGGCATTTCATGAGCTAAACCCGTTAGTCATTTTATAATTTTTATTGAATTCTTTATCATTAAAGTGGAGGAACATGATAAACATTGAAACTCTTGATGGGTTATTCCCATCTGGGCAAGTTATCACCCAACTATGCTAGAGGTGATAACTTATCATTGGGTGTATGACCACTTGGACCTTTACCAACCCAGGAAATGGTATCTGAAATTTGCCATTTGCAGGACTTGTTGGCTGCTCCTTGACATCTATTTGTCTTTTGGACTGTTGGAGATAGCCTGGCGCTGTTCTTGGCCATCTTTGGTACATCAACAGACAATAAATAGAGTTGTGGTGTTCACGTAAATTCACTTCTTCATTATAACTTCATATTTTAGGTACTTGTCTTTGGGATTGATGAGGGGTCAAAATAATTGGACCCCTGGTGATCAGCAAATTATGCTGCGGATAGGTAGTAACTTGCAATGTTTGGAATAATCCTTTAAAAACATCAATGTGTGAACAGAATAGAATTGATTGTCATAGACAAATGGCGGAGAGGTACCCATCTTCATGAATTGACCAAAAAAAAGACAACAATGAGCTCGCTGGCATGAAAATAAGTGCAAGATAATAAATGTGCCATGGTCAACTATCAACATTTAAGGCTAGGTTCACATTTGTGGTTGAGTCCTTCGCGTATCGTCGGCAACCACAACCGGATGCAAAAACGCATGCAAACGCATGCATACGTTTGCGGTTGCGGATGATAGGCAAATACTATTTCCTGGCGAATTATGAAATGCTGATGGGCATGTCTTATGTAAATTCTTGCGTACGCAAACGCAAAGCGTATGCATGTCGTTGCGTACGCTTGCGTTACCATAGCCAGTAATGTGGGTTTTTTAAGTACATCATCCACATGCGGATAACTATGGATATTTGACGCGGCATAAAGTGCAACATGATGCGTTCGCCGCACCGCGCCAAATACTGCGAAATGACGCAACCGTATGCAAATGCACCTGAACGCACACAAACACATGTCCCTGTGTACCCCATGTTAAAGATAGGTGCGCAGGACCTGTTGTGAATAGGCTGGAAATGAGTTCTGAGCAGAAGCTCCCTCTGGTGGTTACAAATGGTACTGGACTGTCCAGTGAAGATTGTGAGGATTGGGAATCAGGTGTTACTGACTGGTCTTTATAAGGGAGTCGCCTTCCCATCAGGGTTGCCGGTGATCAATTTGTTCTGGTCTCAATCCTTGATTCCTGTTTCCTTGGTAGCCTGCTGTGTCGTGTCTGAATCTCCTGCTAACAGATAAGACATTTTCTTCTTTTTGTTTTTGTGCTTGATTTTTGCATTTTGTCCTGCACTTCTGTGGGGCTTTCAGGGTCCCCTCAGGGGGCTTTTGCCCTCTCAGTTCAGTTCAGCCCTGATGTTTGTACATTTGCTTTTTCCAGTTTTTTCAGTGGCTGCTGTTTTGTTTTTGGTTACACCAGAGAACTAATTTAGGTGGTAGAGGTCGTGTGATCTCAGGTGTTTTTGAAATTAGTAGAGTTGGTGCTTTTCAGGGTTTTTTGAGATTGCAGTAAGTGCCCTTCCTATCCTTTTCTATTTAGATAGTTTGGGCCCCAACGTTTGCTCATACTATTTTCTGTCTGTGTCAGTATTTCTTCTTGTCTAACCGCCATTACATGTTTGGGGGCTTTCTATGTTCTTTGGGGATCTGCTCCGGGGCAGATAGCTTTCCTCTTTCTATCTTTAGGTGTAGTTAGTTTCTCAGGCTGTGACGAGGCGTCTAGGACCAACGTAGGAACGCTCCACGGCTGCCTCTAGTTGTGGTGGTTAGTCAGGGTACTGCAATCTCATAGTTTCCAACTGCTCTGGTGTATTTCCTTTTTTGCCTGCTCTCCTCAGCTACCAAATCATAACAGTATCACCGGCCTAAAACTAAAAATTATATGGTACTCACAGAAAGGGAAAAATATTGTGGAAAGAAAAAAGTTGTCAGAGTTGTCAGATTTTTTTTTTTTTTTTTCTGTTTGTTGCATTTTTTTTTCCCTCTGTATCTCTGGGTGCTGAGGAGGATTTTTTTTCTTTTTTCTCTCTCAATGGAGTTTGCACAGTTGTCTGCCCGTGTGGATCAGCTTGCCACTGAGATTCGGAGTATTGCTACCTATCTTGCTAGGTTGCCTGTTGTGGAACCTAGGATTCCCATGCCAGATTTGTTTTTAGGGGATCGAGCTAAGTTTCTGAATTTCAAAAATAACTGTAAATTGTTTTTTGCCTTAAAATCTAAGTCCTCAGGGAACGCAGCGCAGCAGGTTCAAATTGTCATCTCTCTCCTGCGCGGCGACCCTCAGGATTGGGCTTTTTCCCTGACACCTGGGGATCCTGTTTTGAGTGATGTTGATGCGTTTTTTCAGGCTTTGGGGTTATTGTACGATGAGCCTAATGTCACTGATCAAGCTGAAAAAACTTTGTTGGCATTAAGTCAGGGGCTTGAGGACGCTGAGTTATACTGTCAGAGATTCCGTAGGTGGGCAGTCCTGACCAAATGGAATGACGACGCTTTGGCAGCTCTTTTTCGGAAGGGACTGTCAGATAATGTAAAGGATGTTATGGTGGGATTCCCTGTTCCCTCTGGTCTCAATGATTCTATGTCATTAGCGATTCAAATTGACAGACGTTTGCGTGAGCGGAAAGGTATGCGTGGAATAATGTTGCCTTGTGAACCTGCTTCTGAATCCATGCAGTGTGATAGAGTGGTTTCTGGGGCACAGCGTCATGAATTTCAAAAGCGCAATGGGTTATGTTTCTACAGTGGTGATGCCTCTCATGCTATTTCAGTCTGCCCTAAGCGGGGAAGACGTTTTGCACGCTCAGTTGTCTTGGGTAATGTTCAGACTAAGTTTTTATTAACTGTTACCCTGATATGCTCTCTGTCCTCATTTTCTGCTCAGGCTTTTGTTGATTCTGGAGCAGCTATTAACCTGATGGATTTTGATTTTGCTAAACGTTGTGGGTTTCCCTTGATACCCCTACGGAAGTCTATTCCCTATGGGATCGATCTACCCTTTGGCTGAGAATAAACCTCAGTTCTCTACTCAGGTGATAATGAGGTAGAACCTGATCATCAGGAGAGTTGCAAATTTTTGGTTCTGTATAATCTGCATGACATTATCGTACTGGGTTTTCCTGGTTACAGTCTCATAATCCTGTTTTGGATTGGAAATCTGTGTCTGTTACCAGTTGGGGCTGCCAATGTGTTAATACCAACACTCCTGTTTTTTCTGCCTCCCCCAGGCTCAGGATGTTCCTGACTTTTTGATTGATTTTTCTGATGTGTTTAGCGAAAGTAAATCTGCATCCTTACCTCCCCATAGGAGCTATGACTGCGCTATTGAATTAGTGCCTGGTAGTAAATTCCCTAAAGGTCGCCTTTTTAACTTGTCTGTACCTGAACATGACGCTATGCGGTCTTATATCAAGGAGTCATTGGAGAAGGGTCATATCAGACCATCCTCTTCACCCTTAGGTGCCGGTTTTTTCTTTGTTGCCAAAAAGGATGGTTCATTAAGGCCATGTATTGATTATCGTCTCTTGAACAATATTACTGTGAAATATCAATATCCTTTACCCTTGATCTCTTATCTGTTTTCCAGGGTGAAAAACGCTACTTGGTTTACCAAGCTTGACCTCAGGGGGGCATATAACCTTATTCGCATTAAGCACGGGGATGAATGGAAGACGGCATTTAATACCCCTGAAGGGCATTTTGAGTACCTTGTGATGTCCTTTGGGCTCACTAATGCTCCTTCTGTCTTCCAGTCCTTCATGAATGACATTTTCAGGGATTTTGTGGATAAATTTCTGATTGTTTATTTGGATGATATCTTGATTTTTTCCAATGACTGGGACTCTCATGTAGAACATGTTCGGACTGTGTTCCAGATTTTGAGAGAGAATGCTCTGTATGTGAAGGGATCAAAGTGTCTTTTTGGCGTTCAGAGGATCTCATTTCTGGGATTCATTTTGTCCCCATCTGTTATTGAAATGGACCCGGTCAAAGTTCAGGCCATCTGTGATTGGGTCCAACCTACTTCATTAAAGGCTCTTCAAAGATTCTTGGGTTTTGCCAATTTTTATCGTAAATTTATTGGTAATTTCTCTGTTATTGTTAAACCATTAACTGATTTGACCAAGAAGGGTTCTGATGTGGTGAATTGGCCTCCTGAGGCAGTCTCTGCATTTCAGGAACTTAAGCAGAGATTCACTTCTGCTCCTGTTCTATGGCAGCCTGATGTTTCTCTACCATTTCAGGTGGAGGTTGATGCCTCTGAAATTGGGGCAGGTGCCGTTTTGTCCCAAAGAGATCCAGAGACCTCTAAAAGTAACCCTTGTGCCTTTTTCTCTCGAAAATTTTCTCCCACTGAACGTAATTATGACGTGGGTAATCGGGAGTTATTAGCCATGAAGTGGGCTTTTGAAGAGTGGAGACATTGGCTGGAGGGAGCCAAACATCAGGTGGTGGTCCTTACGGACCATAAGAATCTAGTTTATCTGGAATCTGCCAAGCGACTTAATCCTAGACAGGCCAGGTGGGCCTTGTTTTTCACACGTTTTAATTTTGTGGTTTCATTTCTTCCTGGCACTAAAAATGTTAAGGCGGATGCCCTCTCGAGGAGTTTCCTGGCGGACTCTCCTGAGTTATCTGATCCTTCTGTTATTTTGAAAGAGGGTGTAGTTCTTTCTGCCATCTCGCCCAATTTGAGACTGGCTCTGGAGGGGTGTCAGGAGGATAAGCCCGAGCGCTGCCCTGTTGGGAAATTGTTTGTCCCGGACCAGTGGAAAAAGAGTGTAATGTCTGAGATTCATTGTTCCGCGTTGGCCGGTCATCCCGGAATTTTTGGTACCAGAGACTTGGTTAGTCGGTCCTTTTGGTGGTCTACCTTGTCTCGTGATGTCAGGGAGTTTGTGCAGTCCTGCGGGACTTGCTCTCGCTCCAAGCCTTGCTCTCGTTCTAGTGGTTTGTTGATGCCATTACCTGTGCCCAAGAGACCATGGACCCATATCTCTATGGATTTCATTTCCGACCTCCCTGTTTCTCAGAGAATGACCGTCATCTGGGTGATTTGCGATAGGTTTTCCAAGATGATACATCTTGTGCCATTACCTAAGTTGCCTTCCTCCTCTGAATTGGTGCCTTTGTTCCTTCAGCACGTGGTTCGTTTACACGGCATTCCTGAGAACATTGTGTCTGACAGAGGAGTCCAGTTTGTTTCCAGATTTTGGAGGACCTTTTGTTCTAAAATTGGTGTTCAATTGTCTTTCTCCTCGGCGTTTCATCCTCAGACCAATGGTCAAACTGAGAGAACAAACCAGACATTGGAGACTTATCTAAGATGCTTTGTGTCTAGTGTTGAGCGATACGATACTGCAAATATCGGGTATCGGCCGATATTAGCTGTATCGGGCTTTCGATTCCGAGTACCGATATTTTCGTCATATCGGATACCGGAATCGGATTTGTCACTGTCACTGTGAGTGTCCGTCGGTCGGGTCTTTCAGGAGTCAGCTGCACTTACCTGGCAGAAGATCTCCGGCGGTCACGTCCTGGACTGCTTGATGGCCGCCATTATCTTCTCCCTGGCGGTCACATGCAGTTTTTCGCGATAACTGCAGTGACTGCTGGGTAATCCCGGCCGTAAAGTGTGGCGCTTCCCACGGCTGTGGGGCATCGGGACATGGCATAGCTTGCCTAGCTAGCCAATGCTCCCACGCTGCCAGTCCACGACGACGTGAGGCATGGGTCCCAGATGATAAGAGAATGTGGATCCACTGGACCACGGAGGGAGACCCGGGCCTGCCCGGACTAGGGAAGGGCAGCGATCGGGATCCATGGCAGCTGAGCATGTGGGCAAGGTGGCGACCTGCAGGACTAGACAACACCGCAACAACTTCAGGTAAGAAGAAACATAAAGTTTACTTAAAGAAACACAGTACATAAACAGAACATAAGACCGGGCTCCCGATTCCGCACATCAGAGAAGGGTACACGACTCAGGATCACAGACGAGTGCTGGAGGACATCACGGGTAGATGCAGTCCAGGGTTATCTGGCACGGGCATACTTGGACGGCCTCTCTCTCAGGCCTTAGGCGTAGCACAGGCTCAGCAGGAGAACATCAGACACCGACCTCAGACAGACTTCAGACGATGGCGGGGTCATCACGGGTAGATGCAGTCCAGGATCATCTGGCACGGGCATACTAGTATGGCCTCACTCTCAGGCCTCGGGCGTAGCACAGGCTCAGCAGGAGAACATCAGACACCGGCCCAGGACGAACGTCAGACGATGGCGGGGTCATCACGGGTTGATGAAGTCCAGGGTCATCTGGCACGGGCATACTAGGACGGCATCTCTCTCAGGCCTCAGGCGTAGCACAGGCTCAGCAGGAGAACATCAGACACCGACCCAGGACAGACGTCATCACAGGGTAGACCAAGGAGGAACCGGCAGGACATCGGAACATCAGGAACACGGACTGGATCTCAGGGACACAGGAACACGGACAGGAAATCAGGAACACGGATTGGATCTCAGGGAGTCAGGAACACAGACAGGAACACGGACTGGAACACAGGCATCGGACTCCAGACATCTGACACCGATCGGCAGGCTCCGGACATCAGGTAGAGATGGATAGGATCCGGACATCTGGAAGTGGTCATCGGACATCGGATATCAGGCAGTGGTCATCAGGGAGGACACGGACAGGAACATCAGGAACACGGATTGGATCTCAGGGAGTCAGGAACACAGACAGGAACATGGATTGGATCTCAGGGAGTCAGGAACACGGACTGGAACATCAGGAACACGGATTGGGTCTCAGAAAGTCAGGAACACGGACAGGAACATGGATTGGATCACAGGAACACGGACTGGAACACAGGCATCGGACATCTGGCACCGATCAGCAGGCTCCGGACATCTGGCATCAATCGGCAGGACCCGGACATCAGGCAGGGAGGATAGGATCCGGACATCTGGAAGTGGCCGTCGGACATCGGACATCAGGCCATGGTCATCAGGCATAGGATCCAGACATCTGACACCGATCAGCAGGCTCCGGACATCTGGCAACAATCGGCAGGACCCGGACATCAGGCAGGGAGGATAGGATCCGGACATCTGGAAGTGGTCGTCGGACATCGGACATCAGGCCATGGTCATCAGGCATAGGATCCAGACATCTGACACCGATCAGCAGGCTCCGGACATCTGGCAACAATCGGCAGGACCCGGACATCAGGCAGGGAGGATAGGATCCGGACATCTGGAAGTGGTCGTCGGACATCGGACATCAGGCCATGGTCATCAGGCATAGGATCCGGACATCTGACAGCGACCTGAAAAGGAACCCCAGCGGTCTGGTGCAAGCCCCGCCAGGCTCAACGGGAGCTGGCCGGGGATTGCACAGAAGCTGAGCAAGAGTAAAAAAAATCACACAACGGACTCCCCTTCAAGATAACTTTTTATAGAAGGAATTACGTCCTGGCCGGGTTTCGGGACCAGCAGGATTTGGGGAAAAAAAACACAGGGGACACTTTTTGACAGTCGGTACGGTGCACCCAAACGGGGGTTCAAAAAAGCACGCAAAACGGCGGAATACAGCCTCCGGGGAACGGCGTTGGGGGTAATACCCCCAATGGGGAAAAACAAAAAAACCAGTTCAACATTAGGTACAGGATGCATCCAGGATGGGGGTTCAGGAATTAGCCAGCGGGAACGGCCCCTGGATATACACCTCCGGAACGGGACGGGAAACACCCCCAAAGCGGAAACACAAACACTTCAGCATTCAGAAAGGATGCACCGGATCGGGGGTTCGGGTAAAGACACAGCGGAACGGCTGGATAACACCTCCAGGAACGGCACGGGGCACAGCCCCCAATGGCAGAAACACGACACATTCAAATTCGGGTACGGATGCGATCCGGGATCAGGGTCAGGAAATTAGACACAGGGGGAACGGCCGGAAACACCCCCCGGAACGGCGATCGGGGTAACCCCCCCACATGGGGGGGGAAACACAAGAACAGTTCAGACTTTCGGAGGGTTCCCCGGGATCGGGGGAAAAAACAGCAGGAAGGGGAATATCCCAACTGTAAATTTTCAAGGGGAAACACACAACCACATCCAGGTTCGGGGGTTCAAGGGGTTTTTCAATGGAAGCTTGGAAAGCCCCAGGGCGGGGAATTTATAATAGCGCCACACGAAGGGGAGCAGTAATTCTAGTAAACCCCCCAACCACTAAAAAAGGACAGGGGGGGCCGGCCCCCATGCAAGCCAAAGTAAAAACCGGGGGGAAACCCAAAACAATGGTGGCCACACCGTAGAATTGCCCCCCGCAGAGGACTTTGAACTGGAATTTTTTTAAGCAGGCGGGGGCCGCCCTGCGGGGGGAGCAAAGAGCGGGGCCCCCACGCAAGTACGGTACAGAGACCGGGAACTGAGCACACCCAAAAAAGGGTAACGACAACAACCCCCGTGGTTAGGGGGAAAGGAGAAAAAGGGGGGTTAAGAAAAAGACAAAAAAACGCTGGAAAAAAATAAAGAATCCCAGGTTACATAACAGTCAGCCCCAAAAGCACCCCCCGGGGGGGAAGGAATCACTGTCGGGCCCGGGGGAAAAAGCCTGCCCCCGAGATTCGTTTTGGCAAGCGGGATCGTCGGGGGAATTTCTAGGATGCGTGGACAGGTGGTATAGCTTTTTTTTTTTTTTCATTTTTTTAAGGGGACATTGGGGTCGCGGGAACTTAAAAAAAGAATGAAAACTGTTTTTTTTTTATTAAAAAAAAAAATTTTTTGAAAAATCACCCGGGGGGGACATCCCCCAAATTAACTATTTACATACGGGGACCCTGCCCGGGATTTAAATCTTTGGAGGGGTTTTCCCCGGGACCCCGGGACCTTTGAGTTCCAAAACCACCCCCAAGGGGCCACCAGGCTGATACTGTGGGGGCCGTACATCAAGTGTCCCCCCCACTGTGTCTGTGGGGCCCCCCTTTTATCCCTGGGGGCACCCGGGTACGGGCCAGATATCATTTTTTCCATACTGGGGTGTGGGAGACCACTGAGGGGGTGGGGAATTTAGGCGTGGGGGGGGGTTGGAGAGGCCCGGTTGGGAGGTGAAGGCCCCAGGGTCTCACAGGTTTCCACACTTGGGGCCCCGGGGCGACGGTACTTTGGGAACCATCCCCTTTAACCCCTTCGGGTTAAGTTACCAATTCCGGCAAACAGGTCCCCCCGGGGTGCTTTGGGGTGATCTCCACTCCCGGGCCCCCAACCACTTTTAAAAAAAGCCCCGGGCCCCCGGTAAAAACCCCCAACCCCTTTCAAAATTTTAAATCCGACTGCACCCTTTTGCGGGTCCATCAGGGTTCCCCTTTTCTTTTCTCACCGGGCCTTATCTGCCGGGCCTTTCGAGTGACTTGGCGAAGTTCTGGGGTTCGCGCGCTCCCTTTGTCTGGTTCTCTCTCCCCCGTCCCCTTTTTTCCCCCCCACCCGGGGTTTTAATTTCCTCCACCACATCCCCATGTCCCACCATCAAACGTACTTACGATGCGGTTTTTGGGGGAGCTCCCTGGCCCGACAGTCCCGGCGGCGCCCCCCGCGGAGGAAGCACCGGTTGGAAAGATACAGTCGGGGGTCCTACGACGGTAGCCCCGGTGCCCGCGCGGCCCTCCAGGGGAGGGGGTCGCTTTTTCTGTCTCACGACGGGGGCAGACAGCGGGGTCTGGGGTGGGGGGTGCAGCGTTTTTTGCGGAACGGGGCCCCACTGCACAACGCAAGGGGAAATTGCAAGGGGGGATGCCCCCGGGGCCCTTACTAGAAGGGTGCCTCCCCACCCCGGCAGAAAATCAGGGAAGAGGGATTGGGCCCCCTCCAAGTTTGTTTAGGGGCCCCCCGTGGCTTCCACCCCCGGGGACCCCTGGGGGCCGGGCCCTCTTTGGGGATCCCCCGCTTCTTGCAGCGAGGGGGTTTCCAGGCCCGGGGGCCCAACGGGGGTTCCGGGGGGATTTGGGTCCTCCTGGGGGGAAGCCGATGCCCCATCCCTTTACCTTTCTCGGCCCCACCCCCCTGCCAAATCAAGTGTCATTGCATTAAAGGGCCCTCTTTTGGGAGGGGGACCTTCGTGTTAGTTTCCACATGGGGGATAGGAGGCGGAAAATAAGAGCTGTGGGCACGATTTTAAAATTTCGTACCAATTTTGAGGGTTGGGGGCCCAAAATTTTCGCGCACTGAGTGAGTGTACAAACCCCCGAAGAGCACGCCCTTCTTCTTAAACCCCGGCCTGCGGACGCAAAAATCGGGAAAAAGGCAAATACTTTTTCTTTGTTTTTTGCAATTCTCAAAAACAAAAAAACCATTCAATTCAGGCCACAGGACTGTTTTTACGAGCTAAAAAACCCCTTTTTTGAACCCCCAATTTGGGGCGCACAGACCCCCGGGGGTTTTTGGGGGGTTAAATTTGGGCCCCGGGCCCCCTCGACATTTTTGGGGTAGGGGCACGGTTTAAAAAAGGGAATTTAATTTAGGTCATTTTACTAGGGAGAAGTGTTAAAAATAAATATATTTAATAATATGTACAATGACATGAAAAAAATTTTTTGTTTTTTTTGGTTATATTTTGTGTTTACAACAAAGAAAAATGTTTTTTTTTTTGCGAAAAATTTTTTTTCCCCCTTTACTTACATGGGACTTCCGGTTTTTGGACGGGAACGACAAATTTTTTGGAAAAAGGGGATTCCCCCCCACCGATATTTTTTAAAAACGACAGTATCCTCAACAATTTTGTTTGGGAAAAGGGGGGACTGGGTCCCTTTTTTTCCTTTTTGGCTGAGTTTGCTTTTTAAAATAGGGCTAGCTCTGCCTTGGGGTCTCCATTTTTTTGAATTCTGGGGTTTTACCCTCGAAAATTTTTTTAGGAAACGGGGCTTCTG
Organism: Oophaga sylvatica; assembly: GCA_033576555.1. Taxonomy (NCBI): domain Eukaryota; kingdom Metazoa; phylum Chordata; class Amphibia; order Anura; family Dendrobatidae; genus Oophaga; species Oophaga sylvatica. The sequence continues at coordinate 638,658,783 of JARQOD010000002.1, forward strand.
TTGTCCAGGGTTGACCTGTTGTGGAGTGTAGAACAGATTTGGACCAGGGAGTGGAGAGGTTGTCCCCCCCCTTTAGGAGAGGGCCCCCCGGTTTATTAACCGGCAAGGACCGATGGTCCTGGTTTAAAGTGGGGGACGGGGCGGTTTTCCCCCAAGAATATCCTATAGAGTGGCACCCCAAAAATTTTAAGCCTGGTTTTTTTTGGCCCCTTTTAAAAAAAATAAAAATTCTTAACCCCCTTTTTTTTCTTTTTTCTTCTTCCGGGGGCATTTAAGTCCTTTTTTTCCCAAAAACCCCTTTTTTAAGGGTTTTTGGAGCAGTGGTTCCCAATGTCCCCGTGAACCCCGTTTTGTTTTAGGGAAAATTGGGGGGATGTGGGGGAAAAAAATTAAAATTTTGTTTTTCTAGACGGAAACCCCCTTTTTGGGTTTAAAAGGGGGGAGTTAAGTCGGGGAAAAAAATTTTTGGGTGTTTGTTTAAAAACCTGCTAGGAGACCATTTCCTTCTATATAGAAAAAATCCTCCCCAACCCCTTTTTTTTTAAAAAAGGGTTCGGACCCCCCTAAAAAGGGGGGGGGACTTTTGTGAATGGCGGGAAAAATTTTTGAGCAAAGCTCCCCTGGGGGAAAACAAATGAACTGGACGTCCAGTGAAATGGAGGTTTGGGGGAACGGGGGTTATGAAAGTTTATAAAAGGGGGGTCGCCCCCCATAATTGCGGATCAATTGTTTGGTTCAATCCTTGATTCCGGTTTTCCTTTTGGGAAACCGCTGTGTCTGTTTGAATCTCCCCCCAACAGATAAACTTTTTTTCTTTTTTTTTTGTGCTTTTTTTGCATTTTGCCGGGACTTCTGGGGGGCCCTTCCGGGGCCCCCCGGGGGGGTTTTTTTTCCCCTAGTCATTTTTGGGCCCCCGTGTTTGTACTTTTTTTTTATTTTTTTCAAAGGCTGGTTTTGGTTTTTTGGGTTTCACCCCCGAACCAAATTTTGGTGGTAGAGGGGGGGGTGACCAGGGTTTTTTTAAAAATTTTAAGTTGGGCTTTCAGGGTTTTTTGAGATGCAGTAAGTGCCCTTCCCCTTTTTTTTCATTTATAAGTTTGGGCCCCCCCCTTTTTTAAAAATATTTTCTGTCTGTGTCATTTTCTTTTTTGGGTTTAAACCCCATTACTTGGGTTTTGGGGTTTTTATGTTTTGGGGGTTGGGCCCCCGGGGGAGTAGCTTTTTTCCCTTTCTACTTTGGGTAGTTTCTCAGGCTGGAGGGGCTCAGGACCAACGAGGAACGCTCCAACGGGGCCCCTGTTGTGGGGGTTATCAGGGTACTGCAATCTCATATTTCCAAAATGGGGGTTAAAATTTTCCCTTTTTTTCCCCGCTCTCCAAACCCCAAACCCTAAAAGGGCCCCTGGGAAAAAATGTGCATCAAAAGCCAAACTCAGCCAAAAGGGAAACCAGCCTAAGCCCCCATCTAACAGAAAAAATAAAACCCAAAGGGTTTTCATTGAAAAATTTTTTTCCCCGGGTTTTGGGGTTTTAAAACCCAACTGTAACACAAGGGAAAATTTTTGATATGAAAGTTAGTTTTTTTTTGGGGGCAATAGGGTTTTAAAAATCAAAGGCTTGAAAAACAACCCAATTTCCCCAATTTCCCAAAATTTCAAAATACTCCATTTTCCCCAAAAAAGGGGTGTTTTTTTTAAATCAAAAACCCTTTCCGCATTGCTGGTCGTGCGTTCTTTTAGAGAGGGAAATTTTTTCCCCCGGAAAAGGAGAAAAATTTCAAGCTTTTTCTACAGACTTGCAAGCACGCTGGAAGCGGCAAAACCCCTGATGTAAAACCCTTTCCCGGGGGGGCAAGTGCAAAAAATTTTTTGGGAATTAGAGGGGAAAACAAAATCGGGCCGATGGCTCACCCCCGGGGGGGGTTCAATTTTCAACCCCTTTTAGGAACCCCCCCCCAAGGTGAGCGGAGGGCGGGGCGCATTTTAATACTCTATAAAATATAGCGCAGGTCATGAAAAGATTTGTCAACTGCCGAAAAAACCCAAAGAAGACAAAAAAAATTTAAAAATTTTGAATTTTGGGAGAACTCAATTAAATGTGTCAAACCCCCAAAATTTTTAAAAAAATGGGAAAAACCCCCACCCATCCCCGTAAATTGCAGTAGGAAAAAAATAGGGAAATGGGTTACTTTTTGGGTTTTATTTTAAAAGCTTCAAAGGGCTAAACATGGTTGAAAAAACGAGCAAAGGGAGAGTTTTCCCGACGGTTAAAATGGGAAAAACTTCCCGGGGAAATGGGGGGGGGTGGTATCGGTGAAGAGCTTTGATACACGGAAACATTTTTACTCCTTTCGAAAAATTTTTAAAGGGGGGGGGGGGTGGTAGGTACCAAAGTCAAGCAAAAAATTTTTACCCCAAGGGGGGTAGAAACTTATGTTCCAGCTTTTATAAGGGAAAAGGGGGGGGGAAAAAAAACGCAAAGTTGAAGGGGCTCGAAGACGGGGGATAAATCCCCCCCAGTTCAAAGGGGTTTTTCTTTTGGGAAAAACCCAGGCCCCTAAAGTTTTTTTTGAAACAGTAATTTCCCCTAGGGTTATTTTGTGTTGGGTTTTGGGGTGATTACTTTTTTTGTCTAAGCAAGGAAACTTAAAATTTAAAAAAAAAGGGGGAAAACCCAAATTTTGGGGACTCCCCCGGGTTATATTTTTTTCCTTTCCGGTTTCCCATTCTTCAGCCAAAAAATGTCTTTACTATCTTAACTAATGTGCCATTTTAAAATTTCATTTTAGAAAAAAATGAAAATTATTTTTAAAAATTTTTTGTAAACTATTGCTTTTGTAGGGGAAAAAATCTACATAAAAAAAAAATTAAAATTTGGATTTTCCCAAAAAGCCAAAAATTTTTTCTACTTTTTTAACTGGGTCAAATAACGCCCCCTCAGGGGTTTTTTTTTTTTTTTTTTTTCTTTTTTCTGTTTTTTTGTTTATTGAGCGGTTTTTTGCAGGTGAATGCAGTAGATGTCTCGAAAAAGGGCGGACTGCTTCTTTTGAGATCCCCTGGGGGGGGGGCCCCCCGGGGAAACTCATTTTACCCCCCATTATGACTGCCAAAACCCAAAATTTTTGGGGGAAAGTTTAAAAATTAAGAAACCCAATGCCAAAAAAACAAATCAGAGCCGGGAAAAAGGGTGGGATTTTATCTGTAATGAAGAAAACAGGAAAAAAAGGGGGGTTTTGGGGCATTTTTTTTACGTCCCTTTACCAGAAGAGGTTTTTTTAATGTTGGAAAAAGGGGGTTTTTTGAACATAAAAAACACTTAACCCCCTGCAATGGTTTCTGAAGGGATCACCCTCCCCCCCCCACTCCCTTTCCCCCGGGGGGGAGATAAAAATCCAGAATAGTAACCCCCTTTAAAAGGGGGAAAAAAAGCTAGAGCATTAAAATTTTTTTTTATAAAAGTGTTTGAAAAGCATTTTAGACCCCAAAAAATTCACTTAAACTCTTTTATTCTTCTTGCAATCAGCCAAAGAGGATGCTTTTTAAAACCTTTAAAAATATCAAATTTTTTTTTTTTTGTCCACCCGTAATTAAACCCCGTGATCTTTTTTATCAGCGACGTCATACAAACAATTCAGACCCAAGGGATTTTTAAAAAAAAACAAAGGGAACCCATTAAATAAACAATGGGAGAGAAATTTAAAGGGAAAAAACCCGGGGGATTTTTTTCCCCCTTTTTTTTGGGGAAAAGGGGGCTCAGCAGACTTTTCCCACTAAACATATTACAAACTCTGCCCCTTTTTCAAAAAACAGAAACAACTTAAAATGGGAAATTGAAGGGAATTCAAATGAAGAAAACTGCTTTTAAAGAATTTTCCCGGTTTATCAGCCGTTTTGGCTGGGGGAAAATAGCACGCTTTTAAAAATTTACAAATTTTAAGGCCCTTTCCCTGGGGCCCTCAGCCCCCCAGTGAGTCTGGGGATTTGGGGGTTTTTAAAGGGCGGGCTGCCACCAGGGAATTTCGGGCCCTTTCCCCCCCGAATTTTCAGACCCCCCCCGAAATCCAAACCAGGCTCATTCCACCCCCGAACCCCTTTCCCCCGTCCCCCCACCCCCCCTTGGAAAAAATCCCCCTTTTGCACCACTTCTCACCCCAAAAAAAACATAACGTACCCACGAACACCGATTAACCTTTCAAGCCCGCAGTTTTTTTTTGGCCAAAATTTTTTTTAAAAAGGGGCCCCCCCAAAAAAAAAAGGGTTTTAGTTGACCCCCCCTCTTCCCCCCCTTTCAAAGACAGGCCCCCCCGTGGGCGAGAGGACCACTGACCCCGGTCCCACAAAAACAGTCATGCTTTTACAAAAAAACGCGGGGTGTCTCCCCCAACCAGGGGAAGTTTTTTTTTTTCCTTTTTCCTCTCAATTCTGAACTTTCCCCCCTTTTTTTCTAAAAAAATGTTAGTCCTTTTCCCAAATGGGCCCCCGCTTTCTTTTTGGGGGTCTTCTTAAAAAAACAAAACCATTTTGTAGCCATAGAATTTAATACAGGGGAAAAAAGGGGGGGAAAACTCAAACTAGAGGAA
>JARQOD010000002.1:638663461-638712514 GCA_033576555.1 Oophaga sylvatica
AGGAGTGCAGCAAAAAAGGAAATACACCAGAGCAGTTGGAAACTATGAGATTGCAGTACCCTGACTAACCACCACAACTAGAGGCAGCCGTGGAGCGTTCCTACGTTGGTCCTAGACGCCTCGTCACAGCCTGAGAAACTAACTACACCTAAAGATAGAAAGAGGAAAGCTATCTGCCCCGGAGCAGATCCCCAAAGAACATAGAAAGCCCCCAAACATGTAATGGCGGTTAGACAAGAAGAAATACTGACACAGACAGAAAATAGTCTGAGCAAACGCTGGGGCCCAAACTTACTAAATAGAAAAGGATAGGAAGGGCACTTACTGACTATCCCCTCTCCAGTCCATCCTTAATGCAGCAGCCAGGGTCATCCATCTGGCTAATCGGTACTCGGACGCGTCCGCTCTTCGCCAGTCCTTACACTGGCTGCCCATTCATTATAGGATCCAATTCAAAGTACTTGTTCTCACCCACAAAGCTCTCCACACTGCAGCACCCCCCTACATCTCCTCCCTCATTTCTATCTATCGGCCTAACCGACTGCTGCGCTCTGCAAACGACTTTCGACTAACCTCTGCACTAATCCGTACCTCCCACTCCCGACTCCAAGACTTCTCCCGCGCTGCGCCAATCCTCTGGAATGCTCTACCCTAAGAAATTAGGACTATCCACAATTTGCATGGTTTCAGGCGCTCCCTCAAAACACATCTGTTCAGAGCGGCCTATCACATTCACTAATCAAAGTCATTCTCTGTGTAAGTGTGTGTGTGTGTGTGTAGCCCATTCACTATCTCCATCCATCCCTCACTCCCTTAAGATGGCTGGACCATCATTGTAAATGCACCATTGTATATACACACCTGTACTTTGTTTCTCCCCCACCTCATTGTAGATTGTAAGCTCTCACGAGCAGGGGCGGCTGATTTTGCTTTAATTACTGTATTGTTAACGTTGTTACTTATGACTTGTGTTTTGAAACTGTTAAACTGTAAAGCGCTGCGGAATATGATGGCGCTATATAAATAAAGATTATTATTATATAAATAAAGATTATTATTATTATTACTTTCCTTCGAAATTGGAAGATGTCCAGCAGTGCCATCAGATCAGAGCTGGCAGCATCCGGTGGGACCAGCTACACCATCTACTGTTCAGAGAAGTCTGGCCAGAAGTGTTTTCCATTAAAGAATTGAAATATACAGTTGTGCTCAAAAATGTACACTACCCGGCAGAAATTTTGCTTTATTGGCCATTTTTCAGAAAATATGCATGATAACACCAAAACTTTTTCTCCACTCATGGTTAGCGGTTGGATGAAGCCATTTATTGTCAAACTACTGTGTTTTGTCTTTTTAAATCATAATGATAACCCAAAACATCAAAATTACCCTGATCAAAAGTTTACATACCCCATTTCTTAACACCGTGTATTGCCCCCTCTAACATCAATGACATCTTGAAGTCTTTTTTGGTAGTTGTGGATGAGGTTCTTTATTTTCTCAGATGGTAAAGCTGCCCACTCTTGGCATAAAGCCTCCAGTTCCTGTAAATTCCTGGGCTGTGTAGCATGAACTGCACGCTTGAGATCTCCCCAGAGTGGCTCAATGATGTTGAGGTCAGGAGACTGAGATGGCCACTCTAGAACCTTCCCTTTGATGAGCAGCACGGTGGCTCAGTGGATAGCCTTGCAGCGCTGGAGTCCTGGGTTTGAATCCCACCAAGGACAACATGTGCAAGGAGTTTGTATGTTTGCGTTGGTTTCCTCCAGTTTCCTCCCACACTCCAAATACATACTGATAGGGAATTTAGATTGTGAGCCCCATCAATGACAGCGATGATAATGTGTGAAAACTGTAAAGCACTGCGGAATATGTTAGCACTATATAAAAATAAAGTTTATTTGTTCTGCAGTAGCCAATGAGAGGTCGACTTGGCCTTGTGTTTTGGATCCTTGTCATGTTGGAACATCCAAGTACGTCCCATGCGCAGCTTCCGGGCTGATGAGTGAAAATTTGCCTCCAGTATTTGCTGATAACATGCTGCATTCATCTTTCCTTCAATGTTGACCAAGTTTCCTGTGCCTTTGTAGCTCACACAGCCACAAAACTTCAGCGATCCACCTCCATGCTTTACAGTAGGAATGGTGTTCCTTTCATCATAGGCCTTGTTGACCTCTCTCAAAAATATAACAATTATGGTTGTGGCCAAAAAGTTCAGTTTTGGTCTCATCACTCCAAATTCCCTTGTTCCAGAAGTTTTGAGGCTTGTCTCTGTGCTGTTTTGTGTATTGTAGATGAGATACTTTGTGGCATTTGCGCAGTAATGGCTTTCTTCTGGTGACTCGACCATGCAGCCCATTTTACTTCAAGTGGCTCCTTATTGTGCATCTTGAAACAGCCACATCGCTAGTTTTCAGAGAGTCCAGTTGTTTCAGGTGATGTTATTTGTGGGTTTTTCTTTGCATCCCGAACAATTTTCCTGGCAGTTGTGGACGAAATTTTTGTTGGTCTACCAGACCGTGGTTTTGTTTTTACAGAGCCCCTGATTTTTCATTTGTTAATCACAGTTTGAACGCTTGTGACTGGCATTATCAATTCCTTGGATATCTTCTTGTATCCCTTTCCTGTTTTATACAGTTTAACTACCTTTTCCTGATCCGTTGACAATTCTTTTGCTTTCCCCATGACTCACAATCCAGAAACGTCAGTGGCTGGATGAAAGATGCAAGAGTCTGTCTGGATCCCAGAGACTCACTCAACTTTTATGCACACACTGATTACAAGCAAACAGGTCACAGGTGAGGATGTCACCTTTAGAAGCCATTCAAACCCATTTGTGTCAACTTCTGTGCATGTTATCAGGCCAAAATCACCAGGGTATGTGAACTTTTGATCAGGGTCATTTGGATGTTTTGGGTTGTCATTATGATTTAAAAAGAGAAAACACAGTAGTGACAATAAATGGCTTCACCCAACCACTAACCATGAGTGGAGAAAAAGTTTTGGTGTTATCATTCATATTCTCTGAAAAAAGGCCAAGAAACCAAAAATACTGTCGGGGTATGTAAACCTTTGAGCACAACTGTATATATGTTTATTTGTGTGTGTAGCACTGTGTAAAAGGCAGGAATGTATATACCTATGCTTAAATGTCAAAATTATGGATGCATGCAGCCACCTATGTATAACATCCAGCCCCATTGCTCCTTCTGTATATATGATGTTCTGGCAGTTTTGTATTTCTTGTCATATTCCAGAACCAGGAAGATCAGGCTGAGCACTGCTGTAAATTCCTCCAAGTTAAATGGAGCTGCATTGCCTGAAATAAGACATAAAAGACATTGATGTGAAATGAGAGCTCATGGAAATCAGCCACAACCAGAAACAATTATGGAGATAAAAACGTTATTGAATGTAACCCTCCCTAGAGCCCCAGATCAGATATCAGATTTTCTCCTCATTCTTCTTACAGGGTGACGATTTATTCTTGGTGACTGCTAATCTTGCCAAATGTGGCGCCACCTACTGGACCAGGATCACCGCACAGCGAGATCCAATGCAAAAGCCTCAAACCCACAGATGTCAATGGTATTTTCAGCTTTGCAGGAAGCGCAGCCATCAGAGCGGCCATCAGAGCGGCCATCAGAGCAGCTATTTGACTGGCCATCAGAGTAGCCATCAGAGCAGCCATCAGAGTGGCCATCACAGCGTCCATCAGACTGGCCATCAGAGTGGCCATCAGAGCTGCCATCAGAGCAGCCATCAGAGCGGCCATCACAGCGTCCATCAGACTGGCCATCAGAGTGGCCATCAGAGCTGCCATCAGAGCAGCCATCAGAGCGGCCATCACAGCGTCCATCAGACTGGCCATCAGAGTGGCCATCAGAGCAGCCATCAGAGCGGCCATCACAGCGTCCATCAGACTGGCCATCAGAGTGGCCATCAGAGCTGCCATCAGAACAGCCATCAGAGCGGCCATTAGAGTGGCCATCAGAGCGGCCATCAGAGCTGCCATTAGAGCAGTCATTAGAGCGGCCATCAGAGTGGCCATTTGAGCGTCCATCAGACTGGCCATCAGAGTGGCCATCCGAGCGGCCATTAGCGGAACCATCAGACTGGCCATCAGAGTGGCCATCAGAGCTGCCATCAGAGCAGCTATCAGAGTGGCCATTAGAGCATCCATCAGACTGGCCATCAGAGTGGCCATCAGAGCTGCCATCAGAGCAGCCATCAGAGCGGCCATCAGAGCTGCCATTAGAGCAGTCATTAGAGCGGCCATCAGAGTGGCCATTTGAGCGTCCATCAGACTGGCCATCAGAGTGGCCATCGGAGCGGCCATCAGAGCGGCCATCAGAGCAGCCATCAGAGTGACCATCGGAGTGGCCATCAGAGTGGCCATCGGAGCGGCCATCAGAGTGGCCATCAGAGTGGCCATCAGAGCTGCCATCAGAGCAGCCATCAGAGTGGCCATTAGAGCGTCCATCAGACTGGCCATCAGAGTGGCCATCAGAGCTGCCATCAGAGCAGCCATCAGAGCGACCATCAGAGCAGCCATCAGAGCAGCCATCACAGCATCCATCAGACTGGCCATCAGAGTGGCCATCAGAGCTGCCATCAGAGCAGCCATGAGAGTGGCCATTTGAGCATCCATCAGACTGGCCATCAGAGCAGCCATCAGAGCGGCCATCAGAGCTGCCATCAGAGCAGCCATGAGAGTGGCCATTTGAGCATCCATCAGACTGGCCATCAGAGCAGCCATCAGAGCGGCCATCAGAGCCGCCATTAGAGCATCCATCAGACTGGTCATCAGAGTGGCCATCAGAGTAGCCATCAGAGCTGCCATCAGAGCGGCCATGAGAGTGGCAATTTGAGCATCCATCAGACTGGCCATCAGAGCAGCCATCAGAGCGGCCATCAGAGCAGCCATTAGAGCATCCATCAGACTGGTCATCAGAGTGGCCATCAGAGTAGCCATCAGAGCTGCCATCAGAGCGGCCATTAGCGGAACCATCAGACTGGCCATCAGAGTGGCCATCAGAGCTGCCATCAGAGCAGCTATCAGAGTGGCCATTAGAGCGTCCATCAGACTGGCCATCAGAGTGGCCATCAGAGCTGCCATCAGAGCAGCCATCAGAGCGGCCATCACAGCGTCCATCAGACTGGCCATCAGAGTGGCCATCAGAGCAGCCATCAGAGCGGCCATCACAGCGTCCATCAGACTGGCCATCAGAGTGGCCATCAGAGCAGCCATCAGAGCGGCCATCACAGCGTCCATCAGACTGGCCATCAGAGTGGCCATCAGAGCTGCCATCAGAACAGCTATCAGAGTGGCCATTAGAGCGTCCATCAGACTGGCCATCAGAGTGGCCATCACAGCTGCCATCAGAGCAGCCATCAGAGCGGCCATCACAGCGTCCATCAGACTGGCCATCAGAGCTGCCATCAGAGTGGCCATTAGAGCGTCCATCAGACTGGCCATCAGAGTGGCCATCAGAGCTGCCATCAGAGCAGCCATCAGAGCGGCCATCAGAGCAGCCATCAGAGCGGCCATCAGAGAGCCATCAGAGCGGCCATCACAGCGTCCATCAGACTGGCCATCAGAGTGGCCATCAGAGCTGCCATCAGAGCAGCCATCAGAGTGGCCATTAGAGCATCCATCAGACTGGTATCAGAGCAGCCATCAGAGCGGCCATCAGAGCCGCCATTAGAGCATCCATCAGACTGGTCATCAGAGTGGCCATCAGAGTAGCCATCAGAGCTGCCATCAGAGCGGCCATTAGCGGAACCATCAGACTGGCCATCAAGTGGCCTCAGTGCTGCCATCAGAGCAGCTATCAGAGTGGCCATTAGAGCGTCCATCAGACTGGCCATCAGAGTGGCCATCACAGCTGCCATCAGAGCAGCCATCAGAGCGGCCATCACAGCATCCATCAGACTGGCCATCAGAGTGGCCATCAGAGCGGCCATCACAGCGTCCATCAGACTGGCCATCAGAGTGGCCATCAGAGCTGCCATCAGAGCAGCCATCAGAGCGGCCATACAGCGTCCATCAGACTGGCCATCAGAGTGGCCATCAGAGCGCCATCACAGCGTCCATCAGACTGGCCATCAGAGTGGCCATCAGAGCAGCCATCAAAGCAGGCCATCTACAGCGTCCATCAGACTGGCCATCAGAGTGGCCATCAGTGCGGCCGTCAGAACTGCCATCAGAGCAGCCATTAGAGTGGCCATCAGACTGGCCATCAGAGCTGCCATTAGAGCAGTCATCAGAGGGGTGGCCATCGACTCAGAGCTGCCATCAGAGCAGCCCATCAGAGCAGCCATCAGTGCGGCCGTCAGAACTGCCATCAGAGCAGCCATCAGAGCTGCCATTAGAGCAGCCATCAGACTGGCCATCAGAGCTGCCATTAGAGCAGTCATTAGAGCTAGAGCAGCCATCAGAACGGGCCATCAGGGTGGCCATCAGAGCTGCCATCAGAGCTGTCATCAGAGCTGCCATCAGAGCGGCCATCAGAGCTGCCATCAGAGCAGCCATCAGAGCTGCCATCAGAGCGGCCATCAGAGCTGCCATCAGAGTGGCCATCAGAGCTGTCATCAGAGCTTCCATCAGAGTGGCCATCAGAGCTGCCATCAGAGCTGCCATCAGAGCTGCCATCAGAGCTGTCATCAGAGCTGCCATCAGAGCGGCCATCACAGCTCCATCAGACTGGCCATCAGAGCTGCCATCAGAGCGGCCATCAGAGCGGCCATCAGAGCTGTCATCAGAGCTGCCATCAGAGTGGCCATCAGAGCGGCCATCAGAGCTGTCATCAGAACTGCCATCAGAGCGGCCATCAGAGATGTCATCAGAGCTGCCATCAGAGTGGCCATCAGAGCTTCCATCATTGCCTAGTTATTGACACAATGAGCAACAATCAAACCAGCCATCAGAGCAGCCATCACAGCGGCCATCAGAATGGCCATCAAAGCAGCCTGCGGTTCCCGCTCCCTGCAGCCGCCACTATCGGTCCTCTGTTCTCTCGCCTCTCCTGGGAATGAACCTTTAACTTCACCTCTTACATCTAATTAATCAGCGGGCAGCAGCCACTTAATGGTTTGTCCATTAGAAATTACGCTTTAATTGCATCGATCAGGTATCGCTGTTTGGTTGCGCTGCCATACATCACCCGTACAGAATAATGCCACTTCTCAGGATTTGTGAGCCCGAATCAACTCAAGACAAATAAAGCCGATTTTCACATGTAAATGAAATCTAGACGCCGCACGCTTTGTCTTAAGAGGCCATTAGTTCAGGAAAAGTATAAGCAATAGATGATTATAGCGAGGTCTCCAGAAGGGCGGAAGACTGGAGACAGGGGGCGTAATCTGACAGTAACGACGGCCACGGCTGCCACGAGGCACGCAGGTCTATAACCCCTTACACATCGGTCTCAAATCCCTGTCTTTCCAGAAGTTGCAAAGCTACAACTCTCAGCATTAGGCCACGTTCACACTATCAGTATGTGTTCAGTATTTTACATCAGTATTTGTAAGCCAAGACCAGGGAGTGGGTGATAAATACAGAAGTGGTGACGAGTTTCTATTATACTTTTCCTCTGATTGTTCCGCTCCTGGTTTTTGCTTACAAATACTGATGTAAAATACTGACCAAATACTGAGCGTGTGAATGTGGCCTTTCTAACAGATTGGGAGCCACAAATATCGGACCAATGTCATATTCTGCGCGGATGTATTATACCAGAGGATTCCCCTGCAGCCCAGACACCAACATAACGATTGCCCCAAAGAGAACCCCATAGATAGATAATAGATAGACAGATAGATCGATAGGTAGATAATAGATAGATAATAGTAGTGATGAGCGAGCGTGCACGCACCGAGCATTTCCGGTATTATTCGGCGGGACTTCGGGTCTCCGCCCTGCAATTTTGGCGCTCTTTAGAGCATCAGTGAACATGCAGGCATTGTCAGCCACGCGCTGTAACGCTGCAGCCATCTTTGTTGTGGTATTTCAGTGATTGGCTGACCGCACAGCATCATCAGGGGTATAAGAGACCGGACGCCGCCCTGCTCGGAGCATTCAGCTCCGGAATCCGATAGTGTAGGGAGAGCTGCTGCCGAGATAGGGTCAGATTTGTGCTTTTATTAGTTTGTGTGGGTCTACCATTGTTCAATCCACAAATCCAGCTAAACCAACAGTCCTTTAAGGGCTACTTAGGGGGCATATAGATCGCAGTGCTAGGTAGGCAGGGAGTCTATGTGCGCATATCCACATCAGTGCAATGCCTGTAGGCACTGTATGTGAGTGCATAGATCTGACTGCATACTTCAAAAGGGTCCATTACCGTCTGGTGCTGCCTATTATATATATACCTAGCTGCAGGTATCCGTGGCTAGGATTATTTTTTTTTTTGCACCTGAATTCTGCTAATTTTATTACAAAGCAATCCAGAGCCCCCATTTTTTCTACATGTATTTGCTTGGTCACACTGCAGACTACAGTCAGCTCATTTTAATACAACAGCGTGAAAATCTGGCAATTTAAAACTGCTTTTTTTGTCCCAGGCATCAGATCTGAGTGCGCAGAAAGTTCTGTTTTTTTTTTTTTTGTTACTGTAGTGTGTTTTGGAGTGTCTTACGACATTTTTGGCCACCATTTTGCTGACCAAAAAATCTTTAGGTGGCCAAAAAATATTTATCTACAGTTCTTATATTTATCACTCTGTTTTTTACACTACACGCATCGCATATCATTGCGATAACTATTTTAGAATTTTAGTACTCCAACAATTTTTTTTTAATGTCATAGCCTAGTTATTGACACAATTTTGGTGGTCCAAAAAAATCCATCCCACATACAGTGCAGACCAAAAGTTTGGACACACCTTCTCATTTAAAGATGTTTCTGTATTTTCATGACTATGAAAATTGTACATTCACACTAAAGGCATCAAAACTATGAATTATCACATGTGGAATTATACATTACACTTAACAAAAAAGTGTGTAACAACTGAAATTATGTCTTATATTCTAGGTTCTTCACAGTAGCCACCTTTTGCTTTGATGACTGCTTTGCACACTCTTGGCATTCTCTTGATGAGCTTCAAGAGGTAGTCACCGGAAATGGTTTTCACTTCACAGGTGTGCCCTGTCAGGTTTAATAAGTGTGATTTCTGGCCTTATAAATGGGGTTGACCACTCTGGACACCAGAGCAGCGTGAAAAGGTAGTTGGTTGGAAGGCTGATAATACTTCCAGTCAGTTTGGCACCACCACCAGCACCCTGTCTTCCACACGGTCAAGTCTGAGTAGCCGTGAGTCTGGACCGTATATTCCTCACCCTGATCCTCCTTCCACCTCCCATGCCGAGTGCCCGCAGACAACTGATCCCACACTTGGACACTCCGAAGAGCTGTTCATTTTTCCATTTATAGATTCTGGCCTCTCACCCTGTCCACTTGAAGCAGGTCAAACTGAGATTGCATGTAGCGATGCCCAAATATTTGAGCAGCCACGTTCACATGAAGACGACGATGGGAATGTGTCACAAGAGGTGGACGATGATGAGACACAATTGCCAGAAAGTTAGGAGGAGGACCAGGGTGCGGAAGTGGAAGAGGAGGTGGTGGATGATATAGTAACTGACCCAACCTGGCAGGAGGACATGCTGAGTGAGGACAGCAGCACACAGGGGGAGGGAGGCGTAGCACCACAACAGGCAGGAAGAAGCACTGTGGTGGCCGCAGACAGAAGGCGGGCAACCGTTCTTCGTAACATCAACACGACGGAAGCTGTCATTACAACTGTTCGGTCTTCCGAGTCTGGTTGTTTTTTAAAGACTCTGCCGATAACCCAAAACAGGACATTTGCACCACCTGCCATGCCCACATCAGCAGAGGTGGCAAAACTACCAGCCTGACCACCACCAGCATGATCAGGCACATGGCAGTGAAGCACCCGACTTTGTGGGCTGAACCCCAGAGTCCAGGAACAGTGTCTGCGGGTGACACCACAGCTTCTTCCGCTGTTGTGCGTGGAAGCCAATCCCCTGTCCATGGTGCCTGCAAAGATGCCTCCTGCCCTGCACCTGTTGTTGCACACACTCAACTACCACCATCACTAAGCACGTCCACGTCCTTGTCCCAGTGCAGCCTTCAGTTGTTCATACCCCAGTCATTGGAACGAAAGCGGAAATACGCAGTCAACGACCCATAGGCCACAGTATTAAATTCACACATTTCTCGTCTGCTTGTGCTCGAAATGTTGCCTTTTTGGCTCGTGGAGACTGAAGCTTTCCACAACCTGATGGGGGTGGCCATCCCAAGGTACTCTGTCCCCAGCCTACACTATTTTTCCCAGTGTGCCATCACGGCATTACACAAGCACGTGTCCCACAACATTACCCGTGCCCTCAACAATGCAGTTACAGGGAAAGTGCACTTAACCACGGACCCGTGGACAAGTGCTTCTGGGCAGGGACGTTACATCTCGCTGACGGCACACTGGGTTAACATAGTGGAATCCGGGACCCAGTCTGACCTTGGGATGGAACATGTCCTACCAATGCCGAGGATTGTGGGCTGTAGCTCAATCAGGGTTGCCCCCACAGTCTACAGTTCCTGCATATCATCCTCCTCCTCCTCTTCAGCCTGTGTCTCTGAAATGACCACATCCATTGCAAGCTGGAAGCACTGCAGCACTGCCAAAGCCAAGCTGCAACAGGCTAGCGTATGCTTAGGTGACAAACCTCACAATGCTGAAGAGTTGTGGACAGCTGTGAAAGAGCAGGCAGATATGTGGCTGACATCACTGAACCTACAGCCAGGCATGGTGGTGTGTGACAATGGCTGTAACCTGGTGGTGGCTCTGAGGCGAGGCGAGCTCACACACGTACCATGACTGGCCCATGTGCTTAACCTGTTGGTTCAGCGGTTTCAAAAAAACCTACCTGGAGCTGCGAATCTGCTTGTGAAAGTACGCTGCCTGCATGCCCATTTTAGAAAGTCAGCTACAGCTTCAGCCGCCTATTCCGTGCTTCAGCAGCTTCCGGCTCACCGACTGGTGTGTGATGTCCCCACGCATTGGAACTCTACACTGCATATGCTGGAAAGGATTTGTGAGCAGAAGAGGACAGTTGTTGAGTACCAGCATCAACAAGGGCGTCGGTATTTAGTTCAGACTCCACACATAAGACCTTAGGAGTCAGACATATGTACCATCCAACAAAACTTTAAGAAGTCCACCAAGATGGTGAGCGGCGATGATGCCATAATTAGCATGACCATCCGCTTATCTGTATTCCTGTATTATGAAAAGCTCTCTGCTCACAATCAAAGAGGATGCATTGCAGGCGGAGCACGATGAGATGGAGCAAAGAATGATATAGGGTGATTACACACAGCCCAGCCTCATATCATCCCAACGTGGATTGATTAACAATGAGGAAGAGGAGGAGGAAGGACAGGAGCTACTTTCCTGTGCTATAGACGGTACTACAAGCACAACTGTCATACCGTCTGTTCAGTGTGGATGGCCTGAGGACAGGGAGAAGGAGGAGGACATCATGGTCAGTCGTCCTGTTGGTGAGGACACAGAAGGCTTGCCAGTTATCAGTCTGGCACGCATGGCAGACTTTAGGTTGCACTGCCTTTCCTGTGACCCTCGCATTATCAAAATTTTTGCGGACTCTCAGTACTGGTTGGTGACACTTCTAGACCCACGCTACAAGGAGAACTTTCAATCTCTTCTTTCAGAGTCAGATAGGTGTACTAAAATGATGCAGTACTAGAGGGCCCTTGTTGCGGAATTACTGAAAAAATTCCTATCTGAAAACGCTGGTGGCAGAGGTCACAGTTCGTTAGCCAACCAAGGAGTAGAGGCGAGAGAAACCCAACTACAATCCAGCAGAGGCAGGGGAACACTGGCAAAGTAGTGGGACACTTTTCTCAGACACTCCCATCGCCCTGGCCCAGAGTCGCGGGGTAATTTCACAAGGACTAGAAAATTTGGGAAGATGTTGAAGGAGTACCTTGCTGACTGTACCAACGTCATCCGTGATTCCTCTGTGCCTTATAATTATTGGGTATCCAAGCTGGACATGTGGCATGAACTGTCCCTCAACGCCTTGGAGTTCCTGACCTGCCCTGCTGGTAGCCTTTTGTCAGAGCGGGTTTTTAATTTTGCTGGTGGAATAATAACTGATAAATGCATCCGCCTGTCAACAGAAAATGCTGACAGGTTAACTCTTTTAAAAATGAACAAGGCATGGATTGGGGCAGACTTCTGTACACCACCATATAAGAACAGCGAAACATAACATTCAATGCAGTATATTTTTTGGGAGGTGTATTTCCATGCACCTCTTCACACACACACATGGGTATACGTTTCCTGACGTTGGCTATTTGGTGTCATCCTCCTCCTTCTCCTCATCATCATCAGCCGCCACCACTAGAACACGAGAGTGACCGTGGTCTGTGATGCAACAGCCAGTATAAATTTTTTCAAGGGTGTTTTGATGCACGTTCAAAAAATGTTTACACTCTATGTTGAGGTGTCCCCCACCCAGGGGAAAATGTTTTTCAGCCTATGCACTTAGTGTATGGGCATTGCAAGTATAGGAGATCCGCCCCTTTAAACTGGGAAGACCTTTTTCGCAGGCCATACTCCGCGTCTCTTCAGACATCACCACTAGAACACCAGGGTGAACGTGTTCCATGATGCAACAGCCACATAATTTTTTGAAAGGGTGTTTATGATGCCCGTAACAAAAATGTTGAGACAGTATGTTGATGTGTACCCCACAGGGGCAATTGTTTTCTCAGCCCATACACTTACTGGATGGGCATTACAAGTATAGGAGACCGGCTCCTTTGTAATGGAAATAGATTTTTAGGAGGAATTTATACACGTCTCTTCCAAGTGGTATTTTGTTTTTTTCCCAAATTTGGGGCAGGCCTAACATTAATGCATAGGCAAACAGTATGGGAGACTGACTTCCTAATAATTTGAACAATGTGAACTTTTTTGGTCGTTCATCTTCAACAATGCAATTCTTCAATGCCAGTTCTTCAGCCTCAACACTGCATTGCTAAAATAGATAGATTAGATAGATATGATAGATAGATAGATAGATAGATAGATAGATAGATAGATAGATAGATAAAGATAATACAGGGTGGACCATTTATTTGGATACACCTAAATTAAATGGGAATGGTTGGTGATATCAACTTCCTGTTTGTGGCACATTAGTATATGGGAGAGGGAAAACTTTTCAAGATGGGCGGTGACCATGGCGGCCATTTTGAAGTCAGCCATTTTAGGTCCAACTTTATAAATGGCCCACCCTGTAGATAGATAATAAAAGATAGATAATAGATAAATAATAGATAGATAATAGAGAGATGATAGATAATAGATAGATATAAATAGATAATCGATAATAGATAATACATTAATAGATAATATATAGATAATAAATATATAGGCAGAGTAATTTCTATCCCTACAGCTGTTACACGGTTCTATGTTCTGCTGCGGTTCCGATAAGCGCCACATTTTAGTTTTCTTGTTGCTTTTTATTTTCAGTAATTGAAGATTAAATTTGTCTTATTACAGGCAAAAATGAGTGTACGAGCGGCCGGCAGAGAACGCGCGGTGCGCTGTCCAGATATCATAGAGATAAAATTCACTTGTCAGAGACTTATTACAAAATTGATTTTTGATGCTCCTTCAGCAGATGAGTGCGGAGCGACGCTCTCAGATATTCGTCGTGCTCTATAGACAAGTGGAGAAGCTAAAGCGTGAAACTGCCTGCAGAGTCGGAGGGATCACACGTCGTCACTAGAGATGAGCGAACGTGCTCGGAAAACGTTCGCCAATCTCAAATTCGGCACGAGCGTAGCACATCCGGATTCGTGTTCGCTTTCCAGAACATTTTTACTCAAAGTCGGGAAAAGTCGGTCACAGTTCGGTAAATCATCACGTTCCCAATAATGCTTTTGTTATTACTTTGGCTGCTGTGTGATGAGCAGAGGAGGCGGGAGACGTGTTTGATGAGGGAAGGGGTTGTGGAGGGGTTAAAGGAGCATCTGAAGAGATTACAGGAGCAGAACAGGCATTATGAGTGTTGATTCTGTCAGCCGATCAGGGCTCAGAAACGATCCACAACGTCATGACACAAGGTCTTCTGTGATTGGCTGCCGAAGTCACATGTCTGTGGCCATATAAAAAGCGGACATCTTGTTTTGCTGGAACCGTTGTCTCAGTGTCACAGTGCAGAGAGGTCGCTCCTGCGCTAGTGCTGCTGCTGAAAGTGAACTTCTCAGTGAAATAGATAGGATCCTGTCCTGGGTGAAATCAATCTTCCAGCATCGAACTACTGTAGATTGTGTAAAAACTGTTTGCAGTCTCCGGAGGCCTCATTAGCTACTCCAAATCGTTTGTGCTAAAACTGTGCTTCAGTGTGAAATCAGAAGGCCAGATTTCCACTTAAAAATCATTAGGTATAACAGTGTTGTTCAGGCACACTATCTAAGAAAATAAATAGTGATTGTTCATTTAGTGACAGGTGACTGACAGCTGTGGGCCTAAGGTTGTGAAACAGCGGGTTACAAGAGGGGAAGGGTACATACAACATGAGTGGGAAAAAACGAGGTCGTGGTAGAAGGGGAATAGGCTTGGTGGTCGATGTGTATGTCAGTTTGGTGTTAATGTGAATGAAAGCTCGACTAACAAACACCATTTTTTCCTATCCAAAGACCACTGACAACTTCTGTTACTGGCCAGCCCACTCTACTCCCTTTCATTGGCAGCCACACAGCGGTAAGCCTTGCAGATGAGGCTCAGAAAAAGCATACGCTGAGTGGATGACAAACACTGCATCAAGTGGCCTCTCCTCCTCTTCCTCCACATTAACATCACACACAGTACAATCCTCAGAGGTGGTACCCCAATAACCATTGTTTCCCCCAGCATCAAAAATTTCCAAACACCCAACTGACTGTGGGGAACCTCAGATGAGGCATTCTGAATGGCTGCTCACACATTGCATTCCATAGACATCAGAGGTCTGCTCCGAAGAATCCAGATGAGGAAAGCATCTGCACTGATCTCCAACATTTTTTCATGTTGGTTCTGGGACTGGACAGAGAAGGGTTCAAGCAGAATCCAGACACTAGTCACCAGACATTAACCACCAATAGTGGAGGTGATCCTGATGACACTCAGATACCAGAGGCACACAAGGACTGTACTGTGGTGTCAGGGCAGGAAGAGGAGGGGGGTGACTCTCAGGGTGAGGAGTGTGAGAACAGAGAGGATGACGATGAGGTTGTAGATTCCACTTAGTGTGAACCCAGAGGTACGCAGCTGAGTAGCTCAGCAGAGGAGAAGGAGGAATATGAGGAGGTTACACTGTGGCTTCCCACACAGACACAAAGTAATGCAACAACAACAAGCACTGCATCCTCAGCTCCAACTCTAGCTGTGGCCAGCACCGGTCGCGAGTGTGCAGCTTGCAGGTGCGGCAAGGGTTGCCTAGCTTGGGCTTTATCTGAGACTGCAAAGGATGACCAATCTCACGTTATCTGTTAAATTTGAAATAAAAAACTAAGTAGAGGCAAAAAGTGCAATAATTTGAAAGCTAGATGCATCAATCGGCAGATCTGTGACCAACATGCCATAGTGTGGGAATCTCACTGTGCTAAAGTGCGGATCAGCGGGCCTCGCCAACCACCAGCCGTCCCGTCAACCCCATCTGCTGCTTCTTCCTCTTTCGTCACCATGCCAATTCTTCTCACACAGGTCCCCGGCCGCAGAAACTACACTTGTTTACCCCCTACAGTGGGGGTGAATGAGTGCCCGTCAGCTGTTATGGTAGCGGAGAAGCCTGCTGTTTTGTGTCACCTAGCACAACAAATCTTTCTCAATCCACCATAACATCTCTGCCTGCTCCTCACTTACAGTCTAGCGTTTGTCCTGTTCTCCGTACTCCACCCTCTCTCAGCACAGCTGCCAGCCCTCAGTCCCGCAGTTGTGGTCACATAAAAGAATGTTTCCTCCTACACATGCCAAAGCTAAGAGCTTGAACTCTACCATCTCCAATCTGTTGGCCACGGAAATGCTGCCTTTCTACCTGGTGGATACAGATGGCTGTTGCAGTCCTCTAGTACCAGTTGCCCAGTCGCCATTTCTTTTCTAAGAAAGCTGTGCCTGCGCTATACAAGCATGTTGCACACAACATCCCTGACAAAATCTATGTCTGCCAGGGTGCATTTCATCACTGACACCTGGACGAGCAAGCATGGGCAGAGGCATTACATCTCACTGAATGAGCACTGGGTGACTCTAGTAGCTGTGGGGCCACTTTTTCTGGCTCCTCCACTCTCCTCTAGGGCCTCCACCTGTGCCCCCAACCTCTCCCGTAATCTGACACACATTCCAACAGTATCCCCCCCACTGGCGTACTGCGCAGCCATGGCTCACCGCATCAGGCAGTGTTCACATTAATATGTCTTTGAGATCGCAGTCACATAGCTAAAGAGTTGTGGACAGCTATCCAGGCCGTGTTAGAGTAATGGCTGTCTCCACTGAACCTGGAGCCAGGGAAGGCCGTGTGCAATAATGGTGCAAACCTGGTGGCGACCCTACGCTGGGGTAACCTCACACACGTGCCTTGCATGGCTCACGTCGTCAAACTAGTGGTACAGCAATTTCTCCACCACTATCTGGACCTAGATGCGCTGCTGCAGAAAGCACGGTTGTGTGTACTCACTTCTGACGATCGCACCCTGCAGGTCATTGACTTGCATTGTTACAGAGGTCTTTCGGCCTACCAGTTAACCTTTTGATTTGCGATGTTCCGACATGGTGGAATTCCACTCTGCACATGTTGCAGTGTCTGTGGCAGTAGCGATGAGCCCTGGTGCAGTATGTCCTTTTGCATAGCCTGGGTCAACGCAATCCGGATGTGGTGCATATCACGCTTGCAGAATGGGCACAGATGAAGGCAACCTTGAAAACTTGAAAGGTTCGCTCATCTCTAGTTGTCAACTCTGAACCCTTCACAAGCCTTGGACTCCATTACAGGACGATCTACAGGATCCGGGTATCTCCATGTCCACACCGAGGGGCGCAAGCTGCTGAAACAAAGCCTACAGTAATCAGATGTAGCTGGGGTCAGTGGAGAACTAAGAATCCCAAGTCAAGAAGGACAAGTGCTATGAGGTCATTTTGGCAGTGGCCACGTTTGCCTTTCCAAAAATCTGACCATGAAGCTGACAAATCAATGCAGAAGTCAGGACCTCAGGCACAAAGGCAGAGAGGAAGAGGCCGACTCTGCTTGTCCTAAAAGTCCAAAAGATGAGAGATCGTCCACTAGAAGTCGGTGCAGACTAATAGCTTGTACAGCACCATGTGGCCCCCAAAATAACATGTAACATATTGGGGGTGACAATAAAAGTTAGAGCCCCTAAAAGTCATTTTATTGAGTCCTGATAACCTGATGTTCTCCTGAGTAAGCTTAGGGGCCCGGATTGGCCCTCGCTGCAGATAGGTGACAGGTGCATTCGCTTTCATGGGGCTTCTTATTAGTCAGCACCAAATTAGTGGAATTTCCAGCAGCACAAACTGTGAGCCACGGGTAAAACGTGTCATCGGGGACTCGTATCATAGCCACAAAATCTAATCTGTATCAAAACAAAAATAATTTCAAAATAGCAAGAAACGTTTCTGCAACAGTCTATAGATGATTGCGAGAGACGCCAAAGGAAGAGGAAACCCAGATCATAAGTGTGTGTACATACATACAGAATGTGGGAACATAGGGACGATGAGTCTACCGCCCTAATTATCAGTCTATAAGCACATTACTTATCTATTATCTATCTATTATCTATCTATTATCTATCTATTATCTATCTATTATCTACATATTATCGATTATTTATCTATTATCTAATTATCTAACTATTATCTATTAACCTATCTATTATCTAGAGGAGTGAAATGCTGTTATGCCCCTTTTTTGCCTGCATTTTTTCAAATATTTTGTGAACGGGTGTTTCCCTTTGGTTGGTGCCTCCCTAGTCCGTACACCCTCTAAGGCAAGGTTCACACCCGCCTATTTCACAGTCCGTATAAGGACTGCAATGTCGGACAGTCCGCGGGTCTCCCAGCCTGAGCTTACACCCTCATAGACACACTCCTGATGAAGCCTGATGTTGGTGAAACGTTGTTACTTATGCCTCCCTTCCTCTCCTTCTCTTCATGGTTTACCTTCCTCAGTATCAATGTGACTGAAGGCCAAGACGGCTTCTAGGGCCCGTTGCTCCACACTTTAAGGGTAAATGAGATTAGTGTCGGAATTTTCAAGAGAGAGGAGAGAGCGCTGCTGCGAATCTGCGGAAAATAAACCGCTGCAGCTCCGTGCGGATTTTTCCGCAGCATGTGCACAGCAATTCTTCATTTCACATTGAATTACATTGGCTGTGCACTACACTGTGCATCTGATGCAATTCCATGCGTCCAAATACACTGCGGAAACGCATCTAAATCTGCAACGTGTGCACATACCTTTATATTCCTTTGTTTCATTTATCTCCATTCGTGGGCCCCTAGGGGCCATCTATTAATTCCAATGACGTATTATGGACTGGAAACATTTCATCATGTCTGGACTATTTTCTTACATTAGTGCCCGCATGGATGTAATTGGGTTACACACATGTTATGACCGGTATTAGGGGACGGAGGGCTTTCTTTGTCTCTGTATTAGGGGGTTTGGACACTATAATGTTCTGGTTCCTCCTTTATATAAGAGTTTATTGTCTAGTGTCTTGATATTTGTTGTTTTTATCCTTTTATTTTCATGTCCTTTTGGGTAAATCTAGTCTTCATAGTTTTTGGCCATTTGGCTTTCTGGCTTCATGTACTCATGTGAATCCAGCCTGTCCAATCAGTGCTATTAGGCTCAGACCCATGTAAATGGTGACGCCCAGATGTCAATTTATTCAAGAATGTTCAAAAGTGCAGTAATGACAAAGAAATGGAACAGAGGTCGGCGTTTCGGAGTCCGAAGAAATCATTCTCTACAATTGATAGATGAGCGAATAAATCCCAGTGGAACGGAATTCTGCTGGTATTTTACAAAAATCACATTTTGCACAAATGCTATTTTTTGTAATTCGCTCCTTTGCAGATTCAGCTAAATGGCGGCGGCGTATTAAGAAAAAAGGCACTGTCACACTCCCTTCTCTAGCCCTCCTGCGTCATCCTTGGTCTCGTCTGGTCCTCGCCGCATGTTCAGATCGCTAAATCCCCGGATCTCTCACGCCGAGACCTCACTCTTGGCTTTGATAAGGGCCCTTGGAAAGATCTACGCAAGCAAAGGTCACAGCATCACGGCATGCGCCTCGACCCTGCTCGCACATGAGCAGAAGCCTCCTGGGCCCATCACAGCCGGAGGTCCCGGACCAACCGGAGAGACTCGGGGATTGTAGCACATGGGTAGTGATCTGAAGAACTGGCGAGGACCGGACGTGTGATGAGCGGAGGGACTGGAGATGAGCGGGGAGATGAAATATACCTTTATCATGATTCAGGGTCTGAACAGAACTCACAGCATAACAAAATTCAGTAAATTTACTTAGAATTAATTTTCCTCAAATCTAATTTCCCAGAAAAAAAAGGCGTAAACACGCAAATTGGAATTTTGCCCGATCCACTCCGCTCTACTCTAAGGCCGGG
Organism: Oophaga sylvatica; assembly: GCA_033576555.1. Taxonomy (NCBI): domain Eukaryota; kingdom Metazoa; phylum Chordata; class Amphibia; order Anura; family Dendrobatidae; genus Oophaga; species Oophaga sylvatica. Next base: position 638,683,213 of record JARQOD010000002.1, read on the forward strand.
GTCACACTGGCGAGTGCAATGTGAGACACTCAGGCGAGTCCCTCGCATCAATACCTGGCACTGCCGCCGGCACTCGGACCGGAGTGTATGGCTGCATGTATTTCATGTATTTTTCATGTATTTCATGTATTGGCGCGAGTTTCTCGCATCACACTCGCAAGTGTGACACCGGCCTATTTGTAATATTGGGAAGCATGCTGCCTCAGTAGTTAGCACTGTAACTCAGTGGTTAGCAGGGTGACTCAATGGTTAGCACAGTTGCTCATTGGTTAGCACAGTGGCTCAGTGGTTAGCATAGTGGTTCAGTAGTTAGCATAGTGGTTCAGTAATTAGCAAGTGGCTCATAGTTAGTGCTGTACAATGTCCCATTGTTTAGGATGGTGGTTCAATTGTTAGCAAGGTGGTTCAGTGGATATCACAGTAGTTCAGTGGTTAGTAGGGTGGCTCAGCGGCTAGTAGGGTGGCCCAGTAGTTAGTGCTGTACAGTGTCCCATTGCTTAGCATGGTGGCTCAATGGTTAGCAAGGTGTTCAGTGGTTACATAGTCACAGCGGTTAGTAGGGTGGCTCAGTAGTTAGCAGGGTGGCTCAGTAGTTAGTACTGTAAAGTGTCCTATTGATTAGCATGGTGGCTCAATGGTTTGCAAGTTGTTCAGTGTTAGTATGGTGGATCAGCGGTTAGCATGGTGGCTCAGTGGTTAGCAATGTTACTTTTCAGTGCTGGGATCCTGGCTCAAATCCCACCAAGGACGATGACTGCAAGGAGTTTTATGTTCTCCCCGTGTTAGTGGGGGTTCCTCCGGGTTCTCCGGTTTCCTCCCACACTCCAAAGACATACTGATAGGGAATCTAGATTGTGGGACCCCATTGGGGACAGTGATGATGTCTGTACAGACGCATTATAAGCGAGTACAGTAAGTAATGAATTGTTATTGTTACTTCTTGGGGACATATAAGGAGTAAGGAATGATGACGAACTTTGAGAAGAAACAAAAGACTTTTATATTTTTCCTCTTTTATTAGCAGAATCAGAGTTTAGGTTCCAAAAAGGGCTCAGAATTGTCTAATATGGTATTTGAAAAGTGCTTAACAGTCCAGACAATCCCGACAATCGCAACAATCCCGACAATCCAGACAATCCCGACAATCCAGACAATCCCGACAGTCCAGACAATCCCGACAATCCAGACAATCCACAATCCAACAATCCAGACAATCCCGACAATCCTGACAATCCCGACAATCCCGACAATCCGACATCCGACAATCCTGACATCCCACAATCCAGACAATCCGACATCACACAATCCGACATCCCAACAATCCAGACAATCCGACAATCCAACAATCCGACAATCCAACAATCCAGACAATCCGACAATCTAATCCGACAATCCCGACAATCCTGACAATCCCGACAATCCACACATCCTACATCCGACAATCCAGACAATCCACACAATCCTGACAGTCCCGACAACCGACAATCCACTCGACAATCCACAATCCACGACAATCCAGACATCCGACATCCACAATCCGACATCCGACAATCCAACAATCCACATCCAGACAATCCAGACAACCCACAATCGACATCCGACAATCCGACAATCCGACATCCAACAATCCGACAATCCGACAATCCACACAATCCGACAGTCCCGACAATCCAGACAATCCCAACAGTCCAGACAATCCGACAATCCAGACAATCCACAATCAACAATCCGACAATCCGACAATCCTGACAATCCGACAATCCACACAATCTGACAGTCGACAATCGACAATCCACAATCCAGACATCCACACAATCCGACAATCCGACAATCCAGACAATCCACACCACATCCTAACAATCCGACAATCCAACAATCCTGACAATCCCGACAATCCTGACAATCCAACAATCCGACATCCCGACAATCCGACAATCCAGACAATCCAGACAATCCTGACAATCCACACAATCCTGACATCCGACAATCCACACAATCCTGACAGTCCGACAATCAGACAATCCAACAGTCCAGACAATCCGACAATCCAGACAATCCAACAATCCGACAATCCGACAATCTGACAATCCGACATCCACAATCCAGACAATCCAACAATCTGACATCCGACAATCATCCGACAATCCAACAATCCAACAATCCACAATCCTGACAGTCCGAGAATCCTGACAATCCGACAATCCAGACAATCCAACAATCCAGACAATCCGACAATCCAGACAATCCAGACAATCCACAATCCAAATCCGGACATCCGACAATCCAGACAATCCCGACAATCCAACAATCCGAATCCAGAATCCAAAATCCACATCAGACAATCCCACACAATCCAGACAATCTGACATCGACAATCCTGACAATCCACACAATCCCGACAATCCAGACAATCACACAATCCGACATCCGACAATCCGACATCCCGCAATCCAGACAATCCCGACAATCCGAACCAACATCCACAATCCGACAATCCGACATCCTGACAATCCCACAATCCACAATCCGACAATCCACACAATCCTGACAGTCCCGACAATCCAGACAATCCAACAGTCCAGACATCCCGACAATCCAGACAATCCGACATCCCACAATCCGAATCCAGACAATCCGACAATCCACACAATCCTGACAGTCCCGACAATCAAATCCAGACAATCCCAACATCCGACAATCCAGACAATCCCACAATCAACAATCCTGACAATCCCGACCAGACAATCCCAATCCGAATCCGACATCACAATCCTGACATCCCAATCCCGACAATCCGACATCCCGACAATCCAGACAATCCAAATCCGACAATCGACAATCCGACAAATCCAGACAATCACATCGACAATCCATCACTCAAATCCGACTAATCCAGACAATCCGACAATCGCAATCCAACAATCCCGACAATCCACAACCAACACCACAAACCGAACCACAACCAGACAATCCGACAATCCAACAATCCGGACAATCCGACAATCCACACAATCCGGACAATCCACAATCCAGACAATCCGACAATCCGACAATCAACAATCCTGACAATCCCGACAATCCGACAATCCAACAATCCACAATCCTGACAGTCCCGACAATCCTGACAATCCACACAATCCTGACATCCGACAATCCGACAATCCACAATCCAACACATCCGACAATCAGACAATCCCACATCCAGACAATCCGACAATCCCGACAATCCAGACAATCCAGACAATCCACAAATCCTGACAATCCGACAATCCAGACAATCCAGACAATCCAACAATCCTGACAGTCCGACAATCCAGACAATCCGACAGTCCAGACAATCCCGACAATCCAACAATCCGACAATCCACAATCCGACAATCCGACAGCCGACAATCCAGACATCCCACAGTCCAGACAATCCCACAATCCGACAATCCACGACAATCCGACAATCCCGACAATCCTGACAGTCCCGACAATCCAGACAATCCAACATCCAGACAATCCTGACAATCCAACGACAATCCAGACAATCCCGACAATCCAACAATCCGACAATCTGACATCCGACAATCACAATCCTGAAATCCGACAATCCAGACAATCCGACAATCTGACATCCACACAATCCTGACAGTCCGACAATCAGACAATCCGACAATCCAACAATCCCCAATCCAGACAGTCCACACATCTGACATCCCGACAATCCAGACAATCCCACAGTCCAGACAATCCAGACAATCCCACAATCCAGACAATCGACAATCCTGACATCCACACCACAATCCTGACAGTCCGACAATCCAGACAATCCAACAGTCCAGACAATCCGACAATCCCAATCAATCCAGACAATCCCGCCCCACAATCCAGACAATCCACACAATCCGACAATCCACACAATCCGACAGTCCGACACGAATCCCAACAATCCCGACAATCAGAATCCAACAATCCGACAATCCGAAATCAACAATCCACAATCCCACAATCCAGACATCCGACAATCCTGACAATCCCACAATCCTGACATCCAGACAATCCACACAATCCTGACAGTCCGACAATCCAGACAATCCCACATCCAACAATCCCGACAATCCAACAATCCAGACAATCCCGACAATCCTGACAATCCCGATAATCCACACAATCCCGACAATCCACACAATCCTGACAGTCCCGACAATCCAGACAATCCCGACAGTCCAGACAATCCCGACAATCCAGACAATCCCGACAATCCCAACAATCCAGACAATCCAGACAATCCTGACAGTCCCGACAATCCCGACAATCCCGACAATCCTGACAATCCTGACAATCCTGACAATCCACACAATCCAGACAATCCCGACAATTCACACAATCCTGACAGTCCCGACAATCCAGACAATCCCAACAGTCCAGACAATCCAGACAATCCCAACAATCCAGACAATCCCGACAATCCTGACAATCCCGACAATCCTGACAATCCCGACAATCCTGACAATCCTGACAGTCCCGACAATCCAGACAATCCCAACAGTCCAGACAATCCCGACAATCCCAATAATCCAGACAATCCAGACAATCCCGACAATCCCAACAATCCAGACAATCCTGACAATCCACACAATCCTGACAGTCCTGACAATCCTGACAATCCGACAATCCAGACAATCGCAACAATCCAGACAATCCTGAGAATCCTGCCCCGGAAACTTTCAGATCTGCAGTCCTATGTAAGCTCTTAAAAGTTAAGTTTTTAGACTGTGGCAGAATATCCTCTTTGCTAATTGAAGCTTTTGATACATTTCCCTGTGTAATCAGTCATTCAGACGGTGACATTAGCTGCAGCTTTCACCAACGTAAAATATGTGTAAAGAATTCCTGAAATCAAATTAGTAAGTAAATGAAGTGTTATGATATCAACTGAAAACAACATCTGGATTCATAACATTTTGTGCTATTTTCTCGCCTTACTTACCCGTCTCCCCGGTGGACGCGTTTTGCTAACCCGCTCGCCCTTAAGATTTATTGTGTTCACTTAATTAGAGAAATAAATTCTCAGGTTATTTCTGAAAACCTTTTGTTCCGTCAGAAAGAAAACACAATTGATGCTTCTTCTCGGCACAATTCTCTCCCTGCGTAAGTCTCCGTTTCATTATGTGCGGAAGAGCCATGGTGGCGAGAATCATCACCCTCATCATCATCATCATCCTCATCATGCTTTATGATGGGGACAGAGATTATAACCTGTTTATCTCTTCCCATCTGAGAAGCCGGCACACATTAGTCTTGCTCGCCAGCCGGCCACAGAACATTGGGATAATTAGAGAAGTCTCCGGGACCCGGCGGACATAATGTCCAGTGTCTGACTCGGAAGGAGCCCATTAATTTTGGTATCATCTGCGGCCCACCACCATGACGGGAAAGGCTTATTAGGAAGATTCATTACAACAACATTTTCATCTCACATTTATCAGTTGTGTTGGTGTTTTTTTTGCTATTTTTTTCCACTTTGAGCCAAGTTAAGCAGCTCTTTTTTTACAGCTAGAATGTTTTTTTTTTCTTTTTCTCTATCTCATTCTTCAAACTACACAATACAATTTAGGATGAAAGGTTATAATCAGATATATGCAGTGTAAGTCTTAGTTTACGTGTAGCCAACTGGCTGAGAACTCCAGCTTGGGGAGAGGGGAGAGAGCACCATACAGGGCATGTACAACTGCACACAGATTCATTTTTATTGTTAATTTGCTTCTTAAATGCAACTTGAACTACTTCTGAACCTAAAAAAAGTTGGATCTAGACTTAAAATGCCCTTATTCTGCGATGATGTCCAAAAACGTAAATGTAGAGTACAAGACAGTGCAGCTTCAGCAGCTATGCGAAGACGCATCCAGACTTTCCATAGAGAAGGCAGAGTTGGTTTGTTACCATCTCTGCCTTCCTGGTCTCTATATAAACAGCACTTGTTAAGTATTGAAAAAGCTAACAACACTTCCTCAGCGATAACATTATCGCCAGGAGTGAGCAGAAGCTGCTGGGACCAAACTGAGGCTGAATTTCCCCTGTAACTGGGGATAATATACCAGATATAGTTACAGGGGAAATCGTATTGTAAGCTTTTCCGGGGGGTTTAGCTCTAGGATCGCTGTCTGGGTAGACAGAATGGCACGGAAACAGTTCATTCAGACAGCAGTTTGGTGAAAACTGGCCGCAACCAGTTTTATTAAAGTCCACAGCACACAGATAAAAACAAATCATAAACAGAAAACCTGGGCTTGTCTAGCCACTAAATTACACTTAGATAGATGGCCCTCTCTATCCGGGACCCAGACTCTACCAGTCTGTGCCCAAAACAACACATATCACATATGTTACCAGTATGGAGTTTCACAGACACTCCTCTTTATGTCCGAAGGCAACTCCAATGTCCAGACTTGAGAGAGGTCACCTCCTATTCAGTCGCTATTCGCACGGATTCTCACTGTGACTACTCCTGTGTCCGGGGTACTTCCTGCACCCAGACTGAGATAGCTCACACTCTTAGAGACTGCTTCCTTGTGCCAGGACACCTCCCTGTGTCCGGGCTAAAGACAGCTCCCACACTCTTTTGGAGACACCTTCTGTGCCTGGACCCCTTGTCCAGACTGAATGAGCTCCCTGACTGTGCTCCCAAGCACCTACTTCTGGCTTCCTAATCAACACCTGAGTGGATTCAGGTCTGAGCTGCAAGCGTGTACTGAATGGCAGGTGTAGTGACCTTTCTTTACCACCAGGTTTACAAAGCCACACATTTCGCTCATACCAGTCAGCAAGGTACTTAGGTGAAATATACACCTCATTCACCACATATTCCTTCACTGTCTCACATATCCCCTCCCTCTTCTCCAGACCGGAGGGCTGGTCATCCAGACCGGAGGGCTGGTCAACAATCCAACAGAGACAGTGAACTCTGGACCAGTCATGGCCCTCATCAGCTTCATCCTCACCACTGTCATAGCCAACATCAGTTTTCTCTTCATCTGAAGCATCCGCACTACCCTGTACCCTCCCAGGCCTATACTCTCTGCGGGCCTCGGGTATCCTGCACTGCTTCATCTTGACCTTAGTGCCAGCCTCAGTCTCGGTATAGTGGCTCACCAGATAAGTACGACCAGGCACGTCAGAACAGCTCTGCTGATTCTTCCTCAGAAACTTTCGTACCTCCTGCCTTTGGGGCACTGACCCTGTGTCACCAACTGTCACAGGAGGTATAGGGGTTTTCTCTAATTCCCCCTGAACTTTCTTTAGCACATCTACTTTCTTAAATATCAGTTGATTCATAAATTCTACCTCACAGAACCCAAGCGCCTCTGTCATGGTCTCTGACCATTCCGAGCCACACTGTTCAAACGATTGGCACTGTAGAGGGAGCTGATCGTTTTTCTTGGTCGGTACACATAATTTATCCTCTTCTGGTACAGGCTCACTTTGCATAAGACTCAGAGCTCTTACTTCTTTCTCCAGGAGATCCTCATGGCTACGCATCTTCTCCTGTAGTTGTTGGACGTCCTTTACGTCTTCGGCCCTTTCTTCAGGCTCTTCTGGTAGGACATGCTCAGAAGCCCTACCATCAGTCTTCTTTACCTCTTCAGCCACGTTCTGCATCCCATCTGGGCTCCCGTGTGTCTGCAGTGGCAACGGAGTGACACATCGTTTTTCCCATTTGTTGGGACGTGGCTCCGATGTAGCCTCCCTGAAAGTGCGCTTGAGCTCACCAATGCCAGCTACTGATCCGGACCGTAACCCGTCCACGCCGCTGTCTTCGGCAGAAACAGATTCCTGGACAGAGTCAGTCCCCATATCTTCAGTCTTGCTCCTCACAGCTTCACTTGAAACCTCAGCTTCTGATGAGGCATCTGGCTTGGTGACCACCACTTCCATGGCTTTTTCCACCTCTGCAGCATCACCTTCAGAGTCCTTGGCCTGATGCAGATCCACACCATACATTGATAACTTCTCATTTTCAACAGCATCCACTTGTGCTGTGTTCAGTTTCAGAGTCCTGTCTTTCACCTTAGTCTTCGCCAGGGAACCGACCAACTGTACAACATCTTCAGATGCCATCCTCCGTCCGACTGCAAGGTCAGCCTCAGCCTTCCTCTCAGGACTCTCAATCTCTTCTGCTACCATGCCTTCCTCACTTGCACTGGTTGCTTTATTGTCATCAGATGACTCACTATCACCACCACTATCCCTGTCTGACCCCCTTTTCTCAGCCACATCTGGCTCACTTTCAGGGTTATACAATTTATTCTCATTCACATCCTGCTCACTGTCAGGGTTATACAATTCATTCTCATTCACATCCGGCTCACTGTCAGGGTTATACAATTCATTTTCATTCACATCTTGATCGGGAACCTTAGTTAACATGTCATCCACAACATTAACTTCACCATCTGGTCCCTGGTTTCCCTCAGGTGGTCCCTCAAGTATGTGACTATGTGATAACCCCAGCACTATACTTCCATATAGCTCAGGTACCAGGAGCTGACTCACGACCTCTCCCTGGACTTCAGTGTCCCTATACAACAGGTTATTGTTCATGGCAGCATGAGGAAACCTTTCCTCAGAGCCAGGCTCTTGGGGAACCTCATTCAGAACAATTACATTCTCCTGTGCCGTTTTAAGAGTGGGGTCTCGCACCGGCTCACTCCCAAAATTGTCACAGGAGCCAGGCAGGTCAGGGACACTCGGTTCCCGAGAACCACCATCCTCGTCTCCCAACATCACCTGCAAAGAAATGTCATCTTTATCACGGTCATCATCAGTATCATCATCATTATCATTATCAATATTATCATGGTCATCATCATTATCACATAAGTTTAACGGCCCACTAGCATTGTGTTCCGCCCCTCGGGACTGCGCACCCTCAGTAGGAGCTTCATCACACTGTCCATCAGAAACATTTTTCCCCAGAGATCCTTAGACCGGGGAAAGTCATTACCCAATATAACGGGGTGCACCAGGGTCTTCACTACCCCCACTTCATATGAAACCTCCCCGAGTTTGGGGACCAAGTCCACGGCAGTCTCTGGGTAGACTTTGGTGTCTTCATGGATGTACACCACACTCAGGTGCTTATCAGGGATGAAGTCCCTATCACTCAGGCTGTCACATACGGAAGTCACTGGACTCTCTGAGTCCAAGAGGGCCTGTGCTGGGCAGTCACTTACAACCACCGGGGACCCCTGTGGTCCAGTCTCTTCGGCTGAGGTGGACACACACACAGGCTCTGCGCAGGGAGAGAGGGATCTGCCAACATCACAACACATAGGCTCCCCCTCTATTGGACAGTTGGCTGCAATTTCACGCCAGCTCCAACACTGTCCATCACACTCTCCCACCCACATGTCCCCTCGGGCCTGAACCCGCTTATCAGCATACCCCATGTCCCCAACAGCTGGAACGCTCTTACCGCGAGAGTTCAGCGTCCGGGAACTCCGAAGTGACGACCTCTCAGACAGCTGTACCTCAGGAGGACGTGCTTGGGTGTAGCGGTCCACTATCACCTTTTCAACTCCATAATCAGGCCTGCTGACTGCAGACTCCCAACTGTATCTCCAGTCACGAACTCCCCTGGCACGGGCTGTCACCGTAACACCCAGCCGGGTAAGAATCGCCGCTTTCAACTTGGCATAGTCTTCGCTGTCCTGCTTGCTCAGGTCAGCCCAGACTTTTTGGGGTTCCCCAATCAGATAGGGTACGACCGCCATGGCCCATTCAGATAGTGGCAGATTCTCCTTCTCTGCCAGTCTCTCAAACCTAGTAAGATATACCTCCACATCATCACGAGGTGTCATTTTTCTCAAGGACCGTCTTACCGCCTTCTTTATAGCGGACAACGCCGGTGCCTTCACAACATTACTTCGGGACGCGGCACCGAAATCCTTTTTTGGTGCTGTCATCTGCTCAACAAATAACCGGTTATTCTCCTGCTGCTGCTGCAGGAATTGCTGCTGGGCCTGCTGCATGTGCTGCTGGTGCTGCAGGCGCTGCTGCTCCATGCTTCGCTGGGCCTGCACCAGGTACTCAACGAGTTCCTCCATACTGCCGGACTCATCTGTCTCAATCACAGCAGTCTTATGTTGCACATTAACTTGCGCCATTTGTTCAAACAGCGCCTCCATGCTGTCATCCATGCTGTCAGACTTCTCTGTCTTCACAACGGCAGACTTCAGTCAAGGCACACACACTACACAGCTTTTTTTCCACAGAAAATTCAGCCTTGCTGTGCAACCACTTTTTTTTTTTTTTTTCCTTTGCAAAGTCTATTAGGGCTACTGTCTCTTTAAGACTGCTCCACAAACTTTTCTTTTGCTGCTGCACATTCCACAGTCATTTTCACAACAAGTTCAGCTTTGCTGTGCATACATTTTCTCTCTGCAGACCCTATCAGGGCCACTGTCTCTCCAAGACTGCTCCAAACAGACGTTTCTGCTGACACACACTTTTTTTTTTTTTTTTTCTGTTGCTATTTCAATAGACTTCACCTTTAATGCTGTCTCTCGCCACTGTGCTGCATGCACACTCCAGCACTAACTGTACCAGGCCCTGCGCTGCCCCAGCATTCTCCGCCAATTGTAAGCTTTTCCGGGGGTTTAGCTCTAGGATCGCTGTCTGGGTAGACAGAATGGCACGGAAACAGTTCATTCAGACAGCAGTTTGGTGAAAACTGGCCGCAACCAGTTTTATTAAAGTCCACAGCACACAGATAAAAACAAATCATAAACAGAAAACCTGGGCTTGTCTAGCCACTAAATTACACTTAGATAGATGGCCCTCTCTATCCGGGACCCAGACTCTACCAGTCTGTGCCCAAAACAACACATATCACATATGTTACCAGTATGGAGTTTCACAGACACTCCTCTTTATGTCCGAAGGCAACTCCAATGTCCAGACTTGAGAGAGGTCACCTCCTATTCAGTCGCTATTCGCACGGATTCTCACTGTGACTACTCCTGTGTCCGGGGTACTTCCTGCACCCAGACTGAGATAGCTCACACTCTTAGAGACTGCTTCCTTGTGCCAGGACACCTCCCTGTGTCCGGGCTAAAGACAGCTCCCACACTCTTGGAGACACCTTCTGTGTCTGGACCCCTTGTCCAGACTGAATGAGCTCTCTGACTGTGCTCCCAAGCACCTACTTCTGGCTTCCTAATCAACACCTGAGTGGATTCAGGTCTGAGCTGCAAGCGTGTACTGAATGGCAGGTGTAGTGACCTTTCTTTACCACCAGGTTTACAAAGCCACACATTTCGCTCATACCAGTCAGCAAGGTACTTAGGTGAAATATACACCTCATTCACCACATATTCCTTCACTGTCTCACAGTATATATATATATATTTAAGTATTTCAATGTTTAAAGGCCCACCAAAGCTCTTTTATGACTTCATGAGGGACACAATGTGTGTAATCAATAAATGAATACAAAAAGTAGAATAGAGGGGACTAAATAAATAAAAAGTTTCTGTTACTAGCCCCATCCCCATAAAAAATGTCCAATATATAAAAAAAAATTGCTATGGAATGTTAAATATTAAAAATCTATTATGCAGGTCTTTTGTGTTGGTGAAAAAAATGTGAAAAACAAACATCTATTGGCAAAAAAGATAAAAAATACAAATGAAAATGCTATAAAAATTGAGCCCCACATACGATGAAAATAAGGGCAAAATATTTGAATATCCGAACAAGAAAAGAAATTTTGAGCTCTAAAAACCTTATGTGCGAAAAACATGAAAATGTGCCTGGTCATGAATGAAGGAAAATGGTCCGGTCATTTTGCTGCTGCAGTCCTTTAACCAGCTCAGCGCCTTTGCAAATAATTTACAAATCCGTGAGAAATGCCCCTATTTATGGCTCTGCTCTCCAATCCGAACCTCCTTTCTCTCAGTGTTATTAATACCAGGGATCAGGAGAGCGTCTTACACAGATATCCACCGTATGGAAAATAGAGAAAGCATATAGAGATTTAGGGAGGGCAGAGAAAACAGGCTGTAGATAAGGAGGTAATAAGTGCAGTAAAGAAGCTGTGCTCATAATGAAGGCAGAAACACCCTGGATACACACAGATCTCTAATCCAGCCTATATTACTTGGAGAGACACTTCTAGAAGTGAAAAAATTGAAACTTGGCTCTGGCTGAAAGCTGAATATCAGAGGATCAGAAAATGAAAGAAGGAATGAAGACTAGTGCAAATTTATGAATAAAAGGTAATCATTAACATATGGACAAATATTTTTTTTCCATGTCAAAGATCCCTATATATTAATTCTTTATTATAAGTCCATGTGCAAAGATGACGGCTGTCGTTCACATCACCTTCCATAATACAGAAACAGCCCTGACCCAGCCCGTAGGTCGTGTCAGCAGTAGGGTTGAGCATTCCGATACTGCAAATATCGGGTATCGGCCGATATTGGCTGTATCGGAATTCCGATTCCGAGTTCCGATATTTTCGTCATATCGGATACCGGAATCGGGATTGTCACTGTCACTGTCAGTGTCCGTCGGTCGGGTCTGTCAGGAGTCAGCGGCACTTACCTGGCAGAAGATCTCCGGCGGTCACGGGCTGGACTGCTTCATGGCCGCCATCCTCTTTCCCCGGCGGTCACATGCAGTTTCTCGCGATAACTGCAGTGACTGCTGGGTAATCCCGGCCGTAAAGCAGTCAGTCCGATGACGTCACCGCCGGGGAAGCAGGTAATCAGCTGTGCTGCGCCGGGATGTCAGGCTCTGCCTGTCATTGCGATGTAGCAGAGTTGGATCGTCGTGGGACTGTCGTTTATGGACTGCGTCGGACAGGTGGTATACTGTTGGTTTGTTTTTTTTCTTTTTTTACAGGAGATCGATGGCGTCGCAGGAATGAGAGTATAATAAAATTAATGAAAACTGTGTTGTCTCTTTTATTTCATTAAAATACTTTTTTCTTGCTTGTCTTTTTTTTAAACATTTAAAAACTTTGGGATTAATAATGGATCGGTGTCTTATTGACACCTCTCCATTATTAACCGGGCTTATTGTCACCGTGCAATCAACGGTGACATTAACCCCTTATTACCCCGCTTGCCACCGCTACAGGGCAAGTGGGAAGAGCCGGGTAAAGTGCCACAATTGGCACATCTTTTGATGCGCCAAATGTGGGGCTGCTGTAGCCTGGTATTATCAGGCTGTTGAGGGCCAAAATCCATGGGCCTTGACAGTCTTTTAATACCAGGCCGCAGCAGTCTGCATTTTACTTGGCTGGTTAACAAAAATAGGGGGGATCCCCACGCCGTTTTTTTTTCGATGGGATCCCCTATTTTTGTTAACCAGCCAAGCTAAGCAGACTGCTGTGGCCTGGTATTATCAGGCTGGCAAGGTCCATGGATATTGGATCCTTACCAGCCTGAAAAACCAGGCCTCAGCGGTCTGCTTCATCTGGCTGGTTAACAAAAATAGGGGGGACCCCACGCCAATTTTTTTCGAGGGGATCCCCTATTTTTGTTAATCAGCCAAGATATGCAGACTGCTGTGGCCTGGTATTATCAGGCTGGCAAGGTCCATGGATCTTGGCTCCTTAACAGCCTGAAAATCCAGGCCTCAGCGGTCTGCTTCATCTGGCTGGTTAACAAAAATAGGGGGGACCCCAAGCCAATTTTTTTCGAGGGGATCCCCTATTTTTGTTAATCAGCCAAGATATGCAGACTGCTGTGGCCTGGTATTATCAGGCTGGCAAGGTCCATGGATCTTGGCTCCTTAACAGCCTGAAAATCCAGGCCTCAGCGGTCTGCTTCATCTGGCTGGTTAACAAAAATAGGGGGGACCCCACGCCATTTCTTTTTTCGAAGGGAACCCCTATTTTTGTTAATCAGTTCCCTCTAACGTCACTGATTGTGTCCCTGGCTGACCTGAAGTGAAAGTGGAAAGCAATCAATTAAGCTTTCCACTTAAGGGCCCGTCTCACATAGCGATATCGCTACCGAGATCGCTGCTGAGTCACTAGTTTTGTGACGCAGCAGCGAGCTCACCAGCGATATCGCTGTGTGTGACATTCAGCGACGATCAGCCCCCCTGCCGGGTATCGCTGATCGTCGCTGAAATGTCAGGACCTTTTTTTGATCGCTGGTTTCCCGCTGACAGGCACGCATCCCTGCATGTGACAGGCGGGAGACCAGCGATCCGCTGGTAACCAAGGTACTACACAGCGGGTTTCCAGGCGCGGGGCTGTGCCTAGAAACCCGCTGTGTACCTTGGATACCAGCGCCCTGATGCAGGGAGCTGGTATCCAAGGTACACAGCGGGTTTCCAAGCGCTGCGCGGTGCCTGGAAACCCGCTGTGTACCTTGGTTACCAGCGGATCGCTGGTCTCCCGCCTGTCACACGCAGCGATGCGTGCCTGTCAGAGGGAAACCAGCGATCAAAAAAAGGTCCTGACATTTCTGCGACGATCAGCGATACCCGGCAGGGGGGCTGATCGTCGCTGAATGTCACACACAGCGATATCGCTGGTGAGCTCGCTGCTGCGTCACAAAACTAGTGACTCAGCAGCGATCTCGGTAGCGATATCGCTATGTAGAGGGCCTAGATTACCCCTGTGCGTCCCAGATCGCTGCCTGAGCTGCCTGTTTGGCAGCTCAGCAGCGATCATGTAGCGATACACCAGCGATCCTGACAAGTGCATATCGTTGTCGGGATCGCTGGTGTATCGTTATGTGACACCCAGCCTTTACTCTCCTGTCAGGCAGGAGAGGAACTCATTCATTTGGGGGTTTACTGTGAGGCTGCAGCAATAGCTGCGGTCCCTGCAGTAAACATTAACCCTTTCTGAAGGATTACACCGTGGGACCTGACTGTGCATGGGATAGGTAAGAATAATTTTGCTTTTTTATTTTATTTTTATTACAGGAAATGGTTTTTGCAGTAAAATAAAAGATGGTCAAAAACATGTGTCTTTATTTCATTAAAATGATTTTTAATTAAAGTGTGTGTGTTTTATTTTTATTTCATGCAATAGGATTAATAATTGATAGTTGTCTAATTGACAGCTCTCAATTATTAACCTGGCTTAAGGTCACCTTTCAATAGCAATGTGGCTTTAACCCCATATTAACCCATTCGCCACCGCTACAGGGCAATGGGAATAGACGGGCAAAGTGCCAGAAAGGGCGAATCTAATTATAGATTTGTCTTTCCTGGGGTGTCTGGGGGCAGATGTTAGTAGCCGGGGGGGGGGCAAAAATAATGGTCCCTCTCTGGGCTATTATTATCTGCCCCCACTCACTGGCTTTGTCTGTCTGGTTGCGAAAATAGGGCGGGAGCCCACGCATTTTTTTCAGCAATTTTACACCTCATATATATATATATTACATGTCATTGAATTTGTGACACATATATATATATATTTATATTTGTAGTTCATACACTTCTACATAGTATAATAGCCGCTAATTCAATTGCCGGCTTTTGTGAAAATGCAGAACCCGACATGAAATGACACTTGGTGTACATAGGGTTAACCATGTCCTTTGCTATCTGATTTGCACAAACAATTAAATCAGACTATGTGTGCAAAATTTCACACCTGTAGGGGTTAATTAAAGGTGTAAATTCGTAGCAAAAAAGTCCGTTTTTTTTTACAACGAATTTACACCTTTAATTAACCCCTACAGGTGTGAAATTTTGCACACATAGACTGATTTAATTGTTTGTGCAAATCAGATAGCAAACGACATGAAAAGACATGGTTAACCCTATGTACACCAAGTGTCATTTCATGTCGGGTGCTTCTGTCTTTTCACAGAAGCCGGCTTTACCCGGCAATTGAATCAGAGGATATTTTACTATGTAGAAGTGTATAAACTATACATATATGTATATATATATGTCACAATGACATGTATATATATATATATATTCTATGTGTGTATATTTAGTGTTTACAAGGAAAGAATGGGGTTTTTTTAGTTACGATATTTTGTTCCCATAGACTTACATGGGACTTCCGGTATCGGTATCGGGTATCGCCGATATTTTAATGGTATCGGCGATACCATTCCGATTCCGATACTTTTGGATATCGGAAAGTATCGCTCAACTCTAGTCAGCAGTCATTAACCACATTTGCATGGGCCAAATAGAGAAAATGTAATCGGATGTTGTGTATCAGTTGGGGGACGATGAGGAACATTTTTAACACAACATTTATTTTGTTCCGACATCTAGACCTTTCCCCAGCATCAATTGCTTTTACACCTGGAAATCAATGGCGACAAAACATATTCCTCTTATCTTTTAACCTAGGAACCCTGACACTTTACCTCCATCGATATTCTATTGATTCCTCCTCCATTTCTCGGCTCGTCTTCCTTACATCTGTTCTTACAGAAACTCTCGTTTTTATTGTTGTTTTGCTTTTTTTTCCCATGTACCAGATTGAATAATTTATTTCAGGATCAAATGAGCTTCAAGATTCTTTTTGTTCTCCCCAAAAAAACCTTTCAAGAGCCTAAAACTACAAGAGGTCAACTGATCTGCAACATTAAAGGCAGTCAAGCTGCGGAACTCCCAGTGCTAAGAAGTCGTCACATTTCTGTGTCCTTTCTGTTGGCATATGCAACAGATCAGAAGTTATTAAATGTGAAGGAGGACTTTATGCTGACCTGACAGTAGATGGCGATGTTGTGTAACGTTTCCTTCTTTAATGTATTGTATAAGAATTAGTCTCTCTTCTGTTTAGTTTCACTTTCGTTTTGTTTCATGTTTTTGCTGATGCAATGCTGTAATGTCTGTGCATTATTCCTTTCCTCATGTTCAGAGAAGTAAACGCTTGTTATCCCATGCAACTTGCTCTGTGAAGTTTCCTCTGCAAAGGTGTGGATTCAGAAGCTGTGCAACAGGTTATGGGCCCAGACACCCAGACACCCAGGCACCCAGATACAGTGTACCCAGATACAGAGAATCTAGACACCACAGATCCCAGGACACCCAAGAATACCAGATACCCAGGACATTGGAACTCTCAGAAAGACCCTGGTGAATGCAGAAGAATTCTTCAGTGCAAGTCTCTCCAAACAAGTAAGATAAGTTAAAAATGATGAATAGCACAGAGCTAAAACTCACAGTAGCTAAACTGAATGATGAGAACTATCAGCTATGGAAGTTCAAAGTAGAGATGCTATTGTCTAAAGATGATTTATGGGAAGTAATCACTACAGATAGACCTGATGAAGATAATCAGACATGGGATAGAAAAAATTGACAAGCGAGAGCCACCCTTAGCTTATTAGTGGATGATGCTCAATTAATACATATAAGAAATGAAGAAACAGCGAAAGGAATGTGGGAAGAATTAAGAAAGCTATATGAGAGACCCAGCTTAAATCACAAGTTATTTCTACTAAGAAAGCTTTACACTATGAGACTAAATGCAGACAGTGACATGCAGAAGCATATATTCTCAGTGATGGAAGTGATATCACAGCTTAAGATCTATTGGTGAAGATATTAAAGAAAGT
Source organism: Oophaga sylvatica (assembly GCA_033576555.1). Taxonomy (NCBI): domain Eukaryota; kingdom Metazoa; phylum Chordata; class Amphibia; order Anura; family Dendrobatidae; genus Oophaga; species Oophaga sylvatica. The sequence continues at coordinate 638,700,759 of JARQOD010000002.1, forward strand.
CATATAGCAGCAATGTTATTGTGCTGTTTACCAGATTCATATACAGCTTTAATAAATGCACTAGAGACAAGACCAGAAACTGACATTACATTAGAGTTTGTGAAAACAAGACTCATAGATGAATATCAGAGAAGGAAAGAGCAAACAAATGATTCTTCTACTGAAAAAGATAATGGAAATGCTCTTAAAGCTACAGAACTTAAAAAACCCTATAATAAAGAGACAAGAGAATGCTTCAGATGTAAGAAAAAAGGTCATTTTAAGAAAGACTGTACTATATGGAAAGCTGATCCATGCTTGTACACAAAAAGGCTGAGTAATAGATGGATTTATGTACTCATATATGTAGACGACATTTTGATTTGTTTTAAACAAGAAAGGGATAAAGAAAACATTCTAAAAATCCCGAAGCAACATTTTGAAATCAAAGACTTAGGAAATGTAAAACAGTACCTAGGAATACAGATAGAAAGACAAGAAGTACTGTGGTTAAGACAATTGTTGACAGAATTAGGACAATCACACTTGGAACCAACAAAACTCAAAGTTGGAGTATTGTCCTACTGAAGAAATGACAGCGGACATTTTCACGAAGGCGTTGAATGCTGATAAACATCAGAGACTAATAAAAAGTTGGGTTTGATTGAATAAGTCCTTACTGTTGAGAAAGGGTGTAGTCATATGCAACAGATCAGAACTTATTATATGTGAAGGAGGACTTTATGCTGACCTGACAGTAGATGGCGATGTTGTGTAACGTTTCCTTCTTTAATGTATTGTATAAGAATTAGTCTCTCTTATGTTTAGTTTCACTTTCGTTTTGTTCATGTTTGCTGACGCAATGCTGTAATGTCTGTGCATTATTCCTTCACCTCATGTTCAGAGAAGTAAACGCTTGTTATCCCATGCAACTTGCTCTGTGAAGTTTCCTCTGCAAAGGTGTGGATTCAGAAGCTGTGCAACACTTTCTATACCCACTTAATCTCCAGGACGGCCATAACCACGGATCACCATGAAATGTAACCACTTGATCACCGTGGATTATAAAACCATTGGATCATGAGCAGTATCATAATCTCTGGAACCTCGGGAAAACATTACCATGGAATCGCCAGCAATACCATAAACTATCGATCACCTTGATTAATAAAATGATTGAATTGTCAAAAGTGAAATAACCACTTGGTCACCAGATAAATAAAAAAAAATGGATCACCAGGAATAACATAATGAATGGATCATAAAAAAATACCATAACCACTGGATCTCCTGAAATACTGCAAACACTGTAGCCAGGAAAATAACGTAACCCCCGGATCACGGGGAAGAAAGTAACCACTAAATCACCAGGAATAACAGAATCCCTGGATTACCGGGAGTAACAAAATCACTGGATCTCCAGAAGTAATGTAATCACAGAATCACTAGAAGAAACATGACCATTCAGTACTGGGAAGTAATGTAACCGCTGGATCTCCATGAACGCAGTAACCAACAAATCACCTGATGTAACAGAACTACTGCTTTTATATTCATAATATAACCACTGGATCACCAGGAATAAATTAATCACTGTGTCTCTATGAGTAACATAACCAGTAGTTCTCCAGGAGTAACATAATCACTAAATTGCCAGAACTACTGTAATTTAACTAGATAGTCACCAGGAGTAATAACCACTGTATCAATGGAAGTACCATAACCACTGGATTACCAGAAGCAACATAACCACTGGATCTCCAAGAGTAACATTAACACTGGATTTCCAGAAGCAACATAATCACTGGATCTCCAGGAGTAACATAACTACTGGATCTCCAGGAGTAAGATAACCTCTGGATCTCCAAGAGTAACATAACTACTGGATCTCCAGGAGTAATATAACCACTGGATCTCCAGGAGTAACCACTGGATCTCCAAGAGTAACATAACCACTGGATCTCCAGGAGTAACATAACCACTGGATCTCCAGGATTAACATAAGCATTGGATCTCCAGGATTAACATAAGCATTGGATCTCCAGGAGTAATATAACCACTGGATCTCCAGGAGTAACATAACTACTGGATCTCCAAGAGTAACATAACCACTGGATCTCCAGGAGTAACATAACCACTGGATCTCCAGGAGTAACATAACCACTGGATCTCCAGAAGTAACATAACCACTGAATCTCCAGTAGTAGCATAACCAATGGATGTTCAGGCGTAACATCCACTGGATCACCAGGAGTAACAACCACAGGATCTCCAGGAGTAACATAACCACTGGATCTCCAGGAGTAACATAACCACTGGATCTCCAGGAGTTACATAACCACTGCATCTCCAGGAGTTACATAACCACTGGATCTCCAGGAGTAACATAACCACTGGATCTCCAGGAGATACACAACCAATGGATCACTAGGAGTAACATAACCACTGGATCTCCAGGAGATACACAACCAATGGATCTCTAGGAGTAACATAATCACTGGATCTAGAGGAGTAACATTGCCGGATCTCCAGGAGTAACATAACCAATGGATCTCCAGGAGTAACATAAAAACTGGATCTCCAGGAGTAACATAAAAAGTGGATCTCCAGGAGTAACATAACCACTGGAGCTCTAGGAGTAACATAACCACTGGATCTCCAGGAGTAACATAACTACTGGATTTCCAGGAGAAACATAACCACTGGATCACCAAGATTAACATAATCAACTGATTGACATAAATAATATAACTGCTGGATGATAGGAAGAAACAGAACCACTGGATCCCAAAGAGTAATTTAACTATGTTGTCAAAAGGAGTAACAACTACTGTATCATTAGGAGTAATATAACCACATGATCACCAGGAATAAAGTAAATCACTGGATCTCCAGGAGTAACATATCTACTAGATCACCAGGAGTAAAGTAACTACAAAGACACCAAGAGTAATAACCACTGTACCACTAGGAGCCACATACCCAGTGGATCTCCAGGAGTATTATGACCACTAATTCACACGGAATAACATATCCTCTGCATGACCAGTAATAATGCAACCGCTGGATCTCCAAGAGTAATATGACCAACTGATTTCCAAAAATACTTTAACTGCTGAATCACAAGGAGTATCAGAACCACTGGATCCCCAGGAATAACATAACCACTAGATAACCAGGAGTAACAAACAATGGATCACCAAGAGTAATGTAACCGCTCGATCGCATGGAGAAACAATCACTAATAGTGTTAAGAAAGTTGGAAAGATAATGGTGATCCGTCTACAGTTTATTAACTCAGGATGATATAAATGTGGACAAGCAATGTGGCCCCAGAGGGTTAAATGTGAATCTCTACCCAATGAGAAATCAGTAACAAACAGCCCCTCACCGCCACCAACCCCTCGACGCCTGCACCTCCATCCGTACCTTACAGTTCATGGCCACCATTGCATATTTTGCCTTAAACATTTTTTTTTTCCCTTTGCCAAGATGCGCGATCCTTTCATATATACATTGTTTGATGTTCACACTCCAAATTCTAAGAAGACGATGAAATTTGCTTTTTCCTAGACATCAATCTCGTGTCTTTGAACGAGACCCTCTTCAGTAAAAGAACCCAAGTCAACAAACTCAACATTGATTTATTTGAAGGAACCTTAGGAACTCGTGAAATGAGAAGAGTCTGTATATAAATGGGTTGAAATGAGGATTATTAGAGCAATTCATCCGCAGCCTCTCATCCACCGCCATGCTGCTGACTCTCCTCGCCTCCCTTCTCGAATGCAAAGTGACCCAACTGCACGTTGCAAATGCCAGCTATCCATAGTGCTTGCCAATTGTGTTTTAGTGACATGAATGCTCCGAGAAGCCAGGTGCCAGAGCTTATTAGGACTTTATCTAAATGCCCAGTCAGGATTTTAAGCATTTCAAGAGGAGCATTGGATATGCTAATCCACAACTACTTTCTCTCTCAGCTGCACCCAATCAGCCCTTGTACAGAGCCACAATCTTCTTCATTTTGGTGTCAGCATGTTTTTTGTGTTCCTTTAATTTTAATTTTTCAGCTTGTTTTTGTAGAATTTTTTTCCTGCATCTCTTAGTACCAAGCAGGTGGCAACGACTAATGAGGAGGAAATAGAAAGAAGAAACACAACAACAAGTTATGATACCAGAATCTGGAGCCTTCGTTGTGATTGACCTTTGTTTTGACTTAGTGGAGAGACTAAGAACAGCTTCACAAGGAAGCTAAATGGAGAGTACGAAACATATTTACATCAGTGGGTTCTATGTTGGTGATAATTTGAATTGGTAGTTCTTTTTTGAAGACTCAAAAGGTCTTTCAGCCAAATAGAAGGTCCTTCGAGGTCCAGGAAATGTTGCGGTTACTAGAATGGAAGGATAATATGAGGTGTTTCTCTAAAATAGTAGATTTTGGAATATCTAAGAGTTGTTACAATCAATTATTAGGTCCAAGAAAGTCCAAAAGGTGTGATGGCCAAATGGTAAGTTCCAGAAGGTCCAGGAGAAGTTGTCAAATGAAAGGTCCTCAAAGTTTCAGGAGGTGTTATAGCCGAACGGAAGACCATGAAAGTTCCAGGAGGTGATGCACCAAATTGTAGGTCTTAGATGATCTAGGAAGATGTGACAGCAAATTGTTAGGTCTGGAAGGTCTAGGAGGTGTGGTGGCCAAATGGTAGGTCCCAGATGGTTTAGGAAAAGTTGTTGCCAAATGAAAGTTCCTAGAAGTTCCAGGAAGTCTTATAGCCAAAGGAAGATCGCGGAAGTTTCACGAGGGGATGCACCAAATGGAGGTTCTGGAAGAGCTAGGAGATGTTACAGCAAATTGATAAATCCAGAAGGTTCCAGAGTTGTTTAGGCCAAATGGAAGGTCCAGGAAATTTCAGGAGATGTTACAGAAAATTGATAAATCCTGTAAGGTTCCAGAGGTGTTTTGGCCAAACAAAGGTCCAGGAGGTTTCAGGAGATCCTGCAGCAAATTGATAATTCCTGGAACGATAACTAGGTGTTGAAGGCAAACTAAATGGCCTTGAAGTCCCAAGAGAAGTTGGTGCCAAATAAAAAGTCTTTGAAGCTTCAAGAAGACTTGTAGCTGAAAGAAAAAGCATGTAGGTTCCAGGATGTGTAGCACCAAATGATAGGTTTTGTAAGATGGTAGGTGTTAGAGCAATTTGATAGGTCTTGGAAGTGTTGCATGTCAAATGGTAGATCAGGGAAGATCCAGGAAGCTGATCAACAAATCAATAAATTGTGGAAGGCTAAGTAGTTGTTGTAGCCAAACTCCAGGTCCTTGAAATGCCCAAATGGTGGATCTTTGAAGGCCCATAAGATATTATTGCAAAATGGAAAGTCTTGGAAGTTCTGGATATGTTGCAGTCAAATTAGAGTGCTCTGAAGAGCCAGGAGATATTGCACTAAAATGAAAGGTACTGAAAAGTACAAAATGTAATGAAAACATATTGATGGTCTATGAAGTTGTAGTAGGCGTAAAAGTGAAATAACAGGTGTAGGAGATGTTGTTGTAAATGGATGGTCTTTGAAGACCATAGAGGTATTGCAGTCATATAAAGATGCCAATATCCTAATAGACAGCAATATTTTTTATTTATTAGCAGTGTACAATATATTATAAATGTATCATTACTGATGACAATGGACCAAATAGAAGAGTTCAGAAATAGCAGCCACCAACCTGATGACTTCACCACACAATAGTGCGTGAAATCGCAGAAAGCACCATTGCTACTAGGGCAGTGACAGTCCGTCATGTTAGTGACTGATACATCAGTAACTTAACGTTTGTAACAAGGAAGGAACAGACACAGACAGAAGAGGGGCCCTGAACAAGAACAGTCTATGGGCCCTCTGCAGTCCGATAATGTGTCCGTGGAAAAAGCTGCTCGTTACTTTGGAGGTGGAAATAGCCCCCTAAATCTCTTGGGCCTCAGTGCGGCTACACAGTTTGCACCAATGGTATGACCGCCCCGAAAACAGAGTTGTCCGTCTACCATGCACCATTTATAATACTGGTGTTTTATGTGGCAATGGAGCCTCTCACTGCTCTCCAGCACCTCCTGTGCCGATGAGTCCTTCCTTACCGTTCCTCTTGACTAGATATAGCCAAGAATTTTTCAGGCTCTTTTGATCATTAAACCCAGATTTTTTTAATGCAAAACACTACTTTGAAGAAGAGATGGGTGACAGGGGTCGACTCTGCAGCTCCTTCAACTCTTAAGTGGAAGGTAAACTCAACGGATGATGCCGACATTAGTATGAGCTCATCCATTCCGGCACTGTACTAGGTGATTCCTTTCCACCCCATCAATGTTTAATGGAGTTACAAGGTGCATGCATGACCACGGCTCTCTGTGGCTGCGCAATGAGAAGGACAGGGAGCAGAGATCCCAGAGATGGGAGGTTTATCATCTGTGCATACATGGTTTATGCTCTTGTAAGAAAACCCCTATACTGAAAGGAGATCAGACTGAACATCCATTAGAGCAGCCATACAATGCATTCGAAGTAACAGAAATAGGCTGTTCAGAGTTTAATATATCTTGCAGTGGTTAATCCCTCCTAATAATAATGCACTTTCATCTATCTTACATGTATAGCAGGAGTAAACACCTTAGAAATACAGCAAATGGTAAAATTGTGGCTTCCTGCAGTCACCACTAGGGGGAGTATAGGAGCTCTCTGCATACTATTTTATTAAGGTGATCAAAATATTAAGTCACTTTGCAGAATAAACCGTGTGTACAGGAGGAATAACTATTTCTGGCCATTATGTGACTTGGAGCCAACATTTTCACCAATTTTCCCCTTTGAGGGCTCTATCTATAATCTGCCATCTTCTCTAAGCTAGTGGAGGAAGATTAACTGCTCTGATGTTTTCCTTTCCCGGCACATACAGACATGAGGAATTCTTGCTCTTATTTCCTTTTTCAGCACCATCAGCAGCAGCACAGAGGACTTCATTTTACACAGCATTGTTGAGCAATGTAGCTGTGAATCCAGCTCTGGAGTGAGACAAAAGACTTGTTAGAAAGCTCAGCATGATCTTCCTGTGTCTTCCTCTGTTTATTTTCTCGCTGTACTCTTTTCTCCTACTCTCCCCTTTACATAGAGTATAACAGACTGTGTAACCTGTCACCTCACTGAGCAGCAAGTCCATCTTGACTAAGCTAGAAGGAGTTAAGCTGCTATTTCAGAGTGGACGGAGGCAGCGGGAGAGGAATAATCAAGTTGGGAAAGAAGCAGATTTTTCTGATATATACATAGATATATTACAAAGTTTCTTATAATCGTCTGTACTATTGATTTTATCAACGTTTAGCACAGGTCCAATTTAAGGTAAAGTTATATCCAGGGGTGAACATACTGAACCATTGGTAAAAACTTGTATCCAGAAGTTATGGGAGGCCCCAAATTTTCCAAAGTAGCATAAACACTCTATGTTTTGTCCATTTAACAGTTCAAGCAAAGTAAATATGATTTCATGAAGACTCTTACCCACTGAGCATTTAAAGACGCTGTTGAATTGTGCAATTTTTGGTACATTGTTTTTCTTATAGGATTCTATGAGGAGACTGAAAAAATGTTACATTTTTAAGGTCAGAATGCCATCATTTTTCCAATAAAAAGGAAATAAAACAATTCTCTAATTTTGTGTTAAAAAAATAATTAAAAAGTGGAAGTATTATTATTATTATTATTATTATTTATTTATATAGCGCCATTAATTCCATGGTGCTGTACATGAGAAGGTGTTACATACAAAGTTATAGATATCGTTTACAGTAAACAAATTTACAATGACAGACTGGTACAGAGGGGAGAGGACCCTGTCCTTGCGGACTTACATTCTACGGAAAAGTATAAGAAAAATGCAGAGAAACAGAATAATCGGAGCAGATTACTATGTGTTTTGGAGCTGACAATATTCCTCCAGTGGAGCCCCTTGCTGTCCATGTTGTCCCCTGCAGAAAACTCCGATGCTCCCCTAGTGGTGCAATATGGCCGAAAAACTGAACTACCAAAAATATATTCTGATACTTGATTTAAAAAAAAAAAAAAAGAACGGTGTTGCAAAAATGAAATCGTGGTGATATGGGTAATATCTGCTTCTGACCATTTACTTTGCTGGTCTTCATAATAATATTGAAGGAAGGTGAGATAATCTGGAGGGAGCGGGAATGATTCCGTGCAGCGCGGTGCTGAACACAGTGTGTGGTTGGAGCAGATAATTCACTACAGACAATCAAGAGAATGCGACCAGGAAAGCCGAGCGAGTGGAGCTTGATTTCTTATTTCTTGTGGATTTGTAGCTTTAATTGCTGCTTCAGAACATCGAGTGCAAATACTTCTCACAAATTTCCCAGCTGGGAAAATGTTAGAGACGACGCCGAAGCCGAAAGAGAAGGATTTCTGCTACAGAAGCTGCTGCTGACAAATGACAAGTTCTAGTTATGTGCGAGGATAAGATACTGAAAGGGATCCTGATCCGCACGTTATCCCCTCCGCCTACACACCCCAAAAAAGCCCATCTCACGCCTGTCAGGCCTTATGTGGCTTACGTCTGATGGTTTGGGGAGCAGGAAGCTGAGATTTCTGTACAACGCGCATAGGGATGAGCTGGAGACAAACGAGCAGGGAGAAGGATGCAGAATAAATGGCGGAAACGTGACGGAGAGGCTTCTGTATCCACTGACACGTTAGAGAACGAGGTCTAAACAGCTGGATTGTTCTGATAGGAGATGTATAGGAAGGGAGGATGCAAAAGAGGAGGAGAGAAAAGGAAGGAAAGAGGGAGGGAAAGAAGGAAGAAAGGAAACAGGGATGGAAAGAAGGAAGAAATGAAAGGAGGTAAAGAAGGAAGAAAGGAAAGAGGGAGGGAAAGAAGGATGAAAGGAAAAGGAGGTAAAGAAGGAAGTAAGGAAAGAGGAAGGGAAGAAAGGAAAGGGAGGGTAAGAAGGAAGAAAGGAAAGAGGGAGGGAAAGAAGGAAGAAAGGAAAAGGAGGTAAAGAAGGAAGTAAGGAAAGAGGGAGGGAAGAAAGGAAAGGGAGGGTAAGAAGGAAGAAAGGAAAGAGGGAAGAAAGGAAACAGGGAGGAAAGAAGGAAGAAATGAAAGGAGGTAAAGAAGGAAGTAAGGAAAGAGGGAGGAAAAGAAGGAAGAAAGGAAAAGGAGGTAAAGAAGGAAGTAAGGAAAGAGGAAGGAAGAAAGGAAAGGAGGGTAAGAAGGAAGTAAGAAAAGAGGAGGGAAAGAAGGAAGAAAGAAAAGGGAGGTAAAGAAGAAGAAAGAAATGAAAGCGAAAGGAAAGAAAGAAGTAAGGAAAGAGGGAGGGAAAGAAGGAAGAAAATAAAGAGGCAGGGAAAGAAGGAAGAAAAGAAAGAGGAAGGGAAAAAAGGAAAGGGAGGGAAAGAAGGAAGAAAGGAAAGAGGAAAGGAAAGAGGGAGGGAAAGAAGGAAAAAAGGAAAGGGAGGTAAAAAAGAAAGAAAGGAAAGAGGGAGGGAAAGAAGAAAGAAAGGAAAGAGGGAGGGAAAGAAGGAAGAAAGGAAAGAAGGAAGAAAGAAAGAGGGAGGTAAAGAAGGAAGAAAGGAAAGAGGGAGGGAAAGAATGAAGAAAGGAAAGAGGAAGGGAAGGAAGGAAAGAAAGAAAGGAAACAGGGAGGGAGGGGAGATGCAAAAGAAAAGGAAGGAAATAACAGAGGAAATGGGAAAAAATAAGGGAAAGATGGAGGGAAGGAAAAAAGGAAATAGGGAAGGAAGTAAGGATAGAGGAATGGAGGAAGAAAAGAGAGTAGTAAGGAAAAAGGGAAAGAAGGAAAGAGGAAGGGATGGAAGGAAGGGGAAGGAGGAAGGAGGAAAGAAGGAGGGAAGGAAGGATGAAAAGAGGGTAAGAGAGAAGGAAGAAAGGAAATAACAGGAAATAGGAAAAATGAGAGAAAGATGAAGGGAAGGAAGGAAGGAAAGAGGAAGGGAAGGAAGGAAAGGGAGGGAAGGAAAGAGGAAAGGAAGGAAACAGGGAGGGTAGGAAAGAGGGAAGGAGGGGAGGATGCAAAAGAAGAGGTGAGAGATGAAAGGAAGAAAATAACAGAGGAAATAGAAAGAATAAGAGAAAGATGGAGGGAAGGAAAAAAGGAAATAGGGAAGGAAGGAAGGACAGAGAAAGGGAAGGAAGGAATGGAGGAAGGAAACAGAGTAGTAAGGAAAGAGTGAAAGAAGGAAAGAGGAAGGGAGGCAAGGAAGGAAAGAGAGAAGGAAGGGAAAGGAGGAAGGAGGGAAAGGAGGGAAGGAAGTATGCAAAAGAGGGTAAGAGAGAAGGAAGAAAGGAAATAACAGGAAATAAAGAAAAATTAGAGAAAGATGGAGGGAAGGAAGTAAGAACAGAGGAAGGGAACAAAGGAAAGAGGAAAGGAAGGAAAGAAGGAGGGAAGGAAAGGGAGGGAAGGAAGGAAACAGGGAGGGTAGGAAAGAGGGAGGATGCAAAAGAAGACATGAGAGATGGAAGGAAGGAACTAACAGGAGAGAGGAAAAATGAGGGAAAGATGGAGGGAAGGGAGGAAAAATGGGAAGGAAGGAAGGAAGGAGAGAGGAAGGGAGGGAAGGATGGAAGGAAAGAGAGAAGGAAGGGAAGGAAGGAAGAAAGGAAGGAAGGAAAAAAGGAGTGAAGTAAGGATACAAAAGGATGAGAGAGAAGGAAGGAAATAACAGAGGAAATAGGAAAAAAAATGAGGGAAAGATGGAGGGAAGAAAGGAAAGTAGAAGGTAGGGAAAGAAGGAAGTAAGGAAAGGGGAAGGGAGGGAAGGAATGAGTGAAAGAAGGACAGAAAGGAAGGAAAGAGGGAGGGAGGAAGGAAAAGGAAAGGAAGGAAGGAAATGCTGGGTAGGAAAGAGGGAGGGGAGGATGCAAAGAAGAGGTGAGAGATGGAAGGAAAGAAGGAAATAACAGAGGAAAGATAGGAAAAAATATGGGAAGGAAGGAAGGAAAGAAATGAAAAAAGTGAGCTAAATTGAAATCTAAGGAAGTAAAAAAAAGTAAGTAAGGAAGGAAAAAGTAAGTAAAATATAAAGGAAGGAGAAAAGGAAAGAAGGAAGCCAGGAATTAGGAGGGAAAAGGAAGGAATAAAGGAAGGAATGAAGAAAAGAAAGGAAGGAAGGAGGAAAGAAAGGAAGTAAATGAGAGCAGAAAACTAAGAAGAAATATAAGGAACAGAGGACGTAAGAAAGTTGAAGGAGATCGGAAAAGAAGGAAGGACAGTATAAAGGAAGGAGAGAAGGAAGGAGTGAAAGAATGAAGGAATAAAAGAAGTAGGAAAAAGAAAGGAAGGTAGTTAAAGAGGAAAACAAAAGTGCAAAAGGAAATGAGGTAGGAAAAACAGGAAACAACGTAGGAAGGAAGAGAAGGAAGAAGGGAAGGAAGATGGAAACAAAGGAAGGAAATTAAAGATTTAAACTAATGGAAGAAGGAAGATGACGAACCACAGAAGAAAAGGAAGGAAGCCAAAAAATAGGGAAGGAAGAAAAAGTAGAAATGTATGTAGGAAAAGAAAGAACAATAATGGATATAGGATGGGCAGAGAAGATAAAAGGAAATAAACAAAGAAAGGGAGGATAGAAATATAGAATGAATTAACCCCTTCATCACCTTGCGATTTTAAATTTTTGTGCTTTTGTTTTTTCCTCCCCTTCTTCCAAGAGCCATACATTTTTTATTTTTCCATCTTTATAGTCATATAAGAGCTTATTTTTTTTCT
>JARQOD010000002.1:638712614-638780893 GCA_033576555.1 Oophaga sylvatica
AAATTCTTAACTAACCCCATTTCACCAAAAATTCCAGGACCAGTCTCCCCTGTGGGAGACTTACACCCAGCTGCCCCCATAAACATCCCCTGTGAAGGCCCTTATAGCACGCTGGTCCAATTGCCCCAGTACCACAGGTTGCGTAAAAGACAACCAAATCCTAATAATCCCCTGTAAATACCCCCATCGTTTTGACTGCCGGGCCACGGACCGAGTCCCTCCCAGTGACAACCCCCATAGAAATCAATGGGCCGGCTCCGATTACCCCATAGCCCTGGTATCCACAATTGGGTGCGAGTCATATCTACTATCTATATATAAATATATAACTATCTATCCATCATCTATCTATCATCTGTTATCTATCTGCCCCTTTATCTATCATTTATCTATCATCTCTATCTATCTAACATCTATCTATCAATCTATCATCTATTATCAAACCTATCATCTATGTATCTATCTATTATCTATCCTTTAATTTTTCCTTTTTAGTATAATAAATACATATATACTTATAAAATCCCCCCTTTTGCAAAATCCCTAGGAAAAACATTTTCCGTCATTAGCTCTGCAGACATCAGTTTTGCTATATGGACTGTGTGATCCCAGACCACCCTCCACACGACAGAGCTGCTTCCTAATTTGCACCATGGAGGTTTGGGACAGTGGGAAGTGGACATTAATGTAATGGTGATTGTCCGGCAGAGAGGGGATAGAGGAATGTAAAATATAGAATTACAGACTGGGGTCTATTTCCCTCCAATAATTCATCCCAACAAAAAAAAGTTAGGCAAAAGTAACATAGTGGTAGTAAGTAATAGGCATCTTTTTATCTTTGGGGTGAGTTCCCCTTTAATTTTAGCGCTGGAGCCGCGAGGAGCTTTCATATTAAACACTGGATGTTCCAATCGTTTGGGGTTACACTGTATCAGTATCATAATTGTCATATATTAGGCGCCAAGAAGGGTAAATTTGGAGAATTGCTCTTTTTTGCGAGGCATCGGGCAGCTTTCTTTCGGAGGAGGCTTCCTTTAATGGATGCCCCATATATTGAGAAGATTATATTATTGTCAACAAATTTCCCAAATTGGGAATTTAATTTTTTCAATGGTTTATTATTTCTCCTAAATGGAATTTAAATTAGGGCTGAATTGATAGAGACAGTAACAGGGGGAAGATAATGGACACATGTGATTCAGCCATTGTAACACAATCATCTGTTTCCGTGCAGAGGACGGATCGGACCCCGGTGGTACAACATCGCTGGCGACAGGTGGTCTCTCCCTGAAATCTCGCCACCATCTGTAGCAACGCTCAACAAGGTAAAGGGAAACCTCTGGGGAAACACGGGAAACACCCAGTTTGTTACGCAAATTTTAGAGATGTGGGCAACAATTTAACAGATCATGTTACTTTTTTTTCTAAAATGGCGTAAAAAAAGGTAAAAGATACTGAGCATTTTTTTTTTATTTTACACAGATATCATATACCACATTTTGAAGAGTTTTGTCACAAAAATGGCAAAAGAAATAAAAAAAGAAAAATGCAAAGATGGAAAAAAAAAAAAAGAAAGCAAATGAGTCCAAGACTCTTTTTGGTCTGGTTTTAAAAAGGAAGCCAAGACCGAGCGGAAAAAGATGTGACTTATCAGAAAAATGGCATGATCTAAAAAACTGCACCAAATTGTGGCGCCCAAACTGGCACAAAGCAAAACAACTAATAAGTGGTGCAAACTTCGGCCACGATTCGTAATTATTTTTCGCTCCTCATTTGGATCAAAAGTTTGGATTTAGGGATTTTTATTAGAGATGATCAAATTGCTTAAATTGGAAATTGCAAACTGGATTCACCTCAAATGTCACCATTTTTTTTTTTGCCTTTCCAGTCATGAAAATCCCAAAAAAGGCTTAATATTACAGTATAAAGCAAAAATCCTTAACTCGTGAAAACTTCTGAGGTTGGACTTTCCAGAAGAACCAAAATGGTCGTGACAAGATGTTCAACAATGATCACGTATGGAAAAAGGGAGAAGGTAATGGTGCGGGAACGGGATCATAACACAACCTGCTCTAAACCGAGAGGGGGGGCTCCATACACCCCAACCTGACCTAGGGCATAATATTACATCCTGGAGAGAGAAGGGGTTAAAACCACTGATACCAGTCACAAGTATGGATGGAAACGTCTCAGGAGGTTCTCACACGTCAATCAGGAATGATCTAGGGGCAGTAATATTTCTGGGCTTCTTGTCCTGTAATAGGGCTCTAGGGTGCTACATGCCTCCTTGCTAGTCACATGGTATGGCTGATAAAAGCAAACAATACCCTGAAAAATGAGAAGAGTCTTAGTTTATTTAAATAATCTGTATCAATTTGTATCTTTCAAAATAATCTGCATCATTCCATCAGTTTCTCCTCCATTTACTGCAGCTTCTGTGACCTCCGCCTCCACCGGGTGTCACCGTCACCGACACTTAACGACGTCTTGTGAACTCGGGTGTCACCGGTTTGATCGCTGGATTTAATCATCGAGATAACAGGTCTGCTGAAACTTCCAGTATATGAGCCGAGGAGGCAGCAGTGTGTGACCTCAGAGCAGTCGAGCGAAAGGTTAAATCGAAGGTGGCGCTGCCCTTTAAATGATTGCGTATTTGGAATAAATATAGGTTATATAGACGAGCTGGGTTAGTAGTTTGGCACGGTTCAAGGAATAATACTAATAACACTATAAGAATCATGGGAATAACAGTAGTAATACTATGGGGCTCATGATAATAACATTAATAAAGGACTCATGGAAATAACACTAATAACACTAAGGGGCTCATGGGAAAAAATTAAAAAATTAAAAACACTAAGGGGCTCATGATAATAACAAAGGGTAATAATACTAATAGAGTTTATCAAATAACACTAAATAATACTAAGGGGCTAACTATTGGGAATAACACTAATATCACTAGGGCTCATGATAATAACACTAATAATACTAAGGGGCTCTCAGAATAACACTAATATCACTAAGGGACTCATGGAATAACACTAATAACACTAAGGGGCTCATGGGAATAACACTAAAATCACTAAGGGCTCATGGGAATAACACTAATAATACTAAGGGCTCATGGGAATAACACTAATATCACTAAGGGGCTCATGATAATAACACTAATAATACTAAGGGGCTCATCGAAATACACAATATCACTAAGGGACTCATGGAATAACACTAATAAAACTAAGGGGCTCATGGAATAACACTAATATCACTAAGGGCTCCTGGGAATAACACTAATAACACTAAGGGGCCTCATGGGAATAACACTAATAACACTAAGGGGCTCATGGAAATAACACTAATATACTAAGGGCTATGAAATAACACTAATATACTAAGGGGCTCATCAGAATAACACTAATATCACTAAGGGACTCATGGGAATAACACTAATAACACTAAGGGGCTCATGAATAACACAATAACACTAAGGGGCTCATGGGAAATAACACTAATAATACTAAGGGCTCATGGGAATAACACTAATAATCACTAAGGGGACTCATGATAATAACACTAATAATACTAAGGGGCACATGGAATAACCAATAACATAAGGGCTCATGGAATAACAATCTAAGACTAAGGGACTCATATAATAAGAGTAAATAATACTAATAACAAAGCCTGAATAACACTATAACAAAGGCTAATGGAAAATAATAAAACTAAGGGCTCAGGAAAACACAATAACACTAAGGGCTCATGGAATAACATAATAAACTAAGGGCTCATGGGAATAACATAATAATACTAAGGCTCAGGAATAACACTAATAACACAAGGGGCTAATGGGAATAACACTAATAACACTAAGGGGCTAGGACTATCATAAAAATAAGCTAGGTAATAAATAATAAACAAGGGAAAACACTAATAACATAAGAGGCTCATGGAATAACACTAATAACACTAAGGGCTCAATAATAATACCTAGGGTATAATAAAATAACTAAGGGGCTCATGGTATAACAATAAACTAAGGGCTCATGGGAAAAACACTAATATCATAAGGGCTCTGGAATAACACTAATACACTAAGGGCTAAATAAAACTAAATAACACAAAGACATGAATAACACTAATACAAGGGCTCAGGAATAACACTAAAAACTAAGGGCTAATGGAATAACACTAAGAGCTATGAATAACCTAATAACACTAAGGCTCTAATACACTAATAATAATAAACTAATAATAAAGGCATATACTAGGTGCTAGGAATAACACAATAACTATAGGAATAACACTAATAAACTAAGGGGTCATGAAAAGAATATACATAACTAAGGGCTCATGGGAATAACACTAAAATATAAGGGGCATGGAATAACACTAATAAAGGGGTCATCAGAATAACACTAATATACTAAGGGGCTCAGGAATAAATAAAACACTAAGAGGCTCATGAGAATAACACTAATAACACTAAGGGTCAGGAACAACATAAACACTAAGGGGCTATGGGAATAACACTAAATATACACTAAGGGGCTCATGATAATAAACTAATACACTAAGGGCTCATGGGATATACATAAACAATAGGGATAAATAACCTAATAACTAACATGGGTCATGGGAATAACACTAATAACTAAGGGGCATGGAATTAATAAAAACATAGGGCTCATGGGAATAACACTAATAACATAAGGGCTATGGAATAACACAATAACACTAAGACAATGGGAATAACACTAGTCATAAGGCATAGACAATAAACACTAATAACACTAAGGGGCTCATGGAATAACACTAATAACACTAAGGAGCTCATGGGAATAACACTAATAACACTAAGGGGCTCAGGAATAACACTAATAACACTAAGGGCTCATGGGAATAACACTAATAACACTAAGGGGCTCATGGAATAACATAATAACACTAAGGGCTCATGGGAATAACTAATAAACTAAGGGCTCATGGAATAACACTAATAACACTAAGGGCTCATGGAATAACACTAATAACACTATGGGGCTCAGGAATAACACTAATAACACTAAGGGGCTCATGGGAATAACACAATAACACTAAGGGGCTCATGGAATAACACTAATAACATAAGGGCTCATGGAATAACACTAATAACACTAAGGGCTCATGGGAATAACACTAATAACACTAAGGGCTCATGGGAATAACACTAATAACACTAAGGGGCTCATGGAATAACACTAATAACACTAAGGAGCTAATGGGAATAACACTAATAACACTAAGGGGCTCATGGGAATAACACTAATAACACTAAGGGCTATGGGAATAACACTAATAACACTAAGGGCTCATGGAATAACACTAATAACACTAAGGGGCTCATGGAATAACACTAATAACACTAAGGGGCTCATGGGAATAACACTAATAACACTAAGGGGCTCATGGAATAACACTAATAACACTAAGGGGCTCATGGGAATAACACTAATAACACTAAGGGGCTCATCGGAATAACACTAATAACACTAAGGGGCTAATGGGAATAACACTAATAACACTAAGGGGCTCATGGGAATAAGAGTAATAATACTATAGGGCTCATGTGAATAACACTAATAACACTAAGGGCTATGGGAATAACACTAATAACACTAGGGGCTCATGGGAATAACACTAATAAACTAAGGGCTCACAGTGAATAACACTAATAACACTAAGGGGCTATGGGAATAACACTAATAACACTAATGGGGCTCATGGAATAACAGTAATAATACTATGGGGCTCATGGCGAATAACACTAATACATAAGGGGCTCATGGGAATAACACTAATAATACTATAGGGCTCAGGTGAATAACACTAATAACACTAAGGGCTCAATGGGAATAACACTAATAACACTAATGGGGCTCATGGGAATAACACTAATAAACTATGGGGCTCAGGCGAATAACACTAATAACATTAAGGGGCTCATGGGAATAACAATAATAATACTATGGGGCTCAGGGGAATAACACTAATATCACTAATAATATAATAATAATAATAATAATCTTTATTTATATAGCGCCATCATATTCCGCAGCGCTTTACAGTTTAACAGTTTCAAAACACAAGTCATAGTAACAACGTTAACAATACAGTTAATACAGTTTAAAGCAAAATAAGACGGCCCTGCTCGTGAGAGCTTACAATCTACAATACACTACACTACACTAAGGGGTCATGGAATAAGATAATATACTAAGGGACTCATGGGAATAACACGGCTTTTCGGATAAGGTGTGTGACAACACACTGGTGGACACAGACAGAAGAGGCCTTTGTACAAGGATATAGGTAGTCCCTTTGCAATCCAATGGTTTATTATAATGCACAATTCCATTGTTAATGGGCCGCTTCGCTCTTGGGCCCCTGTGCGACCACAGAGATTGCACCTGTGATATGTTCGCCCCTGTGACAACATGTAGCAGTGCTGAGAATGTCATTCACTCAGTCCTTGGTGAAAACAGTGAGTTATAAAGAATGGATATTTGCATAAACCTTTGTTAACTGTCCGATAGATGTAGCAGAGCTAAGATTGTAACGTCTCACAATTCATAAATGTCTCACAATAAATCCTTACGTTTTCTATAGGTCTGAGCTCACAAAGGAATAACAGGTCAAGGCTGAAGTCAGCCACATATGTATCATGCTGCAGCATCGCCACGTTGTGCTCCTTTATATACTAGAAACTTGGGAAACTTTTTAACTCATTCAAAGCTGGAATAAGAAATGAGAGGAAAAGCGAATTCTCCTTGTTTCTTTTTAATAATTATCCTGGCACTATACCTGCCCTACTGCTAGGATTATAGGGGACAATTGTACAATGGTAGGAAAATAATGGCTGCTTCCTTCCAAATATAGCGCCACACCTGTCCACAAGGTGAGAACGATATTGCAACTTGACACCAATCACTTTAATGGAACAGGTCTGCACAAAAAGATACAACCCATGGAGAGGGTTGGGAATGCTTTTCTAACCTTGAACAACCCTTTAAGATCATTGATCTGTCAAGAACTTTGCATAAGTCAATAGTACAAAGAATTATCAGAGGAATGTGTTTCTTTCTGCACTTATGAGCCATTTCTCATTACTCTGCTATTTTAACTTATTGTTCACTCAGAAAAACTGCTAAAATCTAGCAACTCACCAAGAGATCACATTGCAGCTGCCTACTAAATCTATGAATGGGGATGGAGCAGAAAGAGAGAAAGAGACAGCTTTTTATAACGTTTATGCCACCTAGCGTTGGATTCACAGCCACACTGCTCAGTACTGGTTTATAATGCCCTCCATGCTGCTTCTTTTTAGTAAATGTTTTATTTCATCTCAAAGTTGGACTCATTGCTACACTGCACATCATTATTGTATAATGTCCTTTATGCTGCTGCGTTCTAGTAACTGTTTTATCTCAACCAAGGTTGGATTCACAGCTCCATTGTTCAGTACTGCTATATAATGTACTCCACCATGCTGATTCATAGTGTATTATTTCACCCAAAGAGCAGGATTCACATCTACACTGCCAAGGTATTCTTGGTGCAGTTTTCTAGTATGCATTTTTTTGCACCTCCAAAGCTAGTGGTGAATCTTTCTCACACCCATAACAGGATTCAGAGCTACAATGCTCAGTACTGTTATATAATTCCTTCCATCCTGCTTCTTCATAGTGTTTAATTTTACCTGAGAGCAGGATTCATGGCTACCCTGCTCAGTATTTTTTATATAATTCTCTCCGTTGTGCTGCTTTACAGTAGGTGTTTTATATCTCCCTGAGAGAAGGATTCACAGATATACTGTTCAATACTGCTGTAAAAAATCATTTATGCTGTTTTCTAGAAGGTATTTTATTGCACCTCTAGAGCTGGACTTACATCTACGCTGCTCAGCCCAAGGTTCTCCATACTGGTGCTGCCTCGGACCATGAAGCAGGAACCTCTCATGTCTGTGAGTGCCGTGTACGGGAGACATAATAGCAGTTAGTCTCCCACTAGCTCAGAGACTGAAGCTGAAAATTCAGGATACACGTCATATAAAGGCCAGAAATAGTGTTATTCCTCATCTATACAGACGGGACAACATATTTTGAGCAGTGACCTGAACTGACAGGTTCGCTTTTTATGTTTCTTGCACTTGGCCGACAATCCAAGGCTAGAGATCATCATATATTGAGATTTCACAGAAAATTCGTCTCATTCCTCCAATGCCAATTACAATAAGAATAACTTCTTTGCACAAAACCTCAAATCTATTTGTAGCAACTCAGCGAAGGTATCATTCAAAAGTCACCGCAACCGCTAATTTCCATGTAATATTTACATGGTTTTCTGCATCTGACAAAGCAGCGCCTTCCATTAATGCGGCAGAGCTCCCAGCTTCCCTCTTTTATGTAACGCGGGCTCGCTCTTTATGCGCACACACAATACACGCTGACCTTTTTATCTCATACTTCACCAAGAACAAAGGCTTTTATCTGAGAAGCATAGAAAAGTCATCAAGGTTAAAAGCATAAGACGTCTCAACAGGAACCCGACTATTTCAGAGGAAACTAAACTTAATTGTAGGGTGAGGAAATACGGAGGAAGAAAGAGGCGAACACCCGCCGAGGAGGGTGCGAGCGTCAGGAAAGGAAAGTAACGTCACGTGATGATGGAAAGATAAAGATCTGGCGCCCTGCATCTAAAGGGTGAGAAACGTAAGGCTGATTTCATTCAGAAACAGCGCCACACGTGACTCCAGGGCCTAGGTGGCATTGAATCTAAATTTTAATTTTTTATTATTTTATTAGTATTTTATAATCCATCTTTGGCTTTCACCACGGCCTGAATCCTTCTGCTCTCGATCAGATTCATACATGTCTTGACCAAAATCTGCTCCCAGGTCTCTTCATCACGTTCCCCATATTGGTGCACACTGGTCTCCTCACTTGGGTCCGCATATGGCTTTTTCTTCACCTCTCCCCACAAGTGTTGGATTGGGTTGAGGTCGGGGACTGTGGGGACAATCCAGCTCCTCTACTTCATTGTCATTGACCCATTTCTTCACCAATCTTGACATATGCTTTTGGCCATTGTCCTGCTGGAACACTATGTCATCCTTTTCATACCCATAGTACTCGAGTGTACGGAGTAAGTCGTCTTGTAGGACACTCACATATAGCTCAGCATTGAGATCACCATCGATCCTGGTTAAGCATCCAACGCCTTTAGCTGTGAAACGACCTCATATCATCAGGCTTCCTCCACCGAACTTCACAGTTCCTTCAATTTCTAGATCCGTTAGCCCCTTTTTCTCTTGTTTCTTACAGACCCATCAGAGCCGTCTATTGACTTTCGTCTCATCGCTCCAAATCCTCCGTTTCCAATCTTCTACCATCCACTTTTGGTACTTGTTTGTAAACTCGAGCCGACACTTCTTATGACGATATTGAAGTTGAGGCTTCTTCCCTTTTTTTCGGGCCATCATTCCAGTCTTGTGTAACGTGCGTCGCATGGTGCTTACATGGACGTCTGTGACCTCACTATTATGAAGCTTACAAGCCTCCTCCACTGCCGTGTTTGTCTCCAGAACTGATAGACCTTGTGATGAGACGACTTGGTGACGCTGATATTTTTCCTAGATGTCCACCTTTGGATTCTGAATGGATGGACGGACTTCATTGCTTTTCTCCCAGCTGTCATGGCGCTGACATGATGCAGTTTGGCAATTTTCTTGGCTGAGAGACCGCTATCGATGAGCTGGACAATGCAGTTTCTCTTTTCTTGGGAAATCATCTTCATGGCGGCTCCTCAATAAGAACCAGTGACCTCTCACTTGGAAGTCATCCTAATAACACACTGAGCTTTGAGGGAATGTGAGAACAGAATTCTGGCTCTCACGGACCAATTCATTTTTTGTTAATAAGCCTCCTATCTGTCCCCACTGTATATACTGTATATATTTAGCTGTCATCTCCTTCTTTCAGATTGACCATTAGATGTTGTCAACTCTGGATGACGGATCAACAATCATTTTGGCAATGTCCATTCATAGAAAGTTCATTCACGGTCTACTGATTGAATCTGTGAAATATGGCCATCTTTTTCTATAGCATGCCCCCAAATGTGAAAGTTGAAAGTTGCACAAAGTATTCATGTCCAGATTTAGTGTAAGGGGGCCTCCTCCCGATTTCCCACCGACACAAGGAATAATCGGAAATGTTAAATTTTAACACCTTTTCCTTTACTGGGAGATAGGTGGTATCTGGTAATGGCTGACTCCTCTCTCCCCATTGGGAGAGTCTAGAGAGAAGGTTGTTGGCCAAATGACCGTTCTTATCTATTCTTGTATCTGGAGTGGGCCCCCTTTAGGACGACACAGGAAGTACACAGATGGGACAATTGCATAGGGGATACAAGACTTAAGGTAACGTCTCTTCTTCTCGGAGTTTTGGGATGACTTTTTTGATTCCTCAAGAAGTTTTAAAGAGTTTTTGAAATGTTTTTTTAAATGTCTATCTGTAAAAAAAATCATTGTAGATGGTCAACCATTGAACTTTACAAATCACCTAGAACTTTGGAAGAACCAAACATATCTACAATTTTATGCTCAGCTCAACGTTGCTCGAGATTTTCTCCGACTTTCGCCAGGAAGGAGAGTTCGATTTTGCTTTTGTCTCCAGTGGCGTTTGGAGAAGTCGCAGTCAGGAGCTTGTGTTCCCCATTGGAATTATGTTAATATAAGGAACCGGTGAGGAAACATCTTCAGATATTCCGCCCCATCTGAGTTATTTGCTTAAAATCAGGAGAAATATTCATTTGTTTCCAATTCCATTCCTTTTCTGTGATACTTATTATCATTTCTAAAGCACTTATCATCAGTCCGCAAGGAACATCAATATTACCGGGCTGGAGTACAAAATGATGAAGTTTAACCTTCTATATCAGGCTGAAGAGCGGGCGCCGGATGCCTGGAATAGATGACCAAATCAATATCTGATTTACAAATCGTTGCCTTCCCCGGGGAAATCAATTTCCAATCAGGTAGCGAGAGCATGAATGCATGATTAATAGGGCTGAGGCTTGCAATATCCATGTTTGTGTTTGTAGTAACGCGTTTCATGCTTATCGTGCACAATCTCATCGGTCATGTAGGATTAACTCTTAGTAGGAAGGTGAAGTCGGACAAATCCTGCTTTGCTCTATTGAAAATCAATTATAACGTCACTTATGATAACAAGCAAGAAAACAGCACCCCTAGTGGCCAAGCAATGGAGAAACGATGGGAAAAAAATCTCCAAAAACACCCAAACTTTTAAAAGAGAAAATTGGGGGGACATAAGTAATATTTGACGTGATGACAAGACATCACTAGGCTCTGAAGATAACTGCAACATTATGGGGCCGTAGCTAAAGGGAGGATGCAGATACAATTGAAGATAGACAGCGACCATTCGACATGATTCCAAATACAGGTCCATCCTGGCTTCTACTCCTACACACCGGCCATTTCTAAGAGAAGCTGCAAAGTTCTTCTACCTGCGTGGAATTTGCAGGTAAAGCACAAACCCTTAAACTTAATTTTTGGGTGTAACCTGATGCACTTGTCCTGTTGGCCAAGTTACACCTGAGCTATGGGTCCTTGCTGCCCAGTACTAGCAACATTGTTAGTGCCAAGTGAGGGTACCTATCTAGTCTGTATGGAGAACCTGCCCATGTGGGTCCACCTCTTTTAGTACAGCCTTCCATAGTGGAACCCTAGACTTTCCAATGGCCAATAGCAGGTGGTTGACCCATTCTAGACAGTTGGACGTGCACTGGCTTTTCTGTCTAGTGGTATAGCTGGAGCTGGAGCTAAGTAATTCTCACTGCTGGGCTAAGATTTATGGCAAAGATCTGGCCAAGTCCAAATAACTTGGTAACAACATCAACCCCCCACCCCTGATGCCAAACCTCAAATCTGAGTCAAATAGCTGTCTCTCCCCTACTCTACACCCCTTGGATATCTCCAGTCACTCACTGGTTAACTGATCTCAAAGAATACACTGTGATTAAAGGACGTTACATTTTTTTCAGTATTGTATTTCAAGCCTCCTTCTCAATCCATATTTCCTAAATCCACAGAAAATCCACGCCGCAGGCTAAAAATGTGAAGAAAAAAAGACCCAATCTGTTCTAACAACTTTCTTTATTGAGACATTAAAGCAGGTAACAGACTACTGACAGGTCTCACATTTGTAGTTGCCTCAATGACTCAAGTCCAAAATGTGCCAGCACTCCAATAAATGTATTATTGAAACTTCTCTCCTGCCTAGGGTAAACTGATAAAGAACGTGTTTGGAAAGATCTATGGATGACAAGGTCCAAACACCACCTTGCATCCACAAAATATACAATGCCAGTAGATCTGGAGTTGCTAGGTGCAGTATGCTTTATTTCTTGGTCCAAGAAATATCGTCACTCCTTGCGGAGATCAACATGCTAAGCATGCAGATGAGGAGACTTAAAGCCGCAATGCTCCTCTGGGAAATATGCTAATTATGCAAATTGTCTCTTCAGAGAGGAAGAGAGCTAGAACTCTAGTGCCACCTTTTGGAAGGTAGCAATCCTACAAGTCAATGTCGACCCTTTAACGAGCCTTATCACATGACCTAGGATAATAGCCAAACCAGAATCTCAATTTGCAGACACTGTGTTTCGGGGTTCAGCCCCTCGTCAGTGCAAAGCGGAGATCTGGTTTGGCTGTGTGAGAGGCGTCAGACCATTGTCCAAGAAATATTGTCACTCCTTGCGGAGATCAAGGTCATCCTAGGTCATGTGATAAGGCTCGTTAAAGGGTCGACATTGACTTGTAGGATTGCTACCTTCCAAAAGGTGGCACTAGAGTTCTAGCTCTCTTCCTCTCTGAAGAGACAATTTGCATAATTAGCATATTTCCCAGAGGAGCATTGCGGCTTTAAGTCTCCTCATCTGCATGCTTAGCATGTTGATCTCCGCAAGGAGTGACGATATTTCTTGGACAATGGTCTGACGCCTCTCACACAGCCAAACCAGATCTCCGCTTTGCATGACGAGGGGCTGACCCCGAAACACAGTGTCTGCAAATTGAGATTCTGGTTTGGCTATTATCCTAGGTCATGTGATAAGGCTCGTTAAAGGGTCGACATTGACTTGTAGGATTGCTACCTTCCAAAAGGTGGCACTAGAGTTCTAGCTCTCTTCCTCTCTGAAGAGACAATTTGCATAATTAGCATATTTCCCAGAGGAGCATTGCGGCTTTAAGTCTCCTCATCTGCATGCTTAGCATGTTGATCTCCGCAAGGAGTGACGATATTTCTTGGACAATGGTCTGACGCCTCTCACACAGCCAAACCAGATCTCCGCTTTGCACTGACGAGGGGCTGAACCCCGAAACACAGTGTCTGCAAATTGAGATTCTGGTTTGGCTATTATCCTAGGTCATGTGATAAGGCTCGTTAAAGGGTCGACATTGACTTGTAGGATTGCTACCTTCCAAAAGGTGGCACTAGAGTTCTAGCTCTTATTTCTTGGTAAAACGGATACACCAGTTACAGAAATAGCAATGGTTTATAGCTTGCGTAAGCTGCTACTTGCACAACCCTGCAGGGTCTGATCACTGGGATTGAGACTGATTGCTCTAGAATCAGAATGTTCTATAGAATCAGAATGTTCTGAAGAATCAGAATGCCCAATAGAATCAGAATGTTCCATAGAATCAGAATATTCTATAGAATCAGAATGTTCTATAGAATCAGATTGTCCTATGGAATCAGAATGCCCAATAGAATCAGAATGTTCCATACAATCAGAATGTTCTATAGAATCAGAATGTCCTCCAGAATCAGAATGTTCTATAGAATCAGAATGTTCTGAAGAATCAGAATGTTCTAAAGAATCAGATGTTCTATACAATCAGAATATTCTATAGAATCAGAATGTTCTATAGAATCATAATGTTCTGAAGAATCAGAATGCCCAATAGAATCAGAATGTTCTATACAATCAGAATATTCTATAGAATCAGAATGTTCTATAGAATCAGATTGTCCTATGGAATCAGAATGTCCTCTAGAATCAGAATGTTCCATAGAATCAGAATGTCCTCTAGAATCAGAATGTTCTATAGAATCAGAATGTTCCATAGAATCAGAATGTCCTCCAGAATCAGAATGTTCTATAGAATCAGAATGTTCTATAGAATCAGAATGTCCTATAGAATCAGAATGTCCTATAGAATCAGAATGTTCTATAGAATCAGAATGTCCTTTAGAATCAGAATATTCCATAGAATCAGAATGTCCTCTAGAATTAGAATGTTCTAGAGAATCAGAATGTCCTATAGAATCAGAATGCCCTATACAATCAGAATGTCCTATAGAATCAAATGTCCTATAGAATCAGATTGTTCTATAGAATCAGAATGTTCTATAGAATCAGAATGTCCTAAAGAATCAGAATGTCCTGTACTTACGTCATATAACATTCTTATAGCATATTATTTCTGGAGAATATTAGAAATGTAATACTATTCCTTATCAGATAAATCTGCTTCTTTGTCCATCTTCTCCCCTTTCTCCTGATCTCATCATTCACAATGAAAATGTGCTAAAAGAAGACAGACTGCCAACTTACGGTGGGATCAATTTACAACAAACTTTGAGGCTAATAGCAAATAGAAATACACAGTTGTTCTCCTGCTTTCTAGTAAGTATTTTATCTCACCACGGAGATGGATTCACAGCTACTCGACTCCTTACTACTGTATAATGTCCGCAATGCTCTTGCTTTCTGGTAAGTGCTGTATCAGCCACATCTTCCCTCACCCCATCTCCCATTCTCATGATTCACTATGAAAACTTGAAAAAACAAGACAGACAGCAAACTCACGGATTACAATTACCCTTGAAGCAAATAGAGAGAAAGGAGGGATAGAGATACACAGATGTTACTCATGCTTTAATCTCACCAAAAAGATGGGTTCACAGCTTCTCTGCTCAGTACTGCTTTATAATATCGTCCAGGCTGATACTGCTTTAAAGTAAGTGTTTTATCTCACAACAGATATAGATTCATAGCTACACTGCTCAGTACTGCTGTATAATGTCCTCAGTGCTCTTGCTTTGTGGTGTATTGTCTCACCCAAGTGCTGGATTTACAGCTACACTGTTCAGTACTACAATATAATTTTCTCCATGCTGCTACTTCTGATCATCTGCTACACAGTCAATCTCCCTTCACTAGCTCAGAGACAACTGAGTCTGCAAAAGGGGAAAACTGGTGAAAAATGCAACATACAGGTAATTTAATGTGCAGAAATAGTGTTATTCCTCATGTACACACAGGAGAGCTTATTCAGCCGTCACCTGAAATCACAAGTACTCTCAAGAACCACAGGTGACTACATACAGGTCCTGAGTTGTAGTTCTAAGTAAAATTCTTGAACAAGAAAAAAACATCAAAGAGACCTCAGATCTTTCATTCTTTTGATGATTTTGGGTCTTATACAGCCAACTTGTGACGGTTGGCCCTTTTAGGAAATGTTTAAAGAACCTTTGTCATTGTGATGGACAAAATAAAAATTTTTAACCCATGAGCCAGAGATCAGAAGCAAAAGACCCAACACAATTACCCGGAGCTGCTTCCCGGCCGTGTGATGTCACAAGTTGCGATTTTCTGGTGACCTTATCATAATTGACACTTTGTTGTCACAATTGATCTCCAATGGAACAAGTCCAAAATGAGTCAATGAGAAGTTTCCCCCAACTACCAATGGGATTGCTGCTTTTCTCTCAGATCCAGTTTGAATGCTGGCATCTGATTGGTTACTAGTCCCCCCCCCGGATATTGGCTGAGCTGTGCAGAGAATCCTCTTCTTGCAGCAGTTATGGTCGCTGAGATATAAGCCTGGGGTGCAGAACGCTGCGCTTCTACAATTCTCTTTATATCTTTACTGCCTTCTTTCTTTATCTGAATTTACAGAATCAATAAAAGAAATATGGAAGTAAAAAATAATCAGCGGCGTTTTTATGGCGGCGTGTATTTCAGAATTATTTTTGCTTTGTCAGAAAGAACCTTTAACATTAATTTGCCAACATTTTAGCAGTGCAGAGTATTTTAGAAAAGGAATGAGCTTCATTTAAGGGGAGATCAAAAACTGAGTGTTACTTAACTTGAGGGCAGGGGTGCATAGCAGCACAGAGTATTTCAGGAGTGGAGTGTCTGGGTCGGTGGCCTCTCCATTTATATAATGATGTTAGTAAGGATAGGGGCTCCACGGACACTCCACAGAAACACTGAATATTTTAGGAGAGGAATGCGCTGAATGAAAAGAGATAAAGCAGGGATTCCCACAGCGCAGAGTATTTTAGGAGAGAAGTTTACTAATCTTGTACAGGGCAGGTGATCCCAGGATTTCTGTATGGAAAGAACCATGTAAGAGGTCACAGAGTGATAACTACACTGTGGAAAGAGCAAGGTTCCCAGCAGCGCAGAGTATTTCAGGAGCAGTGCGTGCGTTCCTTGTGGCAAATGGCAAGGTTCTCAGAAGCACAGAGTATTTAAGGAGAGGAGTGCGCTGATCTCGTGGGATCTCACCAACTGAAAGTTACTTAGAAAATGCAGACGGGATCACCACAGCACAGGGTATTTTAAAAGAAAAGTGCGCTAAACTTGTGCGTGGCAGTGACCGCTCCAAGGATGGTCGTACCACGAAAAGAGACCATATTGTGGAATAAGCAGGGCTACCAGCAGCACAGAGGATTTCAGGAGAAGAACGTCCTTTCCTTACGGCAGGTCACAGACTAAGAGTTGCGTAAAACAATCGGCAGACTGAGCGTTGAGTGGAAAAACCAGGGCCCACAGTGGCACGGAGAGTTTCAGAAAAGGGGTGTTCTGTCCATTGTAAATGTCATGATATGGAAGGAGCGGGTCTTCGGAGAGTTTTTCAGAGGAGTGTGCTGAGCCGGTAGGAGATACGGCCGTCAGCAGCACAGAGGATTTCAGGAAACCACCGCCCAGTGGACTCATCTGTCCGGGTCCCCAGAATCCGCTGCCGGCGGCTCCGATGACTTCTGTGCGTGCTTGTGTATGAGGTTAGAGGATGACTCCATGACACAACCAGCAGAAAAAAGCCCAGGAAAGAGCAGACTGATCAGAGGAGCCAAATTACAGCAAGTGATGGGCAGACAGATAGATGAGCCGACGTATAAATGGGGTCCGGGAGGCCCCTCTAACCCTGATGGATGGCTCGTACTCCGGAGCTTGCCAAACCAGATCAAGTCATCCACATTAAACATCTCATTCATCACCGAGCAAAGAGATCAAACTCCGCTGACGGCCGCGGCGTTATGGATGGGGCTGTCGAAACTCCAGCAAACATTATGGTGGGATGGCAGAAGTCCCAGATCTTCCAGGATAAACACCCCCAGCCCCTGCCCACGACGGGTCATATTATCAGATTAACTATTTCACTGTATGGGTATAGCTGATATTTGTGCCGAAAAAATAAACTGAGCGTCTGTAATAAAAAATCACTTTACCATTGTCCCTATGATAACACTTCTTGTTCCCTTCCTTCTGGCATCTCAGCCGCTCCGCATGACTACTATGAAACAGATAATAAATAATGACATATGATGATTAAAAAAGCTTTCCCATTTATAAGGTGATGACATATTGCTTGGCTTATACCATCACTTAAGGGTCAGTCTGACCTTGGGGAAACAGACATCATTTTTTCCGGCTACATATGGACTTTTATGAGTAGGAAACTCCCTGATATTCAGTATATTCACAGCTCTTGTATCATTTCACTCAGAGAAAATATTAAGTTTACTGTCCAAGCTCTGGTGGAATGGTTTGTTGTATCCAGCATCTGGGAAATGTGCCCTGATAGCTGCACATAGCGCCCCCTGCTTGTTACTGTGCCCGTCCAATCAATGGTCACACTACTGATAATCATAGGTTACACCCCTGCTCCTCAGTATACACACCCCTGCTCATCATTAACCACACCCCTGCTCATCAATAACCGCACCCCTGCTCATCATTAACCACACCCCTGCTCATCATTAACCACACCCCTACTCATCATTAACCACACCCCTGCTCATCATTAACCACACCCCTATTCATCATTAACCACACCCCTACTCATCATTAACCACACCCCTACTCATCATTAATCACACCCCTACTCATCATTAACCACAACCCTACTCATCATAAACCACACCCCTGCTCATCATTAACCACACCCTGTTCATAATTAACCACACCCCTACTCATCATTAACCACATCCCTGCTCTTCATTAACCACACCCCTACTCATCATTAACCACACCCCTACTCATCATTAACCACACCCCTGCTCATCATTAACCACACCCCCTACTCATCATTAACCACACCCTACTCATCATTAACCACACCCCTGCTCATCATTAATTGCACTACTGCTCCTCAGTATACACACCCCTGCTCATAATTAACCACACCCCTGATCTCATTAATTGGACCCCTGCTCCTCAGTATACACACCCCTGCTCATCATTAACCACACCCCTGCTCCTCAGTATATACATCCCTGCTCATCATTAATCGCACCTCTGCTCATCAGTATACACACACCCTGCTCATCATTAACCACACCCCTACTCATCATTAACCACACCCCTGCTCATCATTAATTGCACTACTGCTCCTCAGTACGCACACCCCTGCTCATAATTAACCACACCCCTGCTCATCCTTAACCACACCCCTGTTCATCATCATTAACCACACCCCTACTCATCATTAACCACACCCCTGCTCATCATTAATTGCACTACTGCTCCTCAGTATACACACCCCTGCTCATAATTAACCACACCCCTGATCATCATTAATTGGACCCCTGCTCCTCAGTATACACACCCTGCTTATCATTAACCACACCCCTGCTCCTCAGTATATACATCCCTGCCCATCATTAACCACACCCCTGCTCCTCAGTATATACATCCCTGCTCATCATTAACCACACCCCTGCACCTCAGTATACACACCCTGCTCATCATTAACCACACCCCTGCTCCTCAGTATATACATCCCTGCTCATCATTAATCGCACCTCTGCTCATCAGTATACACATCCCTGCTCATCATTAACCACACCTCTTCTCATCATTAACCACACCCCTGCTCATCATTAATTGCACTACTGCTCCTCAGTATACACACCCCTGCTCATAATTAACCACACCCCTGATCATCATTAATTGGACCCCTGCTCCTCAGTATACACACCCCTGCTTATCATTAACCACACCCCTGCTCCTCAGTATATACATCCCTGCTCATCATTAACCACACCCCTGCTCCTCAGTATATACATCCCTGCTCATCATTAACCACACCCCTGCTCCTCAGTATACAACCCCTGCTCATCATTAACCACACCCCTGCTCCTCAGTATGTACATCCCTGCTCATCATTAATCGCACCTCTGCTCATCAGTATACACACCCCTGCTCATAATTAACCACACCTCTGCTCATCATTAACCACACCCCTGCTCATCATTAACCACACCCCTACTCATCATTAACCACACCCCTGCTCATTATTAATTGCACTACTACTCCTCAGTATACACACCACTGCTCATAATTAACCACACCCCTGCTCATCATTAACCACACCCCTGCTCCTCAGTATACACACCCCTGCTCATCATTAACCACACCCCTGCTCATCATTAACCACACCCTACTCATCATTAGCCACACCCCATGCTCATCATTAACCACACCCCTTCTCATCATTAACCACAGCTCTGCTCATTATTAGCCACACCCCTGCTAATAATTAACCACACCCCTGTTCATCATTAACCACACTCCTGCTCATCATTTTGTCAACTTAAAAGTTTAAAATAGAGAATATCATGCTAATAGTAGGGTCAAAACGTCTCTTTGTTTTTGCACAGTTGCATTTTGGATCTGTTTGCACGTGTTGTCCATTGGTCCTGTCCTTTGCTTAATGTAATTAATAAAGAATATTTTTACTTCATATGGGTCTTTTGATCGCTTTTTTGTGGTCTCCACGTCCCCTTTTGCTTGTCTATCGGAAGCTACATTCCCGCTGACGACTGCTGATCAGAGGGAGAGGTATCATGTTAGGTTGGGGTCCCAGTAGAGAGAGTCGCCTTGTCGTTGGCTATTGGGGTCACATGAATCGACCAATTTATGGCCTAATTTATTTTTTTAAATTATTTTCTACAGCAGTATTGCAATTCCAATTTCGTATATCCAATGTCTGCATACTATATGCTTCAGAGTGCAGCTTTAATTTGTGAGTTACACATAGAGCGGCTCTCTCAGCTTGCTCCCGTTCACATTTGACTTTCTGTTTGGAAGTGACGGTCAGTCTTTTGATATTTATGATTTCATCACAGTCATAAGACAATGAAGTCCCATCCAGTTGAGAAAAGATTTAATAACAGTTGGAAATGATGTAACCACGTGTCAGTAAACGCTGACATCTGTCTGTGTTCTATCTGGGGGACATCAACATATTAACGTGTAATATCTGGAGGTCATCTTTAAATATATCCGCAGCATGTAAGGATCACTGATACACAGACAGCAACCAATATAATGCATGGGATGGCAGTACAAGCAACGCAGCCAGTGCTGGAGCCTGGGTCTATGATCTGTGCGCGGTCAGGGGGCGATCACTGGGATTTCATGTGGCTGCATGGATGATGCTTGTGGATGCAGAATCTTCCACGTCTCGTCTCCCGGGAGAGGATCTGCTCAGAGCTTGTTATAACTGTCCATCTGTGATGTACAGTATATTGATTGCAAATGCTAAGAGTGGAAATGAAGCCGTAGTACCTTAATTAATAGCGGGTCTCATCATTTGGACGACCCCTATATAAAATATGGGCATCATAAAAGAGGGTCAGCAGCGAAAGAGGCAATAAATATTTTACAAACTATACAGAGCGTTAAATAGGCAGGGAATCTATAGGATGAAGGTAAGAGTTTCATTTCTTTTATTTTATTATTTTTTTTACTTTTTCACGCTGAGAAATATCCACTTTTCTGCATAAATTAAGAAAAAAAAATCTTTGCTCACTTATTTGAAAACATGAAGTTTGAAATAAAAAAAACAGAAAATATTGCACATAGACGCTGAATACGCTCAATTTCTAAATAAATCCTGCACCATCTGCTGTTTTTAACACGTTTGCTGTAAAATATTGATATCGACATCATTGTTTCGTGTGGATGTGCATGTTCGAAAAGTTAGATCATCATCCAAAACAAATATATAAATGTATCGGAATCTACTCACGGGAGGTGGCGATGAGGACCCCAAAATGGGACTGAAAGCCAAGTTACCCCACAGATCTGTCCAGATCCATGATCTTCGGACTCTTCATCCTCCAGCTTTACTTTAGGACTCATGCACATGGATACATTGTGGATATGTTACATAGATCCCAAATACAGCGCCCATCGCCCATTGGAGCACACACGGCACCTCCAGAGGGACACAGAGGTTTTCTCAAAGATCTATAGAAAAAAGACTGCAGGCACCATATGGAGGCACAATGACACTTATTTCTCACGCTGCGAGCGGTGATGTCAGTGAGGTTACCGCAGTTCATCAGCTATGAACTGCAATAACCTTACTGATGTCAGCGCTCTTTGCAGCAGCCGGATTCACAACCTACTGTCAGTGTGTTCTGGCTGTGGTGTTGAGAGATAATAAATGGGTAAAAGAGGGTTGGGGAGTGTTTTGTACAATTAAAAGACTTTTCTCCATTGGTGTGTTTATTACTTTTGACTATGGGATTATTATGGGGTGTCTGATAGATGCCTCTCCATTACTAACCTCTGAACTTGATCTCATTACATGACACAGCTGACATCAACCCCAAAATATTACTCTGATTGCCACCGCCACAGGGTAAGTCGGAAGATCCGGGCAAAGTGCCAGAATTGGCTCAGCTTTTCTGGGTGGCTGCGGGCTGCTATTTTTCGGCTTGCATGGCCCAATATCCATGGTCTTTACCAGTATGAGAATGCCAGCCCCGGGCTGTCTGCTTTACCTAGGCTGGTTATAAAAAATAGGGAAGACCCCATGCCTTTTTAAAAAAAAAATATTTATATAATTTAAAAATATGGCATGGGTATCCCTCTATATTTGATAACTAGCCAAGATAAAGCTGATAGATGAGGGCTGCAGTTAACAGCTGTCTGCTTTACCTGTGCTTGTTATCAAAAATAAAGGGGAATGAATGTTATTTTTTTTTTAATTAGTTATATTTTTCATATTGCGCCTGCCAATCATAGTCATGCCAATACTTGACATGGCTGTGATTGAGCCAGAAATGTCCACACTGTAAAAGCTTGTTTATTGGCTGCACTGCAGCCTTTTCAATAAGCTTTGTTTGGGCTGCCAATCCCGAACAGTAAGACGGACTTCCAGGAGAAGTCCGTGTTCAGGGTCCGTGCATGGACACTAGGTGTCCGGTATGGATCCCGAATTTTATCATTCGGGTTCGCCCATCCCTATACATGAGCAGAAAAATAATGTCTACAAAGCAGTCAGGTGCCATTATTGACTTTTACTAGTCAATACCCAGAGGGGAGACCAGACTAGGATAATATGGGTATCAGAAAAGTGCAGCTCAATTCTAACAGAATTGTATAGGAGCTGAGCTGCAGCTCTTATCTGTTGCTATACAGTGAACATAGTCATTCTGTTCTTCCTGCATTCACTCTCCGGAGCTGAAAATCAGATAGTTGGTACAGTTCAGAGCCTCAAACCAACACCGATGACCAAGGGTCGGTCATCAATATCTTACGGCTGGATGACTGCTTTTATAGGACTGATATATTTCCTTACCTTTCCTTGTCTAAATATTGCTAAAATATGTGACCTGTGATAAACAGCTTTAATAAATAAAATAAAAATGTGATACTCTGTCAGGAGACATTTATGGCAGATGTGTCTAGTTATGGCCACCTAGTGGTTGTTATGTGAATTGTAGCCTGCTGAGAATTTTGCTACCATGTTGTTTAATGTATTGGTCCTGGGCCAACACCTTGCTTTTGCTTTTATGAGCCCCATGTTAACCCTTTGTGAGCATTTCTTTTGCTGACGTTCCTCATTGTCCCCATCTGCTTCTTCCTTTTCTATCTATAGGAATTAGGGATCATATGATGATACTATACAGTTATTAAGCTAAAATGAAGCCTTTAGAATACCGACTGCCGCCAGTAACTGACCAAAGTCCTTGTGTTCCGGACAAGTGAACGGAAGAACAATTATTCCGACGTCATCTGAAAGGAAAGAAGGAGAATGGATAACGATATCCCCGTCCCGTCAGCTTCAATAATCATCATTACATCTCATGGACGTGACGTTTCGGATATTGCGGTGGTTTGTCCGCTGTTGGATGATCCGCGGATAATCGCCTTCTCTTTTATGTGTGATAAGTTTAGAGAAATTGGTTCAATTAAGGGAAGAGAGAATGGAATGAAGATTTTGGAGAATTTTTCCTGCTTTGACCTAACGCTTCTTCTCTTAATAGTCGGAGATCTTCCTTCCATCCCGTGGACCAGATTCTGGTTCCTTAACCCGTTGTGTCACCCCTATGGTAAGTACAGTATGTTGCAATTTAGTAACTATAAATTGGTGCATTTAAATAAAAGTCATTGGGTCCAAACGTCCGAGCACCGACTGGACGGGAGCGGCACATCCTATCGAGTGACCACGTGATTCTTGAGCCGAATACGCCCAAGTCAGTGTGAACCAGGTAGAAAAAAAAGAAAACTGGCGTCACCGATCTCTGCGGTCCGCTGCAGTCCTCCCTCACATAGTGCCGCCATACAATGCTTACTTAACATCTCAGACCACTGCGGATTCCATATATTGCCTAATCAATGCAGTAATCTATAACACTCAGGAGACAGAGATCAATAGATAACCCAGTGCTCACTTAAAGGGGTTATTTCCTTCTTCATAAATGGATATTATCAGATAGTGCTTGAAAATATAAGCAATTTTACCATTTACTGGTTATTAAAATTTTCAGCCGTTCTGGAAATATCAACACTTTTCTCCTGTTTACTGATCATCGCCTTGGAAACCGACTACTACTGCTAGACAGCCAGAGATGCACAGCTTTTGTACTGAGCTTGTAAGCACTGATTTATAGCTGACCAGGAACACTGGCGCGCGCTGTTTCCTCCAAAGCCCGGCCAGCATCAGCAGCACAGTGCTCACAAGCAAGAATGCAGAGGTGGTCGGTCTCCATGGCAATGAGCTGTAAACAAAAAAATAGTGTTCATATCGCAAGAATGGTTTCCTGCAAATGTTACTAAGTAAATTGCAAAACTGCTTGTTTTTACAAGAAGCATATCAGACAATACCCATCTATAAAGAAGGAATAACTCCTCAATGCCGCCATACAGTGCTCAAAGGGAATCTATTAGCGGAATTTCCACCCCCAAAAATATTTATAAGCGCAGGTAGCTCATTAACGGACAAGTCCAGCAATACATTTACATGCCCTATCTGTTCCTCCGTTACTGAGAAATTAGTGTTTGAATTAATATGCAAATGAGGGTGAAGAGCTATGGTAGATCTGAAGCCTCTGTCACTCCAGCTCTTTTCCCCGCCTTCTGTGTGGCTTCTCTGCGTGAAGTTATACAGCATAGAGGCTGTTAGTCAAGCAGAAGGAGGAGGTGGTGCTGGGTGGGGAATAGAGCTGGAATGACGGAGGCTTCAGATCTACCATAGCTCTTCAACCTCATTTGCATATCAGTTCAAACACTAATTTCTCAGTAACGGAGGAACAGACTGTCCATGTAAACGTATTGCTGGACTTGTCCTTTAAAGAGCTACATAAAAAGATCTTCCACACATACAGTACAATAAATATGCACATGCTGTACACACATACACACATGCATGGATATATATATATTGAGGAAGTCCTGGTCCTGACCTACTGGCTGGGGACCACAGGTCAGGAGGGTAGGTCCATGTTTTGATCACCCACCTACTTTATTACCATATGGGCCAGTATGGAGGTCAAAGACCCATAGACCCAACATCCTTGCTGCTTCTGGACCAGTTTTGGACCAGTAGAACTCCAAGCACGAAGGCTTTAGATGGGATATATTGTTGTAAAGACCTAACTCAACTAGAAAATATGCCTCAAACTTCTCACAGTGATTTCCGAGGATCATGGAGGAGAACAGGTTAAGACAACGGATCCAAAATACAGAAGCTAAGAGAGGACAATGGTTATCAAAAATGGTCCAAACTTATGGCTTGGAGTGAAGAACTATTCAAAGACCAAGTAATATTTCTCCACCACTTTAAGTCCTCTAAAGTGTTCCTCTAGTTTGTTTATCTTAAGGGGGACCTCTGTTTTATTTTCTCACCGCATGGGAAGATGAAGTCAACTTTGATGATGTCAACCAAGTTCCTCTACCTAACTTCTTCATGGAAGCCATGATAGCTACATGGCATGTCTTTATGGTGTGTAAAAATCCTCCTGCAAATTTCATTAAGGACTAATTAAAAAAGAAAAAATGTCAACAGGTTGCAATATGTATCACAGCCACTAGGTGGCCCCATACAGATACATATAAAATAAACATCTCCTGATTAGTGTTGAGCGATACGATACTGCAAATATCGGGTATCGGCCGATATTGGCTGTATCGGGCTTTCGATTCTGAGTACCGATATTTTCGTCATATCGGATACCGGAATCGGGATGTCACTGTCAGTGTCCGTCGGTCGGGTCTGTCAGGAGTCAGCGGCACTTACCTGGCAGAAGATCTCCGGCGGTCACGTCCTGGACTGCTTCATGGCCGCCATCCTCTTCTCCCCGGCGGTCACATGCAGTTTCTCGCGATAACTGCAGTGACTGCTGGGTAATCCCGGCCGTAAAGCAGTCAGTCCGATGACGTCACCGCCGGGGAAGCAGGTAATCAGCTGTGCTGCGCCGGGATGACAGGCTCTGCCTGTCATTGCGATGTAGCAGAGCTGGATCGTCGTGGGACTGTCGTTACTATGGACTGCGTCGGACAGGTGGTATACTGTTGGTTTGTTTTTTTTCTTTTTTTACAGGAGATCGATGGCGTCGCAGGAATGAGAGAGTAATAAAAAAAATGAAAACTGTGTTGTCTCTTTTATTTCATTAAAATACTTTTTTCTTGCTTTGTCTTTTTTTTATGCATTTAATAACTTTGGGATTAATAATAGATCGGTGTCTTATTGACACCTCTCCATTATTAACCGGGCTTATTGTCACCGTGCAATCAACGGTGACATTAACCCCTTATTACCCCGCTTGCCACCGCTACAGGGCAGTGGGAAGAGCCGGGTAAAGTGCCACAATTGGCACATCTTTTGATGCGCCAAATGTGGGGCTGCTGTAGCCTGGTATTATCAGGCTGTTGAGGGCCAAAATCCATGGGCCTTGACAGTCTTTTAATACCAGGCCGCAGCAGTCTGCATTTTACTTGGCTGGTTAACAAAAATAGGGGGACCCCTACGCCGTTTTTTTTTCGAGGGGATCCTCTATTTTTGTTAACCAGCCAAGCTAAGCAGACTGCTGTGGCCTGGTATTATCAGGCTGGCAAGGTCCATGGATATTGGATCCTTA
Organism: Oophaga sylvatica; assembly: GCA_033576555.1. NCBI lineage: Eukaryota > Metazoa > Chordata > Amphibia > Anura > Dendrobatidae > Oophaga > Oophaga sylvatica. The sequence goes on from JARQOD010000002.1 coordinate 638,739,356, forward strand.
CCAGCCTGAAAAACCAGGCCTCAGCGGTCTGCTTCATCTGGCTGGTTAACAAAAATAGGGGGGACCCCACGCCAATTTTTTTCGAGGGGATCCCCTATTTTTGTTAATCAGCCAAGATATGCAGACTGCTGTGGCCTGGTATTATCAGGCTGGCAAGGTCCATGGATCTTGGCTCCTTAACAGCCTGAAAATCCAGGCCTCAGCGGTCTGCTTCATCTGGCTGGTTAACAAAAATAGGGGGGACCCCACGCCATTTTTTATTCGAAGGGAACCCCTATTTTTGTTAATCAGTTCCCTCTGACGTCACTGATGGTGTCCCTGGCTGACCTGAAGTGAAAGTGGAAAGCAATCAATTAAGCTTTCCACTTCCTCTCCTGTCAGCCAGGAGAGGAACTCATTCATTTGGGGGTTTACTGTGAGGCTGCAGCATTAGCTGCGGTCCCTGCAGTAAACATTAACCCTTTCTGAAGGATTACACCGTGGGACCTGACTGTACATCGGATTGGTAAGAATAATTTTGCTTTTTTATTTTATTTTTATTACAGGAAATGGTTTTTGCAGTCAAATAAAATATGGTCAAAAACTGTGATTATTTCATTAAAATGATTTTCAATTAAAGTGTGTGTGTTTTATTTTTATTTCATGCAATAGGATTAATAATTGATAGTTGTCTAATTGACAGCTCTCAATTATTAACCTGGCTTAAGGTCACCTTTCAATTGCAGTGTGGCTTTAACCCCTTATTAACCCATTCGCCACCGCTACAGGGCAATGGGAATAGACGGGCAAAGTGCCAGAAAGGGCGAATCTAATTATAGATTTGTCTTTTCTGGGGTGTCTGGGGGCAGATGTTAGTAGCCAGGGGGGGGGCAAAAATAATGGTCCCTCTCTGGGCTATTATTATCTGCCCCCATTCGCTGGCTTTGTCTGTCTGGTTGCGAAAATAGGGCGGGAGCCCACGCATTTTTTTTAAACAATTTTACACCTCATATATATTATATAATATATATACATGTCATTGAATTTGTGACACATATATATATATTTATATTTATAGTTCATACACTTCTACATAGTATAATAGCCGCTAATTCAATTGCCGGCTTTTGTGAAAATGCAGAACCCGACATGAAATGACACTTGGTGTACATAGGGTTAACCATGTCTTTTCATGTCCTTTGCTATCTGATTTGCACAAACAATTACATCAGTCTATGTGTGCAAAATTTCACACCTGTAGGGGTTAATTAAAGGTGTAAATTCGTAGCAAAAAAGTCCGTTTTTTTTTACAACAAATTTACACCTTTAATTAACCCCTACAGGTGTGAAATTTTGCACACATAGACTGATGTAATTGATTGTGCAAATCAGATAGCAAAGGACATGAAAGGACATGGTTAACCCTATGTACACCAAGTGTCATTTCATGTCGGGTGCTTCTGTCTTTTCACAGAAGCCGGCTTTACCCGGCAATTGAATCAGAGGATATTTTACTATGTAGAAGTGTATAAACTATACATATATGTATATATATATGTCACAATGACATGTATATATATATATATATATATATATATATATGTATTCTATGTGTGTATATTTAATGTTTACAAGGAAATAAAGGTTTTTTTTAGTTGCGATATTTTGTTCCCATAGACTTACATGGGACTTCCGGTATCGGAATCGGATATCGACGATATTTAGTGATATCGGCGATACCATTCCGATCCGATATTTTTAGATATCGAGCAGTATCGCTCAACACTACTGATAGAGTATCAAAAAGACGTTTTTTTCTTTTTTAATCTCAGGATTGGAAAGATAAGAAAGGAAACTTCTGCACATCTGTCTCCCAACTTCTAAAACGCATGTTTGCATAATAATTATTATTATTATTATTATCAGCTCCTCATATAATGCTTCTGCACTTATAAGCTCCTTAGTTTCTCTGCTCCTTTCAGAAATCAGATGATGCAACCAGCGGACATCTGGGCAGTTTTTTTTTCTTGTATTCCCACATAAGAGGTTAATGTCCAATGGCCACAAATAATTAAAATATACAAAACAACTCCGGCTCTGGACAACTGTTCAGATCGATACTCGCTGCCTCCTAATTAGTTCTCATAAATAGAGAGAAGAAATATTTCACTCCTTTGGGAACATGTACATTTCTATTTCTTGCATTTACCATTACATAGTCTCCAAGACAAATGATAAGTAGATAGTTAAATCGCCGGTAATCTCAGCCGTTCCACGTGATGATTATTAGACTGAAGTCTGACAACTGGAACAAGTTTTCTTGTAACATCGGCGGGGTTCCCATTGTCAGACTTCAGGCTAATAATTATCATCTAAAAAAAACTGCATAAAAGTGAATAACGCAATAGTTTCAGTGTACTGTCCCTAACTTTTCATAATAAGCATGAGCCTTGCACTATATTTCTCCATTATATGTCCTGTATCCTGCGTTTTTCACCGATTTTCCCTTCTGCAGGGTGTATTTCTGACTTTCATTTGTCACTGAGCTACTGGATGGAGACTAGTTGCTTTGATGTCTTCCATAGACAGCACACACACGCATGAGAAATTCCTGCTAACATTTCTCCATATAGTTCATGTTCAGAAGCAGCAGCAGCATAAAGGACAGTACTGAGTAGTGTAGCTGTGAATCCAGTTCCATGGATAAAGCAATGCTAACTAAAAAGCAATATCATGGAGGACATTATACAGCACTATGAGGCAGTTATGAATCCAGCTCTCAGGTAAGATAAAAACACTTACTAGAAAGCAGCAGTATGGAGGAAATTATGCAACACTAATGAGCAGTGTATCTGTGAATCTAGCTCTGGAGTGAGATCAAACAATTTAAAGTAACAGCATGTGGGACATTATATAGCACTATTGAGTAGTGTTAGAGTATCTGTTAATCAAGCTCTCTGGTGAGCTAAAACGCTAGAAAGCAGCATCAAGAAGTAAATTATACAACAAAAATGAGCAGTGTAGCTGTGAAGCCATCACTAAAGTAAGATAAAACATTTACTTTAAAGCAGCAGCATGTGGGACATTATACAGCACTATCGAGTAGTGTTAAGCTCTCAGATGAGCTGAAACGCTAGAAAGCAGCATCATGAAGTAAATTATACAACAACAATAAGCAGTGTAGCTGTGAATCCAGCACTGGAGTGAGCTCAAACACTTACTTTAAAGCAGCAGCATTTGGGACATTTTACTGCAGCATTGAGCAGTAAAGCTGTGAATCCTGCACTGGAGTAAAACTATGCACTTGCTATAAAGTATCAGCACTGATGAGAATGTCTCTCTCTTTGCTATTCCTTTTTCCCCTTCTCATGAAGTTTAAGATGCACTTTTAATCTGAACCATCAGTGAACTGGCAGACTTTCTCGTTTCAGTGGGATGGATATCAGCAGAATGATGAGTTCAAAAGATGAAGAGAAAAGAAGTGGCCATGTGGTACGCTGGTTAATATTCTCTCCTATAACTAAATGCCCATATATTTTGGAAAAATAAGTAAAAAGAATAAAAAATAAAAAGTTAGGAAAACAAATTAAAAATACATGATAATTTTAAGGGCTTTTCCAGGACTGAGATATTGATTGCCAATCCTTAGTAAATATCATCAATATCAGATCGGTCGGGGCCCAATACATTCTCCACCAACAATCATCTGAAATCTGCTGCTATAAGGAGCTGGTAAACCACAGCGCCACACACTGTGTAGTGGCTATGCTAGGGTACTGCAGCTTAGATCACTTTCACTTCACATCAATATTTCAGTCCCAGACCGCAATTGGAAACAATCAAACATCCATCCATTTGTCAAGAAACATGATTAAATATGACCCCTAAAAAATTGCTGCAAAAAAATGATTTTTTTTTCTGCATTTTCGCCAAAATAAAAATTATTTTTAAATTAAACGCCAATGCCTACCTTGCGCAACAAAAATGGTATCTACATGACGCATAGCATAGTCACATTAGATATGATACCAGAGGTGTATTTGGAACTTACTCCATTTTTACATAGGACTGCTAGCTGGTATTGAGGGGACCAATATAACTTTGGGTTTTAAACTACCACTTCCTTTCAATGCGAAAAGGGGCAAATGGTGGCATAAGACGATGCCAAATCGCCTAATAGACGTGAGAACAATCTAGAGAATGGGTGGATGGGCACAACTGGTGATGTCTGTCATCTGTGTTTGCTCACTGAGTCACCCAATCAGTCCAGTCACCGAAGAATTGAAGAAAACAAAGACCAAGCGAGTATTATTACTGCTACACAACAGAAGAGGATCCTTGAACTTCACACTTTCCAGTCCATGTGATAACTCTTCATATTACTCCGAGACGCCTTAGTGACTATGCGGCTCTTTTCATCAGATCTTATCAATACTTTGCCCTAAGAGACAATATTATCTTCAAAGCTTCAACATAAAAAGCAAATAAAAATAGTACTGCCAAACACTGCAATAATTAACTCCGCACTTTCAAATGACCCGAAGTTCATGGCATGGGCGCAGAAAGTATCAGCAGAAATGAATCTAAGGGGAATAACTAGAGACGCAGGATATTTTTCTTTGTGTTCTTTGAACCATTCATCTCGGAGTCTGGGAGTAGAACGGTGGAGTTTATTCTCGCTTTGTGCACAATCTTATGAAGTGGAACGCTCTGCTGAGAAAGATTGAGTAGATAAAACTTTCCCCGAACCTCTGTAATTCAAGAGATACCAAAATCTAATCTCACTCCACTACCCAAACGTCGCAAACTAACATCCTGTAAAAAAGGTAAGAACTTTATCTGCCGCGGTAGATTCAGCTTCACTGAGAAAAAAAAGTGTCTGTTTATTGTTACTTTGTATCAATATAAACAGGAAGTAAACAAGTAAACCAAGAGGAAAGTTGGCGCCCAACTCCGGGAGGCTCAACCTACTGATACTACTAAGAAAGTAAACCCAAATATAATTTTGCTTTTTGAGATGATCCTTCCCAAAGTCTGTAACAAGGTCAAACATTTAGTGGGTGTTTACTGGTGATGAACCTTCAAAAAAACTTTCAGGAAAAGTGGAGAAATCCTTAAAAAATGCCGCTATAGACGAAGATATTTTGTAAATGAATCCAAGGAGAAAATGCCAGCTTTTGATCTATGATAGGTGACCCCGGCTGTCAGGGTTGTGGTTTGGCAGATTGTAGGCTCAGTCAAATGGTCACTGAAGTTTTGCATAAATCAAAGTTACAATAAACTTTGCCAGAGAAACTTGCTTCTTTCTCCACTTATGAGCCACTTATTGTCCTTCCGCTGCCTTCTGAATTCACAGTTTATACTGAACAACTGCTGACACCTTTCTTGGTTAAAAGAAGACTGACTCAGTGAGAGTTACAGCTATCCCATGGAAGACTACGGAGAGGAGGATGAAAAAGGAGCAGCGTGAACGAGAGAGGAAAAGACATACAAAGACCGGTGCTGCTGTTAGTAACTGCTTATCTCACCCTAGTGCTGGATTCATAGCTATATTGCTCAGTATTGGTGTATAATGCCCGTCAAGCTGCTGTTCTCTAGTAAGTGTTTTATCTCACCCAGAGCTGGCACATACCTCTACTTCTAAGTACTGCTGTGTGATATTCTCCATAATGCTACTTTCCTGTAAGGGTTCACTGCTCGCTGCTAGATTCATACATATACAGTACAGACCAAAATTTTGGACACACCTTCTCATTTCAAGATGTTTCCGTATTTTCATGACTATGAAAATTGTCCATTCACACTGAAGCATCAAAACTATGAATTAACACATGTGGAATTATATACTTAACAAAAAAGTGTGAAACAACTGAAAATATGTCTTATATTCTAGGTTCTTCACCTTTTGCTTTGATGACTGCTTTGCACACTCTTGGCATTCTCTTGATGAGCTTCATGAGGTAGTCACAGGAATGATTTTAATTTCCGGTGACTAAGTCTTGAAGCTCATCAAGAGAATGCCAAGAGTGTGCAAAGCAGTCATCAAAGAAAAAGCTGGCTACTTTGAAGAACCTAGGCGCCCAGGCGCCCGTGGGCGCCCAGGTCTTTTTGGATTGATGAGTTCACCAGTGCTTTCATTCTTTCTCAGAATGTACCAAACTGTAGATTTTGCCACTCCTAAAGTTGTAGCAATTTCTCGGATGGGTTTTTTCTGTTTTTTGTAGCTTAAGGATAGCTTGTTTCACCTGCATGGTGTTATGTTACGGTAGCTGAGGAGTGCAGGTAAAAAAGGAAATACACCAGAGCAGTTGGAATCTATGGGATTGCAGTACCCTGACTAACCACCACAACTAGAGGCAGCCGTGGAGCGTTCCTACGATGGTCCTAGACGCCTCGTCACAGCCTGAGAAACTAACTACACCTAAAGATAGAAATAGGAAAGCTATCTGCCCCGGAGCAGAACCCCAAAGATAATAGAAAGCCCCCAAACATGTAATGGCGGTTAGACAAGAGGAAATACTGACACAGAAAGAAAATAGTATGAGCAAACGCTGGGGCCCAAACTATCTAAATAGAAAAGGACAGGAAGGGTACTTACTGCAATCCCAGAAAACCCTGAAAAACACCAACTCTACTAATTTCAAAATCACCTGAGATCACACGACCTCTACCACCTAAATTAGTTCTCTGGTGTAACAAAAACAGCAGCCACTGAAAAAACTGCAAAAAGCAAAAGTACAAAACACAGTGGCTGGACTAAACTGAGAGGGCAAAAGCCCCCGGAGGGGACCCAGAAGGCCCCCACAGAAGTGCAGGACAAAATGCAAAAATATAGCAAAAACACAAAATAAGAAATTGTCTTATCTGATAGCAGGAGATGCAGACACGACACAGCAGGCTACAAGGGAAACTGGAAAGAAGGATTCAGACCAGAACAATTGATCACCGGCAACCCTGATGGGAAAATGATTCCCTTAAATAAGACCAATCAGTAACACCTGATTCCCAATCCTCACTAGTACCGCTAGTAACCACCAGAGGGAGCCTCTGCTCAGAACTCATCTCAAACCCATTCACAACAGTACCCCCCCCTTGAGGAGGGGTCACCGAACCCTCATTTGAGCAACCAGGTCGGTCAGGATGAGTTCTATGATACGCACGGATAAGTCTCCTAGCATGGATGTCCGAAGCAAACACCCAAGAATTATCTTCCTGGCCATAACCTCTCCATTTAACCAAATACTGGAGTCTTCGTCTAGAAAAACGAGAATCCAATATTTTCTCAACCACATACTCCAGATTGCCCTCAACCAAAACAGGGTCAGGAGGCACAGCAGCAGGAACCACTGGCTCAACAAACCTCTTCAACAAGGACTTGTGGAACACGTTATGGATCTTAAATGTCCCTGGAAGAAGCAAACAAAAAGAAACAGGATTAATAATCTCCATGATCTTATAAGGTCCAATGAACCTAGGCTTAAATTTAGGAGATGCTACTCTCATAGGAATATTCTTTGAGGACAACCAGACCAAGTCCCCCACTTTAAACCGAGGACCATCAGTCCTATGCCGGTTAGCAAACCGCTGGGCCTTCTCCTGAGAGAGGGACAACCTCCCCACTACCTGGTCCCAAATCTGCTGCATACGCTCAACAACAGAGTCAACACCTGGACAGACAGAAGCCTCCGTCTGTCCTGAAGAAAATCGAGGGTGAAACCCAGAATTACAGAAAAACGGAGACATCAAAGTGGCAGAGCTAGCCCTATTATTAAGAGCAAACTCAGCCAAAGGCAAAAAAGAGACCCAGTCATCCTGATCAGCAGACACAAAGCATCTTAGATAAGTCTCCAATGTCTGGTTTGTTCTCTCAGTTTGACCATTGGTCTGAGGATGAAATGCCGAGGAGAAAGACAATTGAACACCCAGTTTAGAACAAAAAGTCCTCCAAAATCTGGAAACAAACTGGACTCCTCTGTCAGACACAATGTTCTCAGGAATGCCGTGTAAACGAACCACGTGCTGAAGGAACAACGGCACCAATTCAGAGGAGGAAGGCAACTTAGGTAATGGCACAAGATGTATCATTTTGGAAAACCTATCACAAATTACCCAGATGGTGGTCATTCTCTGAGAAACAGGAAGATCGGAAATGAAATCCATAGAGATATGGGTCCATGGTCTCTTGGGCACAGGCAATGGCATCAACAAACCACTAGAGCGAGAGCAAGGCTTGGAGCGAGAGCAAGTCCCGCAGGACTGCACAAATTCCCTGACATCGCGAGACAAGGTAGGCCACCAAAAGGACCGACTAACCAAGTCTCTGGTACCAAAAATTCCGGGATGCCCAGCCAATGCGGAACAATGAATCTCAGACATCACACTCTTTTTCCATTGGTCCGGGACAAACAATTTTCCAACAGGGCAGCGCTCGGGCCTATCCTCCTGACACCCCTCCAGAGCAAGTCTCAAATTAGGCGAGATGGCGGAAAGAACTACACCCTCCTTCAAAATAACAGAGGGATCAGATAGCTCAGGAGAGTCCGCAAGGAAACTCCTCGAGAGGGCATCCGCCTTAACATTCTTAGTGCCAGGAAGAAAGGAAACCACAAAATTAAAACGTGTGAAAAACAAGGCCCACCTGGCCTGTCTAGGATTGAGTCGCTTGGCAGATTCCAGATAGACCAGATTCTTATGGTCCGTAAGGACCACCACCTGATGTTTGGCTCCCTCCAGCCAATGTCTCCACTCTTCAAAAGCCCACTTCATGGCCAATAACTCCCGATTACCCACGTCATAATTACGTTCAGTAGGAGAAAATTTTCGAGAGAAAAAGGCACAAGGGTTACTTTTAGAGGTCTCTGGATCTTTTTGGGACAAAACGGCACCTGCCCCAATTTCAGAGGCATCAACCTCCACCTGAAATGGCAGAGAAACATCAGGCTGCCGTAGAACAGGAGCAGAAGTGAATCTCTGCTTAAGTTCCTGAAACGCAGAGACTGCCTCAGGAGGCCAATTCACCACATCAGAACCCTTTCTGGTCAAATCAGTTAATGGTTTAACAATAACAGAGAAATTACCAATAAATTTACGATAAAAATTGGCAAAACCCAAAAATCTCTGAAGAGCCTTTAATGAAGTAGGTTGGACCCAATCACAGATGGCCTGAACCTTGACCGGGTCCATTTCAATAACAGATGGGGACAAAATGAATCCCAGAAATGAGATCTTCTGTACGCCAAAAAGACACTTTGATCCCTTCACATACAGAGCATTCTCTCTCAAAATCTGGAATACAGTTCGAACATGTTTCACATGAGAGTCCCAGTCATTAGAAAAAATCAAGATATCATCCAAATAAACAATCAGAAACTTGTCCACAAAATCCCTGAAAATGTCATTCATGAAGGACTGGAAGACGGAAGGAGCATTAGTGAGCCCAAAGGGCATCACAAGGTACTCAAAATGCCCTTCAGGGGTGTTAAATGCCGTCTTCCATTCATCCCCGTGCTTAATGCGAATAAGGTTATACGCCCCCTGAGGTCAAGCTTGGTAAACCAAGTAGCGTTTTTCACCCTGGAAAACAGGTCAGAAATCAAGGGTAACGGGTATTGATATTTCACAGTAATATTGTTCAAGAGACGATAATCAATACACGGCCTTAATGAACCATCTTTTTTGGCCACAAAGAAAAAACCGGCACCTAAGGGTGAAGAGGATGGTCTGATATGACCCTTCTCCAATGATTCCTTGATATAAGACCGCATAGCGTCATGTTCAGGTACAGACAAGTTAAAAAGGCGACCCTTAGGGAATTTACTGCCTGGCACTAATTCAATAGCGCAGTCATAGCTCCTATGGGGAGGTAAGGATGCAGATTTACTTTCGCTAAACACATCAGAAAAATCAAACAAAAAGTCAGGAACATCCTCAGCCTGGGGGGAGGCAGAAAAAACAGGAGTGTTGGTATTAACACATTGGCAGCCCCAACTGGTTACAGACACAGATTTCCAATCCAAAACAGGATTATGAGACTGTAACCAAGGGAAACCCAGTACGATAATGTCATGCAGATTATATAGAACCAAAAATTTGCAGCACTCCTGGTGATCAGGTTCAACCCTCATTATCACCTGAGTAGAAAACTGGGGTTTATTCTCAGCCAAAGGGGTAGAATCGATCCCCAGTAGGGGAATAGACTTCTGTAGGGGTATCAAGGGAAATCCACAACGTTTAGCAAAATCATAATCCATCAGGTTAATAGCTGCTCCAGAATCAACGAAAGCCTGAGCAGAAAATGAGGACAGAGAGCATATCAGAGTGACAGTTAATAAAAACTTAGTCTGAACACTACCCAAGACAACCGAGCGTGCAAAACGTCTTCCCCGCTTAGGGCAGACTGAAATAGCATGAGAGGCATCACCACAGTAGAAACATAACCAATTGCGCTTTCGAAACTCATGACGCTGTGCCCCAGACACCACTCCATCACACTGCATGGGCTCAGCAGCTGGCTCACAAGGCAACACCACTCCACGCATACTTCTCCGCTCACGCAAACGTCTGTCAATTTGAATCGCTAATGACATAGAATCATTGAGACCAGAGGGGACAGGGAATCCCACCATAACATCCTTTACATTATCCGACAGACCCTTCCGGAAAAGGGCCGCCAAAGCGTCGTCATTCCATTTGGTCAGGACTGCCCACCTACGGAATCTCTGACAGTATAACTCAGCGTCATCAAGCCCCTGATTTAATGCCAACAAGGCTTTTTCAGCTTGATCAGTGACATTAGGCTCATCGTACAATAACCCCAAAGCCTGAAAAAATGCATCAACATCACTCAAAACAGGATCCCCAGGTGTGAGGGAAAAAGCCCAATCCTGAGGATCGCCGCGCAGGAGAGAGATGACAATTTGAACCTGCTGCGCTGCGTTTCCTGAGGACTTAGATTTTAAGGCAAGAAACAATTTACAATTATTTTTGAAATTCTGAAACTTAGCTCGATCCCCTAAAAACAAATCTGGCATGGGGATCCTAGGTTCCACAACAGGCAACCTAGCAAGATATGCAGCAATACTCCGAACCTCAGTGGCAAGCTGATCCACACGGCCAGACAACTGTGCAAACTCCATTGGGAGAAAAGATCCTCCCCAGCACCCAGAGATACAGAGGGAAAAAAAAAAAAAAAAAATGCAACAAACAGAAAAATATCTCTGACAACTTTTCTTCCTTCAAAATATTTTTTCCCTTCTGTGAGTACCATACAATTTTTATGGCCGGTGATACTGTTATGTTACGGTAGCTGAGGAGTGCAGGTAAAAAAGGAAATACACCAGAGCAGTTGGAATCTATGGGATTGCAGTACCCTGACTAACCACCACAACTAGAGGCAGCCGTGGAGCGTTCCTACGATGGTCCTAGACGCCTCGTCACAGCCTGAGAAACTAACTACACCTAAAGATAGAAATAGGAAAGCTATCTGCCCCGGAGCAGAACCCCAAAGATAATAGAAAGCCCCCAAACATGTAATGGCGGTTAGACAAGAGGAAATACTGACACAGAAAGAAAATAGTATGAGCAAACGCTGGGGCCCAAACTATCTAAATAGAAAAGGACAGGAAGGGTACTTACTGCAATCCCAGAAAACCCTGAAAAACACCAACTCTACTAATTTCAAAATCACCTGAGATCACACGACCTCTACCACCTAAATTAGTTCTCTGGTGTAACAAAAACAGCAGCCACTGAAAAAACTGCAAAAAGCAAAAGTACAAAACACAGTGGCTGGACTAAACTGAGAGGGCAAAAGCCCCCGGAGGGGACCCAGAAGGCCCCCACAGAAGTGCAGGACAAAATGCAAAAATATAGCAAAAACACAAATAAGAAATTGTCTTATCTGATAGCAGGAGATGCAGACACGACACAGCAGGCTACAAGGGAAACTGGAAAGAAGGATTCAGACCAGAACAATTGATCACCGGCAACCCTGATGGGAAAATGATTCCCTTAAATAAGACCAATCAGTAACACCTGATTCCCAATCCTCACTAGTACCGCTAGTAACCACCAGAGGGAGCCTCTGCTCAGAACTCATCTCAAACCCATTCACAACACATGGAGAGCTCCTTTGACCGCATGTTTCCTTCACAGCTAAACCTTCCAAATGCAAACACCACACCTCAAATCAACACCAGCCCTTTTATCTGCTTAATTGAGAATGATATAATGAAGGGATTGCCCACACCTGTCCATGAAATAGCCTTGGAGTCAATTGTCCAATTACTTTTGGTCCCTTTAAAAACAGGGTGGCACATGTTAAGGAGCTGAAACTCCTAAACCCTTCATCCAATTTTAATGTGGATACCCTCAAATGAAAGCTGAAAGTCTGAACTTCAACTGCATCTGATTTGTTTTGTTTCAAATTCATTGTGGTAATGTCTAGAACCAAAATTAGATAAATGTTGTCTCTGTCCAAATATTTATGGACCTAACTGTATATATATATATATATACTTTAGTGTGCCCTGGGTGTAACCAAAGTACTGCCACCATGTGTTTGTATGACCACATGACACACTAAGACATTTATATATGTGGATCCACGGGGGGAGGACCTGGCAGCTAATTGTAAAGCATGGTGTGGTGTTGTTGTGGGAGAATGTTTCACCAACCACTCCACCAGTGTTGCAGACAGCGGCCCCTGCTACACTAACCTGTGCGCTTGGATCAGTGTCTCCTGCAGAGAGCGACTCGTGCTACAATGAGTGTATTGCAAAGGTTATTTATTTGTGTATAGCAGATCTGCATTATATATACCGTATATGTATCATTCTTAATCCCAGGACAGATCTATGATGGCAATTCTAACATGGCAATAATTTCTTCTTGTACTACCTCTACTGACCACTGGGAGTGCAGTTACAGGATACCACATTCATCAGCAGCACAATCTCCTCTGCATCAAGCAGAGCGATAGTTTCAGGCGCCACCTAGTGGTAAGAATCCTAGGTGCAGTCATTTGTGATTTCTGATCGTTTGTGTTTCTTCACCATGCAAAAACAAAAAAGAAAGACGCCCCAAGGACAACGTGTTCTTCCTTTGATTTGCATGCGGCGGGATCAAATTGCAAGCCGCGTGACCTCTGGCTATGTAGTATAAAGTGCATGCGGTAGTAATGTCTGTGATGAATAATTCTAGTAGTTATATTGATCTTTGGCAAATGTGGATAAAATGCGACTGATGATGATTTTCTAGAATGTTTTTGGATCTTTTAAGTTGTGAAATTGCCAATAGCAGATGGTGCAGCAGCCAGATAGGGCCATACTGGTGTGTGAGCCGAGTGATGGTTAACCCCTGCGTGCCAGGACAGATGGCTGAAGGTGTCGGGTGGTGGAGGCTTCGATTTACCATTTGGGAATTTTTTTTAAGTCACTTTTCTTTTTTGTTTTGTTGTAGTCGATGACTTTTTTTGTGTCAAATTTAGCAAAATGGCTCATGCTAATCAAGAATTTTGTGCAAAATAAAATGCTCTTTATTTTTGTGTTTGCAACTTTTTTAGTGCAAAAAGGCGCTTGCTCCGCCAGAAAGTGTTAAAAAATGCTCCAAAGTTTTCAGGGGCACAGAAAATCACTCCGGTGAGGACTGAAATTGATTTATGACACTTTATGAATACATTGTACATGAAGAATTAGGTGAAAACATTTGGAAAACCCAAACTTTTCCCATAGTGGCAGAAAAATAATAGAAAAATTAAATCACAAAAAAGAAATAAATACAAGATGCGCAAATGGAAAGATGAATATCAGGGGCAAATGCAGCAATGAATGACAGTGGCCCCTAACTTATTGGGCCCTGGACAGCTGCATTGGTTTCTTTTCCTCTTTTCTGTGTATAGATAACAGATCCCATAGCAAAATAGTGAAAAGGAAAGATCAGACGAGACCCCATGTGAGGGCGCTGGGGTCTGCCATCCAGGACAGAAGTTGGGTCACACTTCTGTATCCACTCGAGAAACATGAAGAACTGATACAAATAAAGCCGGAGCGTAGAAGGAGGAGAAACCGATTGTGAAGCCGCCAACACTATGGAGACAATGGAGAGATACTGTATATACACGCGGCACCGTCCTACCATTATGTACTGGCAGGAATGACGACTGTCACATCTTGTGGCATATGAGATGCGACTGGGAGAGAGTCGTTCTGGAGGAGCGCAATTACTGGCAAACATGAAAATATGAAACTTTGGAACTTTTTAAAACTTATTTCCATTCCCGAGAGCGGAGGGATTGGATTTTTGATTCTATGTTGTACAGCTCGTTATCTAGGTTACCGGCCACCCTATAGTCTCAGACGGGCAGGTTACCTAGTTAAGGGGCGTTTGCCCATTGCAGAGTCTATGGCACCACTCGGAGGCAGGATCGCTGGATCCAACCTGCCTCGGTGCCTCCGTGCTCCTCTGATGATGCCCCCACAAGCTGCATGGGAAAGTGCTCATTTCAGATCAAAGTATGACCACCGGCCCAAAATGTCAGTCTCCTCTCCTGAAGAAAAGGAGAGAGCACTCTTCACTTGACTGAGAATGGAGTAATAGACGGTGGTCGCGATTGTGACCGTTGTACACAAAAAAGCTACGTTTTGGCAAAGTAAGAGTTGGTTTGGTTTTCTCAACTTGAAAGTTCTTCCAAACGGAAGGTTTAATAAACTTTATGGATCCATAAAGGATCGAGGTAGGAGGAGTAGTTTGCCACCGATAAAGGTGAATAAAGGGGTTGTCCAATGAAGAAGTGAAAGAAGCTTTACAAAATAGGAAACCATGGCAAGAACTGGCCAAGAGTCGGACATGACGCATGAGAATCCGGTGAGGACGGTAAGTGTTAGGACCCCGTCGATCTACAAGTTCATGCCTATCCTGTGGATACATGATAATTTACCTTCACTGGACACCTCCTTTATTGTTTAGGAACGAGAGTAGGCTGCATTCACTCACGATTCATTGACTAGCGCCGTTCTTCAGGTCTGAACTTTACAGCCTTGAAGTCTATAAAGTTCGGTCCGCGGCCGCTCCTTGCATCCGTTCCATACTCAGGCCTCAACATGCGGATGTGTGAATCGCCAGAGTTGTGCCTGTAAGGTCGGAATGTCAAATGAGAAAATTTTCGAAAAGAGACGTCCAAGATTCATTCAATTGGAGGAATTGTTCGAGGCTCCACCTGAGGGCTCGAGGATGTGACTGATTTCCTCGTGCTAGTGCTATCCGTAGCACTCATTCCTGGGATATTTGGGGGGTTGTGCACACATCTGATTTTTTCTAGGACAGATTAGTGCACAGAAAAAAAAAATCGTCAGACGTCCGATTTTGATCTCAGTGTCAATGGATGGACATCCGATTTTCATGGACTGTCAGAAAGGAGAAGGTGGAGAATCCGATCACTTTTTTTCTCCACGTCGGTGAAAAACTGAAGCCACTCGGATCAGAATAATTGAACCATTTTTATCTCAGATGCGGACAAGTTGGTGGTAGGACCATAACCTACTAGCTCTGTACAATTTCCTACCACATGTGAGATGTCTCCACATCCTGCAAACATCATTGTGGCTGAGGCCAGCAGGCAGGGCCGACGTCAGCTCCCGGCATACCCGGCAAGTGCCGGGGGCCCGGGGCCCTGAGTAGGCGGGGGCCCACACGCCGTCGGGCACCCCGGCGCCCGTTAGCGATGCCAGCGCCCCACTGGGCCCCCCCTGCATGCTCAGGGCCCCGGCAGCAGCCGGCGCAATACTTACCTCTCCCCGTGCCTCCGCTAACGCAGCTATGGGCTCCAGGGGGCGCCTGCGCCGGCGCATCCTCTCTCACAGCAGCGCCACTGAATGACATCATCATTCAGCGGCCGGCTGTGGCAGAGAGGGCGCGGACGCCGGACAGGTGAGGTGTGTGTGTGTGTGCCTGCGTGTGTGTATGTGAGAGAGTGCTGGGTGCTGTATGTGTGATGGTGGGGAGGCGATGATGATGATGATGGGGAGGCAATGATAATGGGAAGGCAATGATGATGATATTAATGGGGAGGCAATGATAATGATGATGATTGGGAGGCAATGATAATGGGGATGCAATGATGATGATGATATTAATGGGGAGGCAATGATGATGATGATATTAATGGGGAGGCAATGATGATGATGATAATGGGGAGGCAATGATAATGGGAAGGCGATGATGATGATGATATTAATAGGGAGGCAATGATAATGATGATGATGGGGAGGAAATGATAATGGTAAGGCAATGATGATGATGATATTAATGGGGAGGCAATGATGATGATGATATTAATGGGGAGGCAATGATGATGATGATGATGATGATGGGGAGGCAATGATAATGGGGAGGCAATAATGATGATGATGGGGAGACAATGATAATGGGGAGGCAATGATGATGATGATGGGGAGGCAATGATAATGGGGAGGCAATGATGATGATGTTGGGGAGACAATGATAATGGGGAGGCAATGATGATGATGATGGGGAGGCAATGATGATGATGGGCAGGCGAATGGATGATGATGGGGAGGCAATGATGATGATAATGGGCAGGCAATGATGATGATAATGGAGGGAGTTATCTTCCACAGCGCCCTTTCCCGAGCCGTAACAGTGCGGAATGCAGTACAGTGTAGAGGAGAGCTCCATATTTTGTATGGAGCATTATATGTGGTCCAGTATTCTGTATGGAGCATTATATTGGGTCCAGTATTCTGTATGGAGCATTATATGTGGTCCAGTATCCTGTATGGAGCATTATATGTGGTTCAGTATTGGCTTATATGGGTCAGTATTCGTAGGAGCATTATATGGGGGATGGAGGGGTGACATCCTGCATGGGGTATTATATGGGTGATGAGGGGGAGACTATGTGGTGCCCATAATATTGTATGGAGGACTGTACTGTCCAGTCTGTTCTGTGCGCTGTGAGGATTTGGCGGTTTTTGAGCTATTGTAAATTTACAATAGATATCACTCATGTAATGGAAGAAGTGAAGTGTTTGGCATTGTACTGTACTCATATTTCTCTGCTGTATCTGTGCATCATGAATCGTGGTCTGTGTTAAAGGGGCCCACTGAGGCTCTTTCGCCCGGGGCCCATAAAAACCTGGAGCCGGCCCTGCCAGCAGGGTACAGTAATTCTGCAGCCTTGAATCAATGAGACAGAAAAAAGAAACATTTTGGAACAATATTGTTGCAAAGAACATTTTTTTTAATTTTTTTTTAGATTTCAGTTCAACCTTTACTAATTAACCAAATGAAACAACTCTGAAGGACTTTGCTCACATAATTAGCAGACTTGTTACACAAAGATGCATCCTATTCATGAGAGGTGTGAATGGATACCTACAATGCGTCTGGAAACATATGAACTGAATGTACATCGCTAATGGCGGAGAATAATGATCCTGTGCCCTTGTGTCTGCACTGCGGAATATTAACCCTTTAGACACTTTTTGGTGACGTTTCTTGCTGTGAAAGATAAAGGAGGGCGGACGTGACTTCCATTACAACCTTTTTACATCTAGTAATGCAGCAGAGATTGCAAAAAGGGAAACATCCCTGCAAAACTGACAACTTTATATTTCATAAATCTAGGTGCCAACTCACGCAGAAAATTATCAGTCACATTGGATGACGCTCATCTTTTCCAAAATCAGATCCTCGGGGCGGTTCACGAACATGCAAACAGGAAGTGGAACTTTAGCCAATAGAAGCAGAGCAGGAAATGGTGTCATACGGGAGGAGTCATTTTAACAATTTCTACAGTAATATGGAGATGTAAAAACAGCATTGCTCTGCTCCTGTTCAGTATTTTGCTACTTCTTTTAACCACTTCAGGTTGGAATTAAATAATTTCAGGAAGAAATATGGAAAAGACGCCAATGGTGGAGATGCTTCGAAAATTATGGAAAACCGCCGGTGGAGCCACTTCAAGAAAAGAAGCGTTAGATGCAGATGCAACCGCCAGTGTTTTCTGTTTTTTTCTGGAAGTGTCTCTGCCGGCGTTTTTGCCGCTGTTGCTTTGCTTCCGTCAAGCTTTTATTTCTATTAATTAAGAGATTAATTAAGAGAGCGGGCAACTTCAAATTGGAAGAATGAACATGATATTTCTTTTAAAATTCTGTATCCTGATGTGGTTAAAAGAAGTAAAAAAATATGAAAACTGTGCACAGCAGGGCCGTTTTGACATTGCTGTGCATATTTTTTAAAGACGGCATCTCTTTCAGACAGATTCCAGGCAGAATCCACCTATAAAATCAGCAAAAAACACTGAAAAAATGGACATAATTCACAGCTAAGGAAAATTAATAACGGCTTATACTGCGTTCAGCATGAGGAGAGCAGGCGGTTTCCGTTCAGAAGCCTCTAGAAGAATGAACAAAATACTTCTCCGAAACCTGAAGAGGTTAAAATAGGTAAAAGCCTGATCATGTGCACAGCAGTTGTTTTTCTATACACATGACATGCCTTTGATCCATTTTTTTAAAATTTTCTTCAGTGTTTTCTGAAGGTTCTTTCTGGACCACTAGGAGCAGTAAGCGATATTACAAAAATACATCACCACAACCACATCAGATTCACAGAACATCTCATCACCAAGCCACCCAACAGATCATCAAACAAATACAAACATCACCACAACCACCATCCAGTTACAAGCACATCAATCATCACCAGAGCCACCATACAGTACCAACAAATACAATCACCACAACCACCATCATCAGTTACAGACGACATTACCCCACCAGAAGCTCCACCAACAGTACACAAAATATAACTCATCAGCACACACATACCAAACCATCAGTACAGACATTCATCACCAGAGCCACCAACAGTACAAAAATACATCACCACAACCACCATCAGTACAGACATTCATCACCAGAGCCACCAACAGTACAAAAATACATCACCACAACCACCATCAGTACAGACATTCATCACCAGAGCCACCAACAGTACAAAAATACAACACCAAAGCCGTCATCATTACAGAAATACAGAATCACAATATCCAATTTTTCAAGAGATTTTTTTTCCTTCCATCTGTGCCTAATTTGGAGAAGTTTCCTTCCGGATCTATTTTGATGTCACATACGGTTCCTTTTTTCAAAACCTCTTTAGGAAAAAAAATGAATAGAAGAGTTGGAAGAGTTTTTCAAGTCTTTATAAAGTGGTTTTAAGTAGGAATTTGAGGAGGATCCACTTAATAAAAAAACACAGTGTGAACACAGCCTTAGGACCAGAATGTAGGAACGCGTAAAGTTCTTCCATATATTGACCCTTGAGATGGATGTGATATTATGTACACCGGTCCATGACAAACTTTTATCCATTCCTATGAAAAAAGAAAGAATGATCTAAAACCTTATCCAGTTTGAAGGCTCCTTGACACGGGATCCATCAGAGCAGAAGACGAGGGCGGTGGACGTGATGGATCCTTCCTTTTTTTATATTATACTCATCGAACCAGACCCCCACAATTAACAGCGATCAGAGAAGCCCAAGCCTCATCCATTCTTCTGCCCCGGGGAGTGAATTGTGCGAGGAGACGTCTTATTTTTATATGTCTTGTCTTACGCTATTTTCCAGAAACGCATAACGGCATAAAAATCTAATGGCGTTATTTATCAAGACAACGGCGCTCTGCCTCAAACTGCGCCATCCCTTTCCCCTCGGCTTCTTTTATGAATAGCTCCGGATTCCTGAAAGCTGATTTCTACAAGTAGCGATGAAAATGAGTTAATCATAACAGCACCTTTCCATCAAGATATTCTCTGCTCTCGACACCCGTAGTAGACGGCGCCTTCGAGATTCATGGCGATGGGTAACCGGTACGACAGACGAACCGGCCCAAGAAGCTGCAGTGTCCGTGAACGCCTCTCAAGACAAAGTCTCGCCACCCAGGACAATCCCCGGACACATTACTACCTGCAACGCCATTACTGGGCAGCGACATCATAGCTTCAAGAATAAGGAACCCGCCATGCAATCGGGATAGTATATGGCAGGAGGAGACGATCAGAACGATGCAGACTTTTATGGTCAAAGTTTTGGTAAAATGTTCATTTCATTCATTGAAATCCCTGGCGTTTGCATGTGTATGAGTTCAGTGGGCGGGCCTATTAAGTGATTGACAGCCCTCCCTGTAACATTGTGGATGCAGAGAAAGCTGTCAATCACTGAGTAGGATCGTCCCCTAGAAACATCAGGGATCTCAATGAAGAAAATACAAGTTTTACGGGATTTTTTTTCCACCAAACCCGCATATCATTCTCCTCTATACAGTCATGGCCAAAAGTTTTGAGAATGACACAAATATTAATTTTTACAAAGTCTACTGCTTCACTTTTTCTAATGGCAATTTGCATATACTCCAGAATGTTATAAAGAGTGATCAGCTTAACAGCAATTACTTGCAAAGTCAATATTTGGCTAGAAAATGAACTTTATCTCCCAAAACACATTTCAACATCATTGCAGCCCTGCCTTAAAAGAACCAGCTAACCTCTTTTCAGTGATTGCTCCATTAACACAGGTGTGGGTGTTGATGAGGACATGGCTGGAGATCAATCTGTCATGATTAAGTAAGAATGACACCACTGGACACTTTAAAAGGTGGCTGGTGCTTGGCATCATTGTTTCTCTTCTGTTAACCATGGTTATCTCTAAAGAAACACGTGCAGTCATCATTGCAATGCACAAAAATGGCCTAACAGGGAAGAGTATCGCAGCTAGAAAGATTGCACCTCAGTCAACAATCTATCGCATCATCAAGAACTTCAAGGAGAGAGGTTCCATTGTTGCCAAAAAGGCTCCAGGGCGCCCAAGAAAGACCAGCAAGCGCCAGGACCGTCTCTTAAAAGTGTTTCAGCTGCGGGATCGGGCTACCAGCAGTGCAGAGCTTGCTCAGGAATGGCAGCAGGCAGGTGTGAGTGCATCTGCACGCACTGTGAGGCGGAGACTCTTGGAGCAAGGCCTGGTCTCAAGGAGGGCAGCAAAGAAGCCACTTCTCTCCAGAAAAAACATCATGGACAGACTGATATTCTGCAAAAGGTACAGGCAGTGGACTGCTGAGGACTGAGGTAAAGTTATTTTCTCTGATGAATCCCCTTTTCGACTGTTTGGGACATCAGGAAAACGCCTCATTCGGAGAAGACAAGGTGAGCGCTACCACCAGTCTTGTCTCATGCCAACTGTTAAGCATCCTGAAACCATTCATGTGTGGGGTTGCTTCTCAGCCAAGGGAATCGGCTCTCTCACAGTCTTGCCTAAAAACACAGCCATGAATAAAGAATGGTACCAGAATGTCCTCCAAGAGCAACTTCTCCCAACCCTCCAAGAGCAGTTTGGCGATCAACAATGCCTTTTCCAGCATGATGGAGCACCTTGCCATAAAGCAAAGGTGATAACTAAATGGCTCAGGGAACAAAACATAGAGATTTTGGGTCCATGGCCTGGAAACTCCCCAGATCTTAATCCCATTGAGAACTTGTGGTCAATCATCAAGAGACGGGTGGACAAGCAAAAACCTAAAAATTCTGACAAAATGAAAGCATTGATTGTGCAAGAATGGACTGCTATCAGTCAGGATTTGGTCCAGAAGTTGATTGAGAGCATGCCAGGGAGAATTGCAGAGGTCCTGAAGAAGAAGGGTCAACACTGCAAATATTGACTTGCTGCATTAACTCATTCTAACTGTCAATATAAGCTTTTGTTACTCATATGTTTGCAATTATTATATTTCTGTCTGTGATAAAAACATCTGTCAAACACACATAAAAACCAGAGGGCAGCAGATCATGTGAAAATATAATATTTGTGTCATTCTCAAAACTTTTGGCCATGACTGTACAATACTGTCCACAGATCGTACTGGATCTGCAACATGGTTCTCTTTAAATTCTGAAATCTATGAAATGACCTTAAAAAAAGCTTGTAAGTGCATGACATGAGGCCATCCTGTTGTGTTTTTCAAAGTGGAAAAATACTTGAAAAAGAGCATTTAAGATCCCCATCCACTCCAATTTCTACTGGATATATCATCAGCAGGGGCGTATACTAAGAAGAGACGGACACACCCCTGCTTAGTTGTATGAATCACTAATTCTACGCTGCTAAGTCCCTGCTCTATCTGGGATTGTGCACACGGCAGCTGGGGAGTTTTCCTTTTCGGAGCAGAAACTGAACAGAACTTACAAATTTTTCAGTTGTTTTGAGTTTTTCCTGGAGGATTTGGAGAGTTCCTGCTCAGTTTCCACTCCAAAAAAAATCCTTAAAAATCTCCCTGTGTGCACACAAAGCCCAAAAAGGGTCATATTACCACTTAAAGGAATTCTGTTTGTAAAGGTTTTTTTTTTCTTATTTTTGTAACTGTTGCAAAAAAACTTTACAGCATTGCAACAATAAATAAAACTGTGGCAAATAACAAACAAATAAAAAAAAGAAAAAGCCTCACGTACAATCTAAGGGCACGTTAGCAGCGTTCCTGTGACATCTAAGCAGATTTTTGCTGGAAGTCAGTATATAAATTATGATGAGGTCGACATTTGCTGCAGTTTGGTTTGCGGGTTTTGAATTGCAATTTTTCACAATATGTAGCAACGTTCACTTGTGTAGCGATTCTACAGTAAAGTGAATCATGCGGCGGCTGCAGCTTTAGCGTAGCGCTCCACATATAGACTTTATTCACACAAAGCAGCGTGTTACCTCTTCATATGGCCCTTGCAACAACTGGAAGGCATTGCTCAGACTTTATTTTCAGAATTTTTGATATAACTTCAAGAAATATCAACACTACAACATTACTACAATATTCTACAAAAAATACAATGCAGCAAAAAACACATCTGTGCAAAAACACCTCTACAAAAAACACAAAACATCAAAAAAGTAAAAAAAAAAATCTGCACAAAAATAGCGAAAAGAACCTCTACAAAAACGCAAAACTTCCGCACAAGCAAATTAAAATCTCTACAGCAATGCAGTACAAGGACACCTGTTCAAATTATGCAAAAAAAAACTGCACAAGAAGGACAACAACAAAAACGTGACTTCAAAAATGCAAAAAAACTCTACAAAAAAAGAACAAAAACTGCACAAAAATAGAAAAAATTTATTAAAAAAATACAAAAACTTGTGTACAAAAATGCACTTAAAAATGCCATAAAACTGAATGTGTTTTTATATGTCTGATCTTGACCATATATTCATACTCAAAAGAAATTATATTGCTCTGTTATGTTGATGAGATCTATGCGCCATAAGGACATATAAGTTGCACCTCCTCCCCCATTAAGTATTAATATCTCCCATCTTGGGCCTCATCGTGGTATTTATTTTCCGCTTCCTAGTATATATGTCCCTTATCCTGGGCCCCATCCTGGTATATATGTCCCCTATCCTGGAAAATATGTCCCCCATCCTGGTATATATGTCCCACATCCTGGTATATATGTCCCCCATTCTGGCATATATGTCTCCCATCCTGGTATACACATCATTTATTCTGGGCTCCATCCTGGTTTATATGTCCCTCATCCTGGTATATATGTCCCCCCATTCTGATATATATGTCCCCCATCCTGGTATATATGTCCCCCATCTTGGTATATATGTCTCCCATCCTGGTATATATGTCCCCATCCTGGTATATATGTCCCCCATTCTGGTATATATGTCCCCCATCCTGGTATACATGTCCCCCATCTTGGTATATATGTCTCCCATCCTGGTATATATGTCCCCATCCTGGTATATATGTCCCCCATTCTGGTATATATGTCTCCCATCCTGGTATATATGTCCCCCTCCTGGTATATATGTCCCCATCCTGGTATATATGTCCCCCATCCTGGTATATATGTCCCCATCCTGGTATATATGTCCCCCATCCTGGTATATATGTCCCCCTCCTAGTATATATGTCTCCCATCCTGGTATATATGTCCCCATCCTGGTATATATGTCCCCCATCCTGGTATATATGTCCCCATCCTGGTATATATGTCTCCCATCCTGGTATATATGTCTCCCATCCTGGTATATATTTCCTTTATTCTGGGCCCCATCCTGGTATATATTGTATGTCCCCATCCTGGTATATATGTCCCCCATCCTGGTATATATGTCCCCCTCCTGGTATATATGTCCCCATCCTGGTATATATGTCCCCCTCCTGGTATATATGTCTCCCATCCTGGTATATATGTCCCCATCCTAGTATATATGCCCCCATCCTGGCACTCTGCTGATGCTCTTCTGAAGCTGGCAGCTGATTTCAGCGTGCAAGCAAAGGGAGCGCATGATGTCACTGCCTTACGCTGCCAGTTACTTGCACGTCAACCTCAGCTGCTGGCCTCTGATTGTCTGGCAGCGTGTATTGTAGCATACAGTCCAAGGATGCACATCCAGTTGAAGCTTACACTGTCATCGGCAGGCCCCTCACCCACACGGGCCTGAACTCTGTGACCACGATCGTCACCCTCCTGTATGCACCTCTATGGCATCCCTTCAATAAAAATTATATTACTTGAGCTCTTAGGCTATGTTCACACTCAGCGCTTTTGCAGAATTTTTTTCCTGCAGCCATAATTTGCTCTCTAGGCTGTAAAAACACTGCAGGGTTTGTTGCATTTTTCCAACGTTTTCTACCTGTGTTTTTTTTGTGTAATGTGTCTACAGTACATGTTTAATAAAGTTAGTTTTATTCATTTTTTTCTCACTGCTTTCCATGGGTGAATAACCTGCTGCAAAAATGCTGAAGAATTGACACGCCGCCGTTCTCAAATTCAGCTGGGAAAAAAACAAACAAACAAGAATGTGCAAGAGATTTATGACATCTACAGTAAGAAGAAGCTTCTGTTCTGCCGAAAAAAAGCAGCAAAAAAACGCTGCATGTGAACATCGCCGAGGGGAGCAGCAGGATGCGATAGAAAGTGTCACTATGCTGCATGATCCGGTGAATGGAGACAGGAGACGATTACAATGTGGCGGAGATCAGGCGTAATTAGCCATTCATGCGGCGGATATCATAAATCCGCCACTGATGCAGAGTGGAGCTGACAGGTCCACTCTGAGCGTCTCAAGTGCCCCCCGAAAACACAAAAAAACCTTTCTCTTCAGATGTGTGTCGACCCGCCACCACAATTGTGGGTTACCAGGGCAATGGGGTACTCAGAGCCGAGCCCGTAGAAGTCTATGGGGATTTTGTCACAGGTAGCTGTGGCTCGGTCTGTGGCCCGGGCGGTCTGGCGTATGTTGTTGTTGGAATATTTACAGGGGATAACTATATACAGTTCGTGACGCCACCTGTAGTATTCTGGTAATTAGTACCAGCGCTGCTGTAGATCTCTGAGGGGATGGTGAGGCAGCTAGATGACGGGTCCCCTACAGGTGGGACTCTTCCCTCAGGTCGGTAGTTAGGTAGGGATTGTGCAGGCATGCAGTAATAACTCAGTCTCACACAGTCAAAGTCTTTCCATACCTTTACTTGCAGAATGGTAAAGCAGGTCCCAGGGAGGCTGATGGGGTTGATGGAGGATGAGCTTTGAGGCAAACGGTTAAGCAAGTTAGGGGCCTCCTTTAACTCCAATGAAGCTGAGTACGACCAGCCTGAAGCGTAGTCCTCTCTATGATTCCAGCTTATCTTTAGCTGTTCTGCCCGATCAGTGTTGTGGTTGGAGCCTTTTTGTGAGAAAGATGATTTCCTATATTGTCGTGCACTGACTCACGGTCCTCACTTCCTCTGACCCCAGTTACGTACTGACTGTATGAGCTTATCCGCCGCGACCTAGGGTCCGGTAGATTTCTGGCTATCTTATCACCTTGCTTGAAACAAAGATGATTCTTCGGTCCCCAGTAACCGGTAGATTTGTGCAGGTATTCTTCACCTATAGCACTTCCTTGCTTTCTTCCACTTTTGCCCTTCGACTTGCTCAGTTCTCAGGAGATATTTCAGCCTGTCTCCAGTGGGGCACAGCTTTGACTAGGCTCGGGTACGTTAAAGTACCTATACTAGACTCCACAATTTTAAGCTGAAGATAGAGCAGAGTCCCTAAGACGTCTTGTCTCTCCTAAGTCTGGACACACTCTCCTCTCTGACTTCTCACTCTGAAGTCCGGACACTGACTAGACTAAATCTCTCCCTTCCACACCCCTACTGGGCGTGTTTGAAGGTACATGATGACATGAAGAACACTTAACCTTTACCTCTCCACTCATCCTCCTGGTATTGTGTACCAGGGCTACACATTCCCCCATGGTAAACGACAGCACTCCCGGGCTGTGGAATACAAAAGACAGAAAAATTTTGTTTATGCAATAACATTTGGAACAATAACATCTTCCCATCCGGGAGGTAAGAATACCTTAAACGTTACAAACTTTATAGAAAAATACAAGTAGTATCAAATAGTATTTTCAATAAATAGATATACAAGATACTTGTGAAGGACCCGCACCAAACCTTCAACGTGGGTCCTGGGTGGGCTGCAGGACATCCAAATGCAGACCTCACTCAGTGCCACACCACACGGGTTTTTGGTTCAGAGGTGAGTCAAGGTTTCATGTGAAACCATTAAGAAGGCACTTTAGTGCAACTATTTACAGGATACAGTTTTTGGGCTGGCTCAGTCCTCAGCCTCTGAGTCCATTGTAAACGAAGCTTGATAGGGAAAAACACATTTATATATATAGACTTTTCACAATATATTTACATCAATTCGTTATAATCACTGCTGATATCTAATGGGTAATTTCCCTTTTGTGACTCTCTCTGATCTACGTGGTGTAGTTTCAGGTATATCAATTTGCGATCTGTCTGCACTATGAAACGGTAAACCATAGAACTGCCTTAATCTTTCCATGGATCTGGCAAGCGTACTGATGGCTGGGCGGTGTGAGTCAGCTTCACCAGGAGATCCCATAGTATGGGGCACTGCTTCAGATGGTCCATCTTGAGGTTCTACAGGTTGAGGTGTTGCTGGAATGGGTAACTCCTGAGCGGGTTCAACTGGCACCACAGGCACAACTGGAGATAGAACGTCCTCTTGTGGCTTATAAAACTGCAACACTGGAATTATCACAGCATCTCCCAGTCGGGGCCAATCCGCAGGAAAATCTCCCAGATCTGTGTGTATAACCTCTTCCTTTTTCTCTCTTTGATTGAAGACAGGGTTCTTGTCGCAACGTTTCAAGGGTTCCGGACATAGTTTCAAATGGTCTCTAGACACAGTGGTTATTGTTTTTCCTCCGTCTTTACTGACGACACAAACTTTTCCGTTGTCGTACTTAGAATCTTGTATGACGTAGGGTTCTTGCTCCCACTGATTATCCAGTTTATGCATTTTCCTCTTTCTTTTTAATACTACCTCTCCAGGCATCAAAGGCTTGGCAGGAGCATTTCGGTTGTAGACATTTTCCTGTTTCTCCCGTGCCTTATTAAGACTTTCCTCTACACAGATTTGTACTCTTCTGTATTGCTCTTGCCGATTGACGTCCCAGTTTTCAACAGCGTCGTCTGCCTCCGGTTCTACCACTCCAAGTTCTAGATCCATTGGTAGTTTTCCAGGCCTTGCTCTCATAAGATAGGCTGGAGTGCAGTTAGTTGAGCTTACAGGTATATGGTTGTACAAATCAACCAAATCAGGTAGTAAATCCGGCCATCGATTCCTGTCTTCCAACGGTATGGATCTCAACAAGTCAAGGACAATATGGTTCATCTTTTCACAAAGACCGTTGGTTTGAGGGTGATATGGTGTCGTTCTTATTTTCTTGCACCCGTACATATGACAGAATTCCTTGAATAAATCGGCTTCGAAAGCAGGTCCCTGATCGGTTAAGACTTGCTCGGGATACCCATGCGGTCTACAAAAGCTTGCTTGAAAGGTCTTCGCGGCCGTCACTGCGGTCTGGTCTTTCACTGGAACGACTACCAGAAATCTGGAGTAATGGTCCACCATGGTCAAGGCGTATGAGTATCCAGATCTACTCGGCGACAGTTTGACGTGGTCCAGGGCCACAATCTCCAGGGGACGAGTCGTCCGGATAGGTTGCAGGGGGGCCTTCTGACTTCCGTAGTCCTTTCTTCTGAGACCACAGGGTCCACAGTTCCGACACCACCTCTCGATAGAACTGCGCATCCCTACCCAGTAGAACCGGCATCTCAACAGGGTCTCCAGCTTCCTCCAGCCAAAGTGTCCTGCTTGATCGTGGTACGCTTCCAACACCATTGGGACGTCTGTCTTTGGGACCACTATTTGCCAGACCATTTCATGGGTTCTGGGGTTGACGTATCTTCTGCACAACTTCTCACGGTACAGGAACAACCTGCTTCTCTCGTTCCACAGGAGCTTGGCGGGCATAGGTGCATCCTTTTCCAAAGAGGAGCCTTCTTGCTTTAACAACTCCTTGATGTGGCTGACCACTGGATCACTGTCCTGAGTCTCTTTCCAGCTGTGATGGGGTAAAGGATTTAATGTTGCACCATTTTGCTTTCTGTGGACTTGATGCTCGTGGACTACCCCATTTCGATGGAACGCGGGTAGCTCAATTTCTTCCAGGTCGTCCGATTCTTCTTCCGTGTCAGAGTCATGCGGCATTCGGGACAACGCATCAGCATTAGCATTCTTTCGACCTGCCCGGTACTTGATAGTAAACTGGTAATTGGACAACCGAGCCATCCATCGCTGCTCCATGGCGCCCAGCTTGGCGGTTTCCAGGTGCGTTAACGGGTTGTTGTCTGTGTACGCAGTGAACTTATTGGAGGCCAGATAGTGCTTAAATCTTTCAGTAATGGCCCAGACCAGCGCCAGAAACTCTAGCTTGAAGCTGCTATAATTTTCCGGATTCCTTTCAGTTGGCCTGAGTTTTCTGCTAGCATATGCGATGACTTTTTCTTGTCCATTCTGCTTCTGACTGAGAACGGCTCCCAACCCTTCATTACTGGCGTCGGTGTACAACAGGAACGGTTGGCTGTAATCAGGATAGGTTAAGATCTCATCACCTGTCAGGATCTCTTTCATCTTTTGGAATGCTTCAGCCTGTTCTTTACCCCAATTAAAGGGAGGGTTTCTGCTCTTTAAAGATTGTCCTACCAGGAGGTCCTGTAAAGGAGCTGCCTTCTTCGTGTAATCTTTCACGAATCTCCTATAGTAACCCGTTAGTCCCAGGAACTGTCGCACTTCCTTAAGGTTCTTCGGCTCCGGCCACTTCTGGATGGCAGTGACTTTCTCTGGGTCCGGCGCTACTCCTTCCGAACTGACGATGTGCCCCAAGTATTGTACCTTCTGCTTGAGTAGATGGCATTTTGAGGGTTTCAACTTCATCCCGTACCTGGACAGGGACTCAAACACTTCTGCCAGGTGCTTCAGATGGTCCTCATATGTCTTGGAATACACGATAACGTCGTCTAGGTATAGCAGCACGGTTTCAAAATTGAGATGTCCCAGACAGTTTTCCATCACTCTCTGAAATGTTCCTGGGGCACTACTGAGTCCAAACGGCATTCTGTCGAACTCACAGAGCCCCATTGGGGTGGTGAAAGCCGTTTTCTCACGATCCTCCTCAGCCACAGCCACTTGCCAGTATCCACTAGTCAGATCAAGGGTAGAAAAGTAGTTAGCCGTTTTCAGAGCAGCTAATGATTCCTCTATGCGTGGTAGCGGGTATGCATCCTTGTGTGTTATGCGGTTCACCTGCCTGTAATCCACACACATTCTCATACTACCATCTTTCTTTTTAACCAAAACTAGAGGGGCTGCCCAGGGACTACAACTATCCCTTATCACCCCAGCTTTCTTCATATCATTTAACATTTCTTTAGCTTTCTGATAGTGAGCTGGAGGTATGGGCCTATACCGCTCTTTGATGGGAGGATGATTGCCAGTAGGGATATGATGTTGTACTCCCTTAATGATCCCAAAATCAAGTGGATTTTTGCTAAACACCTGGGCGTACTCTTGCACCACCCGTAATACCCCTTGCTTCTGGTGAGCGGGAGTGGTGTCCGTCCCAACATGGAGCTGCTGACACCATTCCGCCACCTGAGTTGCTGGGTCATTGTCCTCCTCTATTTGACAGGAGTCTAAGGACTCAGCCGGGAGAATGGAATTATTGTCGACAGCATGAAGTTTAGCAATGGTTGCATAACGGGGTAAATTTACCTCATCATCTCCCCAATTGAGAAGCCGTACAGGTACTCTCCCATTCACCACTTCTACTACTCCTCTAGCAGTCATAAGTGTAGGTCTATGTTCTGAATGGTGGGGTTCTACTACAGCTTGGTAATTCTGTCCTCTCAGACCTATGGCTGCCCTGCACCAAATGATCATTTCACTCATTGGGGGTATCACAATAGGAACTGAGTCAGTGACCCGTACATTACCAATTTCGCCGTCGGTAAGCTTCGCTTGCTGCTGATACACCAGGGCCCGGATCTCTCTTTGGATGACTCCTCTCTGCCTTGGTCGGGCAATCTCAGCGAGCTGTTGGAGCAAGAACACTACTTCTTCCAAACAATTACCAATAACATTAGTACCCAATATTATATTTAGACCATTCTCCTCATTTACAGTCTTCACTACCAGAAGTCCCTGGTCTTTCAACTCCTCTCTACCCACCTTTACATCTACACATTTTGTTCCAAGTACTTCTACAGGAAGACCATTAGAAGCATACACGGTAAAGTCAAGGCTCGGGGGTTTAAGATCGTCCATTGACCAGTACTTGGTATATAGGGCATCAGGTATAAGAGTGACTTGAGACCCAGTGTCTAGCAATGCTGGAACAGCAATCCCATCTAAAATAATGGACAGGTAGGGTCGCCCGCCCACATACCTGCGGTTCCAGTCTAGGGGGCCTGACGGGTATTCTCCTGGGTGTTGGCCCTTGGACCCAGGTTCTGCCCGTTTAAAGGACACTGTGGAGACAAATGACCTTTTCGGTTGCAGCGAAAACAGACGATCTCTCGACGAGAAGGGTGTTGATCAGAGGTTGCTCCTGGGGGTGGCGTTGTCCTCCTCCGGGGGGGCGACGTCTTCTTTCTTCTCCGGTGCATCCACGGGACGTCTTCTGGGCAGTCCGCTAGCAAGATTTTTCCTTCCTCTTCTTTCCGCAGTTGCAGGGCACTCATAACAGCAGCCAGATTTTTAGTCAGCTGGCGCACCTCTGAGCGCAGACAGTCCAATTCACTAGGAGATGTCACCTGCGCTTTGGCTTCAGCCACTAGCGGGGAACAGGGGGTTACTGCCGGTTCCGGAGTGACTTCACCCTGATGATGTTGGGTGGCCACCTCAGGTTTGCCCAGGGGCCGCAGCCCTTTTATTGCCATGTCCTTTAGGGCATCAAAGGTAGCATCCGGATGATCTAAGGACCACCAATTTACAGTTCTGCGTTCCTCTGGGGATCTCAATCCCTGTATAAACTGTTCTTTCAACATTTTATTCTCATGGAGAGCATTTAAATTGTTAACTTGCTTGAGTGCTTTCAGGCTCCTTGCAATCGGCAAGCATAGTCCCGGATGCTGTCACCTGGCTGCTGTGAACAGTGATAGAAGGCCATCCGGAGATCCGTTTCTGTGCGGTCTTCAAATATGGCATTTAGTTTAAGGAAAATCGCAGATACCGACTCCAGATCAACGGTATCCCAAGTCTCCACTTCCCTCTCAGCAGCGCCAGTTAACTGCCCTATTAACACAGCAGCTTTTTGTTTCTCAGGCATGGAGTACATTTCCAATAGGCTGCTTAACTTCCGCTTGAAGCCTGATAATGTGCCTGGCTCACCGCTGTACTGGGGAAGCCATTTCGCCCCAGGCATATATGGAAGCGTTAGTGGCATGATCGGGACTACCGGACTAGGTGCTGGACCTGCGCCCCCATCTGGCGCTACAATACCAGACGGTGCGGGATTAAGCCCTCCGGCAGGGGCCGCACTGTCAGCCGGTTGTTGTGACATCTTAGCGCCCCCTTGGTTAAACGGAGCCTACCGGTTTCAGACGCTGCTATTTCACAGGCACCGCAGTGGGAACAGGACCTTCGTCGCAGGCGCTCTGATGTCAGAGCGTTCACTTCCTGTTGCAGGACCTGCCGCTCTATTTTGCGATGCAATTTGCTATGCGGATTGCAATGCAGATTGTGATGCAGTTTGCTATGCGGATTGCGATGCGGTTTGCGATGCAGATTGCTATGCAGTTTGCTATGCGGTTTGCGATGCAGATTGCTATGCAGTTCGCTATGCGGTTTGCGATGCAGATTGCTATGCAGTTTGCGATGCGGTTTGCGATGCGGTTTGCGACGCAGATTGCTATGCAGTTTGGGGTGCAGGTTGGGGGCGTGTCCAAGCAACAGCGCGCTTTTTCAGGTCCGCCCACCTTCTTCTCCAGCGCCTGAGGGCGCGAATATGGCGGCAAAATGGCGGATTTTAGCGCCAAACAACAGCAACAGTCTTTTTCGCCAAAACAGTTACATAGGCACGCAGGGCTCGCAATTCTGCGAGTTTCGTATCCTGTTCGTGACGCCAAAAATTTGTGTCGACCCGCCACCACAATTGTGGGTTACCAGGGCAATGGGGTACTCAGAGCCGAGCCCGTAGAAGTCTATGGGGATTTTGTCACAGGTAGCTGTGGCTCGGTCTGTGGCCCGGGCGGTCTGGCGTATGTTGTTGTTGGAATATTTACAGGGGATAACTATATACAGTTCGTGACGCCACCTGTAGTATTCTGGTAATTAGTACCAGCGCTGCTGTAGATCTCTGAGGGGATGGTGAGGCAGCTAGATGACGGGTCCCCTACAGGTGGGACTCTTCCCTCAGGTCGGTAGTTAGGTAGGGATTGTGCAGGCATGCAGTAATAACTCAGTCTCACACAGTCAAAGTCTTTCCATACCTTTACTTGCAGAATGGTAAAGCAGGTCCCAGGGAGGCTGATGGGGTTGATGGAGGATGAGCTTTGAGGCAAACGGTTAAGCAAGTTAGGGGCCTCCTTTAACTCCAATGAAGCTGAGTACGACCAGCCTGAAGCGTAGTCCCTCTCTATGATTCCAGCTTATCTTTAGCTGTTCTGCCCGATCAGTGTTGTGGTTGGAGCCTTTTTGTGAGAAAGATGATTTCCTATATTGTCGTGCACTGACTCACGGTCCTCACTTCCTCTGACCCCAGTTACGTACTGACTGTATGAGCTTATCCGCCGCGACCTAGGGTCCGGTAGATTTCTGGCTATCTTATCACCTTGCTTGAAACAAAGATGATTCTTCGGTCCCCAGTAACCGGTAGATTTGTGCAGGTATTCTTCACCTATAGCACTTCCTTGCTTTCTTCCACTTTTGCCCTTCGACTTGCTCAGTTCTCAGGAGATATTTCAGCCTGTCTCCAGTGGGGCACAGCTTTGACTAGGCTCGGGTACGTTAAAGTACCTATACTAGACTCCACAATTTTAAGCTGAAGATAGAGCAGAGTCCCTAAGACGTCTTGTCTCTCCTAAGTCTGGACACACTCTCCTCTCTGACTTCTCACTCTGAAGTCCGGACACTGACTAGACTAAATCTCTCCCTTCCACACCCCTACTGGGCGTGTTTGAAGGTACATGATGACATGAAGAACACTTAACCTTTACCTCTCCACTCATCCTCCTGGTATTGTGTACCAGGGCTACACAGATGCAGAAGAGAGTTAATTAGCATCAAAGAGGACGGAGCGGTGACAGCTTCCAAAGGGGAAAAACATGTTATTATTAGCAAATTACGGCTGGCAATGCTGCTGCCGCTGACATGCTGGGGTCAGGAGCCGCCCGCCATCACAGGAGTCACCAAATAACTCCAAATTTTGTTTATTATGGGAGAAGATGAAGGAACAATGACAGAGAAATGATATCGCCAGCCAGCATCTATCGTACTGTGCTGATGAGAGGCGCCGGCCTACATTACACAATGCTCGATGCATAATGTGCAAATAATGCTGCCAGATACAGAGCTTACATAATATCGCCATATAGTGCACACTAAATACTGCAGTATACTGCACACGTAATGACACTATATGGTGCACTGCACACCTGACAATGCTATGCAGAACTTATATATAATAATGCTGTAGAATGCACATATAATACTACAATATGCTGCCCACATAATGACACTATATGGTGCACTGCACACCCGACAATGCTATGCAGAACTTATATATAATAATGCTGTAGAATGCACATATAATACTGCAATATGCTGCCCACATAATGACACTATATGGTGCACTGCACATCCGACAATGCTATGCAGAACTTATATATAATAATGCTGTAGAGTGCACACATAATACTACAATATGCTGCCCACATAATGACACTATATGGTGCACTGCACACCTGACAATGCTATGCAGAACTTATATATAATAATGCTGTAGAATGCACACATAATACTGCAATATGCTGCCCACATAATGACACTATATGGTGCACTGCACACCCGACAATGCTATGCAGAACTTATATATAATAATGCTGTAGAGTGCACACATAATACTGCAATATGCTGCCCACATAATGACACTATATGGTGCACTGCACACCTGACAATGCTATGCAGAACTTAATATAATAATGCTGTAGAGTGCACATATAATACTACAATATGCTGCCCACATAATGC
Organism: Oophaga sylvatica; assembly: GCA_033576555.1. Classification (NCBI taxonomy): domain Eukaryota; kingdom Metazoa; phylum Chordata; class Amphibia; order Anura; family Dendrobatidae; genus Oophaga; species Oophaga sylvatica. Next base: position 638,774,029 of record JARQOD010000002.1, read on the forward strand.
CACTATATGGTGCACTGCACACCCGACAATGCTATGCAGAACTTATATATAATAATGCTGTAGAGTGCACACATAATACTACAATATGCTGCCCACATAATGCCACTATATGGTGCACTGCACACCCGACAATACTATGCAGAACTTATATATAATAAATGCTGTAGAGTGCACACATAATACTACAATATGCTGCCCACATAATGACACTATATGGTGCACTGCACACCCGACAATGCTATGCAGAACTTATATATAATAATGCTGTAGAATGCACATATAATACTGCAATATGCTGCCCACATAATGACACTATATGGTGCACTGCACATCCGACAATGCTATGCAGAACTTATATATAATAATGCCGTAGAGTGCACACATAATACTGCAATATAACTGCCCACATAATGCCACCAAATGGTGCACTGCACACCTGTTAATTCTTTGCAGAACTTATATAATATAGCCATATAAGACCCATATAATAATGAAAAATGTTGCCCCCCATAATACTGACATTTGGCGCACAGCTAATACTTCTTTACAAAACTTATATAATGGAGCCATATAGGGCAAAGATAATACTGCCATATGGTGCACAACTAATACTTCTTTACAGAACTATATAATAATATAATATAGCCATATTGTGGCCAAACAATACCGCAATATGCTGCCCACATAATGCACCATATAGTGCAAAGCTAATACTTCTATCCCAACCCTACATAATAAAGCCATAAAGGGCGCACATAATATCACCATATTTTGATCAGATAAGGCTGCATACAGGCACCCATAACACCACTATACAGAACTCACATAATCTAGCTATAATTTGCCTACATAACACTGATAATTGTTACATATCACATACCATGATACGCAGAAGCAACTTTATATAGTTATAGGGTGCACACATAATGCTGCCGCTATAATACTGCCACATGGTGCAAACATAATGCCTCTATACACAAGTCACATAATACACACACACACACCTTTTATTCAAAACTCACATCAGTAATAGAGCCATAGCGTGCCACAATAACATGGCCATAATCAAAGCTTACCTAACACGGGTATATAGTGCCCACATAAACCTGCTACATTATATGTTCCACACATGAGACCATCATTGTATCCTGAGATATTATTACTATTGAACATTTTGAACATCAGCGAATAATCTGCCAGTGGTTTGTTAATTGTTGAATATAGTTGAAAAAAAAAACATCCAGAAGATGTTGGTACAAAAGACGCACCAAAACAGCTGAAAATGGTGATCAAAATGTCAAAAAGGCGCTCAAAAAACAACAAAACATGCTTAAAGAGACGCTTTATGAAATTTCCTGCACATTACTTATCTTTTACTTGCAGATTTGAATGATCGAAGCGTTTTTTTTTTCACATCTGCAGAGTTTCAGTTCTTTCAGTGTTTTTGGAACATTATTCATTTTTCAAACGAATGGGGAAGAAACATAAGTAAATGCATCGAAAACGCATCCAAACAGCGCAAAAAAAAGTGTGCATTTTATGTTCTGTTTTTCTGTCAACACTATACTGAAAAATCTGCTGAAAATACTCAACATGTGACATAACCTTGTAATGCTGCGCGTCCTCGAGGGTCAGACTTATTGTACAGTGGTGGACCATCAGAGAAAGCTCTCGTTTTAAGTTGCGTAAATCAAATAACAAAAATTCAGATTATGGCCATCCACTTTTTTTTTGTGAAATTCAATTGGTTTTGTAGCAATTTGCTCCTGGTCTCTCAGCTTCACATAGGGCTATGATTGTTTGGGTCCTGATAGATGAACCTCTGATTCCTCGGTGGACCAGTCTGACCCAGAACACTTGACTTTTGACACTGTATCTCCTGTACAAAAACTGATTCAGTAGGAGGAGCTGTGAAGTATGAGCTCTGTCCACCTGAGAGCTAAGGTATCACTTCTCTGTACTTTCTGGACCACTAGAGCAGTAAGGGATATTACAGAAACACACCACAACCACAACCAGCATCAGTACAGACATTCATCACCAAAGCCATCAGCAGTATAAAAATACACCGAACCATCATCATTATAGAAATACAGCATCACAACCACCACTAGTACAGAAATACATCACCAAAACCACCATCAGTACAAACATACATCACAAGAACCACCATCAGTACAGGAATACATCACAAGAACCAGCATCAGTACAAAAAATACATCACAAGAACCACCATCAGAACAGGAATACATCACAAGAATCAGCATCAGTACAAAAATACATCACAAGAACCACCATCAGTACAGGAATACATCACCAAAACCACCATCAGTACAAAAATACATCACAAGATCCACCATCAGTACAGGAATACATCACCAAAACCACCATCAGTACAAAAATACATCACAAGATCCACCATCAGTACAGGAATACATCACAAGAACCACCATCAGTACAAAAATACAACACAAGAACCACCATCAGTACAGGAATAACATCACAAGAACCACCATCAGTACAAAAATACATCACAAGAACCACCATTAGTACAGGAATATATCACAAGAACCAGCATCAGTACAAAAATACATCACAAGAACCACCATCAGTACAGGAATACATCACCAAAACCACAATCAGTACAGGAATACATCACAAGATCCACCATCAGTACAGGAATACATCACAAGATCCACCATCAGTACAGGAATACATCACAAGAACCACCATCAGTACAGAATACATCACAAGAACCACCATCAGTACAGCAATACATCACAAGAACCACCATCAGTACAAAAAATACATCACAAGAACCACCATCAGTACAGGAATACATCATCAGAACTACCTTTAGTATATAAATACATCACCAGACCCACCATCGGTACAGAAAGTGGAGACCAGAATAATTCTAATTGGAAGGAAGACGATGATTAAAAGTAGAGCTAAACTCTTTGCTTGTGGAGAACTCTTTGGTAATTACCATTATTGTATTTTTTGTATATTGTTTTTGTTACATTTTTAAATATTTTCATAACCAAAGCTATAAATGCGATACACATAAAGAGGATCGTGTCATCTGTCAAGTGCTCCCTATTAGTGGAAGTTAAAGTCTAAACTTTCACTTAGTGGTTTGGCGCAACCGTGACGGTGCGAATACTAAAGTGCGCTTCTAAACGAGGATGTGATTAAGTAGGCTCATTTTCTTGTGTTGCTTTCTTCGAATGGTAAGACAGCTGTGCCATCCTAATTAAATGTAATTAAGCCTTGGCAAATCTTCTCAGATAGTACGTAGGATTAGAGAGCTGCCGCTTTGCTCGGATCTCTCCTACACCTGCGCACTCTCCCTCCTGCGGTTTACCTGTAACCACCCCTCCTCATCCTTGCCTGTGACTTATGATATCTGCATTGATGGTGGCTGTGGCTCGGTGCTCGCCCCGAACATCGCAGTAATGGCATTCGAGTTAACACTCAACATAATTAACCCCGATGCAGCTGCAACTTTCACATTGCGCCTTCCCCGCCGCTCGCCTTTCTAAATACTTTGTCTCGATATTTCCTATGTGGATGGAAACCTGTCTTGGATTTTATAGCAGCGCTGAAAAACGGGAGATCTCAGAGGGAGTTGGTGGCCATATCAACTACTACTACTATTCATAGTACCGTGCTGTACAATTGTAACTGAACGGCAACAATTTTACACTCCTTATTTTTGGCTCAACATCAAAGATGTCAAACTTTTTTTTAAAGAAATCTATATGATTTGCGATACTCTGCTTGGAGCTGTTTGTCCTATGTGTCTATGTGTGGCCCCTCAATAGAGCTGAGCCTTGACTTTTTCCCAAAAAAATTGTTTCGAAATTCGCCATTTTGCCGAATTGTAGACAATCGGGTAAAGGGTTGCAAAAAAAGGTTTAATACTCACCTTGCACTCACTTCTTGTGCTGTGGACCCCTATCTGGCCTCTGCTTCCCGCCTTCCCCCATTACGCGACCTCCTCTTCATCTTCGTCACTCGTCCAAGAGGACTTCAAGTTGGCTTCTGATGTCTCGGCACGGTGCACATCACGACATCACAACATCACAACGTTATATCCTTCGAGGCGCCGACTTTGCTTCATGAGACAGTCAGAATATTGTGATGTTACCATGATGTGCTCCTCAACTTCACAGGCACCAGCAGGCGACCGGTTGAGGTATCGGAGAGACGGGTGAGTGTAGTTTTTTTTCAAACACGTATATCATGATCTGGGGTCTACAGAGACCCCCGAGAATCACAGGGAATCCTTCTGTTTGCATTGAATAAAATTCAATGTCAATCAAATTTCTTGGCCAAATTGGAATCTGGTCAGGACCTTTCATTTCTACGACCCAGCGGTTGTGATGTCGACTGCGGCTCGTTGAGGGTTTTGCTATTATGATGTGACGTTGTATTGAGCTGCATTGTGAGATGTTGCCATCCTAAAGATTCACAGAAAAGTAAGAATGGACGCCTCTGTATAACGTAGGATATTCCACTATCTATAAAAGATGTAGACACCAGAACGACTCTCAAAATCAGAAAAGACTCCAGAGCAGAACTCCTAAGAGCGGACCTCAGAGTAGATCTCTTAAAGAACAGACCTCGGACCAGAACCTGGAAAAAATAAAACAGATCCAAGACCAATCCTGTAAAATAGAGCAGATCCCAGACCAGACCACAAAATAAAGACAGACCCCAAGACCAGATGGCCTAAATATTTACAGACCCTAAACCAAAAGCCATAAAGACAGACCCTCAGACCAGACGCTCTAAATAAAGACAGACCCCAAGACCAGACGCCCTAAATAAAGACAGACCCCCGACCAGACGCCCTAAATAAAGACAGAACCCCAAGACCAGACACCCTAAATAAAGACAGACCCCCGACCAGACGCCCTAAATAAAGACAGACCCCAAGACCAGACACCCTAAATAAAGACAGACCCCCAGACCAGACGCCCTAAATAAAGACCGACCCCAGACCAGACCCTAAATAATTACAGACCCCAAACCAAAAGCCATAAATAAAGACAGACCCCCAGACCACTAAGTAATTACAGACCCCAGACCAGACGACCTAAATAAAGACAGACCCCCGACCAGACGCCCTAAATAAAGACAGACACCAGACCACTAAATAAAACCAAACAGAACCTTAACAAATAACAAACCCAGACCAGACGCCCTAAATAAAGACAGACCCCCAGACCAGACGCCCTAAATAAAGACAGACCCCCGACCAGACCCCTAAATAATTACAGACCCCAAACCAAAAAGCCATAAATAAAGACAGACCCCCAGACCACTAAGTAATTACAGACCCCAGACCAGACGACCTAATAAAAGACAGACCCCCCGACCAGACGCCCTAAATAAAGACAGACCCCCAGACCAGACGCCCTAAATAAAGACAGACCCCCGACCAGACCCCTAAATAATTACAGACCCCAAACCAAAAGCCATAAATAAAGACAGACCCCCAGACCACTAAGTAATTACAGACCCCAGACCAGACGACCTAAATAAAGACAGACCCCCCGACCAGACGCCATAAATACAGACCCCCAGACCAACGCCCTAAATAAAGACAGACCCCCCGACCAACGCCATAAATACAGACCCCCAGACCAGACGCCCTAATAAAGACAGACCCCCCGACCAACGCCATAAATAAAGACAGACCCCCAGACCAGACGCCTAAATAAAGACAGACCCCCTGACCAGACCCTAAATAATTACAGACCCCAAACCAAAAGCCATAAATAAAGACAGACCCCCAGACCACTAATTACAGACTCCAGACCAGACCCCTAAATAATTACAGACCCCAAACCAAAAGCCATAAATAAAGACAGACCCTCAGACCAGACGCCCTAAATAAAGACAGACACCAGACCACTAAGTAATTACAGACGCCAGACCAGATCACTAAATAAAGACAGACCCCAGACCAGACCCCTAAATCAAGAAAGACCCCAGACTCTGAAATAAAGACAGACCCCAAATCAGACACCTAAATATATACCCCAGACCAGACCCCTAAATCAAGACAGACCCCAGAACAGTCCCAAATGAAGACAGACCCCAGATGAGACCCCTAAATAGATGCAGACCCCAGACCGGATCCCCTAAATAAATTCAGGTCACAGTTCTCCTCCTATTAAAAACAAGAAAATCATAACTTTTTTTTCATTGACACAGAAAACAAGTGTAATGGAGGGGTAAAGGGTATTCCTATCCCGGGGTATGCCACAGACATGTGACAGCTGCTGGTCCCACTGTTAGACCATGAGGAGAGCGGAGATCCTGCGGCCAACCTAGTGAGAAAACCGCTAATTGCTTCATCCACGCGATGATTGGATGGAGAGGGGGCCGCACATGTGGACCTCCGCTGATTTGGTGGCTCCCAGTAAAATGAATGGTGAGAGCATCTCCGGAGTGTGGTCAGGGGCTTGGCCGCATCATCGGAGGACCCCTGTCCTCCATGCGAGGACACGTCACAAATACGGGACCGACATGTAAGTGACATTTATGGCATTTCCCCCTAAGGATTGAACCAATGCTTAATAAAGGTGGGGGTCGCTTTAACTGCCGCGAATGCGGAAGAAGAAGGGAACTATTTTATCTCGCTAATAGTAACCATTATTCTTTTCAGCAAAAAAAAAATCTCCTTAAGGTTTTCAATCTAACGATGTAAATGCCATTGAAGTTTCAGCCCGGCGCGTCGTTTGTCAAAGCCCGGAATAATAGAATGTTTAAAAATCATGATGTCACCGTCATTAATCAAAGGGTTTGGTTTTATGCAAACACAATGTATTAAATTCGGCCGGGGAGTTGG
>JARQOD010000002.1:638780993-638804176 GCA_033576555.1 Oophaga sylvatica
TCTGTACATAGGCAGTATCAGCAGTCATCTCTCCGCAAGAGAGGGCATTTATGAGGCATTTTTTTGTTTGATACATGCAGCTCAGTTTTAGCGTTATGGGGACTTCAGCAAGAATAGACGCCCAGTTTTTCGTTTTTTTTTTTTTTTCTCGCTTTGCTTGAATAAAGCCATGAAAATTGTATAGCTTCAAAAGCTAGACTGATTAGTAAAGACTGGAGTGGCAGCTCATAGAATACTACGATTGCTGCTAAATGCATTGTGGCGTATTTTATTCGTTATGTATAGCAGTTTGGAGAAATAATTGAGTTCATGATAGTTACAGCTCACAGACTTATACAGGCAGTATCGGCTCTCATACGAGCGCTTATGTCACGTACATAGGAACACGCCATTCATGTAATTGAAATAGCATTGTGAAGGAAAGCAGAACAACCAAAACAGTACAAGGAGCACGAATTAATTGTGAAGTGTAATCTTAGACAAAAGGTCAGTAAATGGTATACAATAATAATATCATTTTACATTCAGACAGCAGTGTTATAGTAGTTATATTCTTGTACATAGGGGCAGTATTATAGTAGTTATATTCTTGTAATAGGGGCAGTATTATAGTAGTTATATTCTTGTACATAGGAGCACTATTATAGTAGTTATATTCTTAGTACATAGGAGCAGTATTATAGTAGTTATATTCTTGTACATAGGAGCAGTATTATAGTAGTTATATTCTAGTACATAGGAGCAGTATTATAGTATTATATTCTTGTACATAGGAGCAGTATTATAGTAGTTATATTCTATGTAATAGGAGCAGTATTATAGTAGTTATATTCTTGTACATAGGGGCAGTATTATAGTAGTTATATTCTTGTACATAGGGGCAGTATTATAGTAGTTATATTCTTGTACATAGGGGCAGTATTATAGTAGTTACATTCTTGTACATAGGAGCAGTATTATAGTAGTTATATTCTTGTACATAGGAGCAGTATTATAGTAGTTATATTCTTGTACATAGGAGCAGTATTATAGTAGTTATATTCTAGTACATAGGAGCAGTATTATAGTAGTTATATTCTTGTACATAGGAGCAGTATTATAGTAGTTATATTCTGTACATAGGAGCAGTATTATAGTAGTTATATTCTAGTACATAGGAGCAGTATTATAGTAGTTATATTCTTGTACATAGGAGCAGTATTATAGTAGTTATATTCTGTACATAGGAGCAGTATTATAGTAGTTATATTCTTGTACATAGGGCAGTATTATAGTAGTTATATTCTAGTACATAGGAGCAGTATTATAGTAGTTATATTCTTGTACATAGGAGCAGTATTATAGTAGTTATATTCTGTACATAGGAGCAGTATTATAGTAGTTATATTCTTGTACATAGGGCAGTATTATAGTAGTTATATTCTAGTACATAGGAGCAGTATTATAGTAGTTATATTCTTGTACATAGGAGCAGTATTATAGTAGTTATATTCTAGTACATAGGAGCAGTATTATAGTAGTTATATTCTAGTACATAGGAGCAGTATTATAGTAGTTATATTCTTGTACATAGGAGCAGTATTATAGTAGTTATATTCTGTACATAGGGCAGTATTATAGTAGTTATATTCTAGTACATAGGAGCAGTATTATAGTAGTTATATTCTTGTACATAGGAGCAGTATTATAGTAGTTATATTCTTGTACATAGGAGCAGTATTATAGTAGTTATATTCTAGTACATAGGAGCAGTATTATAGTAGTTATATTCTGGTACATAGGAGCAGTATTATAGTAGTTATATTCTAGTACATAGGAGCAGTATTATAGTAGTTATATTCTTGTACATAGGACAGTATTATAGTAGTTATATTCTTGTACATAGGAGCAGTATTATAGTAGTTATATTCTTGTACATAGGGGCAGTATTATAGTAGTTATATTCTAGTACATAGGAGCAGTATTATAGTAGTTATATTCTTGTACATAGGAGCAGTATTATAGTAGTTATATTCTAGTACATAGGAGCAGTATTATAGTAGTTATATTCCTGTACATAGGGGCAGTATTATAGTAGTTATATTCTTGTACATAGGAGCAGTATTATAGTAGTTATATTCTAGTACATAGGAGCAGTATTATAGTAGTTATATTCTTGTACATAGGAGCAGTATTATAGTAGTTATATTCTAGTACATAGGAGCAGTATTATAGTAGTTATATTCTTGTACATAGGAGCAGTATTATAGTAGTTATATTCCTGTACATAGGGGCAGTATTATAGTAGTTATATTCTTGTACATAGGAGCAGTATTATAGTAGTTATATTCTTGTACATAGGGGCAGTATTATAGTAGTTATATTCTTGTACATAGGAGCAGTATTATAGTATTTATATTCTTGTACATAGGAGCAGTATTATAGTAGTTATATTCTAGTACATAGGAGCAGTATTATAGTAGTTATATTCTTGTACATAGGAGCAGTATTATAGTAGTTATATTCTAGTACATAGGAGCAGTATTATAGTACTTATATTCTTGTACATAGGAGCAGTATTATAGTAGTTATATTCTTGTATATAGGGGCAGTATTATAGTAGTTATATTCTTGTACATAGGGGCAGTATTATAGTAGTTATATTCTTGTACATAGGGGCAGTATTATAGTAGTTATATTCTTGTACATAGGAGCAGTATTATAGTAGTTATATTCTAGTACATAGGAGCAGTATTATAGTAGTTATATTCTTGTACATAGGAGCAGTATTATAGTAGTTATATTCTTGTACATAGGGGCAGTATTATAGTAGTTATATTTTTGTACATAGGAGCAGTATTATAGTAGTTATATTCCTGTACATAGGAGCAGTATTATAGTAGTTATATTCCTGTACATAGGGGCAGTATTATAGTAGTTATATTCTTGTATATAGGGGCAGTATTATAGTAGTTATATTCTTGTACATAGGGGCAGTATTATAGTAGTTATATTCTAGTACATAGGGGCAGTATTATAGTAGTTATATTCTTGTACATAGGAGCAGTATTATAGTAGTTATATTCTAGTACATAGGAGCAGTATTATAGTAGTTATATTCTAGTACATAGGAGCAGTATTATAGTAGTTATATTCTGGTACATAGGAGCAGTATTATAGTAGTTATATTCTTGTACATAGGGGCAGTATTATAGTAGTTATATTCTTGTACATAGGGGCAATTTTTATTGTAAAAACCAAACAAATACAAATATACTGACATTCCTCCAGTAATACAAAACTAAATTCACTTGGATTGTACATTCATTACATATCCGGATTATACATATAAAATTATCTTAAAGAGTCCATACACCTGGTTGGAAAAAAAAAAAAAAAAAAAAAAACACATCATATTTCAACCCAGTGACACATTAACATTTCCTAATTTTCCTAATGATTTTATCTATCTGGGGTCGGACATTATGTGGTTGACAGCGTCACAGATCTGAGTCGGAGTTATTCTGGTCACCGCCGGTCTCCATTTCAGACTCTACCCGAGAGCCCTCAGGTAATGGCTTCCGCTTGGGCGGAGGACAGTCCTCTACGTCCCTATCAAACTCTGCGTCAATTCTTCTAAGGTCATCCTGAAAATCACCGTCAGACTCAGACAGAACACCAAACCTATTAGATAAGTCCATTACACCTGCAGAACTCTGGACCTTCTTCCTGGCTCCTTGGCCAGTGTCATACTCCTTCTCAGGTTTACGGGAGGTCTTGTCCTTTTTCTTCCTTTTGGTCTGAGACACAGATGGTAGTACTGAAGTAATGCTTCCCTGTGACTGCTGCCCCTGAGGTACAACCTCCATACTTCCCTGTACACCCTCTGAACCCTGCTGCTCTGGTGTCACCTGAGTAGACCCCTGGTGTGCCTCCGGTCTGGCCAGTATTTCCCCTGACAGTAAAGCTGCCTCCTCCAGAATCTCTGCCCCTGCCACCAAATCCTCATCAGGATAGTCCTTACAGATATTGTGCCAGGCGTCAGGACAGTCTCTGTGAGGGTGACCGATCTTCCCACAGAGGTTGCACCTGATGTTCTGGCAGTCTGCAGCCACATGGCCGACCTCCCCACACAGGTTGCACTTCACCACAGTACACATATTTGCCAGGTGACCCGCCTTGCCACATTTGAAGCACTTACGAGGCTGCCCAGGATAGAAACACACACCCCTCTCCCTCCCAATAAAGAAGGAGTTGGGTAAGTGGGCAGTGATATTATCGCACTGGCGCAGTTTCACCAAAACCCTCCATCCTCCCGTCCAGATACCATCATTGTCTCTGCTTTTGGTGAGGTCAGAGACCAGGTCACAATGCCTCCGGAGCCACACCACAATGTCCTGCGGGGGAACAGACTCATTCCAGAAGATGAGATTAACCGTAACGGTATCTGGCTTAGAGATAGGAATAAAGCTGAACTTACTCCAGCCCTCAGTGTCTCTAAACTTGGGGAAATTAGACCAAAACCTGTCCAGGTCACTCATGAGCTTAAAGCTGACGTCATAGCCCTGCCTGTCTGGAAGATTAATCACCGCCAAGATGCTGACTGGCGCAAACCCCATCTGGCGACACAAGAGCTCCCTGACCACAAACCTTCTATCTGGCAGATCCTCCTTGGCACCTCTATGCCGGAAACGCACGACGTTTCTCCGTTTAAACGCCTGGCCGGTATAATTGTCACCAGAGGTGAAGGACGGAGCACCACGACTCCAGGCATTACTGGGGGGAACCTGCGGGGTCACACTAGGCTGACTGACGGGGTGAGGGTCTGCAGCAGGGGGGGCTGCTACACCTTGTGTGCTCGGAATTAAAGGGGGGAAATCACAGACATCATCATGTACATTGTTATCATCAACATCAATGTCACTATCAGACTGCGCAGCATCCAGCAAAGATACTGTGCTCCCCCAAACCTCCGACCCCTCAGATACAGCGCGGTTATCCCCAGCATCAGAGCCCTGCTGGGCACTATCAGGAACTACCGGCACATGTCCACTGCCCAACTGTGGTGCATGGCATTCTGAGACTTGTAGTCCCTCTGCTGAAAAATGTCCATGCTGCTGCTTGGAATCTGCTGCAGGCGGCTGTGCTGGGCATTCTGCGACTTGTTGTACCTCTACTGGAATGTGCCCTTCATGCTGCTGCTTGGAATCTGCTGCAGGCTGTTGTGCTGGGCATTCTGTGACTTGTTGTACCTCTGCTGGAATCTGCACTACATGCTTCTGCTTTGGATCTGCTGCAGGCAGTTTTGCTGGGCATTCTGAGACTTGTGGTACGTCTGCTGGGGTCTGTACTACAGGCTGCTGCTGGTGCGGCATTTGCCCCTTTTGGAAGCAGAAACTTGCAGGCTGCAGCACTGGCCGCACCTGCTTCTGGGGTCCACCTGGGACAATGTCTGACCTGGAACCTGCAGAGTTCTGCTTCTGTGAATTAAACAGTTCCTGGTTCCTATAAGTCTCCGCCAGGGGCCCCATCCTCTCTAGGACGCAGTCCATGTCCCTCACCACTTTTGCCAGCAATACACCCAGTGTGTTCAGAGTCTCATCATAAAAATCATGACTCCCGGGATTAATAGCCTTTAGCTTATAGCAAGTGTCTATCTGCATCTGTAGTGAGTCTTTCTGCTGCTGTAACTCACCGAACTTCTTGACCAGTCCTGGGATCTCCTCTGCGAGCTGAAGCTCAGGTGCACGTGGCGTCTCCTCCTGGGATCCTGCATTCAGCGATGTCCCCGGCTGCTTGAACCCAGACGTCTCCTTAATTTTCACCACCGCTGGTTTCATGGCTCCAGGCTCCACAGCACTTTTACTGCTGCCACCTGACTGCGACCGTGTGCGTCCTGACCGCGCCATACTGCCATGCTGCTGTAAGTTCTCCTGGATGGTTTGTCTTTCTAAAGACGTCCGTCTCTGCCTGGGAGCAGGAGAGGTGATCTGCACAGCTGGGGCTGATCTCACCTGTGCACCCGGCAGGAGCTGCTTGCTGACTGGGGAGTTACCTGACTTCACATTGTGCTGTAACCCTTCACTGACCGACACTTTTCCTTCTTGCTTCTTTGCTGGACTTGGAGAAGGTTTTCCTCCCAAAACTTTACTGACGGCTTTTTCCTCCTTCACAGAACTGCTGCAGCTTTGGCTCGCTGCATTCACTGCTCTGACAGTGGCTCTGGGATTAACATTCCCATTAGGAGAGGCCTGGGAGGCTTGTCCCAGTGTAGGCCGGGAAGCCTGGGCCTTGCCTGGGGAGCTTCCCCGCCCAGGGTGGCCCCTCCCTGGGCTTGCTCCAGACATCAGGAGATCCACAAAACACAACCTCACAGCTAGGAGGCAGTATTATAGTAGTTATATTCTTGTACATAGGAGCAGTATTATAGTAGTTATATTCTTGTACATAGGGGCAGTATTATAGTAGTTATATTCTAGTACATAGGGGCAGTATTATAGTAGTTATATTCTTGTACATAGGGGCAGTATTATAGTAGTTATATTCTTGTACATAGGAGCAGTATTATAGTAGTTATATTCTAGTACATAGGAGCAGTATTATAGTAGTTATATTCTTGTACATAGGGGCAGTATTATAGTAGTTATATTTTTGTACATAGGAGCAGTATTATAGTAGTTATATTCCTGTACATAGAGGCAGTATTATACTAGTTATATTCTTGTACATAGGAGCAGTATTATAGTAGTTATATTTTTGCACATAGGAGCAGTATTATAGTATTTATATTCTAGTACATAGGAGCAGTATTATAGTAGTTATATTCTTGTACATAGTAGCAGTATTATAGTAGTTATATTTTTGCACATAGGAGCAGTATTATAGTAGTTATATTCTAGTACATAGGAGCAGTATTATAGTAGTTATATTCTTGTACATATGAGCAGTATTATAGTAGTTATATTCTTGTATATAGGGGCAGTATTATAGTAGTTATATTCTTGTACATAGGAGCAGTATTATAGTAGTTATATTCTAGTACATAGGAGCAGTATTATAGTAGTTATATTCTTGTACATAGGAGCAGTATTATAGTAGTTATATTCTTGTACATAGGGGCAGTATTATAGTAGTTATATTCTTGTACATAGGGGCAGTATTATAGTAGTTATATTCTTGTACATAGGGGCAGTATTATAGTAGTTATATTCTTGTACATAGGAGCAGTATTATAGTAGTTATATTCTAGTACATAGGAACAGTATTATAGTAGTTATATTCTTGTACATAGGGGCAGTATTATAGTAGTTATATTCTTGTACATAGGAGCAGTATTATAGTAGTTATATTCTTGTACATAGGAACAGTATTATAGTAGTTATATTCTTGTACATAGGAGCAGTATTATAGTGGTTATATTCTTGTACATAGGGGCAGTATTATAGTAGTTATATTCTTGTACATAGGGGCAGTATTATAGTAGTTATATTCTTGTACATAGAGGCAGTATTATAGTAGTTATATTCTTGTACATAGGAGCAGTATTATAGTAGTTATATTCTAGTACATAGGAACAGTATTATAGTAGTTATATTCTTGTACATAGGAACAGTATTATAGTAGTTATATTCTTGTACATAGGAGCAGTATTATAGTAGTTATATTCTTGTACATAGGGGCAGTATTATAGTAGTTATATTCTTGTACATAGGGGCAGTATTATAGTAGTTATATTCTTGTACATAGAGGCAGTATTATAGTAGTTATATTCTTGTACATAGGAGCAGTATTATAGTAGTTATATTCTAGTACATAGGAACAGTATTATAGTAGTTATATTCTTGTACATAGGGGCAGTATTATAGTAGTTATATTCTTGTACATATGAGCAGTATTATAGTAGTTATATTTTGTACATATGAGCAGTATTATAGTAGTTATATTCTTGTATATAGGGGCAGTATTATAGTAGTTATATTCTTGTACATAGAGGCAGTATTATAGTAGTTATATTCTTGTACATAGGGGCAGTATTATAGTAGTTATATTCTTGTACATAGGAGGCAGTATTGTAGTAGTTATATTCTTGTACATAGGAGCAGTATTATAGTAGTTATATTCTTGTACATAGGAGCAGTATTATAGTAGTTATATTCTTGTATATAGGGGCAGTATTATAGTAGTTATATTCTTGTATATAGGGGCAGTATTATAGTAGTTATATTCTTGTACATAGGAGCAGTATTATAGCAGTTATATTCTTGTACATAGGAGCAGTATTATAGTAAAAACAAAAAACAAGAAACAAATATCCTAAAATAAAACAAAATAAAAAATATATTGCAAATCATGCATGAGGTTGTAATATAATAATAATATAATAAGGGTATTTGGTAAACATAATTTTGATCAAAAGAATGTACAAGCCATCCCGCCACGTCAAGGCAACCCTTTGTGGGACAGTCCTACTCTAATATTAAAAACCTTTCCACTTGTCAAGTGACGTAAATGTGAACAAGGACATGATATGCATTTACATTTTGCATACACATCAACTTACTTTTTCAGTTCAGACCCAGTTTTTCATTTAGTTCTTAGTGCATTTTGTGCATATAAGGGTGTGACCGCCCTGCGTTTGAGCTGAAAAATCCATCCTGTCTGGCCTATGCTTCAACTGGTGGGTTCAGTCTCTCTGTCCTTGTTCACATTTACGTCACTTGACAAGTGGAAAGGTTTTTAATATTAGAGTAGGACTGTCCACACAAGGGTTGCCTTGACGTGGCGGGATGGCTTGTACATTCTTTTGATCAAAATTATGTTTACCAAATACCCTTATTATTATTATTACAACTTCATGCATGTTTTGCAATATATTTTTTATTTTGTTTTATTTTAGGATATTTGTTTCTTGTTTTTTGTTTTCTCTGTTTAATGGTCATGTGTTTGATATGCATTTACATTTTGCATACACATCAACTTACTTTTTCAGTTCAGACCCAGTTTTTCATGCAGTATTATAGTAGTTATATTCTTGTACATAGGGGCAGTATTATAGTAGTTATATTCTTATACATAGGGGCAGTATTATAGTAGTTATATTCTTGTACATAGGAGCAGTATTATAGCAGTTATATTCTTGTACATAGGAGCAGTATTATAGTAGTTATATTCTTGTATATAGGGGCAGTATTATAGTAGTTATATTCTTGTACATAGGAGCAGTATTATAGCAGTTATATTCTTGTAAATAGGAGCAGTATTATAGCAGTTATATTCTTGTACATAGGAGCAGTATTATAGTAGTTATATTCTTATACATAGGGGCAGTATTATAGTAGTTATATTCTTGTACATAGGAGCAGTATTATAGCAGTTATGTTCTTGTACATAGGAGCAGTATTATAGTAGTTATATTCTTATACATAGTTGCAGTATTATAGTAGTTATATTCTTGTACAAAGGGACAGTATTATAGTAGTTATATTCTTGTACATATGAGCAGTATTATAGTAGTTATATTCTTGTATATAGGAGCAGTATTATAGTAGTTATATTCTTGTATATAGGAGCAGTATTATAGTAGTTATATTCTTGTACATAGGAGGCAGTATTATAGTAGTTTATATTCTTGTACATAGGGGAGGTATTATAGTAGTTATATTCTTGTACATAGGGGCAGTATTATAGTAGTTATATTCTTGTACATAGGAGCAGTAGTATAGTAGTTATATTCGTGTACATAGGGGCGGTATTATAGTAGTTATATTCTTGTACATAGGGGCAGTATTATAGTAGTTATATTCTTGTACATAGGGGCAGTATTATAGTAGTTATATTCTTGTACATAGGAGGCAGTATTATAGTAGTTATATTCTTGTACATAGGGGCGGTATTATAGTAGTTATATTCTTGTACATAGGGGCAGTATTATAGTAGTTATATTCTTGTACATAGGGGCAGTATTATAGTAGTTATATTCTTGTACATAGGAGCAGTAGTATAGTAGTTATATTCTTGTACATAGGGGCGGTATTATAGTAGTTATATTCTTGTACATAGGGGCGGTATTATAGTAGTTATATTCTTGCACCTATGGGCAGCATTATATTAGTTATATTCCTGTACATAGAAAACTTTGCAATATAGCAGATACATATTTTTCCAGTAACGTTATATAGTTCTTTTTACTTTCTTGCCCTCTTTCTTGTTTTCAAAAAGCTATAATATTATAAACCCGACTATTTATTGTTTTTTTTACAATACCTCTTTGTGCAGTAACAATATGTAACAGTTTTCGTGGTTATTACTCAATTTGTGGTAACAATGACCCGCTCTCATTAGCTATCACCACCTTTACAGAGTTAATTCCGCCCCCCTCGCTGTCTCTCTTAATGCCGCTGATAATGGGAGTTTCAGGGCAGCTTTGATATTGCGGTTCTGTTAATGCGGTGCTCCTCAACTAAATAGGCTCTTCAGGTTTGAATACAATTTGGACAAGCTTGTTATCGGGAGGCAGAGTGCCTTTCACGGAACGTAACGACGAGGGACCAGAGAACATCTAATGCTTCCATTATCATAAAACTTCAGCCAGACCGGACCAGATTATTGGATACACAGAGCTCTGAGTGCATCTCAGCAGCAGAATTGTGGGATAGCAAATTAGCTTTCAATTAAAGTTGTTTCATTTTTCTCTGTCCTGTGATCTACTGTAATACATACTTAGAACGGCTTCGATATTGTAAACCCAGAACTTCTAAAAGAGACCAATGAGTCATGTACCTGACCCGTAAACTAAGAACTAAGGAGATAGTTTACTTAGTAATTTACTCTCTGCACCTAAACTCTTAATGATCGTCCACCAGAAGCGACACAGTCCAATTGAAGTCCTTGCCTTTTATTACATGGTAAAGAGCCTACAATATGGTCTCCCCATTTGTCAACAAACTAAATGGTGGAGAATTGGCAAACATTTATTCTTCTAGTCCTGGAATCTTCCTGCCCCTGATCTTTGAGTTTTCCAGAGCTCACTAAGTCTCACACAATTATGTGAGGCGTGACACTCATGACTCTTTGTCATGTCCCACGTTACTACGTAAGACCTAGTCAGCACTGGAAGCGATGATGACCACATCTTAGAAGATACAAAGTAAAGACCAGAGGCCTGGAGATCCAAAGCAAAGACCAGAAAACTAGAAGCCCAAAGAACCAAAGTAGGAAATCTAGAGAACGAAATATCCAAAGCAAAGTCCAAAAGCCAGAACTTCGAAATCAATTGCCCAGAAGACAGGAGACAAAAAGATCCAAAGTAAAAACTTGACCAGAGGCTGGAAGATCTGAAGCAAAGAGCAGAAGACTGGAGGCCAGAAGATCCAAAGTGAAGACCATAGGCTGGAAGATTCAAAGTGAAGCTCACAAGACTCAAAGTTCCAAATTTAAGCCCAGAATATGGGAGTCCAAAAAATCCTAAGTGAACTCCAAAGGCCATAATATCCGAGTCGAAACCCAAAAGATTGGAGGCCAGAAGATCCACAGTGAAGACCATAGGCAGGAAGATCCAAAGTGAAGCTCACAAGACTCAAAGATCCAAATTGAAACCCAGAATATGGGAGTCCAAAAAATCCTAAGTGAACTCCAAAGGCCATAATATTGGAGTCGAAACCCAAAAGATTGGAGGCCAGAAGATCCACAGTGAAGACCATAGGCTGGAAGATCCAAAGTGAAGCTCACAAGACTCAAAGATCCAAATTGTAGCCCAGAATATGGGAGTCCAAAAAATCCTAAGTGAACACCAAAGGCCATAATATCCGAGTCTAAACCAAAAAGATTGGAGGCCAGAAGATCCAAAGTGAAGACTAGAGATTTGGACAGGGAGCTGTGAAGTTAGGGCACAGGAGTGTGAGCCAAGGACCCGTGAGAATAATCTTCCATTTTTTTAACACTTTCTGGTAAATCTAATGTTTTTGTGAAATTCAATTAATTCAATTTGTTACAAATTGATTGGCTCATCTCTAATTAAACCACAGGGTTTTTCCCATGTTAGCACAGGAACGATGGGAGTCTTATCACTCGGAACCCCAACAAATCCACGCATGGGGCCTTTGATGTATCAAGTTTCAATATAGTAATGGTTGTAAATGAATTCTACCGCTCGATTCATTGCCTATAGGGCAATTTAGACGTAGTCTAGTACAAATCGCTCTCTCTCTGGTAGTCCAGTAGACGATACTGTAAGTGGGGCGAGGTCATCTCTTCATTGGGGAACCCTGAGGGCTCCATTCTTGGGATTGTAGATGATTTTGTAGGATGAGAATAACTCTTAAGAGTCTCAACAAAAATTCAAAATGGCGTACAGATGTCAACTTCACCACCGCCACGTCTTAGTGTAGTAATGTAGTGAAAGAATACAGATCAGATGGTCGTAAATTGTCTTTATAAGTATAGTTTAACTACTTGATTTTGCCCATGTCATATAATCGCCCCCCATCGACTCCTGCCTCATCACACCAAAGAATCCCATCAATTCAGACTTTGCCATAGAATTATACAATAGTGTGTTTGCGAGAGCGATAATTACAGATCGTAGCAAATCCTGTCAGACTATTGTCAGATGATTCCTGAGGTCGGGATTGTCAGATCTGGAGAGGTTTCCTGTTAACATAGTGCGCTGGAATAAAACCAGTTCATAAGTGAGATGCGACTCCAGAGTAAATGCCACAATGTGATCAATACTGCTTACCCTGAGAGTGACAGCAAATGCCGAGCCGGGAAGAAGAGATGGATTTTTTGCTCTTACTTTTATTTTTTTTTTACAAAATTCTTCGATTAAGTATTCTAAAATAAGGTTAAATGACAATCATACTATTTCCAGGAGAAGGGGACCGCTCCATCGGATGAGTACTTAGTAGATGAAGTAGATGATGGACCAGTTGAGTCTTCTCAACATTATTCCGTTACTTTACTGCAACCCTATTTAGTGGAGGACACAAAACACCAGACAATCTGTGAGCTTGCTATGGCGCACTGGGCTACGGAGGGCCGTTTTGGAAAATGTTTATCCGCGATAGTCACCTTGCCAATGTTTGGGTAAAAGGGGTTCACTCTTCTGCTTGTGAATGTAGACCAGAAAGGTGATGATGGATAGAGCGGTGAAGGCCAGAGAATGAGTCACAGGAGGGTGTTTGAGAGTTTCTTGGGACCAACACAAAGAAATTTAACTACCATGCCTAAAATATCTTTTGGTCTTAGCAGCACTGCAGTCATTTGTCAAATAAAGAATAAATTGATGCTCCCCATCTTGGCCAGAGCTTCTCCTCCAGCTGCATTCTTTCGTCTAGCAGTCTCCAGGTTTCTTTTTCCTTTATGGGACTTCTCATGACGGCTGCAAACGATCATCGTTCCTGATTATTCCATTTGAGCCAGTAGAAACAATGTATCTTTGGGCTCGAGTGGATTGTGAAGGCTTAAGCGGTCGACAATGCCCCTTTCAGATGGAGAAGCCGGAAGACTGATGAGGAACACAGTGCGGAGTATGAAGGTAAAACACTGTTAGGAAAGTGTTACATTTTTTTCACCACCAACTCGTGCCCATTTTAGAAAGTATTTTAAAATCGTTTTACATTTTTCTACCTTTTAACTCCTTCTAATTTTCATAAGTTCGTTACTAGTGATGAGTGAGCATGCTCGTTGCTCGGGTTTTCCTGAGCATGCTTGGGTGTCCCCGGAGTATTTTGGCGTGCTCGGAGATTTAGTTTTAGTCGCCGCAGCTGCATGATTTGCAACTGCTAGACAGCCTGAATATATGTGGGGATTTCCTAACAAACAGGAAATCTCCACATGTATTCAGGCTGTCTAGCAGCAGGTCCGGCGACAAAAACTGAATCTCTGAGCATTTCCAAATACTCGGAGGACACCGAGGAAAACTCGAGCAATGAGCATACTCGCTCACCACTAGTCAGCACCTGTTCTTTTTTTTTTCAAAATTTGGGTAAAATTTGTGAACTTCTCACATCCTGAACCCTGAAGATAATCACAATATCACAATGTTGCCATTTTAAGTCTCGGAACGATTGAGTGATAGATAACTACCCAGTTCACACCGAGCAAGGTTTATTGTGTGCATATCCATTTCGAGACATGCCCAACGTGACAAGTCATTCTCCCAAACACCTGCCATAGTGAACATTGGCATTAGGATAATCCCTCATCACTATCTCAGCCTCGAAAATCTTTGGACGCGTCTGAGATACGGATATTGTCAAGTGTCACATTTGGCATTTCCCCTCTGAAGGAAGCTTCTTTCTTATATTTCCCCAAAGATTGCGATGTACATGTTCGCAGGAAGCCTTTCTGAAGAGACGGGAACAAACGATGAAAGGGAGAGAAGAAAGCGAGAGGAGAAGGAACAGTAGTAGGAGGTCATATTTCTTCTTCTTGGATCACTGGTCAGATTGAAATTGTGCAGATGTGTGCTAGAAGGAAGCAAGCCTGTTCAATGGAATGGCAAGGTGTCACTTAATTTCGGCACTTTCTCAGCCTTCATCTGGGTTGTGTTTAATCTCCTGTCTGCGCTGTGAATAACCGAGGGGTTTCATTCATTGGAAAAGTTGAAGAGAGACCAAGCTAATGGAAAAATGATGGATCTGATGAGTCCTTTGACAGTCAGGAGGCTGCCTATACCACCGATGCAATCTAAACAGTCAACTTCAAAGACCCCTGTCCAACTCAATAAATGCGGTCGGAGTGATTAAAGACCCAATTTACTCTTTTTAATTGGCTTCATTTCCGTCTCATTCCTTCTCACCGCGCATCCATTTGCGAGGACGTCTGCTACATTTTAACACAATGGGACACATGTCGCTGGGTAAATCAGGATTTAGACCTTAATCTCGCTAAGGGGAAACCGTCTTACGTCGTTGGATGAAATGCTTCTATTACTGGAGGGTTAGGACGCGTTGTTTAATTTGGTGTTGGATAATTTTTGGAAATGTGTCATTTTTTCTGCCTAAGGTTACATAGAGTATTACTATAGAAAACAAGTGTAAGGGGACAAAATAAAAACTGGCAAAATAATAGAGAAGGCTCTAAACAAATGTTGCTTATGATGATACCTATAGCACCAGACTGATACTGAGCGCTACACTCATACTGTACAGATATTGGAACTCAGATGTGCTTGTGTCGGTGTGAAAATCGCAAATTCGATGACGCAAAATATGGCCACTGGCCATAAAGTTGCAAGAAAAAGCCTGTTGAATACAGCTGTGTCCTCCTTCACCTTTTCTCATGGATAAACATTTCCCAAAATGAGTGATGTGAGATGAGCAACTTTAAAAATGAAAATCAAGGCGTATGCACACAATGTATTTTTCAGGCGGACTCCACCTAAAAACCCACCTGAAAAACCACTAAAAAAACGCTACAAAGAATGAACAGATGAACAGCAATGCCACAATGACTCGTTCTACATAAGCTCAGTCTTTTGAAGCTTCTTTTACACATTTCAGGCTTCGAAAGCTGTGAAACGACTAAATGAAGTATTATGCTCATTCTTCGGGCGGTTTGGAAGCCGTTCGCCATTTATACTCTAAATTAATGCAAAAAAAAAAAAACTTGCTGCAGAGTCGTTGCAAAAACGTGAGAAGATGCTGGAAAAGGTGCTTCAAGAAAAAGACTGCCTGACTTTTCCTGAAGTGTCTTCACCTTGAAAAACTCGGCAGGATACTCGTACCATAATTTTTTAATACTTTTTGGGAGATCGTTATGGGTCACCCTAATGGTTGTGATGTGAATTGCAGTCTCTCTAGGATGTTTCTAGCATGTTGTAGTATTGTATGGATATTGTGTAACGAGAACTTAGACTTATTGGCCAAATGTAAGAAAAGTTAGAGATGAATATAACTGTAGGGTGCAGGTTCTGAGACAGGGCCTAGACAGCTCCACACCACTTATCAGAGGGGGACAAAGGATCTGGTGCCATGGCTCTGTTGACCGGTGTCCCAAGACCAAGGGTTCCTTCCCTGTCCCTAATGCTAGGGGCGACCTATCTCGCCCTGTTCCCTGGATTACTTCTGATGGTGAAGATGCCGTGGCCACGTACCTTGCCTTAGCTCCTGAATGTGCCCTCAGTCTGTACCCTTCCTCCATCCATGTAAAAGGGGAGTAGCGTACAGTAATACACCAACTGGACTAACAAGGTAAAATGAACAGGGATAACAGAAAATGCCAAACATACAAATATACTTACACATATAACAGAGGAATACATCGGGAAGTGTAGGATGGGGTTAAACCAAAGTAGGAGAAGAAAGGGAAGTATCACACACTCAAAACCTAGAAACAGTCACAGATAAATCCACCAAACACCTTTTGCAATAACAACCAACAACAAGCACCAGCCATGCAGCATAAGCTATCTCTGACAATGAGTGCTAGCCAGGGCCCAGATTACTTAGGAGATGGGAGTGAACAGCTGAGAGCCTTAATGCAGGAAAGCTTCCAGGAGCTCTTCACTAACCCCTGCACTGCTAAAAGAAATTGACACCATTTAATATGAAAGTGAAGTGATTCGAATCAGTGCAGGAGTTGGAGAAATCAGACGCTGAAATCTTCTGGCTCCTCTCTGTCGTGGCAAATTCGTGACATCTGGCTTATTAAAATGCCACACAAGACAGTGTTCCTCTCCCTTACAGGTTATATTATGAGCAGATCTTGATAACGTTTGCAAAAAGCCACAAAGTAAACGACACTAGTATTGGGAAATGGATCACCATTTTTGCCTAGGTAAATTCACCAGCATTGGTCAAGCCCTCTTATGTTGGCTTTTCACTGAATTCTACCCAATAATTGAAGAAAACCATATAATATCTAGGAGAGGAAGAGCGTCATGAATAATGAGATGTATCTTCCCATGTAAACGTTGACTCCCTCCCAAGAACAATTTCAGGGTCCCTTGTAAATCTTGCTCCGCTCGCCTTTACTGCGTATCTAGCTGGTATTACTCTCCACGATCTCTATTATTTTTTTCAGTCTATATATCAAAGCAAATGTATTCTCTTAGGATGAATTTTGTTATCAAAGTTTTTTTTCCGTAATCAGTCCGGGCTGTTCCCGGTGTCTAATGGCAGCTGAAGTATTGGTAGATAAGGGCAGCCTTCGCCTCCAGCACCTGTACCGGCCCGTGCCGGAGCTTGACGTCCATAGTTCATTCTTCAGTGACAAGGAATAGTCGGCACTCTGTGTGCTTTCCCCTGACAGTTTGGAAATATTTGACTCCTGTGGCAAATTCATCAGATGTGGCGGAAGGTCTGTCAGGAGCGGTGACGGGGACATCCATTCAATGCCACCAAAATATCTCTCTTTATCTTAGGACAAACCAGAAGACGCTAACATGGACTCGCAAGTATAAATTTGTTATTTTTTCATAAACACCAAGAAATATATAACGTGATCCTTCTGGAATTGAAAAACACATATTATAGCTGTCAAGGCGACCTCAAAGGAATAAAGTAGAAAAATCGAACAAATGGTGGAAAATTGATTGAGAGTGTACATTACACCTTCACTAAAACAACCCTGAATGTCTATCATTTGGGAGTCATGGACGAGGTGCCGTCTTCATCTTTTTGATACCACAGAGATAACTGATCAATTTATATCATGGTACGAAGACATAAGAAAAGAGAGAACACTATGAGAACTATGATAATAATTACATGTAGCCTGAACCTACAGATAAGAATTTAAGGAAGTGTTCACAAAAGGAATAAACAAATACAAATCTGTATCACTGTGTACATACATTATACTAATACTGAGTTACATCCTGTATTATACCCAGAGCTGCACTCACTATTCTGCTGGTGCAGTCACTGTGTACATACATTACATTACTGATCCTGAGTTACATCCTGTATTAACCCCAGAGCTGCACTCACTATTCTGCTGGTGCAGTCACTGTGTATACATACATTACTGATCCTGAGTTACATCCTGTATTATACCCAGAGCTGCACTCACTATTCTGCTGGTGCAGTCACTGTGTACATACATTACATTACTGATCCTGAGTTACATCCTGTATTATACTCCAGAGCTGCACTCACTATTCTGCTGGTGCAGTCACTGTGTACATACATTACATTACTGATCCTGAGTTACATCCTGTATTATACTCCAGAGCTGCACTCACTATTCTGCTGGTGCAGTCACTGTGTACATACATTACATTACTGATCCTGAGTTACATTCTGTATTATACTCCAGAGCTGCATCACTATTCTGCTGGTGCAGTCACTGTGTACATACATTACATTACTGATCCTGAGTTACATCCTGTATTATACTCCAGAGCTGCACTCACTATTCTGCTGGTGCAGTCACTGTGTACATACATTACATTACTGATCCTGAGTTACATCCTGTATTATACTCCAGAGCTGCACTCACTATTCTGCTGTGCAGTCACTGTGTACATACATTACATTACTGATCCTGAGTTACATTCTGTATTATACTCCAGAGCTGCACTCACTATTCTGCTGGTGCAGTCACTGTGTACATACATTACATTACTGATCCTGAGTTACCTCCTGTATTATACTCCAGAGCTGCACTCACTATTCTGCTGGTGCAGTCACTGTGTACATACATTACATTACTGATCCTGAGTTACATCCTGTATTATACTCCAGAGCTGCACTCACTATTCTGCTGGTGCAGTCACTGTGTACATACATTACATTACTGATCCTGAGTTACATCCTGTATTATACCCAGAGCTGCACTCACTATTCTGCTGGTGCAGTCACTGTGTACATACATTACATAACTGATCCTGAGTTACCTCCTGTATTATACTCCAGAGCTGCAACTCACAAATTCTGCTGGTGCAGTCACTGTGTACATACATTACATTACTGATCCTGAAGTTACCATCCTGGGCGCGTGACATCCTGTCCTGCATGCTGTGGGGCAGGTGGGGTTCGGAAGCCTGGGTGTGGGTGGCTGGGGTGGTGCTGGTGGGGCGTGCCTGACCTGGTTGTTGGGTGGTCCTGCCTGAAGGAGGTGGTGGCCTGGTGCTGTGTCTGCAAGATGGCGGCCTGCCTGCGATTAGCCCTGGCTGGGTGCCTGGAGTGGTGTGGCAGTGTCCTGGGCTGGGGGGCGGGGCCAGTGGCCAGCTGTGGCTGCCTGTGTGATGTGTGGGGGGACTTCCTGGTGGGGCCTGCAACCTGCTGGGGGCCAGGCCTGGATGTGTGGTGGGTCCTGAGTGAGGCTTGGTGATGCTGACTGGGTGGTGGGGTGTTGCTGTGTCCTTTGAGGTCCTGCTGTGTGTGTCACCTAGTGTCCTGTGTGTAAAACATCCTGGGGCTGTGCTGGGTGTTGCCTGGGGGGGCTGGGGGTTCCTGTCCTGTGTGTTGGGGCTGGTGGCCTGGGTGTGTGGGTCTGAAGGCTGGGTGTGTTAGCCTGTTGCTGATCTGGCTAGGCCTGGGTTGGGATGCCGGCCTGAGTTGGTGAGGAGCTGCCTGGGGACTGCTGTGCGTGCTGGTGTGTGGTGCTACTGTGCGTGCTGGCCAGTCCTGTGCCTGTGTAGCCTGCTGGTGCTGGGTCTGGTGGGGTATCCTGGGGGTGGGCAGTCCTGCTGTCTGGTGGGGGGGGGGTTTGCTGGGGGTAGTTGGTGAAGGGGTGGTGTTGTGGTGGGGGTGCCTGTGTGGTGGTTGGAGGTGTGACCTGGTACTGGTGGCTGGTTGGGGATCCTGGGCCAGGTGCTGTCTGGTGCGTGGTGTGCCTGGCTGGATGTCTGGGCTGGCCAGGGTCTGGGAGGCCTGTTGTGGTGTGTGGGTTGGGTGTGGTGTGTGATGGTCCTGGGGTGGTGGGTGGGTGGTGTGAATCCTGGGGGGGCTGGTGGTGGGATGTGGGGCCTGGGGGTGCTGATTGTGCCTTGAAGGTTGTGGTGCCTGGGGTCTGGGGCCTAGTGCCTGGGTGGGTGATCCTGGTGGTGTGTCCTGTGTGTGGTACTGAGGGGTATGGTTGAGGGGTGTGTTCCTGGGGGTGTTGGCGCTGTTGTGGGCCTGTCCTGTGGGGGGTGGGGTGGGCTGTGGGTGTGTTGCCGTGGGCTGCTGGTTGCTGTGGTGGGCTGTGGTCTGGAGGTGGTATGAATCTGTTGGTGGGATCTGGTGTGGCTGGCTGTGGCCCTGTGGGTTGGTCTTCCATTTTTGCTACCGCTGGCTGGTGTGGGTCCAAGTGGGGGGTGGGTGTGCTGGTGGTGATCCTGCTGGGTGGTTGGGTGCTGCCTGCCGTGCTGGGGAGGCTGGGAGTGGCTGTGGATTGTGTGTGTGCCTGGGGGTGCAGGGTGGGGTTGGGTGGGTGGGCCTGTGTGGCTGCTGGTGTGGGTGTCCTGGTAGTGCTGGGTGGTGTGTTGTGCTGTGGCTGGGCTGGTAGGGGCCTGGATGTAGTGTGTGGGGATGTGTTTGCCGGATGAGTTGGTCCTGCCTGCGCTGTGTGTGTGTTGGAGTGTGGGGTCCTGAGGCAGTGACTTGGCGTTGTGGGGGTCCTGTGGTGGTGGTTGGGATGGGGCGCTGGTGTGTCCTGGGTGCCTGGGTCCTGGAGGTGAGATGTGGCCTGTGTGGGTGAGGCGGGGGCTGGTAGGGTGCGTGTGGCTGGGTGCCTGTGTGTGTGGTCTGGGGGGGGTGGGCTGTCCTGATGCTGCTGTTGGGATTGAATCCAGTGGCTGGGTGGCTGAGACATCCTGAGTGGCTGGGGGGGTCCTTTGGGGGTGGATGTCCTGGGCCTGAGGGGGTGGGGACTGGGTGGGTGGTGGGGGTGCTTGTAGCTGAATGGCCTGGTGGCTGCTGGGGTGGTTCCTGATGTGGGGGGGTGGTGGGGGCCTGGTCCTGGGTGGTGTGCCTGTGCTGGTGCCTGTGGACTGGCCTGTTGGGGTGGTGTCTGTTGCCGTGTGGTCCTGAGCTGTGGGCCTTTGGCTGGTGGTGCCTGGCTTTTGTGTCTGGTGGACTTGTGAGTGTTCCTGGGGGGTTCTCGGTGACCTGGGGGCCAGGGTGGTGCTGGGGTGTTGGCCTGGTGCTGGCCTGTGGTGGTGATGGTAATCCCTGGCCTGGTGTGTGTGCCTGGTGCTCAGGGGTATCTTGGCCTGCTGCCTGTGGTGGGGTGGGGTGAAGTGCAGGGTGTTGGGCTGGCTGGCCTGGCTGTGCTGTGGGTGTGGGGGGGTGTGTGGTGTGGGCTTGTGATTCCTTGTGGGGGGGTGTGGGGTGGACTGTGCCTGTGGGGTATCCTGGGGTGTGCTTTGGTGCCCTGGTGGTTGATCCTTGTGGTGGTTGCTGGAGTGGGGGTGGGCCTGGTGCTGTGGTGCGGTGGGTTGGGTGGGGGCTGGATGGGGGGTGTGGGCTGCTGGGTTGGCTGGGTGGGCGGGTGGCTGGCTGGGGGGCCTGTGTGCCTGTGGGTGGGTTGTGGTCTGTGGCAGGGCGTACCTGTGTGTGTTGCGGTGTGGTGTTGGTGGTGGCCTGTTGTGGCAGCCCTGGCCTGGTGTGGGGGCCATGATATCCTGGTTCCCCTGGAGGCCTGGGTCTGAGGGTGCCTTAGGCTGACTGCCTGGGGGTGGTGCTTATCCTGGGCCTGGCTGGACGGTGAGCTTGCAGCCTTTCTTGGTCCTGGGCTGGGCTGTGTGGGGGTCCTGGTTTCAGCTGGGCTGTGGTGGGTGGGTGGGTGTGGGGTCCTGAGTGTTGGTTTGGTGTGCTGTGGCTGAGTCCTGTGGGTGTTGGCTGGCCTTTGGGGCTGGGGGGGCCTGTCGCTGGCCTGTGTGCTGCCTGGTGGCTGGGATCCTGGGTGCTGTGGCCTGTGGTGGTGCTGGGTGGCTGTTGTGTGGCGTGGGTGAGGGTGTGGGGGGATGCCCTTGTCCTGCTGGCCTGAAGAGGTGTGGGGGGGACTGGGGCTTGTGGGGGGTGGGGTGTGCCTGGGCTGGGGCTTTGGTTCAGTCAGGGGGGGGGTGGTTCTCCTGTGTGGGTGTGCCCCGTGGGTGGCGGCTGGGATGGTTTGCTGGGGCTGGTGTGGATGGTGTGGTGGCTGGGGGTGCTGGGGTCCTGCTGTTGGTGGTGTAGGTGTGCGGGTGGCTGGTGTGAGCTGTTGCTGGGCCCTGCCTCCCTGTGGAATGGCCCTGTGGCCTGGGGGGTGTCCTGAGCTGGGGGCTGGGGGCCAGGGGGTGGGGGTGGGGCTGGCTAGCTGTGCTGTTGGGATGCTGGTGTCTGTGTGGAGAATTGGGCCTGGGTGTAGGGTGACCTTCTGTGGTGGGTTCTGTTGGCAGAGTAGTGCTGCCGTGGGTGGTTGTGGGTGCTGTTGCCTGGTCCTGTGTGGTTCTTGGTCCTGGGAGGGGTTGTGTGGCCCTGGGTTCAGATCCAGAGGGGTGGATGGTGGTGGGGGTGGGAGGGTGGTGGGTCTGGTGAGATTATCCCCCCCCCCCCTGGGCTGCTGATTGGTCCTGTGGTGTTGAGGGAGTTTTGGGGCTTTTGGGTGGTTGATGGTTGGGGGGGGGGGGGGGGTGGGGCCCGTGGGGTGGCCCGCCCGTGTGGGGGGTTTTTGGGGGGGCTGGGGGGGTTTTGGGGGGCGGGGTTTTGGGGGGGGGGTGCCCGGGGGGGTTTTTTTGGGGTGTGCTGGGGCCCCTTTTTGGGGTGTGGGGGGGTGTTGGTGGGGGGGGGGCCGCTTTTTGGGTGGGGCCCCGGGCTGGGGGGGTGGGTTTTTTGGGCTGGGGGTTGGGGTGTGGGTGGGCTCCGGGGGTTTTGGGGGGGCCCGTGGGGTGGGGTTTTGGGGGGTGGGGCTGGGGGGTGCTGGGTTTGGGGGGTTTTGGGC
The DNA here is from genome assembly GCA_033576555.1 of Oophaga sylvatica. Taxonomy (NCBI): domain Eukaryota; kingdom Metazoa; phylum Chordata; class Amphibia; order Anura; family Dendrobatidae; genus Oophaga; species Oophaga sylvatica. Next base: position 638,803,824 of record JARQOD010000002.1, read on the forward strand.
CTGGCCTGGGGGCCTTTTTTTGGGGTTTTCTGTGGGGGTGGGGGGGGGGGGGGGGGGGGTTTTGTTGGGGTTTGTGGGGTGGCTTTTGGTGGGTGGGGTTGTTTGGGGGTTTGGGGGGGGGTGGTTGGGGGGGGGGTTGGTTGGTTGGGCCCGTTTTTTGGGGCGGGGCCCGTGTTGGGTTTGGGGGTGGGCCCGGTTTGTGGTGGGGTGTGGTGTTGCTGGGTTTTTGGGGTGTGGGGGCCCCTTTTTGGGGTGTGTGCCCTTTTTTTGGGGGTGCTTTTTTTGGGCTTGTGTGCCTGCTGCCTGTGGTTGGGTTTTTGCGGTTGGTGGGGGGGCCTTTTTGGGGGGGTGGG
>JARQOD010000002.1:638804276-638928329 GCA_033576555.1 Oophaga sylvatica
AACCCCACAACAATGTTTCGACTTCTCACTTTCACCCCCATACTTCTCTATTTTGCCCGCTCTCCATTAATCCCCCCACCTAGTAAGGAACTATTAATTTCTCCCTCCATCCTCCCCAGCCACCTCACCTTCTCCTCAGAACTGTTCCTCTACATACAAGCCCCTCTGTCCAGACACACACGGCCACACCATGGCTTATCCTGCTCCCACCTTCTAACGCTCTGTTTGTTACTCCTCATTGCTGGCGACGTATCCCCAAATCCTGGCCCTCCTCAACACATCCCCACACTCATTTCTAACACCCTGCCACGATCCTCTATACGTTTCTACAATCATTATAACCTCATACCCATTTACCCAGCCCCCACTCCCCCGGTTCCCCTACCTGGAGCACTATGGAACGCACGCTCCGTCTGCAATAAACTGTCATTTATCCACAACCTCTTCATTACCAATAAACTCTCCTTCCTTGCTATCACTGAAACCTGGCTCACCCCCTCTGACTCAGCCTCTCCAGCTACACTCTCATACAGTGGATTCCATCTATCTCACACACCCCCCGCCCCAGCAAGAAACGTGGTGGAGGAGTTGGCTTGCTCCTCTCCGATTCCTGCTCCTTTACCCCACTTCCTCTCCCACCCTCTGCTACTCTTCCCTCATTTGAGGTGCACTCCGTCCGCATCTACTCCCCTTCCAACCTCCAGCTAGCTGTCATCTACCGCCCCCCAGAAACTAGCCATCTCCACCTTTCTCGATCACTTCACCACCTGGCTGCTTCATTTCCTCTCTGCTGACATCCCCACTATCATCATGGGTGACTTTAACATCCCCACTGACACTTCCACCTCCGCTTCCTCCAAACTTTTATCACTCACTGCCTCCTTTGGCCTCACTCAATGTTCTTCTGCGGCCACTCACAAAGATGGTCACACGCTGGACCTTATCTTCACCCGGCTCTGTTCCCTTACTAATCTCACTAACTCACCCCTGCCCCTGTCTGACCACAACCTACTGACGTTCTCTTCTCTCTCCTCTTCTAGTGCACAACCCCCACTCCACGAACTCGCTCATCCTCGCAGAAATCTCAAACACCTCAATTTACAGTCACTCTCTGAGTCCCTCCTCCCTCTCACAGACATAGCCTCACTTCATGACACAGATTCTGCTGCCACCTTTTATAACACCACAATAACAGCAGCACTTGATTCGGCCGCCCCCCTCGCACATAGCAAAACTCGCACAATCAACAGGCAGCCCTGGCTGACCAGGCTCACCAAAGAACTGAGACGGGCTTCCAGGGTTGCTGAGCGGAGATGGAAAAAATCCCGCTCTGCCGAGCACCTAACCGCATACAAGCAGTCCCTCACCAGCTTCAAGTCCACGCTCACTGCTGCAAAGCAAACTTACTTCTCATCTCTCATATCCTCCCTGTCTCACAACCCTAAACAACTCTTCAACACTTTCAATTCTCTACTCCGTCCCCCACCACCTCCCCCCTCTCATCTCATTACTGCTGAAGATTGTGCCTCCTTTTTCAAGCAGAAGATTGATACGATCAGGGAAAGCTTTGGCTCACAGCCCCCATTGCCCCTCTTACCTGCTCAGCCCTGTTCCTCCAAAACCAACTTCTCCACCATGACAGAAGATCAGCTCTCCACTCTCCTTTCAAGATCACACCTCACCACTTGCACACTTGACCCGCTCCCGTCCCACCTCATCCCTAACCTCGCCACAGTCTTCATCCCTACTCTAACACACCTCTTCAACCTCTCACTTACAAATGGTGTGTTCCCCTCATCCTTCAAACATGCCTCGATCACACCCATTCTCAAAAAGACCTCCCTTGACCCATCCTCTGTGTCTAGCTACCGCCCAATATCTCTTCTCCCTTATGCCTCAAAACTACTGGAACAGCATGTCCATCTTGAACTGTCCTCCCACCTCTCCTCCTGCTCCCTCTTTGAGCACTTACAATCAGGCTTCCGACTGCATCACTCAACTGAAACTGCCCTAACTAAAGTCACCAACGACCTACTAACAGCCAAGAGCAAGCAACACTACTCTGTCCTCCTTCTCCTGGACCTGTCTTCTGCCTTCGACACTATGGACCATTCCCTCCTGCTACAGATTCTCTCATCTCTTGGCATCACAGGCTTGGCCCTATCCTGGATCTCATCATATCTAACAAACCAAACATTCAGTGTCTCCCTCTCCCACACCACCTCCTCACCTCGCCCCCTCTCTGTCGGTGTTCCTCAAGGCTCAGTTCTAGGACCCCTACTCTTCTCCATCTACACCTTCAGCCTGGGACAGCTCATAGAATCCCACGGTTTGCAGTATCATTTCTATGCCGATGACACGCAGATCTACCTATCTGGACCTGACCCCACCTCTCTACTGACAAAAATCCCACACTGTCTGTCCGCTATTTCAGCTTTCTTTTCTGCTCGCTTTCTAAAACTCAACATGGACAAAACAGAATTCATCATCTTTCCCCCATCTCACTCTACCCCTCCACCAGACCTATCCCTCAATGTCAATGGCTGCTCACTTTCCCCGGTCCCGCATGCTAGGTGCCTCGGGGTGATCCTCGACTCTGCCCTCTCTTTCAAGCCACATGTCCAAACCCTTGCCTCCTCCTGCCACCTCAAACTCAAAAATATTTCTCGGATCCGTGCATTCCTTGACCATGAAACTACAAAAACACTAGTGCACACCCTTATCATCTCCCGCCTTGACTACTGCAACCTCTTACTCTCTGGCCTCCCCTCTAGCACTCTGGCACCACTCCAATCCATCCTACATTCTGCTGCCTGACTAATTCAACTGTCTCCTCGCTATTCCCCAGCCTCTCCTCTATGCCAAGCCCTTCATTGGCTTCCTATCGTCCAGAGGCTGCAGTTCAAAACCCTAACTATGACATACAAAGCCATCCACAACCTTTCTCCTCCATACATCTGTGACATGGTCTCCCGTTACTTACCCACACGCAACCTTCGATCCTCTCAAGATCTCCATCTCTACTCTCCCCTTATCTCTTCTTCCCACAACCGCATACAAGACTTCTCCCATGCCTCCCCTATACTCTGGAATTCTCTACCCCAACACATCAGACTCTCGCCTACCATGGAAACCTTCAAAAAGAACCTGAAGACCTACCTCTTCCAACAAGCCTACAGCCTGCAGTGATCCTCAGTCTACTGAACCGCCGCGCGACCAGTTCTACCCTCTCCTACTGTATCTTCACCAATCCCCTGTAGATTGTGAGCCTTCGCGGGCAGGGTCCTCTCTCCTTTGTACTTATGTGTGTCCTGTATTGCTCATATTTATTGTACTTGTCTATATTCGCCCCCTCTCACATGTAAAGTGCCATGGAATAAATGGCGCTATAAAAATGAATAATAATAATAATAATAATGTAGCGGAAGACGATTCTCATTTTGTACTTTCTAACTTTCTATTGTGGCATCAATTATAAGCCCGGTTAACATGAATCTACTTGAAAGGTTGGATGTTCATTACAATGTTTTCTTGCTCATCTTTCCCAGCTAATTGGAGGTTCTCCTATTTTACGAGGACTCAGACTCAGACCTTCCTTTCAAAAAGTGCAAATAAAATATCAGGATGAGACAAAACATGGTAAGTAGCTAACGACAAGGCTGTTAAATAATGGAGGCAGCATCACAACATAGAGAAAAACAGTCTCTAGCAGCGTCATGGACATAGTGCTCCATAAGACCTCTATCCCACCCATCTTCCGATTCTCAGCATGTCTTCCATGCCAGCCATTTCCCAACCAGTCCTATGCTAAGTATCTACATTCAGTCATCTGGCCTGCACCTTATCCATAAGTAGTCCGGCCATGCATGCTGCAAGTATGCCCCTCTAGGTGTGATTGATACCCTCCACACATCCTTACACCACTCTCAAAGTACCTTGCTTGCTTATCATATCATCTACTGCATACAGAGGTATCCCGCCTATGCCTCAACAGCAAGTTAAGGTTGGGCATGTTGGATATCAGCATGCCCAATCCTTTTTTTTCACTGGAAATAAGCTTTAGAGCTGTCTGGCAAAGATTAACACCCATGTCCACATTGAATATATGTCACGCGGTCACTGCGTACAGGAGGTCAGGGTCCTATGCTGACCCTAAGCTGGGGCCCTGACTAATCCCTCTACCTGGAGGTACTGTTAATGGTACAGAGGTCCAGGCTGCCAGCGTAACCCTACCTCCTGAGAATCCCTGAACCTCAGTAATCTAGTCCTGAGAAAGACCCCGATCACAACAGTAGGGGACAGGGTAGTACACAGTACTAGACGAACGAGACAGTACAAGGGAGAAACCAAAAACCACCTTGCATACTAAACTCATACCACAATAACAGAGGGAACACAAACGGGTAAGGAGATAAGGAGATAAATGATAAAGCGAGGAAGGGAAAAACCACACCGAGTACACTTCACTCCAAACTCTTCAATACCACGATCCGCTCTGATGGTCTGTATGAAATGCTTTCACCGACAACTACCCAATCAGACCGGCAGGTATTTGAAGGAGTCCCAATACTGCAGAATTAACTGCAGCTGGGTGAGGCTGGGTCTCGTCTAGCACAGAGAGAGAGAATTAACTCCCTCACTGCCGAAAAAAACACCAAGCACCAAAAATTCAGCTGCGAGAAGTCAGGCTGTGCAATCGCGACGATCTTCGTGGTGACACACCCGTGACAGTACCCCCCCTTCTACGAGGGACCTCCGGACCCTCAGGGCCAGGTTTATCCGGGTGAGTCGTGTGGAAGGCCCGAATTAATCGGTCTGCGTTAATATCCGACGCCGGAACCCACATCCTCTCCTCAGGACCATACCCCTTCCAATGAACCAGGTACTGAAGGGACCGGCGATTAAAACGTGAATCGACGACTTTCGATACCTGAAACTCCAAGTTACCATTGACCACCACTGGAGGAGGAGGTAAAGGTGACAGTATCACCGACGCCACATACCTCTTAAGCAACGATCTGTGGAACACGTTGTGAATTTTAAACGTAGGGGGGAGGTCAAGACGGAATGCCACCGGATTAATTATAGAACTGATCCTGTATGGCCCGATGAACCTGGGACCCAGTTTCCAGGAGGGAACCTTAAGTTTTATATTCTTGGTAGACAACCATACCCGATCGTTCACACTTAGGTCCGGACCAGACACTCTCCTCCTGTCAGCCATACGTTTGTATCGGTTCCCCATAGTACTCAGATTATTCAGCACCCCTCTCCACACTGAAGCGGGTGATGAGGAAAATCGTTCCTCCTCAGGAACTCCCGAAGAGCCCCCCCTACTGAAAGTACAAAACTGGGGGTGAAAACCATATGCCCCAAAAAACGGGGACTTACCAGTGGACTCGCTCCGCCTATTATTAAGAGCAAACTCCGCCAGAGGCAAGAAAGAAGCCCAGTCCTCCTGGTTCTCTGACACAAAACACCGGAGATATGTCTCCAAGCTCTGGTTCAGACGTTCTGTCTGACCATTGGTCTGCGGATGAAAACGACAAATGCATCCCCCGCCGTGTACAAAATGCCTTCCAGAATTTGGACACAAACTGAGACCCCCGATCCGACACCACATCGGAGGGTACCCCGTGAAGCCTTACAATCTCCCCAATGAACACCTGCGCAAGAGTTTTAGCATTAGGAAGAGCAGGAAGAGCGATAAAATGTGCCATCTTGCTGAACCTATCCACTACAACGAGTATGACCGTTTTACCCGAAGACGGCGGGAGGTCCGTAATAAAGTCCATAGACAGATGAGTCCAAGGACGCTCCGGGATCTTCAAAGGTAAAAGGGCCCCAGACGGACGGGTATGTGGGGTCTTAGAGCGCGCACAAACCCCACAGGACGCGACAAAAGTTACTACCTCCCTATGTAAGTTAGGCCACCAAAACCGACGCGAGAGGAGATCCACAGTTGCTTTACTCCCTGGGTGTCCTGCCAAAGCTGAGTTATGGTGTGCCTCAATCACCTTTTGTCGCAACTGATCTGGAACAAACAGTCTCCCTGGAGGTCCAACAGGGGCGTCCCCCTGAGCCTCCAATACCTCCTCCTCAAGCTCAGAGCATACTGGCGACACCACCACCCCCCTCCTGAAGGATAGGAACCGGGTCATCCATATTCCCGGCCCCAGGGAAACTACGAGATAAGGCATCCGCCTTTACATTTTTTGACCCAGGACGATATGTGACGACAAAATTAAACCTGGTAAAAAACAACGACCACCTAGCTTGTCTGGGATTCAGACGTTTTGCGGACTCAAGATATAGCAGGTTTTTGTGATCGGTGATGACGGTGACTGGATGGACTGCCCCCTCCAAAAAATGGCGCCACTCCTCAAAAGCTAACTTAATGGCCAAGAGTTCCCTATTGTCGACATCGTAATTCCTCTCAGCGGACGACAATTTTTTAGAGAAAAAAGCGAGTGGATGCCACTTACCAGGGGACGAACCTTGTGACAATACTGCTCCCACCCCTACCTCGGAAGCGTCTACCTCTACAATGAACGGCTGTGACGCATCAGGTTGAATGAGTATGGGTGCCGAGGCAAAGCATTTTTTCAAGGAGGAGAATGCTTGACAAGCCTTGTCAGACCACCTAGAAAAATCCGTCCCTTTTTTTGTCATGTCTGTGAGAGGTTTAGCAATGGATGAGAAATTACGAATAAATTTCCGGTAATAATTAGCAAACCCCAGGAAACGTTGTAGAGCCTTAAGATTCTCTGGCAGATCCCACTCAAGAACTGCCCGCACTTTCCCAGGGTCCATACGGAAACCGGATGCTGACACCAGGAAGCCTAAAAACTGGAGTTCCTGTACGGCGAACACACACTTCTCCCATTTGGCGTACAGTTTATTATCCCGCAAGATCTGTAACACCTGCCTAACATGCTCCTGATGAGACACAAGATCCGGCGAGTAAATTAAGATATCATCCAGATATATGACAACAAACTGTCCCACCAGGCGGCGAAAAATGTCATTAACAAAGTGTTGGAACACCGCCGGAGCATTAGTCAGACCGAATGGCATGACAAGGTTCTCATAATGCCCCTCCGGAGTGTTAAACGCCGTCTTCCACTCATCCCCCTCCTTCATCCTAATCAGATTGTACGCCCCCCTGAGATCCAACTTAGAGAACCATTTGGCGCCCACGATCTGATTGAAGAGATCGGGAATAAGTGGGAGCGGATACGGATCTCAGACCGTAATCCGATTAAGTTCACGGAAATCCAGGCAAGGGCGTAGGCCTCCATCTTTCTTCTTCACAAAGAATAACCCCGCGGCCACCGGGGAAGATGAAGGTCTAATATGCCCCTTAGCCAAACTCTCTGAAATATAATCCTTCATGGCCTGCCTCTCAGGACCTGATAGGTTATACAACCTAGATTTAGGTAACTTGGCCCCAGGGAGCAGTTTTACAGAACAGTCATATGCGCGATGAGGAGGTAGTTCCTGACACCCTTTTTCCGAGAATACATCCTCAAAATCCGCCAGAAATGCAGGTAAGACTCTAGGAGCGACCGCACCGATGACCGTATTCATGCAGTTTTTATTACAGAATTCACTCCATTGGCTTATCTCTCTGGATTGCCAATTAATAACCGGGTTATGCTTAGTTAACCAAGGAAGGCCCAACACTATAGGAGTGGGAAGACCCTCCAACACATAACAAGACAACAGTTCTTTATGTAACGCCCCCACTTGAAGATTTACGTTATGCACTGCTTGCAAAAAACTTCCCTGACCGAGAGGCCTGGCGTCGATCGAGAATATGGGGACGGGTTTAGCCAACACACTCAATCGCATATCATGAACCCGGGCAAACTGAGCGTCCACCAGATTAGCCCCGGCCCCACTATCCAGAAGAACAGATATCCTCTCAGTTCTCGTACCCACCACCACCTCCGCCGGTACGAGAAACTGAGACGGACCTAGGGACGAAATACCTACTCCCAGATTGCCGTCCACCACACAACCTGGGATCAATAGTTTTCCGACGACCCTTTACTCTGCAAAGGACGGGATGGACACCCCCCAATAAAATGTCCCTTTCTCCCGCAGAAGAAACACCTTCCAGTCTTGTGGCGCACCGCCGGTCCCCTCCCCCGAAATGATGTCCTTCCTAATTGCATAGGCTCCTCTGGACTGACCAGGGGAACCTCCATATAAGGGACCCTTGAAGAAGGTGGAGTCATCACAGGGGGCGGAGTTACCCCGCACCTCTCCCGAAGCCGTCTGTCAATGCGAATATCAAGGGCCATAGCGGCTTCCAGTGACGCGGGAGGGTCATACTGTGCCAACACATCCTTTAATCTGTCAGATAAACCTTGACAAAACTGGCTCCTAAGAGCCGGGTCATTCCACTGGGTGTCCGTGGCCCACCTACGGAACTCCGAACAGAATTCCTCCGCCGGATGATCTCCCTGCTGGATCCTACGTAACTTAGATTCAGCAAGAGAGATCCGATCCGGGTCATCATATACAAGACTCAGAGCTGCGAAAAACCTATCCACTGACTGGAGAGCCGGGGAGCCCGGGGGAAGAGAGAACTCCCATGATTGTGGGTCCCCTTGTAGGAGCGAGATGACAATTCCCACCCTTTTTCTTCACTCCCTGATGACTGTGGCCGCAGCCGAAAGTACAACTTACATGCCTCCCGGAAAACAAAAAACTTGTCCCGCCCCCCAGTGAACCTGTCAGGGAGAGCTACTTTAGGTTCTGGTCCGGCTTGCTCTGGGGGATACAAAACCTTGGACTTAACGTCCGCCAGCTCCATGGACAAACTCTGCAACTACCGAGCTAGACTGGCTACTGGATCCATGGTGGTAGCTGGAGAGAATCTTTTGTAGGTCGGTGAAAATGTCACGCGGTCTCTGCGTACAGGAGGTCAGGGGCCTAAGCTGACCCTAAGCTGGGGCCCTGACTAATCCCTCTACCTGGGGGTACTGTTAATGGTACAGAGGTCCAGGCCGCCAGCGTATCCCTACCTCCTGAGAATCCCTGAACCTCAGTAATCTAGTCCTGAGAAGGACCCCGATCACAACAGTAGGAGATAGGGTAGTAAATGCTTATACACAGTACTAGACGAACGAGACAGTACAAGGGGAAAACCAAAAACCACCTTGCATACTAAACTCACACCACAATAACAGAGGGAACACAAACGGGTAAGGAGATAAATGATAAAGCGAGGAAGGGAAAAAACCACACCGAGTACACTTCACTCCAAACTCTTCAATACCACGATCCGCTCTGATGGTCTGTATGAAATGCTTTCACCGACAACTACCCAATCAGACCGGCAGGTATTTGAAGGAGTCCCAATACTGCAGAATTAACTGCAGCTGGGTGAGGCTGGGCCTCGTCTAGCACAGAGAGAGAGAATTAACTCCCTCACTGCCGAAAAACACCAAGCACCAAAAATTCAGCTGCGAGAAGTCAGGCTGTGCAATCGCGACGATCTTCGTGGTGACACACCCGTGACAATATACATATACACCCAAGCTTTACAAAGCATGCCACATGGATGGTAGGGAGGGAAACAGCCAGCTAAAAAACACTTTGACCAACAGGTGTCCTTTAATTATCCATTCTTTCATCCATCTACCTTCATTTGTACTATCTACAGATCAGAAAGAAAAAACGAGGCAGAAGAAGCGGAGTAACACAGTCCTTCACAATCAGACTACACTCAGAGTTTGTTTGTAGTCTGTAACCATGGAGACACATAGTTCTGCATAGAAACTGTAAACAAAACTTTTTTTTTAATGAAGATTCTTTGCAAAAGTTGTTTGTTTTTTACTAGATAAAGTAGATTAAAGGGAAAATTGGTTGCAAATGAGAACATAAATCACAGCTAAGTGCAGCCGGGCGCTTACTGGATGTTGGAGCCGCTCTTATGGCAATCGAATTCTATAAAATGGTGTGTTACTATTTATCTGTACACACAATGGGATGGAGAACTGTGATTACCTGGTCATACATTTGGATTTTGTTGGATTTTCATGTATATAGGGGGCTCATGACTGTTTCACAATATCTGCAGTTGGAGCCAAGAAGTGTCATGACTGTTGGATTTCAACATGCCCAACCCCTTTAATCCCATGGGAGCAGGGGAGTAAACTTCTCCTGAAGAAGAGGCGGCATAGGGACACTTTCAGTATATGGAAATATGCAAAAAGAAGAAGGGTGATTCTCCAGCGCCCCCTATTGGCGGCAACCTATAAGTCAATGTCAATTTTATCCCATAGTGGAAAATGGGTGAACAATCGACCAATCTGATTTTTTTGGCAAGTAGAATAGTATTTAGCTTGGGTAACGTAGAGACTGCCATTCTCCATCATCTTATGTCCATATTCTCACATGGACCCTTTAATTGACTTGGTCATTTCTCAAATCTTCGATCGACAAAAAAAAGAGAGCAGATGCTGTGACAAGCAAGACAGAAATAGATTCCCCTTACACAGCGTCCTGGAGAAAAAACGAGTGACCCACGCAAGGTCGTAAGACCATTAAAGTGACATTTCACAAATCTGAAGCCAAAGTGTTCATTGTTTCCGGTTTGTGTCCTGTACCACGTGCAGCCATTATTGCCAAATATCCCCCAAAAGGCAGCGGTATTACTTGTACTACCGTCCTGAGACAGCCATGCCTCAAAAAAAGCTTTAGCTGGTAAAGTGTTTCCTCTGAACCTTCATTACACAGGGGAATGGGGAAAGGACTTATCCTCTTCTTGGCGAAAAAAGAATGGAGGACAATTATTGTCAAGCCCCAGATGGATAGGGGTGTTGTGATATAAATCTGCACCAGAAGGAAGGGCCGCCATCAGGGCATTGCTGCCATTACTGATGTGTGGGGCCCAGTGAGCAGAAGCAAAGGGTGAGGCAGGCCCGGACTGGATGAGACACGCTGTGCAGCCTGCTCTGAGACAGCATGGCCAGGCCACTGTATAAATGGCCTGACAGGCTATGTGGCACACTGGGTCCAGGCTAATTACTTTACTTTGCTTTATTAAGCCCCGGGGCCCCAGTTACTCACAGCCGCAGCTACTTACACTGTATGGGTGCAGCAGATCTGCTACATCCATGTCTCCACTACTCCTGCTCCACTTCTCAGCTCTACTACATCCACTTCTCTACTACTCCTGCTTTACTTCTCAGCTCTGCTACATCCACATCTCAACTACTCCTGCTTTACTTCTCAGCTCTGCTACAACCACATCTCCACTACTCCTGCTCCACTACTCAGCTCTGCTACATCCACATCTCAACTACTCCTGCTTTACTTCTCAGCTCTGCTACAACCACATCTCCACTACTCCTGCTCCACTACTCAGCTCTGTTACATCCACATCTCAACTGGTCCTCCTCCACTTCTCAGCTCTACTTCATCAATGTCTCCACTACTCCTGCTCCACTTCTCAGCTCTGCTACATCCACGTCTCCACTACTCCAGCTTTACTTCTCAGCTCTGCTACATCCACATCTCCATTACTCCTGCTTTACTTCTCAGCTCTGCTACATCCACATCTCCACTACTCCTGCTTTACTTCTCAGCTCTGCTACATCCACTTCTCCACTACTCCTGCTTTACTTCTCAGCTCTGCTACATCCATGTCTGCACTACTCCTGCTCCACTTCTCAGCTCTGCTACAAACACATCTCCACTACTCCTGCTCCACTACTCAGCTCTGTTACATCCACATCTCAACTGGTCCTCCTCCACTTCTCAGCTCTACTTCATCAATATCTCCACTACTCTTGCTCCACTTCTCCAAAATATTAGATCCATGTCCCCACTACTCCTGCTCCACTTCTCAGCTCTGCTACATGCACATCTCCACTACTCCTACTCCACTGCTCAGCACTGCTAAATCCACATCTCCACTGCTCCTGCTCCACTGCTCAGCTCTGCTACATCCACATCTCCACTGCTCCTGCTCCACTACTCAGCTCTGTTACATCCATGTCCCCAATGCTCCTCCTCCACGTCTCAGCTCTACTTCATCATTTTCCACACTACTCCTGCTCCAATTCTCAGCTCTGCTACATGCACATCTCCACTACTCCTACTCCACTGCTCAGCACTGCTACATCCACATCTCCACTGCTCCTGCTCCACTGCTCAGCTCTGCTACATCCACATCTCCACTGCTCCTGCTCCACTACTCAGCTCTGTTACATCCATGTCCCCACTGCTCCTCCTCCACGTCTCAGCTCTACTTCATCATTTTCCACACTACTCCTGCTCCAATTCTCAGCTCTGCTACATGCACATCTCCACTACTCCTACTCCACTGCTCAGCACTGCTACATCCACATCTCCACTGCTCCTGCTCCACTGCTCAGCTCTGCTACATCCACATCTCCACTGCTCCTGCTCCACTACTCAGCTCTGTTACATCCATGTCCCCACTGCTCCTCCTCCACGTCTCAGCTCTACTTCATCATTTTCCACACTACTCCTGCTCCAATTCTCAGCTCTGCTACATGCACATCTCCACTACTCCTGCTCCACTGCTCAGCTCTGCTACATCCACGTCTCCACTACTCCTGCTCCTCTTCTCAGCTCTGCTACATCCATATCTCCACTACTTCTGATCCACTGTGCAGTTCTACATCAGTCCATTTTCACCATACCAGCGATATCTCTGGCATTCCCACCCCATCCGCCCCGCTGCACCAGTGCCTCCTGTCTGGCTGCCATAGAGCGGCTCACCTGGATCCTTCTCAGAGAATGCGTTTTCTAACCTGGACAATCCCTTTAAGGCACTGCACATGTAGGGGCCCCTCTCTGCGATGCCCCTTATGACTTATGCACTATAGTAATTTATCATATAGATAGAAAACACGAGTACGATCCACGTGACCCCGTATAACACCCAAATGAGCATCCGCTGAGCCACGACGCGCCCTGCATGTAAATCACCTTCCCGCATATGTAACCGAATCAATTGCATTCAATTATCATCCCGTCTCCTCGTGATTTACAGATCTGGGAGACGGTATTTATCAAGTATTCCTTAATTAATCACACGCGGCGTTTGGAGCCACTAATGATGCTCCTGTGCTACCGTCCTCATCAAGCTTACTCCAACATATTCAGCCTCAAGTGCAGCTGCCAGAAAGACGCAAAACCTTAACGCTGCCCCCCATATCCACAAGGACCTCGGCTTCCAAGAATATCCATCACCGGAGAGATCTCAAGACTAAAGGATTCCCGGGTAATTAACACTTTAGCATGAAGACAAATGAGAAGATCCTCAAGAAGATGTTCGGAGACCTGGAGCACAGGTAGGAATCATGTTTGGCTATGAGAATACGAACATGCGTTGTTAATAATTTGCTGAGGTTAATTAGCGTCATGCTACAATTATGTTTTTTTTTAATTTATTTATTCTAAATCCTTCATTTAATTTTATAAGGATCAAAGCTATAAGTCCCCGATATAATCATAGAAATAGAAGCTAAAAATGTTGGGTTCCTGCAACCACCACTAGATGGAGTGGCGGAGCTTATTGCATACTTTGTGTTGTGTAGGAAGCTCTGATGCTCCATCTAGTGGCGGATGCAGGAATTTAGCATTTTAACATTTAGCGCTTTCTCTTTGCAGGGTATTTGGGGATCTTTATCAGAACGGAAATGCAGTTTCAAACATTATAATGATATTTTCTGAGAGTGTTTAGCGCAGGATTGTGGGCTTCCTTTGTCTAAAGGGAAAAATGGAAACATATGACAGCGATCCCCCAGTGTTATGTAACATGCGATCGTATCATTGTTCGGTTTGCAACATTTTATTACACTTTGTCATTTCTCATTAAAAGGTTTTTCTAACTAAAGACAAACTTCGCTCTGCTGCATCTATAATATATGTGTTGAAAATCTATAAAAGTCCAAGATTCAGATCTTCTTAGAAACTCGTGCAATTTTTGCAGACGTCGATGAGTTTGTCTTTAGCCCACTATGATTATCTTTCAGCTTAGAGAATGGATGAATTCTGACAAATTCCATGTGACAAACCCAGCTCTGCTGCACACGATCTAGTAACTTCAGCTCTGCTAATTTCCTGCATATCTTGTGTTACTAGAAGGCAGAAAACGTTTATAAGCTTTGACTCTAATTGTTGCAAGATTAGCACTCTCAGCATGCCCTGACAGCCGCAGAACATGATGGGAGTGATTCTGTGGGTCTCTGATAGAATCACTCCCCACTGCTGTCCATGGTGCTGAAAATCACCATCCTTTCACCATACAACAGTATCCCAACAGGAAACATTCTTTATATGTCAGTACAGCTCATTCACCACTAGGGGCAGTATTATTATTATTATTATTATTATTAGCGCCATTTATTCCATGGCGCTTTACATGTGAGGAGGGGTATACATAATAAATACAAGTACAGTAATCTTAGACAATACAAGTCACGACTGGTCCGGGAGGAGAGAGGACCCTGCCCGTGAGGGCTCACAGTCTACAAGGGATGGGTGAGGATACAGTGGGTGAGGGTAGAGCTGGTCGTGCAGCGGTTTGGTGGATCGGTGGTTACTGCAGGTTGTAGGCTTGTCGGGAGAGGTCGGTCTTCAGGTTCTTTTTGAAGGTTTCCACGGTAGGCGAGAGTCTGATATGTCGGGGTAGAGAGTTCCAGAGTAGGGGGGATGCGCGGGAGAAATCTTATATTGTGGGAAGAGGAGATAAGAGGGGAGGAGAGAAGGAGATCTTGTGAGGATCGGAGGTTACGTGCAGGTAAGTACCGGGAGACGAGGTCACAGATGTATGGAGGACACAGGTTCTGGATGGCTTTGTATGTCATGATTAGGGTTCTGAACTGGAGTCTTTGGGTAATGGGGAGCCAGTGCAGGGATTGACAGAGGGGAGAGGCCGGGGAATAGCGGGGGACAGGTGGATTAGTCAGGCAGCAGAGTTTAGGATAGATCGGAGGGGTACAAGAGTGTTTAAGGGGAGGCCACAGAGCAGGAGGTTGCAGTAGTCAAGGTGGGAGATACACACATATATATCTAATATTTAACTACCAATCGGCTCTGTCACAGCTTCCAGCGATTGTGTCGCTATTCCACAATCCATCGCGGCCGGAACTACGCCGACCGCCATATTGGAACACCCAAGTTATGGGTATTCCGATATGGCGGCCGGGATTCAAATCCCCCACCCCCCGACTGAGCCAATGAGCATTGTCACGCGGGATTTGAATCCTCCGCCAAGCCGCATGGCACCGCTCATTGGCTGAGCCGCCCGCCCGCGGAGACTTGGCAGGGGATTGAAATCCTGCGAGGCACTGCTCATTGGCTCTGCCGGTGGGCGGCTCAGCCATTGAGCAGTCCGAATAGCCACTTGAATCCCATGCCGCTCAAAGCCACGCAGCACTGCTCATTGGCTGAGCCGGTGCACGTGGGATTTGAATCCCCCGCCAAGCCACGCGGCCAATGAGCGGCACTGGATTCAAATCACCCGCCCCACCGGCTGGGCCAATAAGCAGTGCTGCGTGGCTTTGAGCAGCATGGGATTCAAATTCCCCGCCAAAGCCATGTGGCACCGCTCATTGGCTGAGCCAATGAGCGGTGCGGAATTCAAATCCCCCGCCCCGCCGGCTGGGCCAATGAGTGGTGCCGCGCGGGATTTGAATCCCCCACAAAGCGTCAGCCGTCGGGTGGCTCAGCAAATAAGCAGTGCAGTGCCACGCGGCTTTGGCGGGGGATTTTATTCCCGCGCCGCTAATTGGCTCAGCCGCCGGCAGCTCAGCCAATGAGTGGTGCCGCGTGGCTTTGCATCGGGCCTATTTCTAGTATATATATATATAATACTACTGTATGTAAGATAAATATTGCCCACTAATGGTGACTCTTATACATACTATAAGTAATTAGGGCCAGCGGTACTGCATATACTATGATACAGGTCTCCCCCTAGTGGTGGCTATTATATAAATTTATATACATACAGTAGACCAGTAGAAGCGTCTGTACTGTATATACTACAACATTGTACAGATTGCCCCATAGTGGTGACTCTTGTATAAATACTGTAGGTAAATAAGAGGAGCTGTACTGTATGTGCCAGGATACAGATCGCCCCCTAGTGGTGAGTGCAGCTGTACTGTATGTGCCAGGATACAGATCGCCCCCTAGTGGTGAGTGCAGCTGTACTGTATGTGCTGGATACAGGTCACCCCATAGTGGTGAGTGCAGCTGTACTGTATGTGCCAGGATACAGATCGCCCCCTAGTGGTGAGTGCAGCTGTACTGTATGTGCCAGGATACAGATCGCCCCCTAGTGGTGAGTGCAGCTGTACTGTATGTGCCATGATACAGATCGCCCCCTAGTGGTGAGTGCAGCTGTACTGTATGTGCTGGATACAGGTCACCCCCTAGTGGTGAGTGCAGCTGTACTGTATGTGCCAGGATACAGATCACCCCCTAGTGGTGAGTGCAGCTGTACTGTATGTGCCAGGATACAGATCGCCCCCTAGTGGTGAGTGCAGCTGTACTGTATGTGCCAGGATACAGATCGCCCCCTAGTGGTGAGTGCAGCTGTACTGTATGTGCTGGATACAGATCGCCCCCTAGTGGTGAGTGCAGCTGTACTGTATGTGCTGGATACAGTCACCCCCTAGTGGTGAGTGCAGCTGTACTGTATGTGCAGGATACAGGTCACCCCCTAGTGGTGAGTGCAGCTGTACTGTATGTGCCAGGATACAGATCGCCCCCTAGTGGTGAGTGCAGCTGTACTGTATGTGCTGGATACAGATCGCCCCCTAGTGGTGAGTGCAGCTGTACTGTATGTGCTGGATACAGATCGCCCCCTAGTGGTGAGTGCAGCTGTACTGTATGTGCCAGGATACAGGATCCCCCCTAGTGGTGAGTGCAGCTGTACTGTATGTGCCAGATACAGATCGCCCCCTAGTGGTGAGTGCAGCTGTACTGTATGTGCTGGATACAGTCACCCCCTAGTGGTGAGTGCAGCTGTACTGTATGTGCCAGGATACAGATCCCCCCTAGTGGTGAGTGCAGCTGTACTGTATTGCTGGATACAGATCGCCCCCTAGTGGTGAGTGCAGCTGTACTGTATGTGCCAGGATACAGATCGCCCCCTAGTGGTGAGTGCAGCTGTACTGTATGTGCTGGATACAGTCGCCCCCTAGTGGTGAGTGCAGCTGTACTGTATGTGCTGGATACAGGTCGCCCCTAGTGGTGAGTGCAGCTGTACTGTATGTGCCAGGATACAGATCGCCCCCTAGTGGTGAGTGCAGCTGTACTGTATGTGCCAGGATACAGATCGCCCCCTAGTGGTGAGTGCAGCTGTACTGTATGTGCTGGATACAGGTTACCCCACAGCTGTAGGTGTCCTACCTGCGGTGCCTTATTCCTAGATCATATAACAGACTACACTTTCCATCTTTTTATCACATCAGGGAACAGAAGAGACTTTTCTGCTGGATTCTCCTCCTTGGGGAATTACTCACCAGCCACAAATTGCTGTAGTAATGTAACGGTTAATATTAAACACTTCCGCGCACTTCCAGCTTCTCCGAGGCTTTGTAATAATGTGGATTTATCTATTTATCTGCGGGTTGAGGAGATGCCTGGTTTTGAAGGTGTAACTGTATATTCTAAAGTCATCCAGTCAGTTAAACATTGTGAATCTATTGGAGAAAGCGTCATGTCATCCGGTCACAATGCAATAAAGTAACGAAGAATCTTCCGTGGTATGAAATGTCAGGAACTGTACAAAATGTAACCACCATGAATGGGAATGTCTCCTATACACAGCACACACAGACATGAGGGAATCCTGCTCTCTTGTCTCCATGTAGCACATGTTTAAAATTACCAGCAACATTGAGTAAAACAGCAGCACTGAGAAGTGTTGCTGTGAGTCCATCGTTGGGGTGAGATAAAACACAGACAAAATAGCGACAGCTTCATGGACGATATTATATAGTAGTAGCGAGCAGTGTAGCTGTGAATCCAACAGTAGGGAGTGATGAAACACATAACAGAAAGCAGCCTGGAGGACGTTATACAGCAGTGCTAAGCAGTGTGTCTGTAAATCCAGCACTGAGGTGAGAGAAAAAAAAATCAGCAGCAGGAATCTGTGCGTCCCTCTATCGCTGTCTTCTCACTATGCTTCTTCATCCTCATGCCCCTCTTTCTCCATAGACTTCAATAGGCAGTTGTAATCTAATTCATCACTGACCTTATAATCCAACTTGTCCTCAGAAGGACGGATTTTATCTGTAGTTTAGAGTAAATGGTAAATACAGGAGGTGGAGGAGGAGAAGTGTCTCATAAGTGGAGAAAGAAGAATATTTCTCTGATATGATAGGTTCCAAAATGTCATTTGTACTATTTATTTCTGCAAAGTTTATTGAACCATCAGGGACTATGTAAGTTTTAAGTTAGAGCTGAGAATCCTTTGCATAATGTCGTTTAAGGTGGCAGATGATTCTCATGATCCGCGTGGCGGTAAATTCAGTTTCATTTATGTAATAATTTGGTCCTTGTTCCTACATCACCTTTATTCCAGCCCATGCAGAAGCAGGGATGCGTATGTGCGACAGGGACAAGGACGGATAAAGTAATGAGCAGCCACAAACCAAGCGCTACCGACCAAATGGAGCAAGAGTAGAAGAAATGCAATTAAAATGGGCCGGATGTAATTATTATTCTGTCCTCAGGTCCATATTCAGTGCTAATGACGCAGATACACATATACACTGTCCGCTGCACACAGGGAATACAGGAATGGAAGAGGAGATAATGGACAATGCTGGAAACATCATCCTGACTCCAAGGAAAATGAGAGAAAGAAAGACAAAGAAAGTGATGAGAAAAAGTTTGCGAAAAAGAAGTGAACAATATATAGAGAAAAACAATAGACTGATGTGAGAAATAAAAAGAAGGAAAGAAGAGAAAAAAGATAAACATATAGATATGAACGTGAGAGATTGATAGCTATAGATAGATAATAGATAGATAGATAACAGATAGACGATAGATAGATAATAGATAGACAATAGATAGATAGATAATAGACAGATAGATAATAGATAGATAACAGATAGACGATAGATAATAGATAATAGATAGATAATAGATAGATAATAGATAGATAATAGATAGACGATAATAGATAGAAATAGATAGATAGATAGATAGATAGATAATCATAGATTGATGTATCGCCCACTTACATGAGTTGATATTTCCACACATCTACCCCGTCATTATCAGCATAAGATGATGTATGAGGTCGGCCTAGATTATAAATAGACGCTGTTTTCTATCTACGCTGCCTATGCCAAAAACTTGTAATAATTAAATATCTCAGCATGCCACTTGCAGGTATTATAGAGCGCTGCTGGGTTTTGTTTACAGCCCCTAACATTTAGGATGTGATTGGACGTATATATCGGACCCACGATGCAGATTGCTGCATTCTCCAGCAGCGTGACATAAGAATTAATTGCAAGATGCAGAAAATACAATTTGTGTGGAACAGGTGATTTAGTGTGTTTATTTTATGAAAATATCTTACATAATTATCTTTTTGTACATACAGAACCTGCTGCTCAAAATTCCTGCTTTGACAGAAAAGTTCTCAGGTGAAGAAATGATAACGAACAATACTGTAAGAAAACAATGAAAAGAATATACAACTATGTAAAAAACAGAGCCAAAGCATTAGGCTAATTAATCAAAATATTGAGTGGAGAGAAAACATTCACTAGAGAGCAGTGACATCACTGAGAATGCAGCCTATCCATCACTAGAGAGCAGTGACATCACTGAGAATGCAGCCTATCCATCACTAGAGAGCAGTGACATCACTGAGAATGCAGCCTATCCATCACTAGAGAGCAGTGACATCAATGAGAATGCAGCCTATCCATCACTAGAGAGCAGTGACATCACTGAGAATGCAGCCTATCCATCACTAGAGAGCAGTGACATCACTGAGAATGCAGCCTATCCATTCACTAGAGAGCGTGACATCACTGAGAATGAGCTTATCCATTCACTAGAGAGCGTGACATCACTGAGAATGCAGCCTATCCATCACTAGAGAGCAGTGACATCAATGAGAATGCAGCCTATCCATCACTGGAGAGCAGTGACATCACTGAGAATGAAGCCTATCCATCACTAGAGAGCGTGACATCACTGAGAATTCAGCCTATCCATTACTAGAGAGCAGTGACATCACTGAGAATGCAGCCTATCCATCACTGAGAGCAGTGACATCACTGAAAATGCAAGCCTATCATTACTAGAGAGCGTAACATCACTGAGAATGCAGCCTATCCATTCACTAGAGAGCAGTGACATCACTGAGAATGCTGCCTATCCATCACTAGAGAGCAGTGACATCACTGAAATGCAGCCTATCCATTACTAGAGAGCAGTAAATCACTGAGAATGCAGCTATCCATTCACTAGAGAGCGGTGACATCACTGAGAATGCCTATCCATCACTAGAGAGCAGTGACATCACTGAGAATGCAGCCTATCCATCACTAGAGAGCGTGACATCACATGAGAATGAAGCCTATCCATCACTGGAGAGCAGTGACATCACTGAGAATGAAGCCTATCCATCACTAGAGAGCGTGACAATCACATGAGAATTCAGCCTATCCATTTACTAGAGAGCAGTTACATCACTGAGAATGCAGCCTATCCATCACTAGAGAGCGGTGACATCACTGAGAATGCAGCCTATCCATTACTAGAGAGCAGTTGACATCACTGAGAATGCAGCCTATCCATTCACTAGAGACGGTGACATCACTGAGTAATGCACCTATCCATCACTAGAGAGCGGTGACATCACTGAGAATGCAACCTATCCATCACTATAGATGGTGACATCACTGAGAATGCAGCCTATCCATTTACTAGAGAGCAGTGACATCACTGAGATTGCAGCCTATCCATCACTAAGAGAGTGACATCACTAGAATGCAGCCTATCTATTTCTAGGAGCAGTGACATCACTGAGAATGCAGCCTATCCATCACTAGAGAACAGTGACATCACTGAGAATGCAACCTATCCATCACTATAGAGCGTGACATCACTGAGAATGCAGCCTATCCATTACTAGAGACAGTGACATCCCTGAGAATGCAGCTATCCATTCACTAAGAGCGGTGACATCACTGAGAATGCAGCCTATCCATTACTAGAGAGCAGTGACATCACTGAGAATGCAGCTATCCATTCACTAGAGAGCGGTGACATCACTGAGAATGAGCCTATCCATCACTAGAGAGCAGTGACATCACTGAGAATGCAGCCTATCCATCACTAGAGAGCGTGACATCAATGAGAATGCAAGCCTATCCATCACTGAGAGCAGTGACATCACTGAGAATGAAGCGTATCCATCACTAGAGAGCGTGACATCACTGAGAATGCAGCCTATCCATTTACTAGAGAGCAGTGACATCACTGAGAATGAAGCTATCCATTCACTAGAGAGCGGTGACATCACTGAGAATGCAGCCTATCCATCACTAGAGAGCAGTGACATCACTGAAAATGCAGCCTATCCATTCACTAGAGAGCGGTGACATCACTGAGAATGCAGCCTATCCATTCACTAGAGAGCAGTGACATCACTGAAATGCAGCCTATCCATTCACTAGAGAGGGGTGACATCACTGAGAATGCAGCCTATCCATCACTAGAGAGCAGTGACATCACTGAGAATGCAGCCTATCCATCACTAGAGAGAGGTGACATCACTGAGAATGCAGCCTATCCATCACTAGAGAGCGTGACATCACTGAGAATGCTGCCTATCCATCACTAGAGAGCGGTGACATCACTGAGAATGCAGCCTATCCATCACTAGAAGCGTGACATCACTGAGAAGCAGCCTATCCATTCACTAGAGAGCAGTGACATCACTGAGAAGCAGCTTATCCATTCACTAGAGAGCGGTGTGTAAGAATATACAAATCAATGATTTTGCTTTTCAGCCTTTAGAGGAGGGTTTGGTGCATGGAGAGAATGTGAGGTCCTCGTTTATCCATCCATTACACCTGTCCCTAATAATTCACTTACCGTTGGTGGCTTTGCGGGTGACGCAGGATTATATACCGTGGACATTACAGCTCTTCCTGGTAAGTGTCCTTCCTCATCGCTTCTCTATAAATAGAGCTGGGAGTTCGGCTGCTGTTAATCTTTCGTCTTTACCTGACTGTTTTTTAATTGACTTTCTCCCTGTTACAGGAATAGACCGCTCCCCTGGGACATCAAATCATCAACACGGTGTATTGGTGGGGTGCTTAAAATTACAAACGCTAGAAAACGAGGAGGCACCTTCAGTCCCATCCGCGCCATCCCGAACATTTTGAAATATTTCACCAGTCACAGAAGCAATTACCATGGCTGCATCTGAAAGCTCCGAGCATCTAACATCTGATTATACATCACCAAGGTATTATGTATCGGATTCATTAATTTTATATTATGCAGGGCAGCGGGTTGACAGGTGAAACATTAAGATCTAGCAAGGATCTAAAATGAGATCTTACTTCAATTCCGCTGCTATCACCAAGAGAAACAGTTTTATTGTAGTGAAGAGGAAGAAAGTGGAAAGAAAAGAAACAAATTCAAGGACGGCTTGGCCACGTGCCACGATAGATAAGAGCGCCTGGAATCATAGAGGGTGCTCTACGCCGCAAAATGCTTTACTGCAGAAAAGGGTCATTAGGGCAAAAGCGGAATAAACAAACTCTATTAAGTAATTCTAGCGGAACGGCGACGTCTTTGGTGAAAACTGGGATGACGCGTTTCGGTAAATACCACAGTGCATGAAGTTAATGGAGGACGATGGAGAAAATACAAGCAGAGATCTAGATTTTTGGCAGCAAAGCCTTACACAGAGTGGTATTTACCGGACGACAAAGG
Organism: Oophaga sylvatica; assembly: GCA_033576555.1. Taxonomy (NCBI): domain Eukaryota; kingdom Metazoa; phylum Chordata; class Amphibia; order Anura; family Dendrobatidae; genus Oophaga; species Oophaga sylvatica. Next base: position 638,827,260 of record JARQOD010000002.1, read on the forward strand.
GCAAAATGCTGTTTGAAAACTTCAAGAAAAGTTGCACAATTTGAAACAAAAAAAATTGCAAAATTACAAAATGTCAAGAAGTTCAGAGAAGACAAAGCAATTATAGAATGGAATTTTTTTTTTCCATATCGCGTTAGAAAATGTCTCTGCATCATTGCATCTTTATTTTAAAGTGGTTTTCTGGATATTATAATAATGGCATATCTGTACAATAAATCAGTCAGATTCTACTCTTGGCACCTCACTAATCAGCATACTTTACTACAGTACCCGGCACAGTGACATTCATTCAGTGTGGCCAAGTCTGGTACTGCAGCTCAATCATGTACAGCCCAATTCAGTAAATTCAGTATTGAACATAGCTGCAGATGGATGACATTGTGACAGGCACTATAGTGAGTACAGCTACCACTTCATCAGGATGAGACATGCAGGTCCTGGGAGTTGGACCTCTCCTCTGATAAATATCCTATCCATAAGTATCGCATTACACAGCAGTAGCGCACCACACATATACATGGGGTTTCCTTCATTTAAATGCACCCTAAAATCAAGTTTGATTTGTAGCTGTTGCATGACATTGAATTTTGTTTTTACTTTTTTACTTTCATTTTTTGAGAGAGAACAATTGACCGGAAGAATTGATTATTAGTTTACAAAGAGAGGCAAGAGTACAGTAATATCTGTATCTGCATCACTTACTAGTAGAGACAGGCAGGCCACGCTATTTGTCTGTGCATCAATTAAAGTAGAAAGAAGACAGAACAGAATTTGTAGGGAGAAATAAGAAGGCAGTACTACCTGGACCTATATTATTTACAGAGAGAGACTGGAAGGCAGTAAGAGCCGTATCTACATCATTTGCAAGAAGAGACAAGGAGGCAGTACTACCTGGACCTATATTGTTAATTAAGGCTGGTTTCACATTTGCGTATCTGTGCGCAGTGTTTGATCCGCATGCGTCATGCGTGCATATCTTTAACATGGTGTAGGCAGGGACATGCGTTTGCATGCATTTGCGTACGCATGCGTCGTTTCTCGGTGTGCGGCGGTGTCTGGCGAACGCAACATGTTGCATTTTTTGAAGCATCTAAAATCCAACAAATATGCAGTCATGCGCATGCGGATGAGTGCGTCAAAACTGCGCATTACTGTCTATGGGAACGCATTGGTACGCAAGGACATGTGCATGGATGGTTCAATGCGCATGCGGAGTTCAAACTGTGCATGTCCAGGAACTGATTACAGCACCTGGAAATATCGAACGCATGCGCATAAATAATGCAAATGCATGCCAAAACGCATGCACACGCCACGCATGCGTCATGTGTAAGCTGATGCGGATAAAAAATGCTGTGTTAGCATACATTTGCATGCGTTTTGGCATGCGTTTGCGCATGCAGATGATACGATGCGCACACAAATGCTAATGTGAACCTAGTCTGAGACTGGCAGTAATATCTACATCATTAGCTGGCAGAGATAGGAGGAGTTATTATATGCATGCCATTCATTTATAGGCAGAGACAGGGAGGCAGCACTTTTTGTACCTACTTCATATACAAGCAGATAGGAGAGGCAGTAGTATCTGTACTTGCATCGAGTAGAGATATTAATGCAGTAGAATCTGTACCTAAATCATATACAGGAAAAGACAGGGAGGCAGTACTATCTTTATCTGCATCATTTACAAGGAGAGGACGTAATACAGTAGTCTCCTTACCTTCTTCATTTTCAGGAAGAGACAGGAAAGCTGTACTATCTATACCTGCATCAGTTACCGGGAGAGGCAGGAGGTAGTACTAGCTATATCTACATCATTTACAGCAAGAGACAAGGAGACAGTACTATCTGTGCTTACATCGCATACAAAGAGACATCGAGGTAGTATTATCTGTACCTACATCAAATACAAGAGACAAAGGAAATCAGTGCTCTTTTTACCCAGAACAAATACAAGGAGAGGCAACGCAGCAGTACTATCTGTACTTACATCATTTACAGGGAAAGGCAGGAAGGCAGAACTATTTGTACTCACATCATATACAAGGAGAGACAGGAAGGTGGTACTATCTATACCTGTATCATTTACAAGGAGAGAGAAGGAGGCAGCAATACCTGTGCCTATATTGTTTACAAGTAGAGACAAGGAGACAGAACTATCTGTATCTACATCATTTATAGGGGACACGGAGAGGCAGTGCTGTCTGTACCTACATTATTTACAGGAGAGACAAGGAGGCAGTACTACCTGTACCTACATTATTTATAGGGGACACTGAGAGGCAGTGCTATCTGAACCTACATCATTTACAGGATAGACAAGGAAGCAGTGCTATCTGTACCTACATTATTTACAGGAGAGACAAGGAGGCAGTACTATCTGTACCTACATTATTTACAGGAGAGACAAGGAGGCAGTACTACCTGTACCTACATTATTTACAGGAGAGACAAGGAGGCAGTACTACCTGTACCCATATCATTTACAAGTAGAGACAAGGAGGCAGTAATATTTGTACCTACATCATTTACAGGAGAGACAAGGAGGCGGTGCTATCTGTACCTATATCATTTACAAGTAGAGATAAGGAGGCAGTAATATCTGTACCTACTGTACATCATTTACAGGAGAGATAGGGAGGCAGTACTACCTGTACCTATATAATTTACAAGTAGAGAAATGGAGGCAGTAATATCTGAACCTACATAAGTTACAGGAGAGACAAGGAGGCAGTACTATCTGTACCTATATAATTTACAAGTAGAGAAATGGAGGCAGTAATATCTGAACCTACATCATTTATAGGGAGACAAAGTATTTCTACCTGTATTTACATAATTTGCGATAAGCAGGTGGATAATACTACTTCTGTTCACATCATTGACCACTGAGACAGGTAAGCAGTACTATTTGTGTTTACTCCATGTACTGGAGGAGTGGAGCAGGCAGTACTATCTGTGCTTGCATCACACTGTAGGTAAAATACTGCACTGCTGCCCTAGCTCGTGACCGCTTCCTTTTCACTAGGGCTTCCCTTTAAGCCATGATTGTTAAATTATTCATCTAAGTAAAAGGAAATGTCTAAAAGTGAAAAGACGCTAAAGCCATTAGCAGCAGAGCTGTGAACCGGAGGAGCCGCGTGTTTAAATAGTCTTTATTCAATCTGGAGTCCTGCACAATGCAAATGTCACTGGCTCCAGTCAAGATTTCTTGTTGTCAGAAGATTTTCTTGTGATCTCTGGGAGAAGTAAAGGACAAATCCTGAAGAAGCCGAAATAATTGTTTAAAACCTGAGGTGCCCAAAGTGTGGTCAAATGTTAATTACGGCAAAAGAAAGTTTCACTTTAAAGTTTTAGCTTGTCACAAAAGATTTAATATATTTAAAGGGACAGTACGGGCACAATGCGTCATGTCTAATGAGGGTGTGGAGCATAATGCAGCTTTGGTGTCGGCATTCTCTAATTGGTACCACCTCACCCACCCGGTATCCCTTGCAATCTCAAACAAGGTTAGCTGCAGACCTGCTCATATAGTGTCACTGATGCCTCTCATCACTGGCGGCCACAGACAGGAGCAAGCGATCAGAGCTGGGAATGACGCTATATGAGCGTGACTGCAATCCCTGCGCAGAGGTGTAGAGCAGCTGTACATCTACTAGGCCACTGAATCTGTACTCATAGTGTCACTGCCAACTCTCAATGCCGGATGCTGTCTGCAGCAGCCACTTGGTAGTGTGCTGCAGACAGGAGCGAGATAGGAGAGCGAGCAATAACATTACATGAGAATGGGTGAATGTATCACTACCAATCAGGATATGCTGCAGCCACGCTCACATAGTGTCTTTGCCTGATCTCATCGCTGGCTTCTGTCTGCAGCCATTGCTCAGTACTGTGCATCAGACAGGAGCGAGCTAGAGAGCCCACAATAACATTACATGAGAATGGGTGAATGTATCACTATCAATCATATATGCTGCGCCATGCTGACAAATTTCATTGCCTGACCTATCACTGGCTTCTGTCTGCAGCCATTGCTCAGTACTGTACAGCAGACAGGAGCGAGCAATGAGAGCACAATTAACATTACATGAGAATGGCTGAAAGTATCACTATCAATCAATATATGCTGCGGCCATGCTGACATAATTTCATTGCCTGACCTTATCGCTGGCTTCTGTCTGCAGCCATTGCTCAGTACTGTGCAGCAGACAGGAGCGAGCAATGAGAGCCAGTATTAACATTACATGAGAATGGCTGAAAGTATCACTATCAATAAAGATATGCTGCGGCCATGCTGACATAATTTCATTGCCTGACCTTATCGCTGGCTTCTGTCTGCAGCCATTGCTCAGTACTGTGCAGCAGACAGGAGCGAGCAATGAGAGCCCACAATAACATTACATGAGAATGGCTGAAAGTATCACTATCATTCAAGATATGCTGCGGCCATGCTGACATTATTTCATTGCCTGACCTTATTGCTGGCTTCTGTCTGCAGCCACTGCTCAGTACTGAGCAGCAGACAGGAGCGAGCAATGAGAGCCAGTATTAACATTACATGAGAATGGCTGAAAGTATCACTATCAATCAAGATATGCTGCAGCCATGCTGACATAATGTCATTGCCTGATCTCATCGCTGGCTCCTGTCTGCAGTACAGTAATAAGCGGCAGCTGCAGACAGGAGCCAGTGATGAGAGCCGTAAATTACCCTATCTGAGCACGGCTGCAGTGTTCATGTGGAGGTGAAAAGTTGCTGATTAACATATCTTGAATGACAATATTGAACTCAATCGGGGCTCTGCATCTCCGCACGGACACTGCAGCTTTGCTCACATAGTGTCATTGCTGACTTTTGACACTGGCTCCTGTCTGCAGCTGCAGTGTCCGTGTGGAGGAGCACAGCCAATATACTGCAGGTATGATTTTTATAGGGGCTACATCCCCTATGTATCTGTATAAATGGTTGGGTTAGTTAGTGTTTTGGAGCTGACAACCTCTTTATAAAGCGTGGCTCCCCAGCTCTGTATCCATTCACCCGAGATAAGGCATAGTGGTCTTGTTGAGCCCCTTAAAGCACACAAATTCTGGCTACTGAACTTGCCCCCAAGCTATGCCCTTGATCCAATCCATGGGTCAACAACATGAGGGCACTTCAGCTGTTGCAAAAACACAACTCGCATAATGCCCTGACAGCTCCATGACAGCCTGCACATGTCAGGACATGCTGGGAGTTGTAGTTTGCGGCACATACTGCTGAGCTTTGATATATTATTTTCTACTGGCCCTCAGGGGCGGACACACCATCGGTGCAACATGCACAAGCGCCTCATGGGGTCAAGTAAGAAGGGGGCCCATTTACACCTCCAAAGCAGTAACCAGCTTCTGACACTGATACGTTACTAAAGTGCAAAAGGGGCCTGTGTACAGTCATGGCCAAAAGTTTTGAGAATGACACAAATATTTATTTTCACATGATCTGCTGCCCTCTGGTTTTTATGTGTGTTTGACAGATGTTTTTATCACAGACAGAAATATAATTGCAAACATATGAGTAACAAAAGCTTATATTGACAGTTAGAATGAGTTAATGCAGCAAGTCAATATTTGCAGTGTTGACCCTTCTCCTTCAGGACCTCTGCAATTCTCCCTGGCATGCTCTCAATCAACTTCTGGACCAAATCCTGACTGATAGCAGTCCATTCTTGCACAATCAATGCTTTCATTTTGTCAGAATTTTTAGGTTTTTGTTTGTCCACCCGTCTCTTGATGATTGACCACAAGTTCTCAATGGGATTAAGATCTGGGAGTTTCCAGGCCATGGACCCAAAATCTCTATGTTTTGTTCCCTGAGCCATTTAGTTATCACCTTTGCTTTATGGCAAGGTGCTCCATCATGCTGGAAAAGGCATTGTTGATCGCCAAACTGCTCTTGGAGGGTTGGGAGAAGTTGCTCTTGGAGGACATTCTGGTACCATTCTTTATTCATGGCTGTGTTTTTAGGCAAGACTGTGAGAGAGCCGATTCCCTTGGCTGAGAAGCAACCCCACACATGAATGGTTTCAGGATGCTTAACAGTTGGCATGAGACAAGACTGGTGGTAGCGCTCACCTTGTCTTCTCCGAATGAGGCGTTTTCCTGATGTCCCAAACAATCGAAAAGGGGATTCATCAGAGAAAATAACTTTACCCCAGTCCTCAGCAGTCCACTGCCTGTACCTTTTGCAGAATATCAGTCTGTCCATGATATTTTTTCTGGAGAGAAGTGGCTTCTTTGCTGCCCTCCTTGAGACCAGGCCTTGCTCCAAGAGTCTCCGCCTCACAGTGCGTGCAGATGCACTCACACCTGCCTGCTGCCATTCCTAAGCAAGCTCTGCACTGCTGGTAGCCCGATCCCGCAGCTGAAACACTTTTAAGAGACGGTCCTGGCGCTTGCTGGTCTTTCTTGGGTGCCCTGGAGCCTTTTTGGCAACAATGGAACCTCTCTCCTTGAAGTTCTTGATGATGCGATAGATTGTTGACTGAGGTGCAATCTTTCTAGCTGCGATACTCTTCCCTGTTAGGCCATTTTTGTGCATTGCAATGATGACTGCACGTGTTTCTTTAGAGATAACCATGGTTAACAGAAGATAAACAATGATGCCAAGCACCAGCCTCCTTTTAAAGTGTCCAGTGGTGTCATTCTTACTTAATCATGACAGATTGATCTCCAGCCATGTCCTCATCAACACCCACACCTGTGTTAATGGAGCAATCACTGAAAAGAGGTTAGCTGGTCCTTTTAAGGCAGGGCTGCAATGATGTTGAAATGTGTTTTGGGGGATAAAGTTCATTTTCTAGCCAAAAATTGACTTTACAAGTAATTGCTGTTAAGCTGATCACTCTTTATAACATTCTGGAATATATGCAAATTGCCATTAGAAAAAGTGAAGCAGTAGACTTTGTAAAAATTAATATTTCTGTCATTCTCAAAACTTTTGGCCAAGACTGTATAGTTCTGTCACAGGGGCCCTCTTCTGCCCGCGTCTACCCCTCGGGCTACTTCATATCCAGCAGGGAGGACCAGGTCCAGAATTGTCCTATTTGGTGTCTGGATCCCACATATCTAATATAGAAAAGAGCCTTATAGAAACTTTTAGAAAAGTTAATTGTAAAAAAATCTCTCAAAAAAACATTAAAACAAACGTTTTCATTCTCTTCTCGTCTCGTTCCAGGTCAGCGGAGTTCTCTGTGCAAACTTTGAAAAGTAGTAATTTAATGGAAAAACCGAGACGGCTACAAAGTAATTTAATTCATTCCAATCCGGTCCGGCTGCCAACTGCACACTTCAAAAAAAAAATGCACAGGCAAGGACTTTGGGTGTCCTCAGAGAATACATGGTAAATAAAGGATCATGCAGGCAAATAACAATTATATTGTGTGAGTGCAGTTGTGTTACGGTAAAGAAAGGAAGTGGACAGTATTATTCAACATCTCCTTAGCTAAAGAAGAAATGTGCATCGATACATAAAGATATAGCAGAGCTCAGGAGAATAATGCACCACAACAAGGTTTACCCGATGAGATACAAGCAACGAGAACAAAACCATGGTCAACACAAAGACCGCAATAAAAACCGAGATACAATATGTGTATAATACTGCCTCTATGTACAAGAATATAACTACTATAATACTGCCCCTATGTACAAGAATATAACTACTATAATACTGCCCCCTATGTGAAAGAATATAACTACTATAATACTGCCCCTATGTACAAGAATATAACTACTATAATACTGCTCCTATGTACAAGAATATAACTACTATAATACTGCCCCCTATGTGAAAGAATATAACTACTATAATACTGCCCCTATGTACAAGAATATAACTACTATAATACTGCCCCCTATGTGAAACAATATAACTACTATAATACTGCTCCTATGCACAAAATATAACTTCTATAATACTGCCCCTATGTACAAGAATATAACTACTATAATACTGCCCCTATGTACAAGAATATAACTACTATAATACTGCCCCTATGTACAAGAATATAACTACTATAATACTGCCCCTATGTGCAAGAATATAACTACTATAATACTGCTCCTATATACAAGAATATAACTACTATAATACTGCTCCGTATGTGCAAGAATATAACTACTATAATACTGCCCCTATATACAAGAATATAACTACTATAATACAACCCCTATATACAAGAATATAACTACTATAATATTGCCTCCTATGTACAAGAATATAACTACTATAATACAGCTCCTATGTACAAGAATATAACTACTATAATACTGCCCTCTATGTACAAGAATATAACTACTATAATACTGCTCCTATGTACAAGAATATAACTACTATAATACTGCCCCTATGTACAAGAATATAACTACTATAATACTGCCCCTATATGCAAGAATATAACTACTATAATACTGCTCCTATGTACAAGAATATAACTACTATAATACTGCTCCTATATACAAGAATATAACTACTATAATACTGCTCCTATATACAAGAATATAACTACTATAATACTGCTCCTATGTACAAAGAATATAAATCCTACAAAAATAATACTCTGTCCTATGTACAAGAATATAACTACTATAATACTGCCCCTTTTTACAGTTTCTAATAGCTTTAACAAGGAATAATAAGTGACGCTCTCGGTTTGTACCTCTCGTGATCATTGTTCTTAGGCTGTTTCCATGATTACAGTATTGTTGGATCTGTGATATCTGAATATACAATGTAATATTTGATGCTGGTGAAACTCTTCATCATTTTGCCTTGAATTCACACATGAGACCATCCTGTTAGTATCAGGCCGGTATGATGACACTTGTCAGGCTTCATTTCGATAGCATATTGATTGCACCCCACTGCCGGCCTCACATATAAAGGGCACATCAAAACTGTGAGTAGATCAACAAGGAAGGAGCAAAAGATGGAGCCGCGACAAATACTGGCCCTTGTTGACTATCCCGTCTTGTACAAATCCCATTACATGAAATGAATCTAGTGCTGGAGCAATGCAAGACTGACGCAGAATATCATCATACTGCCTGGTCCTGACACCATGGCTGCACAAGAAGGATTGTGCATTGCATCAGGAAGTGGTACCTGTCTTATCCCTCTTGATGCAAAGACCCTCGGTTACTCTACAGAACATTACCCCAGCTTACTGCCTCCACAGGTTTGTAATTACAAGGCTCGAAACAGTGCAAACTGCGATACTCTGCAAAACCAGATACCTTTCTATCATAGCTGCAATGCTTTGCATGTCCTGGCACCTTTCTATCATAGTTGTGATGCTCTGCGTGTCCTGATACTTTTCAGATGTATCTGCGATGCTCTGCATTATCTGACACTTTTCTATAGTAGCTGTGGTGCTCTGCATGTCCTGACACCTTTCTATTATAGCTGCAATGCTCTGCATGTCCTGACTACTTATTATCATAGCTGTGATGCTCTGCTTTGCCTGACTCCTTTCTATCATAGCTGCAATGCTCTGCTTGTCCTGATTCTTTTCTATCGTAGCTTTGATGCTCTGTGTTTTCTGACTCCTTTATGTCATAGCTGTAATATTCTGCATCTCATGACTCTTTTCTATAACAGCTGCAATGTTCTGTTTGTCCTGACTCCTTATTATTATAGTTGCAATGCTCTGCATGTCCTAACTCTTTTCTATCATAGCTGTGATGCTCTGCATGTCCTAACGCTTTTCTATCATAGCTGTGAAGCTCTGCATGTCATGATACCTTTCTATCATAGATATGGTGCTCTGGATGTCCTGACACCTTTCTATCATAGCTGTGATGCTCTGCGTGTCATGACTCTTTTCTATCATAGCTATGATGTTCTGCATGTCCTGACTCTTTTCTATCATAGCTGTGAAGCTCTGCATCTCATGATTCTTTTCTATAATAGCTGCGATGCTCTGCGTGTCATGACTCTTTTCTATCATAGCTGCAATGCTCTGCATGTCCTGACTCTTTTCTATCATAGCTGCGAAGCTCTGCATGTCTTAATACCTTTCTATCATAGATATGATGCTCTGGATGTCCTGACACCTTTCTATCATAGCTGTGATGCTCTGCATGTCATGATACCTTTCTAGCATAGCTGTGAAGCGCTGCATGTTATGATACCTTTCTATCATAGCTGCGAAGCTCTGCATGTCATGATACTTTTCTATCATAGCTGTGATGCTCTGCATGTCCTGACACCTTTCTATCATAGCTGTGATACTCTGCGTGTCATGATACCTTTCTATCATAGCTGCAAAGCTCTGCATGTCATGATACCTTTCTATCATAGCTTCGAAGCTCTGTGTGTCATGATATCTTTCTATAATAGCTGCGATGCTCTGGATGTCCTGACACCTTTCTAGCATAGCTGTGAAGCGCTGCGTGTCATGATACCTTTCTATCATAGCTGCGAAGCTCTGCGTGTAATGATACCTTTCTATCATAGCTGTGATGCTCTGCGTGTCATGATACCTTTCTATCATAGCTGTGAAGCTCTGTGTGTCATGATACCTTTCTATCATAGCTGTGAAGCGCTGCGTGTCATGATACCTTTCTATCATAGATATGGTGCCCTGGATGTCCTGACACCTTTCTATCATAGCTGTGATGCTCTGCGTGTCATGACTCTTTTCTATCATAGCTATGATGTTCTGCATGTCCTGACTCTTTTCTATCATAGCTGTGAAGCTCTGCATCTCATGATTCTTTTCTATAATAGCTGCGATGCTCTGCGTGTCATGACTCTTTTCTATCATAGCTGCAATGCTCTGCATGTCCTGACTCTTTTCTATCATAGCTGCGAAGCTCTGCATGCCTTAATACCTTTCTATCATAGATATGATGCTCTGGATGTCCTGACACCTTTCTACCATAGCTGTGATGCTCTTCGTGTCATGATACCTTTCTATCATAGATATGGTGCTCTGGATGTCCTGACACCTTTCTATCATAGCTGTGATGCTCTGCGTGTCATGACTCTTTTCTATCATAGCTATGATGTTCTGCATGTCCTGACTCTTTTCTATCATAGCTGTGAAGCTCTGCATCTCATGATTCTTTTCTATAATAGCTGCGATGCTCTGCGTGTCATGACTCTTTTCTATCATAGCTGTAATGCTCTGCATGTCCTGACTCTTTTCTATCATAGCTGCGAAGCTCTGCATGCCTTAATACCTTTCTATCATAGATATGATGCTCTGGATGTCCTGACACCTTTCTAGCATAGCTGTGAAGCGCTGCGTGTCATGATACCTTTCTATCATAGCTGTGAAGCGCTGCATGTCATGATACCTTTCTATCATAGCTGTGAAGCGCTGCATGTCATGATACCTTTCTATCATAGCTGCGAAGCTCTGCATGTCATGATACCTTTTTATCATAGCTGCGAAGCTCTGTGTGTCATGATACCTTTCTATCATAGCTGCGATGCTCTGGATGTCCTGACTCCTTTCTAGCATCTCACTCTAATGCCGGGGTCACACTTGCATGTGTAATGCGAGAAACTCGCGCATCAACACCCGGCACTGCCGCCGGCACTCGGACCGGAACATGCGGCTACATGTATTTCTGTGCAGCCGCACACTCCGGTCCGAGGGCCGGCGGCAGTGTCAGGTGTTGATGTGAGAGACTCGCATCACACACGCAAGTGTGGCCCCAGCCTAATTGTGATACTCATCAGCGTGTCATCCCGTGTAAACAGTATGTGCTGCTGAGAACAATGGCAGCTGATAATAATAATAATCTTTATTTTTATATAGTGCTAACATATTCCGCAGCGCTTTACATCCATTATCATCACTGTCCCCGATGGGGCTCACAATCTACAGTCCCTATCAATATGTCTTTGGAATGTGGGAGGAAACCGGAGAACCCGGAGGAAACCCCCGCAAACACGGGGAGAACATACAAACTCCTTGCAGATGTTGTCCTTGGTGGGATTTGAACCCAGGACCCCAGCGCTGCTGTGCTAACCACTGAGCCACCGTGCCGCCCATGATGATGATCACATTACAGATCACTCAGTGCACACCTGCAGCCGGCTCTACCTGTGTATCTGGGCTGTTACACGGCCGCGTCTCTGCTGCTCTGGATACATCGCGCCTCGTGCAGATCAGTTCTCCCTCCCAGATAATTCCAAGGTTATAACCTCCACATCAGGGCGGCACTGAAAGAGTTACACAATTTTTCGCACTGGCCTTTGAGGCGATGCTCTGCAGCCTCACGTTCTCTCGTTTGCATCTGCATCCTGCCACTGGGATCTCGGCCTTTGGGAAAGCGGCTCCGCAAATGACAAAGGTGAAATGTCAGCGACCGGAGGTAAATGGCGCAGATTGGAAAGGTCCTAATGAGCGGCCATCGCACCCTGACTGCATATTAACCGACAGCGAGGGTCACAGCACACACCGTCACTGTAATGATCCACGGACGAGGTGTGGAGTCTGCTCCAGCCCCAGACAAGAAGAAGGACACGGGAGAAAGAGTCTACAATGTATCTATCCATCATCTATCTATTATCTATCTATCCATCCATCTATCTATCCATCCATCCATCTATCTATATCATCTATCTATCATCCATTATATCATCTATCTATTTATCTATTATCCATCATCTATCTATTATCTATCTATTATCCATCCCATCCATCTATCTATCCATCATCTATCTATTATCTATTACCTATCTATCCATCCACTATCTATATCTATCTATTATCTATCATTATCTCATCTATCTATTATCCATCTATCTATCTATTATCTATCTATCTATCTATCTATCATATATCCATCCTATCTATCTATATCATCTATCTATCTATCATCTATCTCATATTTTTTCTTATCTCTGCATTTATATATATTATATCTATATATTATATTTCCCCTTGATTTCTCCAGTAACTTTTTATGTGATCCTTTCATTACCAGCCGCGCTCAGCAGCCCCTCGCCTTATCAGACGCCGCCGCTTTTTACGCCGATATCAGCAAAATAAATAAAGTCTGCACTAAACTTACCGTGCGCACCATATATTACCTATGACATTTAAATGTACCCATTTCCCTTTCTGCTGATCCAACATTTCTGAGGATAAACATGGTGAAGATCCCAGTTTTCCTGGATGGATTTCTGAGCTGTATTAGTAAATGAGGCAACACTAATGGGGAAAAAAAAAAAAACTTTTTGCCCATGAGAATGACAGATTTTATACTGAAATTAAGACTAATTATAATTATTACTTAAACTAGTAATTGTATATTGCACTTAAGCATTTTTTTTCCTCCGGTAAAAGACGTGTCATAAAAAAATTGTGATTAAAATTAAAGCAATTAGAATTACTTAACTTCAACGAGTGCGGCAGAAAAATAATTGGGCTCATTTAAGGATCTCGGTAGAATTGTGCGGCGGAATGTTAACACCCGGCAAAGAAAATCTGATGGAAAAATCGTTACAAAGTATCACTAATAGTCACGACTGTGACATACTATGTGCACGTTACTATGTACTCGTGTAATACCGTACTATGGCTCCAGCAGCATCTGGAGTCTGGAGGTCTTTTTCCACCTAAAGTAATAGCAGCATAATGTAGAGGCGGAGATCCTGATTCCAGACATGCGTCACTTACTTGGCTGCTTGCAATAGTTTTGATAAAATCCAAGTTTTATTAACTAGCAAACATGCTGCCATGTAGTCTAACCACGCCCTCACCACTGATTGGCAGCTTTCTGCCTATGCACAGAGTATGCAGAAAGCTGCCAATCAGTGGTGTGGGCGGGGTTACACAGAGCTCAGCATTCAGAGAACTGATAGCTCTGCAACAGAGAAAATAGAGGGTTATATCAAAACTACAGCAAGTAGCCCAGTAAGTGATGCATCAATGGAATTAGGGTCTTTGCCCTTACATCTTATGGGGGAGCAAAAACAGATTCCCTTTAATTAAAATGTTGAATGATGCTATGATCGGAAGCTTAATTAAAATATTGAAATGTGCTATCTATGATCGGAAGCCAGGATAATTTTTTTTAATGGATTGGTGCCTAAGGCTTCCAGAATAAGAGGGGGGATAGAAGACCTCCTTGAAGAGTCATCAGATCTCTTGAATCTCACCGAACGTTCCCAAAATCTCCAGGAATTCTAGGTGGGTTCCTCGATAGTGGGATATACACACTGCACATACATACACGTGAATATATACACACTGCACATACATACACGTGAATATATACAGTGCACATACACGTGAATATATACAGACTGCACATACATACACATGAATATACACACTGCACATACATACACTGAATATATACACACTGCACATACATACACGTTGAATATATACACACTGCACATACATACACGTGAATATATACAGACTGCACATACATACACATGAATATACACACTGCACATACATACACAATGAATATATACACACTGCACATACATACACGTGAATATATACACACTGCACATACATAACATGAATATATACACACTGCACATACATACACGTGAATATATACACACTGCACATACATACACATGTACAGTATATAACACACTGCACATACATACACATGTACTGTATATACACACTGCACATAACATAACACAGATAAATATATACACACTGCAATACATACACGTGAATATATACACACTGCACATATACATACACACTGAACTGATATATACACACTGCACATACATACACATGAATATACTGACATACATACACTGTAACACATGACACATACACATGAATATTACACAGTGCAACATACACGTGAATATATACACACTGCACATACATAACACATGAATATATCACACTGCACATACATACACATGATATATACACACTGCACATACATACACGTGAATAATACACATGCACATACATACACATGAATATATACACACTGCACATACATACACGTGAATATATACACACTGCACATACATACACATGAATATATACACACTGCACATACATACACTGAATATATACACACTGCAAATACATACACGTGAATATATACACACTGCACATACATACACATGTACTGTATATACACACTGCACATAATACACATGAATATATACACACTGCACATACATACACATGTACTGAAATATACACACTGCACATACATACACATGAATATACACACTGCAAATACATACACTTGAATATATACACACTGCACATACATACACGTGAATATATACACACTGCACATACATACACGTGAATATATACACACGGCACATACATACACATGAATATATACACACTGCACATACATACACGTGAATATATACACACTGCACATACATACACATGAATATACACACTGCACATACATACACATGAATATAACACACTGCACATACATACACATGAATATACACACTGCACATACATACACATGAATATACACACTGCACATACATACACATGAATATACACACTGCACATACATACACATGAATATACAACACTGCACATACATACACTGAATATACACACTGCACATACATACACGTTAATATACACACACTGCACATACACTAAACACGTGAATATATATACACACTGCACATACATACACGTGAATATATACACACTGCACATACATACACGTGAATATATACACACTGCACATACATACACATGAATATAACACCACATGCACATAACATACACATGAATATATCACACTGCACATACATACACTGAATATACACACTGCACATACATACACGTTAATATACACACTGCACATACATACACATGAATATATACACACTGCACATACATACACGTGAATATATACACACTGCACATACATACACATGAATATACACACTGCACATACATACACGTGAATATAATACAACACTGCACATACATACACATGAATATATACACACTGCACATACATACAACACGTTAATATACACACACTGCACATACATACACGTTAAAATACACACACTGCACATACATACACATGAATATACACACTGCACATACATACACGTTAATAATACACACACTGCACATACATACACGTGAATATATACACACTGCACATACATACACATGAATATACACACTGCACATACATACACGTTAATATACACACACTGCACATACATACACGTGAATATATACACACTGCACATACATACACGTTAATATACACACACTGCACATACATACACGTGAATATATACACACTGCATATACATACACATGAATATATACACACTGCACATACATACACATGAATATACACACTGCACATACATACACATGAATATACATACTGCACATACATACACATGAATATATACACACTGCACATACATACACGTTAATATACACACACTGCACATACATACACGTGAATATATACACACTGCACATACATACACGTAATATACACACACTGCACATACATACACGTGAATATATACACACTGCACATACATACACGTGAATATATACACACTGCACATACATACACGTTAATATATACACACTGCATATACATACACATGAATATATACACACTGCACATACATACACATGAAATATACACACTGCACATACATACACATGAATATACATACTGCACATACATACACATGAATATACACACTGCACATACATACACGTGAATATATACACACTGCACATACATACACATGTACTGTATATACACACTGCACATACATACACATGTACTGTATACACACACACTACACATAAGATACCTACCAACCTGTCTTTTCTTACTCTAGACTCCTGCAGTTAAAGGACCTTTGGTGACATCATTGTCACCAAAGGTCCTTAAGCAATGTTAACCTTGGAAAAGAAACTCTGGGGACCCCTAAGAGAGTTAAAGCCTTTGGCAATTTTCCAGTTTGCCTCCCACCTAATGGAGGCCTTACCGTACCGGGGGATTATTTTTGGAGTAGGGCTTATATTTCACTCATACACCAAATATCCTGTAAATGGTGCTAGGACTTATTTTTAGGATAGGTCTTATTTTCAGGGAAACATGGCATCTGACCCGGTGCTGCTGTGCTGATGCACCATGAGATCGGAAGCAATATATAGGCAGGACAAAAGCAGAATTACACGAGAATTTCTAGACTGAACTCCACGGATGAGTGTACAATGTATCACATACTCTTAAATGCAGGGATTTAGCGGTGGAAACAATTAATTATTGGCGTGCTTCTTTAACTACCGTACTTTTAATGCTATATTGTGAGTGCTGTAGCTTTTTTTTTTTGTTTCTGATTTTTTTTTACATTTTTATTTAATAATGTTCTATGTCTGCATTAGTGTATTCCTGCATTAATCTGTACTATAATTAATTCTAATATCAATAATAATGTAACATTATTAGCATTAATTTATATGTTTTTTAAACATTTTTACGTTTTCAAATTTAATTATGTTACCTTCTAGATGTGTTATTATTTCCCAGTGATGTGGGTGTCATCATAACTTTTGTTTTATTTCACATTTTGCTATTCTATCATTTTTGTACTTGTAGGATAATAAAGATTTATTAATTGTTTCCCCGGCAGAGGGCTGTTCATTTACTTTCGGCTGTTACTACTGATCATAGCGATTCATTCATATTCAAGTTAGAGGGTCCCCAACGTGACAAATAATCACCTATCCACATAATAGTACCTTACTGATCGCTGGGGATCCGAATCCCACAGATACCGAAAATGGAGCTCTGAAATGTTCGATTGGAATGGAAAAGTGGGCACACATGATCCGTAAATCCACTCATTGTCTATGGGACAGAGCTCGTTACCTCCATCAGTCCTAAAGACAATGAATGAACTCTAGTCTTGGGATCAAATAGTTTACGTTTTTGTTTCTGGTCCACTAGAGGACATGTTGATGAACTAATCTTGGCCACTTGACCACATGCCGGTCGGCCAGCGTTTATTATTTCCCTATATACCTTTTCATCTCTTTCGTTGAACTTTATGCCGAAGTTGCGTCAATAAACACCCGTTGCTTCATGACCCAGATTTATCCTTCAAATGTGAAAAATAATAAGCCTCGTCTTGTTTGGAGAAATGTCTGCAGCGAAGAATCACATAATGGGTCTGTATTTGCAAAGCGCAGATACTGGGTCAATTTAAAAGATAAAATGGCTTTTGATTTGTCGGCCTTTGCTCCAGGTGTTTGCTCCGTCCCTGTGATTTTAAAAGTTTTTCATCTCAGCGGGAATCTAATAAACCTCTGATCCCAAAACATAAACAGCAAAAATCAAAATTAATGGGAATGGATGAAAACGGCACAGGAATCAAAGCCGGCTCGGCGGCACAGAATGCGGTTTCTTCCTTTTGAGATCTTGTTTACTCCATAGACCTCGTTGTAGCCTCAGTAAACAATTTACTTTTTCCTTATTAAAGGGTAGAAGGAGAGAAAAAAGGGACATTTGTGGTCTTTGAAAAATCCAGAATATTTACACAGTAGCAACTCTCAGAATGTTTAGAGAAATCTGCAAGTTAAAGGAGTATTCACAACCAAGTTGTGTACATATGTCGTATGATCGTAAGGCGGCAGGTCCCAGCGCTTCACCTTGAATCTATGTGGATAATTGGATTTCCACGTACATTCTGGTGATGGCGATTACTTGGAGATGAAGAATGATTGGGTAGTTGGCTGCTCACACTCACTTATTCCAGCTCCATCGCCAGCTTTCCCGCTTCCTTCTGCTTTGCCAGTTCCTCCTGTTCAACTGTGTTTTGATTTACTTTACTAATCCTCTGCACATCTCTGAGGTCACGCTCCCAAGCATGCCGCCTGAGTATTCTTATAGTTGGCCTGCTACCTGTGATTATCAATTACCTGTGATTACTATATCACACTTCAGATCTTCTTTACAGCGACAGTCCTACTGACAAGCCCTTTCTAATACGTATTGCCAGAGTTGAGCACTTGACTGCTCAACTCTACTCTGCTACGTCGCTGGGCTCTGCTGTACATACAGTGAATTAGTTCACTAACTCTACACTGCTACATCACTGGGCTCTGCTATTCCTACAGTGAATTAGTTCACTAACTCTACACTGCTACGTCGCTGGGCTCTGCTATACATACAGTGAATTAGTTCACTAACTCTACACTGCTACATCACTGGGCTCTGCTATACCTACAGTGAATTAGTTCACTAACTCTACACTGCTACATCACTGGGCTCTGCTATACTTACAGTGAATTAGTTCACTAACTCTACACTGCTACGTCGCTGGGCTCTGCTATACATACAGTGAATTAGTTCACTAACTCTACACTGCTACATCACTGGGCTCTGCTATTCCTACAGTGAATTAGTTCACTAACTCTACACTGCTACGTCGCTGGGCTCTGCTATACATACAGTGAATTAGTTCACTAACTCTACACTGCTACATCACTGGGCTCTGCTATACCTACAGTGAATTAGTTCACTAACTCTACACTGCTACATCACTGGGCTCTGCTAAACATACAGTGAATTAGTTCACTAACTCTACACTGCTACATCACTGGGCTCTGCTATACCTACAGTGAATTAGTTCACTAACTCTACACTGCTACATCACTGGGCTCTGCTAAACATACAGTGAATTAGTTCACTAACTCTACACTGCTACATCACTGGGCTCTGCTATACCTACAGTGAATTAGTTCACTAACTCTACACTGCTACATCACTGGGCTCTGCTATACATACAGTGAATTAGTTCACTAACTCTACACTGCTACATCACTGGGCTCTGCTAAACATACAGTGAATTAGTTCACTAACTCTACACTGCTACATCACTGGGCTCTGCTAAACATACAGTGAATTAGTTCACTAACTCTACACTGCTACATCACTGGCTCTGCTATACTACAGTGAATTAGTTCACTAACTCTACACTGCTACATCACTGGGCTCTGCTATACATACAGTGAATTAGTTCACTAACTCTACACTTCTACTTGCTGGACTCTGCTATACTTATAGTGAATACGTTCACTAACTCTACACTGCTACATCACTGGGCTCTGCTATACCTACAGTGAATTAGTTCACTAACTCTACACTGCTACATCACTGGGCTCTGCTATACCTACAGTGAATTAGTTCACTAACTCTACACTGCTACATCACTGGGCTCTGCTATACCTACAGTGAATTAGTTCACTAACTCTACACTTCTACTTTGCTGGACTCTGCTATACTTATAGTGAATACGTTCACTAACTCTACACTGCTACATTACTGGGCTCTGCTATACCTACAGTGAATTAGTTCACTAACTCTACACTGCTACATCACTGGGCTCTGCTATACCTACAGTGAATTAGTTCACTAACTCTACACTGCTACATCACTGGGCTCTGCTGCACCTGCAGTGAATTAGTTCACTAACTCTACACTGCTACTTTGCTGGGCTCTGCTGCACCTGCAGTGATTCACCTTATCAACTCTGTCTTGCTGCTTTTGCTACTGTAATACACCTGTGAGTGTTTTCACATTGCGCTCTGTGTCCCTGTCGGGGAGATACATCCAAAATCTCCCGCAAAATGGGGTCCGGACGCATGCGCCGGTGGGGCCGTAGACAGTAATGGTGACGGCAGAGCTCACGTTTTCTATGCCGTGCACTTTTTTTGGGAGTGTACGCCTAGTACATCTGACTGTCCCCCTCTTGTAGGCATACAGTCCTGAAAACGGTGCACGGCAGAGCGCACGTTCACCATTACAATCTATGGGCACAGCGGCACATGCATCAGGACCCCGTTTTGCTGGAGATTTCGAATATAAGTCCAGAGAGGGACAAAAAACTCGATGTGAAAGCACACGTATATAATCGGCTTTGTTACATCCCTAGGACCTGATAACGTGCTCTACTGACGTACTCAAATCTGTTACATTGTTGAGCCCTGCTTAGTGTTGAGCGATACGATAATGCAAATATCGGCTATCGGCCGATATTAGCTCTATCGGCCTTTCGATAATTCATTTCGATATTTTCCTCTTATCGAATACCGGAATCGGATTTGTCACTGTCACTGTCAGTGTCCGTCGGTCGGGTCTGTCACTGTCATGTCCGTCGGTCGGGTCTGTCAGAGTCAGCGACACTTACCCGGCAGAAGATCTCCGGTGGTCACGGCCTGGACTGCTTCATGGCCGCCATCCTCTTCTCCCCGGCGGTCACATGCAGTATCTCGCGATAACTGCAGTGACTGCTGGGTAATCCCGGCCGTAAAGCAGTCAGTCCGATGACGTCACCGCCGGGGAAGCAGGTAATCAGCTGTGCTGCGCCGGGATGTCAGGCTCTGCCTGTCATTGCGATGTAGCAGAGCTGGATCGTTGTGGGACTGTCGTTATGGACTGCGTCGGTCAGGTGGTATACTGTTGGTTTGTTTTTTTTCTTTTTTTACAGGAGATCGATGGCGTCGCAGGAATGAGAGAGTAATAAAAGAAATGAAAACTGTGTTGTCTCTTTTATTTCATTAAAAGACTTTTTTCTTGCTTTGTCTTTTTTTTATGCATTTAATAACTTTGGGATTAATAATGGATCGGTGTCTTATTGACGCCTCTCCATTATTAACCGGGCTTATTGTCACCGTGCAATCAACGGTGACATTAACCTCTTATTACCCCGCTTGCCACCGCTACAGGGCAGTGGGAAGAGCCGGGTAAAGTGCCACAATTGGCACATCTTTTGATGCGCCAAATGTGGGGCTGCTGTAGCCTGGTATTATCAGGCTGTTGAGGGCCAAAATCCATGGGCCTTGACAGTCTTTTAATACCAGGCCGCAGCAGTCTGCATTTTACTTGGCTGGTTAACAAAAATAGGGGGACCCCTACGCCGTTTTTTTTTCGAGGGGATCCCCTATTTTTGTTAACCAGCCAAGCTAAGCAGACTGCTGTGGCCTGGTATTATCAGGCTGGCAAGGTCCATGGATATTGTATCCTTACCAGCCTGAAAAACCAGGCCTCAGCGGTCTGCTTCATCTGGCTGGTTAACAAAAATAGGGGGGACCCCACGCCAATTTTTTTCGAGGGGATCCCCTATTTTTGTTAACCAGCCAAGCTAAGCAGACTGCTGTGGCCTGGTATTATCAGGCTTGCAAGGTCCATGGATATTGGATCCTTACCAGCCTGAAAAACCAGGCCTCAGCGGTCTGCTTCATCTGGCTGGTTAACAAAAATAGGGGGGACCCCACGCCAATTTTTTTCGAGGGGATCCCCTATTTTTGTTAATCAGCCAAGATATGCAGACTGCTGTGGCCTGGTATTATCAGGCTGGCAAGGTCCATGGATCTTGGCTCCTTAACAGCCTGAAAATCCAGGCCTCAGCGGTCTGCTTCATCTGGCTGGTTAACAAAAATAGGGGGGACCCCACGCCATTTTTTTTTCAAAGGGAACCCCTATTTTTGTTAACCAGTTCCCTCTGACGTCACTGATTGTGTCCCTGGCTGACCTGAAGTGAAAGTGGAAAGCAATCAATTAAGCTTTCCACTTCCTCTCCTGTCAGCCAGGAGAGGAGCTCATTCATTTGGGGGTTTACTGTGAGGCTGCAGCATTAGCTGCGGTCCCTGCAGTAAACATTAACCCTTTCTGAAGGATTACACCGTGGGACCTGACTGTGCATCGGATTGGTAAGAATAATTTTGCTTTATTATTTTATTTTTATTACAGGAAATGGTTTTAGCAGGAAAATAAAATATGGTCAAAAACTGTGTGATTATTTCATTAAACTTCTTTTTTATTAAAGTGTGTGTGTTTGATTTTTCTTTCATACAATAGGATTAATAATTGATAGTTGTCTAATTGACAGCTCTCAATTATTAACCTGGCTTAAAGTGACCTTTCAATTGCAAGGTCATTTTAACCCCTTATTAACCCATTCGCCACCGCTACAGGGCAATGGGAATAGACGGGCAAAGTGCCAGAAAGGGCAAATCTAATTAGAGATTTGCCCTTTCTGGGGTGTCTGGGGCAGATGTTAGTAGCCGGGGGGGGGCCAAAAATAATGGTCCCTCTCTGGGCTATTATTATCTGCCCCCACTCACTGGCTTTGTCTGTCTGGTTGCGAAAATAGGGCGGGAGCCCACGCATTTTTTTTCAGCAATTTTACACCTCATATATATATATACATGTCATTAAATTTGTGACACATATATATATATATATTTATATTTATAGTTCATACACTTCTACATAGTATAATAGCTGCTAATTCAATTGCCGACTTTTGTGAAAATGCAGAACCCGACATGAAATGACACTTGGTGTACATAGGGTTAACCATGTCTTTTCATGTCGTTTGCAATCTGATTTGCACAAACAATTACATCAGTCTATGTGTGCAAAATTTCACACCTGTAGGGGTTAATTAAAGGTGTAAATTCGTAGCAAAAAAGTCTGTTTTTTTTACAACGAATTTACACCTTTAATTAACCCCTACAGGTGTGAAATTTTGCACACATAGACTGATGTAATTGTTTGTGCAAATCAGATTGCAAACGACATGAAAAGACATGGTTAACCCTATGTACACCAAGTGTCATTTCATGTCGGGTGCTTCTGTCTTTTCACAGAAGCCGGCTTTACCCGGCAATTGAATCAGAGGATATTTTACTATGTAGAAGTGTATAAACTATACATATATGTATATATATGTCACAATGACATGTATATATATATATATATATGTATTCTATGTGTGTATATTTAGTGTTTACAAGGAAATAAAGGTTTTTTTTAGTTTCGATATTTTGTTCCCATAGACTTACATGGGACTTCCGCTATCGAAATCGGATATCGATGATATTTAGTGATATCGGCGATACAATTTCGATACGATATTTTTAGATATCGAGCAATATCGCTCAACACTAGCCCTGCTACATTATTACAAAGCTGGGTTCTGCTACATGGATCAGTCTACTCTGCTATGCCATGATACTGACTCCCTTTGTCAAGACTCCAGGCTTTAATCTACTGTTTTACTCCAATTGTCGTCAAACCACTACAGTCTCCATTGCCCCAACCTGTTCACCTCGCTGCGCCACAGATATCTGTTCTTGCTACTCAACGACTCATCTAGACTGAAGGTTTTGAGAATCCAGCTCCGCGGGTGAGACATAACATCTACATTCACTTCTATGGGAATTATCAAAAACGCCGAGCAGACGTGCAGGAGGTCGGTTGGCCTTGGGCCCAAATCCCATTTTGATTTGTTGGATTTTGCAGGTTTATAAAATGCTTGAATGCAAATTTCTAACACTTCAATAGCTCAACCAAAATAAGTGTAAATGTTAAAAACATCTACCTGCTTACATTAGCCGTTGCCAACGTTAACATAAACTTCTTAGTCATTTTTAACCATAATTCCTAAATATTCATGTACACAGGAGTATAACTAGTTGGAGTCTACTGGAGCATTTGTCCCATGTGCTGATGTCCTCTGCTACATCGCTGGGCTCTGCTACACTAACAGTGATTCACTTGACCAACTCTAAACTTACACTTTACCAATGATTCTTTGCCACATTGCTATAGCAAGCCTCCCAAAATACCCAGCTCTGCTACTTCGCTGGGATCTGTTACTATGCTTTACTGCTTATCTACCATGAGGTACTTGACCTACTAAAATTTGCTACATTCATGAGCTCTGCTACTTCGCTGGGATCTGTTACTATGCTTTACTCTACTGCTTATCTACTATGAGGCATCTGATCTACTCAGACCTGCTATTTTTATGAGTTCTGCTACATTGTAAAGAATAATCTCAAACCTTCCCTATGTTGCTACATAGCTGGGCTCTGCTATATTGGTGAGTTTTCTATACCTTTGCGGAATCTATAAAGACAGAAGGAAAACATAGCAAAAAAGCAAAGCGCAGTAATATAATATCCACCATAGCGGAGCAGCAGCAAATTCAAGTCTCCTGCCCCCAAGTACACAACCTAGATAATATTAGTAATTCTTCTCCGCAGTGAGATGATTGACACATTTTATTGATAAAGGTTGGTTGTGATCCAGCTTTGTCACAGGGGAGGAGGTCAGCCTGGACCTGCTTGTTGACCGTGAGCCGTGGCTGGTGCCCAAATAAGCGATAAACTTATATGGCAGAAGTGCAGTCATGAGTGTAACCTGTCCGCGTGAAGGAAGGAAATTAAACATTTTACTGGACACTGTCAGGAGTGTACTTCAGGTGAAGATCATCTGCGTCTGGATCGCTGCCAGTTTAATCTCTTTAAACGCCGCAAACAAAAGGGAGGATCAGCTATTTTCAGGTCCATTTGCTAATTCTGAATGGAGTTTGCTTCTAAAGGTTATGAGAAAATCCAAGGCCAGAACCAAACTTTACAGAGTTGAAGCGGATGGAGGAAAACTTTAAAAGGTAATTTTAGTCAACGCTTATAATAAGCAGCGCAGCGCAGCGCTCCATCACAGCCCAACACAGCACCAAGAGGTCATAATAACTGCATTGTCTGATGGAGTCCAAGCGTTCTGAAATGCACCTCCTGTCTCATCACAAACTAAGGTGGCTTCCAGATCTATGAGAAATGTTTCCTATGGAATATAACTACTATAATACTGCTCCTATGTACAAGAATATAACTAATATAATACTGCTCCTATATACAAGAATATAACTACTATAATACTGCCCCTATGTACAAGAATATAACTACTATAATACTGCTCCTATGTACAAGAATATAACTACTATAATACTGCTCCTATGTACAAGAATATAACTACTATAATACTGCCCCTATGTACAAGAATATAACTACTATAATACTGCCCCTATATACAAGAATATAACTACTATAATACTGCCCCTATGTACAAGAATATAACTACTATAATACTGCTCCTATGTACAAGAATATAACTACTATAATACTGCTCCCTATGTACAAGAATATAACTACTATAATACTGCCCCTATGTACAAGAATATAGCTACTATAATACTGCTCCTATGTACAAGAATATAACTACTATAATACTGCCCTTATATACAAGAATATAACTACTATAATACTGCTCCTATGTACAATAATATAACTACTATAATACTGCTCCCTATATATAAGAATATAACTACTATAATACTGCCCCTATATACAAGAATATAACTACTATAATACTGCCTCCTAGCTGAGAGGTTGTGTGTTTGTAGCTCACCTGATGTCTGGAGCAAGCCCAGGGAGGGGCCACCCTGGGCGGGGAAGCTCCCCAGGCAAGGCCCAGGCTTCCCGGCCTACACTGGGACAAGCCTCCCAGGCCTCTCCTAATGGGAATGTTAATCCCAGAGCCACTGTCAGAGCAGTGAATGCAGCGAGCCAAAGCTGCAGCAGTTCTGTGAAGGAGGAAAAAGCCGTCAGTAAAGTTTTGGGAGGAAAACCTTCTCCAAGTCCAGCAAAGAAGCAAGAAGGAAAAGTGTCGGTCAGCGATGGGTTACAGCACAATGTGAAGTCAGGTAACTCCCCAGTCAGCAAGCAGCTCCTGCCGGTGCACAGGTGAGATCAGTCCCAGCTGTGCAGATCACCTCTCCTGCTCCCAGGCAGAGACGGACGTCTTTGGAAAGACAAACCATCCAGGAGAACTTACAGCAGCATGGCAGTATGGCGCGGTCAGGACGCACACGGTCGCAGTCAGGTGGCAGCAGTAAAAGTGCTGTGGAGCCTGGAGCCATGAAACCAGCGGTGGTGAAAATTAAGGAGACGTCTGGGTTCAAGCAGCCGGGGACATCGCTGAATGCAGGATCCCAGGAGGAGACGCCACGTGCACCTGAGCTTCAGCTCGCAGAGGAGATCCCAGGACTGGTCAAGAAGTTCGGTGAGTTACAGCAGCAGAAAGACGCACTACAGATGCAGATAGACACTTGCTATAAGCTAAAGGCTATTAATCCCGGGAGTCATGATTTTTATGATGAGACTCTGAACACACTGGGTGTATTGCTGGCAAAAGTGGTGAGGGACATGGACTGCGTCCTAGAGAGGATGGGGCCCCTGGCGGAGACTTATAGGAACCAGGAACTGTTTAAGTCACAGAAGCAGAACTCTGCAGGTTCCAGGTCAGACATTGTCCCAGGTGGACCCCAGAAGCAGGTGCGGCCAGTGCTGCAGCCTGCAAGTTTCTGCTTCCAAAAGGGGCAAATGCCGCACCAGCAGCAGCCTGTAGTACAGACCCCAGCAGACGTACCACAAGTCTCAAAATGCCCAGCAAAACTGCCTGCAGCAGATCCAAAGCAGAAGCATGTAGTGCAGATTCCAGCAGAGGTACAACAAGTCACAGAATGCCCAGCACAACAGCCTGCAGCAGATTCCAAGCAGCAGCATGAAGGGCACATTCCAGTAGAGGTACAACAATCGCAGAATGCCCAGCACAGCCGCCTGCAGCAGATTCCAAGCAGCAGCATGGACATTTTTCGGCACAGGGACTACAAGTCTCAGAATGCCAGGCACCACAGTTGGGCAGTGGACATGTGCCGGTAGTTCCTGATGGTGCCCAGCAGGGCTGCTCTGATGCTGGGGATAACCGCGCTGTATCTGAGGGGTCGGGGGTTTGGGGGAGCACAGTATCTTTGCTGGACGCTGCGCAGTCTGATAGTGACATTGATGTTGATGATAACAATGTTCATGATGATGTCTGTGATTTCCCCCCTTTATTTCCGAGCACACAAGGTGTAGAAGCCCCCCTGCTGCAGACCCTCACCCCGTCAGTCAGCCTAGTGTGACCCGCAGGTTCCCCCCAGTAATGCCTGGAGTCGTGGCGCTCCGTCCTTCACCTCTGGTGCCAATTATACCGGCCAGGCGTTTAAACGGAGAAACGTTGTGCGTTTCCGGCACAGAGGTGCCAAGGAGGATCTGCCAGATAGAAGGTTTGTGGTCAGGGAGCTCTTGTGTCGCCAGATGGGGTTTGCGCCAGTCAGCATCTTGGCGGTAAATAATCTTCCAGACAGGCAGGGCTATGACGTCAGCTTTAAGGTCATGAGTGACCTGGACAGGTTCTGGTCTAATTTCCCCAAGTTTAGAGACTCTGAGGCTGGAGTAAGTTCAGCTTTATTCCTATCTCTAAGCCAGATACCGTTAGGTAAATCTCATCTTCTGTAATGAGTCTGTTCCCCCGCAGGACATTGTGGTGTGGCTCCGGAGGCATTGTGACCTGGTCTCTGACCTCACCAAAAGCAGAGACAATGATGGTATCTGGACGGGAGGGTGGAGGGTTTTGGTGAAACTGCGCCAGTGCGATAATATCACTGCCCACTTACCCAACTCCTTCTTTATTGGGAGGGAGAGGGGTGTGTGTTTCTATCCTGGGCAGCCTCGTAAGTGCTTCAAATGTGGCAAGGCGGGTCACCTGGCGAATACGTGTACTGTGGTGAAGTGCAACCTGTGTGGGAGGTCGGCCATGTGGCTGCAGACTGCCAGAACATCAGGTGCAACCTCTGTGGGAAGATCGGTCACCCTCACAGGGACTGTCCTGACGCCTGGCACAATATCTGTAAGGACTATCCTGATGAGGATTTGGTGGCAGGGGCAGAGATTCTGGAGGAGGCAGCTTTACTGTCAGGGGAAATACTGGCCAGACCGGAGGCCCACCAGGGGTCTACTCAGGTGACACCAGAGCAGCAGGGTACAGAGGGTGCACAGGGGAGTATGGAGGTTGTCCCTCAGGGGCAGCAGTCACAGGGAAGCATTACTTCAGTACTACCATCTGTGTCTCAGACTAAAAGGAAGAAAAAGGACAAGACCTCCCGTAAACCTGAGAAGGAGTATGACACTGGCCAAGGAGCCAGGAAGAAGGTCCAGAGTTCTGCAGGTGTAATGGACTTATCTAATAGGTTTGGTGTTCTGTCTGAGTCTGACGGTGATTTTGAGGATGACCTTAGAAGAATTGATGCAGAGTTTGATAGGGACGTAGAGGACTGTCCTCCGCCCAAGCGGAAGCCATTACCTGAGGGCTCTCGGGTAGAGTCTGAAATGGAGACCGGCGGTGACCAGAATAACTCCGACTCAGATCTGTGACGCTGTCAACAAATAATGTCCGACCCAGATAGATAAAATCATTAGGAAATGTTAAGTTATGGAAGGATGTGTCACTGGGTTGAAATATGATGTTTTTTTTTTTTTGTTTTTTTTTCCAACCAGGTGTATGGACTCTTTAAGATAATTTTATATGTATAATCCGGATATGTAATGAATGTACAATCCAAGTGAATTTATTTTTGTATTACTGAAGGAATGTCAGTATATTTGTATTTGTTTGGTTTTTACAATAAAAATTGCCCCTATGTACAAGAATATAACTACTATAATACTGCTCCTATGTACAAGAATATAACTACTATAATACTGCTCCTATGTACAAGAATATAACTACTATAATACTGCTCCTATGTACAAGAATATAACTATAATACTGCCCCTATGTACAAGAATATAACTACTATAATACTGCCCCTATGTACAAGAATATAACTACTATAATACTGCCCCAATGTACAAGAATATAACTACTATAATACTACCCCTATGTACAAGAATATAACTACTATAATACTGCCCCTATGTACAAGAATATAACTACTATAATACTGCCCCCTATGTACAAGAATATAACTACTATAATACTGCTCCTATGTAAAAGAAAATAACTACTGTAATACTGCCCCTATGTACAAGAATATAACTACTATAATACTGCCCCCTATGTACAAGAATATAACTACTGTAATACTGCTCCTATGTAAAAGAAAATAACTACTGTAATACTGCCCCTATGTACAAGAATATAACTACTATAATACTGCCCTATGTACAAGAATATAACTACTATAGTACTGCCCCATGTACAAGAATATAACTACTATAATACCTCCCTATGTACAAGAATATAACTACTATAATACTGCCCCTATGTACAAGAATATACTACTATAATACTGCTTCCTATGTACAAGAATATAACTACTATAATACTGCCCCTATGTACAAGAATATAACTACTATAATACTGCTCCTATGTACAAGAATATAACTAATATAATACTGCCCCTATGTACAAGAATATAACTATATAATACTGCTCCTATGTACAAGAATATAACTACTATAATACTGCCCCTATGTGCAAGAATATAACTACTATAATACTGCTCCTATGTACAAGATTATAACTACTATAATACTGCACCTATGTACAAGAATATAACTATATAATACTGCCCCTATGTACAAGAATATAACTACTGTAATACTGCACCTATGTACAAGAATATAACTACTATAATACTGCCCCTATGTACAAGAATATAACTACTATATACTGCCCCATGTACAAGAATATAACTACTATAATACTGCCCCTATGTACAAGAATATAACTACTATAATACTGCCCCTATGTACAAGAATATAACTACTATAGTACTGCCCCATGTACAAGAATATAACTACTATAATACTGCCCCTATGTACAAGAATATAACTACTATAGTAATGCCCCATGTACAAGAATATAACTACTATAATACTGCTCCTATGTACAAGAATATAACTACTATAATACTGCCCCTATGTACAAGAATATAACTACTAAAAGTACTGCCCATGTACAAGAATATAACTACTATAATACTGCTCCTATGTACAAGAATATAACTACTATATACTGCCCTATATACAAGAATATAACTACTATAATACTGCTCCTATGTACAAGAATATAACTACTATAATACTGCACCTATGTACAAGAATATAACTACTATAATACTGCCCTATGTACAAGATATAACTATATAATACTGCCCTATGTACAAGAATATAACTACTGTAATACTGCTCCTATGTACAAGAATATAACTACTTATAATACTGCCCCTATGTACAAGAATATAACTACTATATACTGCCCATGTACAAGAATATAACTACTATAATACTGCTCCCTATGTATAAGAATATAACTACTATAATACTGCCCCTATGTACAAGAATATAACTACTATAATACTGCCCCTATGTAAAGAATATAACTACTATAATACTGCCCCTATTACAAAATATAACTACTATAATACTGCCCCTATGTAAAGAATATAACTACTATAATACTGCCCCCTATTACAAGAATATAACTACTATATACTGCCCCTATGTAAAGAATATAACTACTATAATACTGCTCCTATGTACAAGAATATAACTACTATATACTGCCCCTATGTACAAGAATATAACTACTATAATACTGCTCACTATGTATAAGAATATAACTACTATAATACTGCTCCTATGTACAAGAATATAACTACTATAATACTGCTCACTATGTATAAGAATATAACTACTATAATACTGCTCCTATGTTTAAAAGTACAGCTATTATAATTCTGCCTCTAAAGGTGAGTAAAAACCAATCCATGTAATTTTGTCCCGAGTCAGGCCCTATCATACCTTCTGGATTTCATCCGGTCATAGAATATGGTAAGTGCTCACAGATGTAACATTCATTAAATCATCCTGGATGTCAGTATACTGAATTATTCAGTACATTTAATAGCCCTTAAAGAAAAATCTGTCCTGTTTATAATTATGACCGTCAGATCATTTCTTCTGCTCTCATTAATACTGAGATTTCCTGGGACACGTTAAGTGCAAATCCTGATGCAGCCAAATTTCAATAGGAATTTTTATTGTCACTCTAAATCTATGATTTATAAAATAAATTGTGGCTGTAAGAAAGAATCGGAGAAGAGAGAGCCAATGAGTGAGGATGGAGATCTGCGCACTGGTTCTGGATTATTTACCAATAGTCGGCGGTATTATATGAACTTTGGTTGTTTTTTTGGGACATTTTATGGCTGTATTGGTGGAGGAGTATGTGGCCATGTGTTATGGAGCAATATGACAGTAAATCTATAAAGCATCGCAGCACTATAAAATACCGCATGGAGGGATTGAGGGTACAGAATGGAGGCACTTGATGGTGATATGTGGAACATGAAGTGCTGGTGAATGAGGATGTTGTGCATGGAGGGACTTCTCTAGAAGAAGCTGAGACAAAGCCTTATTTTCTATATTTGCGCTGTCCGTGGTGCTGAACTCTTTGCTAAGTCTCACAATCACATTTGCATGGCTGAAGCGTTACGGTTTATTACTATAGCACTGGTATGAATAAGCAATTTTCTAGACATTACGTAATTTTGTATGTTCAAGATCAGATATTTACAAGTTTAGGTTATTTATGACACCTCTTCTATCTCCTGCAGTCCTATGTAATACTGCAGCCTGCCGCACATGCAGCCGGTGTCCTATGATGGTTCATACTTTCTATTGCAGCGTTTATTCGCTACAGTACAAAGTGTAACTGTGATACTGTTCTTTGTTGGCATTTTTTTTACATCTGTATGTCTGCGGTGTAACGTCTCCTGCTTCTGCTCCTCAAGGTGAACACATATTGTACACAATGTATCTGATGCTTTACACACAACGCTCGGACTATTATGGGCCATATTGACCGTCCATTGATAACTTGTGCTTTGTGATCACTATTCTGTGACCGGCCACCTCTGAAGACTATATATACTTTTCTAGGGAAACTTTTCAGCCATTTTTTGATAAAAAAAAATAAATTGTAGAATTGTATAAAACAGAACATTCCCAAATTCCTTATTCCTACATTTCACACTGAATCTCGGTGAGTCCCAAACATGGAAGGACAGCTCTCACATTTATTATTTATTTCTATAGCACTGGGAATGTTCTATTTTAATTCTGCAAATAAACTTTTTTTGTAATTTTTTATCCAAAATCCAGCTGGATATCCCGACCTTTCCCTATTTCTACAGCTGAGCCGCAGCGGTTTCTCATCGGAGCTGAGGATTCGTTGGCTGCTTCAGTGTTCCAGGAGAAATGTGTGATCTCTAGGACTTAGATCCTGAACTTCTAACCTAGCAGGTACATGCCCATATAGTACTAAAGCTATATCGGTTACTGTACAGTGCAGTGCATTACTATACTATTGGGGATGTATGTATATATATATAAAGTTGCATTAAAAGCACAGAATAAGGTCACTAGTGAAAAAAGGACAGAGACTTTTCGGCAAATAGTTGCTTTCAAGATGCCTCACTGCCCTATTACAGAACCACATGTCATGGTTAGTTTCCTTGCACGCATACAGTACAGACCAAAAGTTTGGACACACCTTCTCATTTAAAGATTTTTCTGTATTTTCATCACTATGAAAATTGTACATTCACACTGAAGGCATCAAAACTATGAATTAACACATGTGGAATTATACACT
This sequence comes from Oophaga sylvatica, assembly GCA_033576555.1. NCBI lineage: Eukaryota > Metazoa > Chordata > Amphibia > Anura > Dendrobatidae > Oophaga > Oophaga sylvatica. The sequence goes on from JARQOD010000002.1 coordinate 638,860,688, forward strand.
TAACAAAAAAGTGTGAAACAACTGAAAAATATGTCTTATATTCTAGGTTCTTCAAAGTAGCCACCTTTTGCTTTGATGACTGCTTTGCACACTCTTGGCATCTCTTGATGAGCTTCAAGAGGTAGTCACCGGAAATGGATTTCACTTCACAGGTGTGCCCTGTCAGGTTTAATAAGTGGGATTTCTGGCCTTATAAATGGGGTTGGGACCATCAGTTGTGTTGTGCAGAAGTCTGGTAGATACACAGCTGATAGTCCAACTGAATAGACTGTTAGAATTTGTATTATGGCAAGAAAAAAGCAGCTAAGTAAAGAAAAACGAGTGGCCATCATTACTTTAAGAAATGAAGGTCAGTCAGTCCGAAAAATTGGGAAAACTTTGAAAGTGTCCCCAAGTGCAGTTGCAAAAACCATCAAGCGCTACAAAGAAACTGGTTCACATGAGGACCGCCCCAGGAAAGGAAGACCAAGAGTCACCTCTGCTTCTGAGGATAAGTTTATCCGAGTCACCAGCCTCAGAAATCGCAGGTTTACAGCAGCTCAGATTAGAGACCAGGTCAATGCCACACAGAGTTCTAGCAGCAGACACATCTCTACAACAACTGTTAAGAGGAGACTTTGTGCAGCAGCATTCATGGTAAAATAGCTGCTAGGAAACCGCTGCTAAGGACAGGCAACAAGCAGAAGAGACTTGTTTGGGCTAAAGAAACACAAGGAATGGACATTAGACCAGTGGAAATCTGTGCTTTGGTCTGATGAGTCCAAAGTTGGTTCCAACCACCACCAGGCAAGAAATCCCACTTATTAAACCTGACAGGGCACATCTGTGAAGTGAAAACCATTTCCGGGGACTACCTCTTGAAGCTCATCAAGAGAATGCGAAGAGTGTGCAAAGCAGTCATCAAAGCAAAAGGTGGCTACTTTGAAGAACCTTTCTTCTCTTTGAATGAGAAGTTGTGTCCAAACTTTTGGTCTGTACTGAATATCGTTTTTATATAAGATCACGCTTACCTTTTTATACTTATTGTTGGAGTTTAGAGCTATTAAAACCTATTAAACTTTGAGTTATTGGGGCTTGACCCTGTGTGTTTGGTGCCAGAGTGAAGTCACTAAAAACCCATTGCCATGGGTAGGGTATTGAGATATAGGCAAGAGTAGAGAAGATACTGTTTGCTGCAGGTAACGGAAAACCTGGGACTGAAATATACACAGAAAATAATAAGGATCTTCTAGAACAATGGAAGCTTCTCTAAGGTTCTACAGAAGACACAGCCTTTCTACACTCATCCTCAGCATTGTTCCCAATGACTGTTCTCCACTAGGAGTCAATAGGATCATTACAGGATCCAACAAGAAAACAAGAATGGACGACATCACACACTGCAAACCCTACTGAGCCGATACAAAGTAACAGTCCGGTTCCAGTGTCTTGATTGATGGCCGATGTCCACAGACCAACCCTAAGAACTCCTCTGCTGACATCTACTATCTCCCAAGACAAATTGTCCTGGCTATGTCCTGGATGAGATATATGCGACGTGTCTGCAGATTTATAGGTGTCTAAAAAAGAATAAATTACTAATTATACTTTTTAGACATCAGGTCACTCTACAACAATCACACACAGGAGCTGAAGCATGTTTGTATTGCAAGTTTAAGTCAGAAAAATGTTTCAAGACAAAGACTAATTCATCTCGATCACAAATGTTCTGTGCGAAGAATGTAATATTCTGTATGGAAAAAGAAGAAGAAAGAAGAGAACTGAACACTGTGGTATAGTGAAAAAAACTGCCAGAATTCCAACTCATTATTATCATATATTCTCATACATGCAGTATTATAGTAGTTATATTCTTGTATTTAGGAGCAGTATTATAGTAGTTATATTCTTGTACATAGGGGCAGTATTATAGTAGTTATATTCTTGTACATAGGAGCAGTATTATAGTAGTTATATTCTTGTACATAGGGGCAGTATTATAGTAGTTATATTCTTATACATAGGAGCAGTATTATAGTAGTTATATTCTTGTACATAGGGGCAGTATTATAGTAGTTATATCCTTGTACATAGGAGAGGATAGACGTGTGTTTGTGAGCTCCCAGCAGGGCGGAGGCATGGCTTCTGACCCAGGTGGAGGGGAGGGAAGCTGGGCTGATGATCCAGGGAAAGCCCTCAGCCTGGAGTGTGGCTTGCAGCATGGACCTGGTGGTGATGGAAAGCTGGAGATGGTGGCTGGTGAGTCTTCTAAACCTGCTTGTTATGTTGCTGGATTGAGTGGTAAAGTTACAAGGCAAAGTATTTTTAAGCTGGAAATGCAAATCAGCAAATTGCAAGATGAAATTAACAAAGAGACTGATCCGACGATAAAACTGATGAAAAGTGAGAGCCTGGATGATTACAGGCGAGAGCTGGGCATTCGGAAAGAAAACTTGGACAAAGATGTAAACTCTGTGCCCAGAAAGGAAACTTGGGCTATGGAGAAAAAGAGGGAGAACCAGAGCCCAGAAGATGAATAGAAAACAAGTAATGGGTAATAAAGACATTAAATATAAAACTGTGCACGGTGCGGAGCAAGGAAGTCTGGAAAGAAATGTATCACTGATATCAGCCGCACAATGTGAGGGGTCTGAGGCAGCAGATAATGCTCAAGAGGAAAGTGTGTCAGCAAACGTGGGGTTAACTGCAGTGCCCTCTGTATGCAGCAATGTAGTGAGCACAGCCCCCATGAGTGATAAAGTAAGGGCCCCCTGTACTGACACTGTGTGTGAGACCCCGCTCAGTGCTGTGTGTGAGACCCCGCTCACTGGTGCTATATGTGAGACCCCGCTCAGTGCTGTGTGTGAGACCCCGCTCACTGATGCTGTATGTGAGACCCCGCTCACTGATGCTGTATGTGAGACCCCGCTCACTGGTGCTGTACAGTCATGGCCAAAAGTTTTGAGAATGGTGGCTCAGTGGATAGCACTACAGCCTTGCAGCGCTGGAGTCCTAGGTTCGAATCCCACCAAGGACAACATCTGCAAGGAGTTTGTATGTTCTCCCCGTGTTTGCGTGGGTTTCCTCCCACATTCCAAAAACATACAGATAGGGAATCTAGATTGTGAGCTCCTTCGGGGACAGTGACAATAATGTGTGCAAACTGTAAAGCGCTGCGGAATATGTTAGCGCTATATAAAAATAAAGATTATTATTTATTTATTTAGAATGACACAAATATTATATTTTCACATGATCTGCTGCCCTCTGGTTTTTATGTGTGTGTTTGACATATGTTTTTATCACAGACAGAAATATAATTGCAAACATATGAGTAACAAAAGCTTATATTGACAGTTAGAATGAGTTAATGCAGCAAGTCAATATTTGCAGTGTTGACCCTTCTTCTTCAAGACCTCTGCAATTCTCCCTGGCATGCTCTCAATCAACTTCTGGACCAAATCCTGACTGATAGCAGTCCATTCTTGCACAATCAATGCTTTCATTTTGTCAAAATTTTTAGGTTTTTGTTTGTCCACCCGTCTCTTGATGATTGACCACAAGTTCTCAATGGGATTAAGATCTGGGGAGTTTCCAAGCCATGGACCCAAAATCTCTATGTTTTGTTCCCTGAGCCATTTAGTTATCACCTTTGCTTTATGGCAAGGTGCTCCATCATGCTGGAAAAGGCATTGTTGATCACCAAACTGCTCTTGGAGGGTTGGGAGAAGTTGCTCTTGGAGGACATTCTGGTACCATTCTTTATTCATGGCTGTGTTTTTAGGCAAGACTGTGAGAGAGCCGATTCCCTTGGCTGAGAAGCAACCCCACACATGAATGGTTTCAGGATGCTTAACAGTTGGCATGAGACAAGACTGGTGGTAGCGCTCACCTTGTCTTCTCCGAATGAGGCGTTTTCCTGATGTCCCAAACAATCGAAAAGAGGATTCATCAGAGAAAATAACTTTACCCCAGTCCTCAGCAGTCCACTGCCTGTACCTTTTGCAGAATATCAGTCTGTCCATGATGTTTTTTCTGGAGAGAAGTGGCTTCTTTGCTGCCCTCCTTGAGACCAGGCCTTGCTCCAAGAGTCTCCGCCTCACAGTGCGTGCAGATGCACTCACACCTGCCTGCTGCCATACCTGAGCAAGCTCTGTACTGCTGGTAGCCCGATCCCGCACCTGAAACACTTTTAAGAGACGGTCCTGGCGCTTCCTGGTCTTTCTTGGGCGCCCTGGAGCCTTTTTGGCAACAATGGAACCTCTCTCCTTGAAGTTCTTGATGATGCGGTAGATTGTTGACTGAGGTGCAATCTTTCTAGCTGCGATACTCTTCCCTGTTAGGCCATTTTTGTGCATTGCAATGATGATTGCACGTGTTTCTTTAGAGATAACCATGGTTAACAGAAGAGAAACAATGATGCCAAGCACCAGCCTCCTTTTAAAGTGTCCAGTGGTGTCATTCTTACTTAATCATGACAGATTGATCTCCAGCCATGTCCTCATCAACACCCACACCTGTGTTAATGGAGCAATCACTGAAAAGAGGTTAGCTGGTCCTTTTAAGGCAGGGCTGCAATGATGTTGAAATGTGTTTTGGGGGATAAAGTTCATTTTCTATCCAAATATTGACTTTGCAAGTAATTTCTGTTAAGCTGATCACTCTTTATAACATTCTGGAGTATATGCAAATTGCCATTAGAAAAAGTGAAGCAGTAGACTTTTTAAAAATTAATATTTGTGTCATTCTCAAAACTTTTGGCCATGACTGTATGTGGGACCCCGCTCACTGGTGCTGTATGTGAGACCCCGCTCAGTGCTGTGTGTGAGACCCCGCTCACTGATGCTGTATGTGAGACCCCGCTCACTGGTGCTGTATGTGAGACCCCGCTCACTGGTGCTGTATGTGGGTCCCCGCTAATGGTGCTATATGTGAGACCCCGATAACTGGTGCCGTATGTGAGACCCCGCACAGTGCTGTTTGTGAGACCCCGCACAGTGCTATATGTGAGACCCCGCTCACTGGTGCTGTATGTGAGACCCTGCACAGTGCTGTATGTGAGACCCCACACAGTGCTGTATGTGAGACCCCGCTCACTGGTGCTAGCAACTGTCTGTCTGTAACAGATAATATGAACATTATAATGGACTCTGAACCCTCCATGTCAGTGAATGAAGACCACACTGAAATGATAATGGACTTTGAATCCTCCATGTCAGTGGATGGAGACCACATTGTAAAACAATCAGTAGTGGATCTGGGCATGTCTGCAGCTCAAACAGGTGTCAGTAATCATGGGGCTGGAGAGAGCTCCAGCACTGATCCTTCAGCAGCGGTGGAGATTTCCAGCACTGATCCTCCTGTGGCTGGGGAAAGCTCCAGCACTGATCCTCCTGTGGCTGGGGAAAGCTCCAGCACTGACCCATCTGCTGACCAACATCAGTTCAGGAGACTGTTATCCAATGTGACGAGACTAGTGAACCCTCCACCTCAGAGGAGGAACGCAGTCAGGATAAAGTACATGGGACCAGAGGAGAAAATCCCATCCAGGATCTATATTGGAAAAGTTCTTCTGAAAGAGTTTATGAAGTTTAAGGTGTCTGAGGTCTACGCTCTGATCCATGTCCCATCCAGCAGGATCTATGACATCAGCTTTAAGCTCCAGTGTGATCTGGATCTGTTCTGGAACATCTATAATGACACTAGAGAAGATAAGATCTGGGATCATCTCCAGTGTATCCAGCTGTCTAAGCCGCAGGAAATAACGGCCACTGTCCTGTTCCAGTCTGAGGTGGTGGCGCTGGCGGATCTGCAGCACTGGCTGAGCCGGCAGTGCATGGTGAGAAGTTATCCTGAGAAGATCTATGATGAGGAGCAAATATGGAATGGAGGATATTCTGTGAAAATCCAGCTTCTACAAGAGAATGGTGTAACCAAACATCTGCCGCACTCCTTCTACCTGGGCTTAGAGAGGGGGATATGCTACTACCCCGGTCAGCCACGTCTGTGCCATAGATGTGGGGGCAGGCACCTCGCCATGAACTGTTCACGTATCACATGCTCATTATGTGGACAGTTCGGACATACAAAGGACAAATGCACAGGACCTGTCATCTGTAACCTGTGCTCAGGATCCGGGCATACGTTCCGGGATTGCCCTCATGCAGAACATAATAAATATAGTGACCAGACTTCCCTGGAAATGATGAAAAAAGATGTCACCAGAGGTGCAGATGTTGTGCAAGAAGCCGGCACTGATGAGGTGATAAATCATAGTAACAGTGAACCTGCTCCAGAGTCTGATGTAATATTAATGGATGCTGCACTACTAGGACCACCAGCCACTGAAGAAATGCCTAAAGCACCACCAGTCTCTAAAGAAAGAGTTAAACCACCATCCGCCACTAAAGTAAGATCTAAGCAATGGTCAGCTGCTAAAGTAGGCCCTAAAAAATCTATCACTAAAGAGAGGCCTAAGGTGTCCAGAAAACTTGTCACTAAACTGTCCAAGCATCAGCCCAGTACATCTATAGAGGCAGATGAACTGTTCACAGTGTCCAGTGTGGATGAGGATGGTTTTGTGACCATAAAAAGGAAATATGTCTTTGTGGATTCCTCCAGAAAAGTCACAACAGCACAGAAAACCTCTGAGCCTCCAGAGCTGGTGATAAGTCCGGGACGTTACAGTGTACTGGGAGAAGAAGACCAAGAAGAGGCACAAATGGAGCAAAGTCCTTCATGCACCATAAAAAATGTCCCTGATGAGGTGGATCCTTACTCTCCGGTGTCCACAAAGAGATGGGGCACTGCAGGTGACAGCAGTGGAAGGAGGAAGAAGACCAGAAATCTAAGTGATCAGGATGTGGCTGAGAATAAGCTCCATTAATGTGAACAGTGAGACGTATCTGAAATGCAATGCTCATGTGTATGCAGCAAAGAGAGACTGGAGACTTGGTCCATCATTCTGGTCCTTCGGGCTGGAGAGGAATGACGGTGTGGGGATCCTCTTTAATACCATGGATGTACAGGGGGACAGAGTCCTGGAGATCTGTCCGGGTCGCTGTCTGATGCTGGACTTTACATTGGACTCCATCCTTTATAGAGCAATAAACATTTATGCTCCGCAGACCAGGAAAGAGCGGAGGGAACTGTTTGATCACATGAAGCCATATTGCTTTACCTCTAAAGTGTTTATATTGTGTGGGGATTTCAATAGTGTGTCTTGTAATGTGGACAGAACCAGCAGTCACAAGAAACTGAGATATGATGAGACATTTCTTAATAACATAGTCCAGCAGGCCCACCTAGTAGACCCCCATGGTTCCCATCATACCAGTAAGACATACACATACCATAAGGGTGGTAATGCCAGCAGAATAGACCGGGTGTATATAAAGAGAGAAGCGAGATGCTCTCAGTACAGGATCAGTCCTCTGGAGTTCTCTGATCATTGTATGGTGAGCGTGACGCTGGATCTGGCCCAAGCTATGGTCTGTGGAAAGGGGTACTGGAAGGTGAATAGCTCTGTGATCCAAGATCCACGGTTCAGAGAGGCCTTCACCACCTTCTATAATGATCGTAGGACCACCCAATGTATGTGTGATGACACAGCCGAGTGGTGGGAGACCATGAAAAGTGACATCAAGCAGTTTATTATCCGAGCAGCCAGGAGACATAGTAATATGGCGTATGTGAGATACTGTGCCCTGAGACTGCACCTGAGCCGGCTATATAGCAGGATGAATGGTGGTGAGGAGGTGGATGGACAGAGCGTCATCCATATAAAGCAGCGAATGAGGGAGCTGCAGTATGATCGCCTCAAGTCTCTCAAGGCAGAGGGACAGTTTGATAATTGGGGCGTCCATAACCCAGATCCCTTTATTGCCTGTAAAAACAGGGTTAATAAGAAGCTAATCACTGGCTTGTTGGATGAGAATGGGGTGGAGCAGTCACAGCAGGAGAAAGTCCACAAGATCATTGGTGATTATTATAGAGATCTGTATAAAGGGGCTCATATCAATGAGGAGGACATTAAGGCTTATCTGAAGGGGGTGTCCCTACCAACGTTAGACCCGGCACAGGCAGATAGTATGGCCGCTCCTATAACTGAGGAGGAGGTGAAGAAGAGCATTGACTCCTTAAAGGCCAACAAGAGCCCGGGGCTGGACGGCCTGACCAGCGAGTTTTATAGAGAGTTCAGGGACTTATTAGCTCCGGATCTGGTGCAGATGTATAATGATTGCCTCTCTGCAGGGAAGCTCCTACAGTCCCAGTATAAGTCTGTTCTGGTTCTCCTGGCAAAGAAGGGAAATCTGAAAGATATAAAGAACTGGCGTCCATTGTCTTTGCTGAACACGGATTATAAAATTCTGGCCAAGATCTTGTATTATCGGCTGAGTGAGGTGGCAGGTGAGCTCATCATCGCCAACCAGACGTGTGGTGTGAAGGGTCGGACGATAGAGGACTCATTGCTGTTGGTGAGAGAAGCTGTGACGTACATTAAGCAGCACCATGTGGGGGCGTTATGTTGTGGGCTTAGACCAGAGTAAAGCCTTTGATAGAGACCATCATGACTACCTGTATCAGGTGCTGTTACAGTATGGCCTCCCAATGCGGTTTGTGCAGTGGCTGCGGTGTCTGTATAAGGGGGCTATAAGCCTACCACTAATTAATGGTCACTTGGCCGAGCCCTTCAAGATCCTGTCAGGGGTGAGGCAGGGTTGTCCTCTCAGCCCAGTGTTGTATGTCTTCAGTCTTGATCCTTTCCTCAGAAAAGTGCAGGATCATAGAGATTTTACAGGGCTGAGGTGCCGCCTGCAGAATATGGTGGAGGAGGTAAAGTTCTGCGCCTATGCGGATGATGTGTCGGTTGTGGTGTCTTCTAGAGATGATTGTGCGGCTCTACAGCAGGAGATCACAGCCTTCTCCAATGTATCTAACTCCTCTGTGAACATGGAGAAGAGCGAGGCCCTGTGGCTGGGGAGTGACCGTGATGTCTTCTCTGTGCCCTTCAGAACAGTTCAGGGTCAGATAAAGATTCTGGGAGTTGTGTTTGGTGCTGTAGATGATGGGAAGGTGAATTAGGAGGAGAAGCTGGTGGTGTGTGAGCGGAAGGTGCAGAGCTGGAGACATTGGAAGCTGACGTATCTGGAGAAGATCCGCCTGCTGAAGACCTTCCTGCTCCCGCTCTTCCTCTATATCAGTGTGGTGTTCCCGGTGCCAGATACGTTGCTCCCCAGACTTACCAATGTCTTCTTTCACTTCTTGTGGGGTAACAGAGTGAATGTGGTCAGGAGAAACATTGTCTACCTCCCTCATAAGGATGGTGGTCTCCCCATGCCTTGTCCAGAGCTCTTCTTTAATCTTTTGTTTCTTATGAAGAATTTTTCGTTTTGTAAGAATTTAGAGAAGGCGCCTTGGTCTTGTTTGTTTAAGAGCCAGATCCAGCAGTTTGTGTCTGTGTGGTCGGTAGGGGACCCCATCAAGAGAATCTCAGGACGACTGAAGAATAATGTTTCTTGGTATGGTGTCCACATAATAAGTAAGGTCGTCAGATGGAGGATCCTGTATGATGATGTCAAGCAGCTCAGTAGGAAGGAGCTGTATAAGAATGTCCTGTCATCTCACTTCAGTGTCCAGGTACAACTGAGGGGCGCTCCCAGTCTAGATGTAAAACAGGCTGCAAAAAACGTGCTTGATCCCAGAGTTCCCCCTCATATGAGAGACGTAGCGTGGCTGGCGCTCCATGGTAAAATGTATGTTAGAGATAATCTAAAGTGCAGGAATATATCAGACAGATCCTGTCCCAGAGAAGAGTGCCCCCGTATACTGGAGACCATGGACCATCTGCTGTTAGAGTGTCCCTTTAGTATACAGGTATGGGAGTCTGTGTCCTTGTCCCTAAAGTTACCGCACCTGGTGGGACAGTCGTATGGTCAGCTGCTGTACGGAGACTTCCAACCTGAGCTCAGGGCGTATAACAGAAGCACTCTGTATATAATAAATGTGGTGACCATCTACCACCTGTGGTGTGCACGGTGCTGCCTGCTCATCAATAAGGAAGTCCTGTCCTGTGACACTGTCAGGTATAAGATCCTAGAAAGTCTCAAGACCTTGTATAAGAAGAATATAAAGAGTAATCCAGGTAATGTGACCTGGAGGAACATCCATGTATCGGGATTTGTCAATGTTTGCTGATGTTATTCTGTATGTGATGTAACAACAGAATATTTTATCAGATTTTAATGTAATATTTCTGTGATATATTGTTGTCAGTTTTTAAATAAAAAGATCATTATAGTAGTTATATTCTTGTACATAGGGGCAGTATTATAGTAGTTATATTCTTGTACATAGGAGCAGTATTATAGTAGTTATATTCTTGTACATAGGGGCAATATTATAGTAGTTAATTCTTGTACATAGAGGCAGTATTTATAGTAGTTATATTCTTGTACATGGGGCAGTATTATAGTAGTTATATTCTTGTACATAAGACGCAGTATTATAGTAGTTATATTCTTGTACATAGAGAGCAGTATTATAGTAGTTATATTCCTGTACATAGGGGCAGTATTATAGAAGTTATATTCTTGTATATAGGAGCAGTATTATAGTAGTTATATTCCTTGTACATAGGGGCAGTATTATAGTAGTTATATTCTTGTACATAGGGGCAGTATTATAGTAGTTATATTCTTTGTACATAGAGCAGTATTATAGTAGTATATTCTTGTACATGGGGGCAGTATTATAGTAGTTATATTCTTGTACATAGGGAGCAGTATTATAGTTGTTATATTCTTGTACTAGGGGCAGTTATTAAGTTGTTATTTCTTGTACATAGGGGCAGTATTATAGTAGTTATATTCTTGTACATAGGAGCAGTATTATAGTAGTTATATTCTTATACATAGGAGCAGTATTATAGTAGTTATATTCTTATACATAGGGGCAGTATTATAGTAGTTATATTTTGTACATAGGAGCAGTATTATAGTAGTTATATTCTTGTACATAGGGAGCAGTATTATAGTAGTTATATTCTTGTACATAGGGGAAGTATTATAGTAGTTACTATTCTTGTACATAGGGCAGTATTATAGTTGTTATATTCTTGTACATAGGGGCAGTATTATAGTAGTTATATTCTTGTACATAGCGGCAGTATTGTAGTTATATTCTTTACATAGAGGCAGTATTAAATAGTAGTTATATTCTTTGTACATAGGGGCAGTATTGAAGAAGTTATATTCTTGTACATAGGGGGCAGTATTATAGTAGTTATATTCCTGTACATAGGGCAGTATTATAGTAGTTATTTTCTTGTACATAGGGGAAGTATTATAGTAGTTAATTTCTTGTACATAGAGGCAGTATTATAGTAGCTATATTCTTGTACATAGGGGCAGTATTATAGTAGTTATATTCTTGTACATAGAGGCAGTATTATAGTAGTTATATTCTTGTACATAGGGGCAGTATTATAGTAGTTATATTCTTGTACATAGGGGCAGTATTATAGAAGTTATATTCTTGTACATAGGAGCAGTATTATAGTAGTTATTTTCCCTTTGTACATAGGGGCAGTATTATGTGTTATATTCTTTACATAGGGGCAGTATTTATAGAGTTATATTCCTGTCATTAGAGCAGTATTAAGTAGTTATATTCTTGTACATAGGGATCAGTAATTATAGTAGTTAATTCATGTACATAGGGCATTATTATAGTTGTTTTATTTTTGTACTGGGTGGCAGTTAAAGTATTTTATAATTTCTTGTACATATGGCAGTATTATAGTATTATTTCTTGTACATAGGAGCAGTATTATAGTAGTTATATTCTTGTACATAGGGGCAGTATTATAGTAGTTATTTCTTGTATATAGAGGCAGTATTATAGTAGTTATATTCTTGTACATAGGGGCAGTATTATAGTAGTTATATTCTTGACATAGGAGCAGTATTATAGTAGTTATATTCTTGTACATAGGGGCAGTATTATAGTAGTTATTCTTGTACATAGAGCAGTATTATAGTAGTTATATTCTTGTACATAGGAGCAGTATTATAGTAGTTATATTCTTGTACATAGGGGGCAGTATTATATAGTTATATTCTTGTACATAGAGGCAGTATTATAGTAGTTATATTCTTGTACATAGGGCAGTATTATAGTAGTTATATTCTTGTACATAGGGCAGTATTATAGTAGTTATATTTTTGTACATAGGGGCAGTATTATAGTAGTTATATTCTTGTACATAGGGCAGTATTATAGTAGTTATATTCTTGTACATAGGGCAGTATTATAGTAGTATATTCTTGTACATAGGGCAGTATTATAGTAGTTATATTCTTGTACATAGGGGCAGTATTATAGTAGTTATATTCTTGTACATAGGGGCAGTATATAGTAGTTATATTCTTGATACATAGGGGCAGTATTATAGTAGTTATATTCTTGTACATAGGAGCAGTATTATAGTAGTTATATTCTTGTACATAGGGGCAGTATTATAGTAGTTATATTCTTGTACATAGGAGCAGTATTATAGTAGTTATATTCTTGTACATAGGGACAGTATTATAGTAGTTATATTCTTGTACATAGGAGCAGTATTATAGTAGTTATATTCTTGTACATAGGGCAGTATTATAGTAGTTATATTCTTGTACATAGGAGCAGTATTATAGTAGTTATATTCTTGTACATAGAGGCAGTATTATAGTAGTTATATTCTGTACATAGGGCAGTATTATAGTAGTTATATTCTTGTACATAGGAGCAGTATTATAGTAGTTATATTCTGTACATAGGGCAGTATTATAGTAGTTATATTCTTGTACATAGGGGCAGTATTATAGTAGTTATATTCTTGTACATAGGGCAGTATTATAGTAGTTATATTCTTGTACATAGGGCAGTATTATAGTAGTTATATTCTTGTACATAGGGCAGTATTATAGTTGTTATATTCTTGTACCTAGGGCAGTATTATAGTAGTTATATTCTTGTACATAGGGGCAGTATTATAGTAGTTATATTCTTGTACATAGGGCAGTATTATAGTAGTTATATTCTTGTACATAGGGGCAGTATTATAGTAGTTATATTCTTATACATAGGGCAGTATTATAGTAGTTATATTCTTGTACATAGGAGCAGTATTATAGTAGTTATATTCTTGTACATAGGAGCAGTATTATAGTAGTTATATTCTTGTACATAGGGGCAGTATTATAGTAGTTTATATTCTTGTACATAGGGGCAGTATTATAGTAGTTATATTCTTGTACATAGGGGCAGTATTATAGTAGTTATATTCTTGTACATAGGGGACAGTATATTGTAGTTATATTCTTATACATAGGAGGCAGTATTATAGTGTTATATTCTTGTACATAGAGGGCAGTATTGATAGTAGTTATATTCTTGTACATAGGGCAGTATTATAGTAGTTATATTCTTGTACATAGGAGCAGTATTATAGTAGTTATATCCTTGTACATAGGGGAAGTATTATAGTAGTTACATTCTTGTACATAGGGCAGTATTATAGTAGTTAATTCTTGTACATAGGGCAGTATTATAGTAGTTATATTCTTGTACATAGCGAGTATTATAGTAGTTATATTCTTGTACATAGAGGCAGTATTATAGTAGTTATATTCCTGTACATAGGGGCAGTATTATAGAAGTTATATTCTTGTACATAGGAGCAGTATTATATAGTTATATTCCTGTACATAGGGCAGTATATAGTAGTTATATTCTTGTACATAGGGGCAGTATTATAGTAGTTATATTCTTGTACATAGAGGCAGTATTATAGTAGCTATATTCTTGTACATGGGCAGTATTATAGTAGTTATATTCTTGTACATAGGAGCAGTATTATAGTTGTTATATTCTTGTACCTAGGGCAGTATTATAGTAGTTATATCTTGTACATAGGGGCAGTATTATAGTAGTTATATTCTTGTACATAGGAGCAGTATTATAGTAGTTATATTCTTGTACATAGGGGCAGTATTATAGTAGTTATATTCTTGTATATAGGGCAGTATTATAGTAGTTATATTCTTGTACATAGGAGCAGTATTATAGTAGTTTATTCTTGAACATAGGAGCAGTATTATAGTAGTTATATTCTTGTATATAGGTGCAGTATTATAGTAGTTGTATTCTTGTACATAGGGCAGTATTATAGTAGTTATATTCTTGTACATAGGAGCAGTATTATAGTAGTTATATTCTTGTACATAGGGGGCAGTATTATATTAGTTATATTCTTGTACATAGGGGCAGTATTATAGTAGTTATATTCTTGTACATAAGGGCAATATTATAGTAGTTATATTCTTGTACATAGGGCAGTATTATATTAGTTATATTCTTGTACATAGGGGCAGTATTATAGTAGTTATATTCTTGTACATAAGGGCAATATTATAGTAGTTATATTCTTGTACATAGGGGCAGTATTATAGCAGTTATATTATTGTACATAGGAGCAGTATTATAGTAGTTATATTCTTGTACATAGGGGACAGTATTATAGTAGTTATATTCTTGTACATAGGAGCAGTATTATAGTAGTTATTTTCTTGTACATAGGGGCAGTATTATAGTAGTTATATTCCTGTACATAGGGGCAGTATTATAGTAGTTATATTCTTGTACATAGGGGCAGTATTATAGCAGTTATATTATTGTACATAGGAGTGGTATTATAGTAGTTATACAGGGGCAGCATTATTATTTTTTATCTTTTTGTAACAAACATTTTTATACACCACTGAGAATATAAATTATATATATATTATAAAAGAGAAATTGCTGAGCAGAGTTCACATATTTCCTAGTCATTAAGGGTCTGATTTTCACCTCTTTCCTTGGGGGTAAATTGTTAGCAGATGTAAGTTGTAATCCGGGCCCTCACAGGGAAAAATGTGTTTACTCCAAAATTAAATGTAAATGCTTTGCATTAAATTTTTCACTGATGAGAATTACATTATTATTTTAACCCCTGAATTAGCTGGAAGAGCAGACATATGGGAATTTAGGAAAATACGTTGATAAACATATGCCAGGAAAGAGCTTGCTTTCTTTTTTTCTGCATGTATTTTTTTCCACCCTTTTTTCCACAGTAAGTGCAGATCCACGGCTCACACAACCTCCTGGTGAGGGAATCTGTGACCGGAGTATCTATGAGCTCCATCTCGGGCAGCACGGCAGCGTCTTACGTATTCTGAGCGTCTTCTCTCTACTCTCCAAGGCTTTCAGGCTTCTAGGAATCAGCAGCAACGTGTCAGAGAAGGAGCCTGATACATTTATTAAAGGCAAAGTCCAGATCTGCAAAACATTATTAAGAGCAGATGTAACAGGGGTGGTTTTCTCAGTTCTGACCTCTGGTCCGGTCATCTGTTGCCGCTGGACCTCTCATCTCCTGCTGGCTCCCTCCACACAGCATTTCTTGGCCACCATTGTGGCCTTCTAGACGCTATGACATATTGACATCTCAGTGATGACGTGGACATAAGAAGTGACATAGATGATACCAAGCCGAGTATGCCGGAGCAGAGTTCAGAAGTGGCTACATTGTGTCAATTCATGTGATCCCGACCGATGGATGATGTAAGATCGGGGTTCTGTGGGGGCCGGATCATCATCCCCTTCCTCGTTCTTAACCATTTCACGATATATGATCTACATTTACGTCATATCTCGTTTCCCTGCCTTGGATTCGGGCTCACCGCTGAGCCGCATCTTTCCACCATACAGAATAAGTAATTTAATCAGCCATCATGTGCCTTTAACAGCCGCGGGTTGAGCTGTGCTCCACCCCTGGGTGTTAACCAGGTAAATCTCACTGTCAATCACTGAAAGCGGAATTTAACAGGCGCCGGCATGAAGCATGTCAAGCCTCCAACCCAACGGCGCCCCTGTCACGGGACCGCGGAACACCGATGGGTTGTCATGACAGCCGGTAGTCTGTGGACCCCGGTGCCTTTCATTACGATCCTCCTGTGATTGTCGTCTCGTTTACATAGCAGAAATGAAGCCCTGCTATACGGAGCACAGGCGATTCGACAATCAATACTTCAAGTCCCCTAAGGGGACTATTAAATAAAATAATAAAAGTTTTTAAAAATATGACAAAAAAACCCCACAAAAGTTCAAATCACCCTCTTTATGCCTCGTTAAGAATAAAACAAAAAAAAAATTACAATATACGCATATTCGGTATCGCGGAGTTCAGAAATATCCGATCTGTCAAAATATTAAATAAATTCATGCGATGCGTAAACAGTGTAATGAAAAAAATAATCTAAACACCAGATTTAGGTTTTTTTGGACGTCGCAAGATTGCAATAAAATGCAATAACGGGCGATCAAAACATCGTATCTACCCCAAAATGGTATCAATAAAAACGTCACCTAAAAAATGAAAATAAATGAAAATAAATGAAAATGTCACTGGTCTAAAAAAAATGGCAACAACAGCAACATTATTTTTTTTCATACAAATTTCCAATTTTTTTTCGCTACTTAGATAAGAAAGAAACTAGACATGTTTGGCATCTGCGTACTCGTACTCACCTGGAGAATCATACCGCCACGTCAGTTTTACCATATAGTGAACATGGTAAGTAAAAAAAAAAAAATTGTGGAATTGCACTTTTTTTTTGCAATTTCGAAGCACTTGGAATTTTTTTCCCATATTCCAGTACACAATATGGTACAATCAATGGTGTCAAAAGTACAAGTCATCTTATTTTGACAAAAAATAAAAAAGTTAGTGCTCTTAGAATAAGGAAGAAAAAATAAAATTGGAAAAATGAAAAATAACCGGGTCATAAGGGGTTAAGGACATTGGCTGGATGTTGTGGGCCTTTTTCCGGCTGTAGAATAAACTTGGAGCCAGTCAGATGTCTCCTTGATGGTATCACATGACGGGTACATATCTGCCTTTATTGAATTGAAGACACCAAGAAATGGGCAATGTTGAGGAGTGTAGATGCAGTGGTCGACCAAGGAAACTTAGTGCAGCAGATAAGACACACATTCAAATCTGGAAGATGTCCAGCAGTGCCATCAACTCAGAATTGGTAGCAACCGGTGGGAACAGCTCCATCATCTAGTGTTTGGCCATAAGTCTGGCCAGAAGTCATCTTCATGGTAGAAATGTGGCCAAAAATCCAAGAACTTCTACATGAAAGCAAGTCCAAGAGAATAAGCTTTTCAAGAAAACATAAGAACCGAATGTCAGCAGGTATCTGGACTAAGGAGCCATAATGTGGAATATTCGGCTGTAACAGATGCAGATTGTTCCTGAAGAGCTGGAGAGCGGCATAATAATGAGGGTCTGCAGGCGTAATGACGCACGGTGGAGGGTCCTACAAGCTTGTGGCTGCATTTTAACAAAAGGAGGAGTTGTGTGTTATGTTTCGGTAGCTGAGGAGTGCAGGTAAAAAAGGCAATACACCAGAACAGTTGGAATCTATGAGATTGCAGTACCCTGACTAACCACCAAACTAGAGGCAGCCGTGGAGCGTTCCTACGTTGGTCCTAGACGCCTCGTCACAGCCTGAGAAACTAACTACACCTAAAGATAGAAATAGGAAAGCTATCTGCCCCGGAGCAGAACCCCAAAGATAATAGAAAGCCCCCAAACATGTAATGGCGGTTAGACAAGAGGAAATACTGATACAGAAAGAAAATAGTATGAGCAAACGCTGGGGCCCAAACTAACTAAATAGAAAAGGATAGGAAGGGTACTTACTGCAATCCCAGAAAACCCTGAAAAGCACCAACTCTACTAATTTCAAAATCACCTGAGATCACACGACCTCTACCACCTAAATTAGTTCTCTGGTGTAACAAAATCAAAACAGCAGCCACTGAAAAAACTGGAAAAGCAAAAGAACAAAACTCAGTGGCTGAACTAAACTGAGAGGGCAGAAGCCCCCGGAGGGGACCCTGAAGGCCCCCAAAGAAGTGCAGGACAAAATGCAAAAATATAGCAAAAACACAAAAGAAGACAAAGTCTTATCTGTTAGCAGGAGATGCAGACACGACACAGCAGGCTACAAGGGAAACTGGAATGAAGGATTCAGACCAGAACAATTGATCACCGGCAACCCTGATGGGAAAATGACTCCCTTATATAAGACCAGTCAGTAACACCTGATTCCCAGTCCTCACAATCTTCACTAGCACCGCTTGTAACCACCAGAGGGAGCCTCTGCTCAGAACTCATCTCAAACCCATTCACAACAGTACCCCCCCCTTGAGGAGGGGTCACCGAACCCTCATTTGAGCAACCAGGTCGGTCAGGATGAGTTCTATGATACGCACGGATAAGTCTCCTAGCATGGATGTCCGAAGCAAACACCCAAGAATTGTCTTCCTGACCATAACCTCTCCATTTAACCAAATACTGGAGTTTCCGTCTAGAAAAACGAGAATCCAATATTTTCTCAACCACATACTCCAGATTGCCCTCAACCAAAACAGGGTCAGGAGGCACAGCAGCAGGAACCACTGGCTCAACAAACCTCTTCAACAAGGACTTGTGGAACACGTTATGGATCCTAAATGTCCCTGGAAGAAGCAAACGAAAAGAAACAGGATTAATAATCTCCATGATCTTATAAGGTCCAATGAACCTAGGCTTAAATTTAGGAGATGCTACTCTCATAGGAATATTCTTTGAGGACAACCAGACCAAGTCCCCCACTTTAAACCGAGGACCATCAGTCCTATGCCGGTTAGCAAACCGCTGGGCCTTCTCCTGAGAGAGGGACAACCTCTCCACTACCTGGTCCCAAATCTGCTGCATACGCTCCACAACAGAGTCAACACCTGGACAGACAGAAGCCTCCGTCTGTCCTGAAGAAAATCGAGGGTGAAACCCAGAATTACAGAAAAACGGAGACATCAAAGTGGCAGAGCTAGCCCTATTATTAAGATCAAACTCAGCCAAAGGCAAAAAAGAGACCCAGTCATCCTGATCAGCAGACACAAAGCATCTTAGATAAGTCTCCAATGTCTGGTTTGTTCTCTCAGTTTGACCATTGGTCTGAGGATGAAATGCCGAGGAGAAAGACAATTGAACACCCAGTTTAGAACAAAAAGTCCTCCAAAATCTGGAAACAAACTGGACTCCTCTGTCAGACACAATGTTCTCAGGAATGCCGTGTAAACGAACCACGTGCTGAAGGAACAACGGCACCAATTCAGAGGAGGAAGGCAACTTAGGTAATGGCACAAGATGTATCATTTTGGAAAACCTATCACAAATTACCCAGATGGTGGTCATTCTCTGAGAAACAGGAAGATCGGAAATGAAATCCATAGAGATATGGGTCCATGGTCTCTTGGGCACAGGCAATGGCATCAACAAACCACTAGAGCGAGAGCAAGGCTTGGAGCGAGAGCAAGTCCCGCAGGACTGCACAAACTCCCTGACATCACGAGACAAGGTAGGCCACCAAAAGGACCGACTAACCAAGTCTCTGGTACCAAAAATTCCGGGATGCCCAGCCAATGCGGAACAATGAATCTCAGACATCACACTCTTTTTCCATTGGTCCGGGACAAACAATTTTCCAACAGGGCAGCGCTCGGGCCTATCCTCCTGACACCCCTCCAGAGCAAGTCTCAAATTGGGCGAGATGGCGGAAAGAACTACACCCTCTTTCAAAATAACAGAAGGATCAGATAACTCAGGAGAGTCCGCAAGGAAACTCCTCGAGAGGGCATCCGCCTTAACATTCTTAGTGCCAGGAAGAAAGGAAACCACAAAATTAAAACGTGTGAAAAACAAGGCCCACCTGGCCTGTCTAGGATTGAGTCGCTTGGCAGATTCCAGATAGACCAGATTCTTATGGTCCGTAAGGACCACCACCTGATGTTTGGCTCCCTCCAGCCAATGTCTCCACTCTTCAAAAGCCCACTTCATGGCCAATAACTCCCGATTACCCACGTCATAATTACGTTCAGTAGGAGAAAATTTTCGAGAGAAAAAGGCACAAGGGTTACTTTTAGAGGTCTCTGGATCTTTTTGGGACAAAACGGCACCTGCCCCAATTTCAGAGGCATCAACCTCCACCTGAAATGGCAGAGAAACATCAGGCTGCCGTAGAACAGGAGCAGAAGTGAATCTCTGCTTAAGTTCCTGAAATGCAGAGACTGCCTCAGGAGGCCAATTCACCACATCAGAACCCTTTCTGGTCAAATCAGTTAATGGTTTAACAATAACCGAGAAATTACCAATAAATTTACGATAAAAATTGGCAAAACCCAAAAATCTCTGAAGAGCCTTTAATGAAGTAGGTTGGACCCAATCACAGATGGCCTGAACCTTGACCGGGTCCATTTCAATAACAGATGGGACAAAATGAATCCCAGAAATGAGATCCTCTGTACGCCAAAAAGACACTTTGATCCCTTCACATACAGAGCATTCTCTCTCAAAATCTGGAATACAGTTCGAACATGTTTCACATGAGAGTCCCAGTCATTAGAAAAAATCAAGATATCATCCAAATAAACAATCAGAAATTTGTCCACAAAATCCCTGAAAATGTCATTCATGAAGGACTGGAAGACGGAAGGAGCATTAGTGAGCCCAAAGGGCATCACTAGGTACTCAAAATGCCCTTCAGGGGTATTGAATGCCGTCTTCCATTCATCCCCGTGCTTAATGCGAATAAGGTTATACGCCCCCCTGAGGTCAAGCTTGGTAAACCAAGTAGCGTTTTTCACCCTGGAAAACAGGTCAGAAATCAAGGTAACGGGTATTGATATTTCACAGTTATATTGTTCAAGAGACGATAATCAATACACTGCCTTAATGAACCATCTTTTTTGGCCACAAGAAAAAAACGGCACCTAAGGGTGAAGAGGATGGTCTGATATGACCCTTCTCCAATGATTCCTTGATATAAGACCGCATAGCGTCATGTTCAGGTACAGACAAGTTAAAAAGGCGACCTTTAGGGAATTTACTACCCGGCACTAATTCAATAGCGCAGTCATAGCTCCTATGGGAGGCAAGGATGCAGATTTACTTTCGCTAAACACATCAGAAAAATCAAACAAAAAGTCAGGAACATCCTGAGCCTGGGGGGAGGCAGAAAAAACAGGAGTGTTGGTATTAACACATTGGCAGCCCCAACTGGTTACAGACACAGATTTCCAATCCAAAACAGGATTATGAGACTGTAACCAAGGAAACCCAGCACGATAATGTCATGCAGATTATATAGAACCAAAAATTTGCAGCACTCCTGGTGATCAGGTTCAACCCTCATTATCACCTGAGTAGAAAACTGGGGTTTATTCTCAGCCAAAGGGGTAGAATCGATCCCCAGTAGGGGAATAGACTTCTGTAGGGGTATCAAGGGAAACCCACAACGTTTAGCAAAATCATAATCCATCAGGTTAATAGCTGCTCCAGAATCAACGAAAGCCTGAGCAGAAAATGAGGACAGAGAGCATATCAGAGTGACAGTTAATAAAAACTTAGTCTGAACACTACTCAAGACAACTGAGCGTGCAAAACGTGTTCCCCGCTTAGGGCAGACTGAAATAGCATGAGAGGCATCACCACAGTAGAAACATAACCCATTGCGCTTTCGAAACTCATGACGCTGTGCCCCAGACACCACTCTATCACACTGCATGGGTTCAGAAGCTGGTTCACAAGGCAACACCATTCCACGCATACTTCTCCGCTCACGCAAACGTCTGTCAATTTGAATCGCTAATGACATAGAATCATTGAGACCAGAGGGGACAGGGAATCCCACCATAACATCCTTTACATTATCTGACAGACCCTTCCGGAAAAGGGCCGCCAAAGCGTCGTCATTCCATTTGGTCAGAACTGCCCACCTACGGAATCTCTGACAGTATAACTCAGCATCATCAAGCCCCTGATTTAATGCCAACAAGGCTTTTTCAGCTTGATCAGTGACATTAGGGTCATCGTACAAT
This sequence comes from Oophaga sylvatica, assembly GCA_033576555.1. Classification (NCBI taxonomy): domain Eukaryota; kingdom Metazoa; phylum Chordata; class Amphibia; order Anura; family Dendrobatidae; genus Oophaga; species Oophaga sylvatica. The sequence continues at coordinate 638,882,678 of JARQOD010000002.1, forward strand.
AACCCCAAAGCCTGAAAAAACGCATCAACATCACTCAAAACAGGATCCCCAGGTATCAGGGAAAAAGCCCAATCCTGAGGATCGCCGCGCAGGAGAGAGATGATAATTTGAACCTGCTGCGCTGCGTTTCCTGAGGACTTAGATTTTAAGGCAAAAAACAATTTACAATTATTTTTGAAATTCTGAAACTTAGCTCGATCCCCTAAAAACAAATCTGGCATGGGGATCCTAGGTTCCACAACAGGCAACCTAGCAAGATATGCAGCAATACTCTGAACCTCAGTGGCAAGCTGATCCACACGGCCACACAACTGTGCAAACTCCATTGGGAGAAAAGATCCTCCCCAGCACCCAGAGATACAGAGGAAAAAAAAAAAAAGCAACAAACAGAAAAATATCTCTGACAACTCTGACAACCTTTTTCTTTCACAATATTTTTTCCCTTCTGTGAGTACCATACAATTTTCAATTTTTAGGCTGGTGATACTGTTATGTTTCGGTAGCTGAGGAGTGCAGGTAAAAAAGGCAATACACCAGAGCAGTTGGAATCTATGAGATTGCAGTACCCTGACTAACCACCAAACTAGAGGCAGCCGTGGAGCGTTCCTACGTTGGTCCTAGACGCCTGTCACAGCCTGAGAAACTAACTACACCTAAAGATAGAAATAGGAAAGCTATCTGCCCCGGAGCAGAACCCCAAAGATAATAGAAAGCCCCAAACATGTAATGGCGGTTAGACAAGAGGAAATACTGACACAGAAAGAAAATAGTATGAGCAAACGCTGGGGCCCAAACTAACTAAATAGAAAAGGATAGGAAGGGTACTTACTGCAATCCCAGAAAACCCTGAAAAGCACCAACTCTACTAATTTCAAAATCACCTGAGATCACACGACCTCTACCACCTAAATTAGTTCTCTGGTGTAACAAAATCAAAACAGCAGCCACTGAAAAAACTGGAAAAAGCAAAAGAACAAAACTCAGTGGCTGAACTAAACTGAGAGGGCAGAAGCCCCCGGAGGGGACCCTGAAGGCCCCCAAAGAAGTGCAGGACAAAATGCAAAAATATAGCAAAAACACAAAAGAAGACAAAGTCTTATCTGTTAGCAGGAGATGCAGACACGACACAGCAGGCTACAAGGGAAACTGGAATGAAGGATTCAGACCAGAACAATTGATCACCGGCAACCCTGATGGGAAAATGACTCCCTTATATAAGACCAGTCAGTAACACCTGATTCCCAGTCCTCACAATCTTCACTAGCACCGCTTGTAACCACCAGAGGGAGCCTCTGCTCAGAACTCATCTCAAACCCATTCACAACAGTTGTGGATTTGGTCCAGATCAATGATGTCCTCAATGCTGAGAATTCCAGGCAGATACTTTTCCATCATGTAATACTCTCAGGAGGCGTCTGATTGGCACCAAATTTATTCTGCAGCCGGACAACGACCCCCAACATCCAGCCAATGTCATTAAGAACGAAAAGTCCTGGAAGTGATGATTTGGCCCTCACAGAGCCCTGATCTCACATCCTCACAGAAGGATCCGCACAAGCCTCATGCACAGAAGATCTGGGGTCAGGTCTCCAAGATGTTTGGGACAAACTCCCTTCCAAACACTGTGTGCAAGTATAGACGGACTACATTGAGGGCAACCTGGGCTACTGTCCGGGTCCAGGGCTCCAGGGGACCGATGGCCAGATTGCCCTCTTTATATCGTTTATTGATGTAAAATGTGTCTGTCTAGAGCTCCATCAGCCAAACGCTTTATAATTGTTCTGATAAATCAAACATTTTGTTTCCCCGATACATGTAATAATGAAAAAAAAAGCAACTTTAGCAATAAGTTTAGGTAAAATGTCGAATTGTTTTGTTTCTACAGCGAGTGACCAGAACAAAGGTCTCCATGGTAACAGACTACAAACAAGCTCTGTGTAGTCTGAAGCTACGGTCCTACGAATGTATGCAAAAGATAATTGTTGACTGTCTGTTACCATGGAGACATCCGATCTGCTGACCAGAAATTGAGCAGAAAAATGTCTAATTAACATTAATTGGAAAAATTGTATCAAATTTTTTTTTTGCAAATGCACTGAGAAATAAAAGTCAGGTTGACGGTAAATAATGAAAAAAAAAATGTATCGCAAATGTTTACATGGGTTTTAATTCTATCAGACTTTTAGTTGAAGGGCAGCACGGTGGCTCAGTGGATAGCACTACAGCCTTGCAGCGCTGGAGTCCTGGGTTTGAATCCCACCTAGGACAACATCTGCAAGGAGTTTGTATGTTCTCCCCGTGTTTGCGTGGGTTTCCTCCGGGTACTCTGGTTTCCTCCCACACTCCAAAAACATACAGATAGGGAATCTAGATTGTGAGCCCCATCGGGGACAGCGACGATAATGTGTGCAAACTGTAAAGCGCTGCGGAATATGTTAGCGCTATATAAAAATAAAGATTGTTATTGTTGTTAAGGGGGCAAATATTTCCTCGGACGCCTTTGAAATTTTTCAGGAAAGCAGGAGCCGTTCTATCTGCAGAGGAACCAATTCCATATTAATGTCAATGGATGTAGAATGGGAGGTCAGAAAAGCTCCTGGAGGAGGGGGGGGGCACATACTTTTCTCCATGTAGCATAACAAAAATATATTCTCAAAAGATTTTATTTTTCTTCTGGTGGATCCTTCTATCAGGGCTAAATGAAGCATTACTCCTAGAAATAAAAGGATCGTAAAGCGCTGCAATAGTGCTCTGCATTTAATCACCCAAGCTTAAAAGCCCATTTTGCCAATTTACATAAAATAAATCTTTCTTCTGCTTGTTTTTGGTGTTGCCATGGAAACTTAACATTTTTTTTTCATTATTTATCTTTCTATACTTTTTTTTTTTTTTTAAATGGAGAATTAGGCCAATTTAAATGTAATGACACAAACGGTTTCGTGTTTGAGAGAACAGACCAACATTTTTCTGCTTTTCCTTAAAGAGATATTACTCTGTCTGGAGAGGCTTATGCTATATGTGAACCACCTAGTGGTTGCAATGTGAATTGCAGGCTGGTTAAGAGTGGACCAATCTGTCAAAAAGAATTGGAGTTGGCTGTTTTAGGACTAGTGATGAGCGAGCATGCTCGGAAAAAGCGTTATCTGAGCATGCTCATGTGCTAACCGAGTGTCTTCAGCGTCCTCGGAAAATACGTTCGAGTCTCCACGGATGCTGCGCGTCTCGTGGCTGCTCGACAGTCAAAACACATGCAGGAATTGCATCCAATCTCGATTCTGATTTTTCCTTCGACGCTGTTGCCAGACCTGAGACATTATTTTTCTGTCGATTATGCACAATTTCCCCACAGACGAAAAAAAAAAACTTGCAGAAACACTTTCCAGATGAATTGAAGATGTTGTAACATCCCTGTAACCATAAAGCATTTGTGTAATTCCATACTGTCGTCACTAGATGGAGCATCACTTTAAAAAAGCGCCAACTTTCTCGTGGTCATGTCTCTTCTTAACAGCACACCAAATGGTCAGGCGTGGTATTGCAATTCCAAATAAAAAAAAAAAAAAAGCGGAAGAAATTAAAAATAAAATATATAGTAAAAAGTAAAATTAATCAATAAATTACTACAGTAGGATAGATAATGAATAATACTACATGATAATGCACAGTGATATATTATATGCAATAAAATATAGAATTACAAAGACAAGTGTTCGGTGCGCAGCTACTGTACGCCTCCAAAAGTGGCAATCAAACAGACAAGGTGGGACTGTCTCCTTCCAAAAAACATACTTTATTTATCAAAATGAGTTAAAGACAATAATGGTCAGAAAGCAGTTCAAAACGTATGGCAACAGAAGAAACGTGTACAAACTCCAGGCGACATGACTATGAGCATAAGCTAGATTGCTCATGGTCACATTTCCTCTTAACAACACACTAAGTGTTTTGTCATCCGCATATTGTGGATTAAAGCATGGCTTCATCAAAATGTGTAAAGGGAATAAGAACTAGCACTCTAGCACTTCATCTGACCCCTGTTCAGCTGCAACCCCCTGCTACTAACAGGTAATTAAAGTGGGTTACCCAAAGGGAAAGCAGACATAAAGTCTGTACAAGAGGCTGGCAGGTGATACTTTTTCACCCTGTGTAGATAACTTTTGTCTAAAGATGGTAGATTGGTTGGCATTGGATTCCAATTATGACTATTGGGGTTCTGGTGACAGGCATAGGTTATAGAGTTCTGGGAAACATTATCGGTGTCGTGATGGATTTACTTACATCATGGTGAGTGCGTCTGTGCCTCAGCCCCCAATTAATATCGTCCAGATGGACAAAGTTGCATCTTATATCTCCTATCTATACGAAGCTGAAATCTGGTGGGAAACATGGCCTTACTATCTCCCACCTGGGACCTTCAGGGGGCAGATATCCTTAAAATTGAGGATCTCATAATTTTTAGCACCTGAGCCGCATCCCATTTACCTGCTTTCAGCTACAGTCATCAAGGGTAAGTAGGAAGATGTGAATTGTACCTGCTAAAAGGCAAACGTGACTTAGAATCATGGTTCAATTCTGGGAAATATAGCTCGCTGTAGGACTGTACCATTTTCAAAAAGAGAGCTCCCCTCCATAAAGAATAGCACATTCCTGCAACCACAGGTCTACTACTTTCCTTTTGTTCATCCATTTTATCTTAAGTGATTGTACCTACTGTATTGTTTTGATTCCTTTTGAAATATCCTTTGTATATTTTTATAAACACTGCCTACTTTTCAGATTAAATACATATAATTTAATAGCTGCGTTCCTCTTGTTCTATAAACCGCACCCCTGAAGCCTCATGAGGCTGGTGGCAGCAGTGGATATCTGCACGATTCCCCAGCAGTTCCTTGACTATATATATATTTATATAGTAATATACTAGTTATTAAGGGTAGATAATAAATACTACAAAGTAACAATATAAAGCAATATACCATATTAAAAAAATACAACTATATAGAGAAGAGTACGAGTAAGCTAATAAGCTAGATTGATTGTGGTCATGGTTAGTAGCACGCCAAGTGGTTAGGTAGGGCATTACAAAGAAAATTTTAAAAAAATATTGAAAAGTAGTAAAAATTGAAAAATTTGTAAAACATATAAAGTTAAAAAAAATAAAAATAGTATAGTAATTTTTATAGCATAATAGAAAATAGGAAAATAATAAAATATAGTATTCAATAAAACAATATATAATTTGGTAGTGAATAAAATATATAAAGAATAGATTATAAATGCAAAATAAGTGTTATAATATAGAACAATATGTCAAATAATAAAATGCAAAATTACAAAAGAAAAAATATGGGGCAGCCTGAGTGTAAGAGATATTGCTTATGGGTCACCTCTGCTCTTCACAGCGCACCAAGTGGTTAGGCATGGTATTGCAATAGAAAATTAAAAATGTGGAAAAATAAATAAATGTAAAATGAAAACTAAGTATAAAGAAACATAATTTTAATGAATTATAACACAATAATAATTAATAAACAATTTAAAGGGATAGATAATAGTTTAACAACAGAATAATAATCTAAAATAATATAAATAATAGAATAAAATATAGAATAAATTAAAAAAATGAAGATTATGAGGCAGCCTGAGCATGATCCATCCGTCCGGTCTTGCAGTTGATGAATCTTTAGATTTTTACCAGCTGCTAATTACAAGGTGTTACATTGTCACAGCGGATTGTGACCACAATTACTGTTGAGGATTTAGGAAGAGATTAGGAAATTAGAGAGCTTTCCTGGGGGACTTACCAGTTTCCACAGCAATCTGGCTCTGGGTGCCGGAGACTTCACCATCAGAGGTCCTTGTTATTGGTCTTGTGACTTTATGGGGGGGAGGATGACCTAAACCTGCAGCCAAGATGGATTTTCACTGCAGGCGTACTTTATGCAGGGAGCCGGCTATTGACAGGCCTCTATTAATTAACTTTCTGCCGATACAAATTTTATTCGAAAGCTGGAAAAATCCAATTAGTATTGAGCGGCTCTTTATTGCTACAACGAATCAGAATCACGTAATCCGTATTGATCTGGGCTGCGCATAAGCAAAATATGATAGCGGATCCTTTAGAGAATCGGGCTTCATCAATCCTGGCGTTTAGGGCGATGCGGTCTGCAGCTGCCAGAGGTGGCGCAGTAGTGGTTGGGTTTTCAATCATTTTCTACATAAGTCATATTACATATGGATGTAGCAGAGCCGAGTGTGCTGCCCATCATGGCCATGCATTGTGATATCTCCGGACAATTCAGGCAGGCGCAGCTTCCTACAATGTTTCACTGCGATTATTAGTATTATTTAGTTGTGGAACGCATTAGGGTATCGCTAAGTGCTATGCCAACAAGCAAACACAGCTCTGCTACAACTGTATAATAAAGTCTCCCCAAATCCATAATATGATTCACTTTCACCCTAATGTCATTCATACACACGACCTTATTACAGAGATCCTAAAAATGGTGCTTGTAGCCTTCTATAGGGCAAAGTAGGAGCCAGAGGGGCCACACTCCGGCATATGGGTCAATAACGTGGTAAAAGTAAGAGAGCCAGAGGGGCCACACTCCGGCATATGGGTGCATAACGTGGTAAAGTAGGAGCCGAGGGGCCACACTCCGGCATATGGGTGCATAACGTGGTAAAGTAGGAGCGGAGGGGCCACACTCCGGCATATGGGTGCATAACGTGGGTAAAGTAGGAGGACCAGAGGGGCCACACCACTCCGGCATATGGGTGCATAACGTGGTAAAGTAGGAGCAGAGGGGCCACACTCCGGCATATGGGTGCATAACGTGGTAAAGTAGGAGCAGAGGGGCCACACTCCGGCATATGGGTGCATAACGTGGTAAAGTAGGATCCAGAGGGGCCACACTCCGCATATGGGTGCATAACGTGGTAAAGTAGGAGCTGGAGGGGCCACACTCTGGCATATTGGTGCATAACGTGGTAAAGTAGGAGCCAGAGGGGCCACACTCCGGCATATGGGTGCATAACATGGTAAAGTAGGGATGCCAGAGGGGCCACACTCCGGCATATTGGTGCATAACGTGGTAAAGTTAGGAGGCAGAGGGGCCACACTCCGGCATATGGTGCATAACGTGGTAAAGTAGGAGCTGGAGGGCCACACTCCGGCATATTGGTGCATAACTTGGACTTGCCAGGAACATAAGGTCTGTTCAGACCTAATACTAATCACAGCTGAAGATTTGTTACAAATGGGTCAAGACTTCACAATCCTGTGTTCTATATTTCCTCCATTGATACATTGTAGCAAAGTAGGAAGAATCAAGAGCTCTGTGCTCCTGGTCTGTTTATCTAAATACAACTGTAACAAACCCTCAGCTGACAGAAGCAGTAAATGTGGCAGATTTGTTGCATTTTTTCAGTGCAGATTTGTCACAAAACCTGAAGGATTTCCTGATGTCAGAAAAGTGGCAGAGAATCCTGAAATCTCAGGAACACGTTTCTTATTTTACCTGCCAGACTTAAATCTGCAGGATGTCGATTCTTTCAGCGTTTTTGCTGCAGACTTCATTCTTACTAATGAGTAGGCGAAAATCTGCGCCAAAAACGCAAGTAAAAAAATGCACCAAAAATACATGCTGCGTTTTTCCTGCCAAGAGATGCAGAAATTTCTGCTGCAGTTACATAACGTGTGCACAAATACCCTTAGAATTGTGGGTGAGTGTAAAAATACATGTTGCCATTCACTGCCAGGAAGCTGTGATCTTGAAGACTATGTGGAAATTAAACGCACAGAGACCCATTCATTATTGCATTTCCGCCTTTTTTAATGTGCAGTTTGGGGTTTTAATGTTTTTATTTGCACCAAATTCTTCTCTTCACTTGCACCTTTTGCTCGTTTTTTATCTTTGTTTGCCATCGTGGACATGACGTTTTGTTTCCAGATATTTCGAGATTTTTTTTCAAAAGTCACCCAATTTTTGCGGAGATCTGGACTCTCCCCTTGGAATGATTATTTTTTTGTGTGTGCTACAAATTATTGCTGAAATGTCAGCGTTGTCTGTGACGCTTTAACATAACATGCGACTATTTTTCCCTACAAAGGAGCAATAAATAAATGAGGAATATAAAGAGCATTGTTCATTTCATGCAAAACTTAATGTGTAATTTTGAATCATTTGGAGTAAAAACTGGCAAAAAAAAAAAGAAAAAAGACAACCTAAAAAAATGCAAATGATGAATCGGGAGCAAAGTGTAGGAAAGTTGCAGAACTTCCCATTGTAGAATGATGAAGCTTTACTTCCGCAGAAGCCTTTACGCTGAGAATATTCATGATGCGAAGATCTAATTTATATTTCTGGCTTCTGTTTATCTTCTGCTCTTATAAATCCACGTTTATGTAGAAGTCAAAGATGATTTCTGCCCTTCTTTTAGTAAGTAACACAGTGATGAATGAATGGGAAGAAATTCAATTAATTAAATCTGCTCGAGTTTACCCAGTAAATTTGATTTGCGACAAACTTAGTCAAGTGAATCATGGGTAAAAAGCGGGTTTATTCATACTCTCAGGTCTCTCACAGAAGCCGAGGGGTTTAAAAAATTATTACTATGATACACATCCTGGCCCCTTTACCTGTCTCCTCTTGTCGAATCAAGCAAAATTGGGTGCGGGGGGACATTTGGATGAAGACATTGGTGTTCTTGAATCGCACAACTTTAGTGACAGCTTGTGATGCAGCGCCGTCTGGTTACATTGCTGGATCCGTGAAGCGCCATCTGGTGGTTCATCTAAAAGACCACCTAAAACTATCATCACTGCTGGGATGCGAGCGCCGTCTGGTTACATTGCTGGATCCGTGAAGCGCCATCTGGTGGTTCATCTAAAAGACCACCTAAAACTTATCATCACTGCTGGGGATGGAGCGCCGTCTGGTTACATTGTGGATCCTGAAGCGCCATCTGGTGGTTCATCTAAAAGACCACCTAAAACTGATCATCACTGCTGGTGATGCAGCGCCGTCTGGTTACATTGCTGGATCCGTGAAGCGCCATCTGGTGGTTCATCTAAAAGACCACCTAAAACTTATCATCACTGCTGGTGAAGCAGCGCTGTCTGGTTACATTGCTGGATCCATGAAGCGCCATCTGGTGGTTCATTTAAAAGACCACCTAAAACTGATCATCACTGCTGGGGATGGAGCGCCGTCTGGTTACATTGCTGGATCCGTGAAGCGCCATCTGGTGGTTCATCTAAAAGACCACCTAAAATTGATCATCACTGCTGGTGATGCAGCGCCATCTGGTTACATTGCTGGATCCGTGAAGCGCCATCTGGTGGTTCATCTAAAAGACCACCTAAAACTTATCATCACTGCTGGGGATGGAGCGCCGTCTGGTTACATTGCTGGATCCGTGAAGCGCCATCTGGTGGTTCATCTAAAAGACCACCTAAAACTTATCATCACTGCTGGGGATGGAGCGCCGTCTGGTTACATTGTTGGATCCGTGAAGCGCCATCTGGTGGTTCATCTAAAAGACCACCTAAAACTGATCATCACTGCTGGTGATGCAGCGCCGTCTGGTTACATTGCTGGATCCGTGAAGCGCCATCTGGTGGTTCATCTAAAAGACCACCTAAAACTGATCATCACTGCTGGTGAAGCAGCGCTGTCTGGTTACATTGCTGGATCCATGAAGCGCCATCTGGTGGTTCATTTAAAAGACCACCTAAAACTGATCATCACTGCTGGGGATGGAGCGCCGTCTGGTTACATTGCTGGATCCGTGAAGCGCCATCTGGTGGTTCATCTAAAAGACCACCTAAAATTGATCATCGCTGCTGGTGATGCAGCGCCATCTGGTTACATTGCTGGATCCGTGAAGCGCCATCTGGTGGTTCATCTAAAAGACCACCTAAAACTGATCATCACTGCTGGGGATGCAGCGCCGTCTGGTTACATTGCTGGATCCGTGAAGCGCCATCTAGTGGTTCATCTAAAAGACCACCTAAAATTGATCATCACTGCTGGTGATGCAGCGCCGTCTGGTTAGGGTATGTTTCCACGGGCCGTATTACATCCGGATTTGCTGCGGATTGAATGCTGCGTACTGCCGCAGCGTTTAATCCGCAGCGGAATCACCGTGCGTACAAAAGGGGCGGGGCTTTGGGCGGAGCAGGCTTTTTTGCTCCATCCAAAGCGCATGCAATGCGCTTAGTGGAAATGGACCCTTACATTGCTGTATCCGTGAAGCGCCATCTAGTGGTTTCATATAAAAGATCACCTGAAATCGATCATCACAGCTGGTGACGCAGCGCCATCTGGTTACATTGCTCAATCCGTGAAGCGCCATCTAGTGGTTTCATATAAAAGATCACCTGAAATCGATCATCACAGCTGGTGACGCAGCGCCATCTGGTTACATTGCTCAATCCATGAAGCGCCATCTGGTTACATTGCTCAATCCGTGAAGCGCCATCTGCTGGCTTCAGTGAAAAAAACACTTGATTCAATGTCAGAGCAATCAAAGTCCCGTAATCCCACTGCATTGTATGTGGCAATCTTTTCTTGTCTTACAGGAACCTTTACCATTGAGCTACTTTGCTAAAATTGTAAATTATTTATATAGATATTATTTGTATAGTCCACATTAATTCTCCTTTACAGTGTTTACTCTTCCCAGAATCCATATCTGATGCCAGAAGGGAAAAAAATTATGCCAACTTTACTGAATATACAAACTAACATTATCATATGTATTAGTGGATTAAATATTGACTCGCTGCCATCCCGAGTGTGAAAACCGAAAAAAAGGCAGAAAATGCAACAACTTTTAAACTATGCGACTCCCCTGCCGCCGCTGCCACAAGCTTATGTTACAGCAGAAACTGTATGTCTGTAGGCTCCCTGTAGGGTCACATTGATAAGAGCTCTCTGGCGCCCTCTATCTGTAGGGTGTGGAAATTCACACCTAGTGAACAAAAAATAATGTCCATAAAGTCAATGTAAAAAAAATAACAAGTAATGTAATTTATTAAGAAGTGAAATTCTGCACACTGTAATAAGGATGACAGAAGTCGTTAGCTCATTTCTTAAAATATTGGGAAAGGATTAGGCAGGGCTAGTGATTTTTCATTCAATATATTGAAACAAAATATCCATATAAATGAAATGAGTTGATATGAAGTAAAAGTAAAAAGAAAAAAAAGAAAAGTAAAATAAATTGAAATTAAAAAAATGTAAAACAAAAATAATCAACTAAAATAAATATGAATAACTTAAATAAAAAACATCAGAATGGAAGCAATGACAAATAAATTAACTGAAAATTAAAATAAAAAATAAAACAACGAAAACTGAACAGCTGAATTGAAAATTATTAATCACAGTGTAATTATATATATATAACATTCTTACCAAAAAATATATAAAAAAATACAAAAAAATATATATAACCTAGATAAAGCTTAGTTCATTTTTTTTATTTATTTTGTTTTATTTAAGAAATACGAGATTGTTTGTGACATGTAACACAATATTAACATAACCTGCAGTTACAATTGCGCTTCCTAAAGAATACCTGCCCTTGTTGGGTTTTTCTCCTCTGGCCATAAATGTCTCCTCTCCCCGTGTGTTTCGCCGGTTTCACGCCGCTGTTAATGATACTTTTGCTCTAGAATCATTTTTAAGGGGGACAGATCAGGAGCGGGGGGTCAGCGCAGTTCACATGGAACGAACAGGAGATTTCCACTAAGCACTGAACCGCTATGTATGGAAAATAAAAAATAAAAAAAAAACACAAAGAAGAAACTGCTCTGGCACAATGATAGCTTTGCCTCCGGGTCCCTGACGCGGGCCGCTGAAAACAATAAATCACCAGTGCTTAAAAAGGCATCAAAACACCTTGGGCTGAAACGAAAACTGAAAACGCAAAAATGAAGGTAAATGAGGAAACATTTGTCAAAATATGTTTAGAAGCAGAAAAAATAAAGAAGAAGCAATAGCGAAACTGTAGTCAAAGCGCAATACAGAACAGAGCAGCCCAGACCGAGTCCAAGAGTCGCCAATATTATATTGCTAAAGGGGTTGTCTACTTGTCTGACTTAAACTATTTATTCTTCTTTTAGGAGGGTAAGCAAATAATAAGCTGATCACATTGTATCCCGCTAATAACACCCCCAATGATCAATTCATTCTGCAGGGGATTCTGCTCAGTTTGCCTGCAGCGCCTCTACAGCAGAAATGTGGAATTACACAGTTGCACAAGAAATGCATGGACATGGTCCTCCAGAGCAATGGAAGCCCTTGTAGCTCCTTATTGACCTCTTTATGGTAATTTTATATTACTTGTCCTTATTAGGAGGGAGGCAATATATGTGGATTTGCAAGACTCTGGTCCTTGGTAACTGGTCCTGGGCAATGCAAACTTCCTCGAATGCTGGCATCCTGGTGAAATGGCATTCACATGACATCACAAGGGCTTTCTGAATGTCAGAGGTGCCCAGCATTCAAGTGGCCGTCTAGTCAGTTTCCAGGACTCCACCCAGGCTGCCATGATGTAGGTGCTATACAAGGGTCTTAAATTTATTTTTGCACATTGATATTTGTTAGTGTTTTTTTCCCAACTCTAGATCCCCTCTAAAACTAAAAATGGAGCGCCACTTTCCGACAAGTATGACAATGATGCCTGTAATACAACAATTCATCTCTAGTGGCCGCTGCAGGGGAAATTTATCGCCAGTGGCGCCTTCACCTAATTGCAGGGAGTCCAGGGTTAATGGCCTGTAATGAGGAAATCCCGAATAAAACCTAAAATAGGTTCTCCGATAAGGATAAGAATGAATCAATATATACATGTATCCGATGCTGGGGCGGACGCAGTGGATTTATTTTTTGGTGACTTTTTCTGCCCGCACGCTCGTGTTCATAACTTCAATTCTCATAGGAGTATTAGCAGAAACGCTCGGCTGTCATTGTCCCATAAATGTGTCAGTCCGGCTCTCCGATCCTGGGCTCGTCAAGTCCCAAAGCTGCCATGTTGACAGGCGCTGTGCACTCGGAGATGACTGATCCAGTCTCTGCACTTGGCTCCCATGACAATCGCCCTAATTCTGTATTAGGAAATGAACGGGGAGAACAGTAATCTGATTAAATGCCGTCTGTCTGGGCCAATAGTCGGCGCAGGAGACAAAGTCATTATAGGGCAGGATACACTACGGAAAGTCACCGGTACAAACAATCCATAGAGGAGGCTGGATACACCGTATACTGGGGTCCCGGCTGGCAAACATGGGCTTGAGGAGTACGGATCATCTTCCATTATCTCCAGGTGCTAAATATACAGACCATGTCTAAGTGTGGGGTGATCGCTGTCTGTGTCACCTATCGATGGAGCAGAGCTGAAACCGTCACGTAACTGCTTCTTTGCTGATATGATACTTCTTTGAGTTTTGATGTATTAACAAAATATTGCATGTCACAAACTCAGCTTCACTACATCACTGTCTACTGTTTGATGCAAATCAAGATTTAGGGCTCATTCAGACGTCAGTGAAAACTGGCACTGAAATGTCGCAAAATTAGTTGCATGTGACATATCGGCAAATTATGTGACTTTTTGCCTTTTGTATCGCTGCATGACAGATTTATTGTGATATACAATCGGGCCATTGTCTACACATGATCAGTTCTCATCACTATTCAGCTGAGAGCAGGACGGGTGTTAAGGTCTCCATGCACATTAGACTAACGTCAGCGGGAAGCGCCAATATCGATGGGTTCGGCTGATAATCTAATGTGCATGGTGGCCCCCATCAGAGGATTAAGGACCCAGACTGTGCAATTTCAGATTGCCTATATGTTTGTTTTCAACAAAGATGAGAAGTCTGGAGAAGGACATAGGAGTCTAGGGAAGAATAGAGAAATCTAGAGAAGGCCAGAGGAGGCTCAAGAAGGATAGAGGTGTCTGGAGAAGGACAGAGGAGGCTCGAGAAGGACAGAGGAAGCTGGAGAAAGCTAGAGGAAGCTGGAGAAGGACAGAGGAGGCTGGAGAAGGACAGAGGAGACAGGAGAAGGACAGAGGAGACCGTAGGAAGATACAGGAGACCGGAGAAGGACAGAGGATACTGGAGAAGGCCAGAGGAGACTGGAGAAGGACAGAGGAGACTGGCGAAGGACAGAGGAGACTGGAGAAGGCCAGAGGAGGCTGGAGAAGGACAGAGGAGTCTAGAGAGGAATAGAGGAGTCTGGAGAAGGACAGACGAGTCTGGAGAAGGACAGCGGAGTCTAGAGAAGGACAGAGGAGTCTGGAGAAAGACAGAGGAGGCTGGAGAAGGCCAGAGGAGACCAGAGAAGGACAGAGGAGACCGGCGAAAGACAGAGGAGACTGGAGAAGGGCAGAGAAGGCTGGAGAAGGACCGAGGAGGCTGGAGAAGGACAGAGGAGACTGGCGAAGGACAGAGGAGACTGGAGAAGGACAGAGGAGACTGAAGAAGGCCAGAGGAGGCTGGAGAAGGACAGAGGAGATTGGAGAAGGTCAGAGGAGACTGGAGAAGGACAGAGGAGACTGGAGAAGGGCAGAGGAGGCTGGAGAAGGACAGAGGAGGCTGGAGAAGGATAGAGGAGACTGGCGAAGGACAGACGAGTCTGGAGAAGGACAGCGGAGTCTAGAGAAGGACAGAGGAGTCTGGAGAAAGACAGAGGAGGCTGGCGAAGGCCAGAGGAGACCAGAGAAGGACAGAGGAGTCCGGCGAAAGACAGAGGAGACTGGAGAAGGGCAGAGAAGGCTGGAGAAGGACAGAGGAGGCTGGAGAAGGACAGAGGAGACTGGCGAAGGACAGAGGAGACTGGAGAAGGACAGAGGAGACTGAAGAAGGCCAGAGGAGGCTGGAGAAGGACAGAGGAGATTGGAGAAGGTCAGAGGAGACTGGAGAAGGACAGAGGAGACTGGAGAAGGGTAGAGGAGGCTGGAGAAGGACAGAGGAGGCTGGAGAAGGACAGAGGAGACTGGCGAAGGACAGAGGAGACTGGAGAAGGACAGAGGAGACTGAAGAAGGCCAGAGGAGGCTGGAGAAGGACAGAGGAGACTGGAGAAGGTCAGCGGAGACTCGAGAAGGACATATTTTGACAAATGTTTCCTCATTTACCTTCATTTTTGCGTTTTCAGTTTTCATTTCAGCCCAAGGTGTTTTGATGCCTTTTTAAGCAAGGTAAATAGACATGCTGCGATCTGAAAAGACGCGCTGCATGTCTGGTTTAGCGGGTGTGTCACCCGCGTAATCAGATGCATAGTGGAGACGGGATTTCATAAAATCCCCTCCACTATGCAGGAACATCTGGCCGCTGCGGATTAAACGCTGCGGTAGGATACAGCGTTCAATCCGCAGCTAATCTGGATGGTTTCCTTACCGTGGAAACATACCCTAAAGTGTGAAGACTGCACCCCGCTGTGTCCTTCTGTTTTTTTGCTGTGTCACCTCAGCCCTGCACTACAACCATCATCACCATCATTTTATACTATTACTGCCCTGGGGCTTAGCTCTACCTGTGGAGAGCTGTAACAACTCTGCTGCATCATCATCAGCCCCAGCGGTCTCCTCAAGCATTGTCGGCTAACATCTAATTGCCGAATACCACAGGTGGCATCACGAACTATCTTTCATAAACTTTATCTTCCCCTTATCATTATTTTCATTGGACGCCTAGGGCCACGGACCAGGTCACTGCTGCCGTGACACATCCCCTTAAGAACCGGCCTGGTACTGAGTATCAGATACAATGTATAAACTTCTCAGCTGAGAGCAGGATGGGGCATGGACAGGATTACTGTATAACTGTCTGACCCGTACAGACTATTATTTTTCTCTTATGTGAACACCATGGAGAGGAGAACGCTGATGAGCCAGAACTTAGCCTCATCCTTTCGGGTGGCTCTGATATCTTTGACTGCCTACACGGTTTGCCTATCTTGGGTTCTCTACTGATATTACTTCCAAAGAAGCACTTGGTTCCCCTCCAATATGTTCTAGATCTACAGTATTCTCGCTTTCCAATAGTGGAATATTCCATCCAGAAGCAAGTACCCACTGGATCAATGGGAGTCCCAGTAGTCAGAATCCACTAATCTAGTATTTATCATCTTTCTGGCTGGAATACCCCTTTAACCACTGGACACATTGATACCAAGCAAATGTCTCCTATGGATGGAGCTTGAGTAGCAGCTCGCAAACATGTTGTGCCAATCTTCTCACCTTCAAAAAATGACTCCGGTCTCACAGCTCGGTGTGGGTGAAGGAGAGATGTCATCATTGGACATCATATGGCTGCTGCCCATTCTCCACATTAACCCATAAATCTCCACAGTTGTTGCCAATAGGTCTTGTGGTTCAAGTTAAGTAGGAACTTTCCTGTGCTGCAAACTGAATGAACACTCAGAAATAGAAATACAACTCCACCACCTTGTCCTGCTTCATCTTGCATTTTCTAGCATCTAAAAGTTCCCTCATGATGATGGTATAGACGCTGAAGAAGGGTCACCTCGCTCAAGTGGCAGCTCCCACTCTATGATCATGTCACCAGTCTGATACTTTATGGTATTATTTCTATTTATCCTCCTGTGTCGATCCCTCCCGCACAATATGGCCCGTTTATAGAGTATCGTATCCCAGCTCTCCTAAGCCCCTCGCTGTGTATCTGTAATCCGCTGTTGATCCTCTTGACAGCTCTACAAATCAAGGCTCAAAATATTACGTTCTTTACATAATTCCCAACACGGCAAAAGTTTACTCTAATGGCAGAATTTCCATAAGCGCATCCTATAACCGCAAGGATCGAAATCCTCAGAAATCCTATTGTACAAATAGAAAAAAAAATCTGATTCTCCACCCCGATCCTAAAGGTCAGATAAGTCAGAAACACCTTTAAAATCCATATAAATACAGACAGATGTAGTGGAGGTGATTTTGTTAATACTGCACAACCATAACTAGAGATGGGCGAACCCGAATGATAAACTTCGGCGTCCATACCGGACACATAGTGTCTGTGCACGGAACCCGAACACGGACTTCTCATGAAAGTCTGTTTTACTGTTTGAGTTCGGCAGCCCGAACAAAGCTTGTTGAAAGTCTGCAGTGCTGCAAATTTTCACGCTACAAGCAGTGATGTCAGTGAGGTTACCGCAGTTCATCGCTATGAACTGTGATAATCTTACTGACGTCAGCGTTCTTTGCAGCAATCAGATTCACAAATTACAGTCAGTGTGTTCATACTGTCATGCTGAGTGTTCGCATTACTCAAGTCACCACTCAGCACCCCATCTGGATATAGCAGAGTTGGGGACCGTTGTGGGAGGTGGGATGGATTTACAGCAGACCCCTTTAGATTATTTGATTTTTTAATGGTAATAAATAGGTAAAAGAGGGTCGGGGAGTGTTTTGTAAAATTAAAGGATTTGGGTGTGTTTATTACTTTGCCTACAGGGTTAGTAATGGGGAAGTCTGATAGATGCTTCTCCATTACTAACCTCTGGGATTGATGTCATTACATTACGCAGCTGACATCAACCCCAAAACATTACCCCGCTTGCCAATGCACCAAGGCAAGCAGAAAGAGCCGAGGATAAGCAACAGAATTGGTGCATCTAATGGATGTACCATTTCTGGGACGGCAGGGGTTGTTAGTCTTGGAGGGAGCCAATATCCATGGCCCCTTCCCAGCCTATTAATATCAGCCCTTAGCTGTCTGCTTAGCCTTTGCTAGTTATTAAAAAGGGGGATGTCATTTTTTTGGTCCCCTATTGTAATAACTAGAAAAAGCTATGAACAGTGTGAGCTGATATTAATAGCCTTGGAAGCTCCATATTTATTGCCTCCTTCCCAGACTATTAAGACCAGCTCTCAGCTTTTGGCTTTCCCCAGCTGGCTAATAAAAATAATGGGGAAACCATGCCATTTTTCATTTTTTTTGTTTTATATAGTTAATTAGTAGCTAAATACATGTACAGTAAGCTACACACGCACTGCACTAATTACATATCTCAATGGCATCTTTCTTATTATGCACAGTCGCCGACTGGTGAATACTCTCGTCACCATCTCCTGCTCTCACTAATATCAGTGAGATCAGGCGTATGATGATGACAATAATAGTCATTGGCCAATGCCTGACCAGCGATAACCTTTTCACCGCTGGTCACAAACTCTGGATCACGTGCTATACTCTGTGTGACACGTGGGAAACGCAATATTTAGCGACTGTGACCTCAGTAAGGCTACAACCGGTCAGAGCCAGTGTTTACTTCCTTGTCACACAGATGACAGTATGAAAATCCGCCGGATGTTCGGACCCCCATTCACTTAATAGGGTCCAGTTTGGGATTAAGTTTAGGTACTTGAACCAAACTTTTTTTTATAACGTTCGGCCGAACCCGATGGACCCAAACATCCACGGGTCGGCCCATCTCTTATCAAAACTCCTGAGGTTACATAATGGCGCAGAAAAAAGATAAGTGAAAACCTGAGCTCAGCTCCACCTGCACGTCTTCTGTCAAGGTACTGATACACATTGTGGAAAAGCCGGAATACCGATTAATATGAATATCCTCCCATGAACAGGCGGGATGGAATCTTTACCATTTGTTGGACTTTTTGGGGCATGTTTTAAATGAGACTTTACTAAATGATCTGCCAATAAACACCCAAACTTCTCCGGTGCAGACAGTAGGAATTCACAGTTATTAAGCTGCAGGCGGCGACTGGAGAGCGAGAGAATCACACAGAATAATGAGTCACATTGTATCAGGGGTATACGGCTGTATACTGCACACCGGCTGCTTCATAGTATACTGGGCTGTGATAGTTCAGGGGGTTCGGACTGAGGTCTATATGTATTAGGTGCTTTTGATTTGGGGGCTGGTGGTCGTTATTTTGTGCCATCCAAGAGTGGTATGTATTCATGGGCCTGACTTGGAGTCTGTATCTGTTTTGGGGGTTTGGTTTGAGGTCTGTATTTATTTGTTTAGAGTCCCAGTATGGGGACTTTATTCATTTTCATTTTAAGGGAATCATGTACTACCGCTGAATTAAATGCCATAAGTTGATATATGTATATACAGGATGATATAGGGTAAAAAAATAATAAAGGCATGAATGAGGCGACACAACGATTTTCAGTATTTCCAGAATTTAATAAGTAACTCCCTAAAAGTTGGCAACATTGGCCATTTCCTAGATATAAGTCTACGAAAACTCCACCATCATTTGCTCCCATATGAAGCAGTGTGCGACTATTACCAATAACTGAATTTGCATCATAATGATGAGAGCAACATTAATATCCAAGAATTAAAAAAAGCTCTGTATAAGCAAAATTATAGCTCTACAGGAAACATGGCATCATCTAATATCACCTATACAGGGGATAAGAGCAAGGATGGAGCAGGGAAAGTGATGTTGGCATATATATATATGATAGTTATTTATATTCCTATACATAGAAGGTAGATTTATAGTAGTTATATTCTTGTACATAGGAGCAGTATTATAGTAGTTATATTCGTGTACATAGGAGCAGTATTATAGTAGTTATATTCTTGTATATAGGGGCAGTATTATAGTAGTTATATTCTTGTACATAGGGGGCAGTATTATAGTAGTTATATTCTTGTACATAGGGGCAGTATTATAGTAGTTATATTCTTGTGTATAGGAGCAGTATTATAGTAGTTATATTCTTGTACATAGGGCAGTATTATAGTAGTTATATTCTTGTACATAGGAGCAGTATTATAGTAGTTATATTCTTGTACATAGGAGTAGTGTTATAGTAGTTATATTCTTGTACATAGGAGCAGTATTATAGTAGTTATATTCTTGTACATAGGGGCAGTATTATAGTAGTTATATTCTTGTACATAGGGAGCAGTATTATAGTAGTTATATTCTTGTACATAGGGCAGTATTATAGTAGTTATTCTTGTACATAGGAGCAGTATTATAGTAGTTATATTCTTGTACATAGGAGTAGTGTTATAGTAGTTATATTCTTGTACATAGGAGCAGTATTATAGTAGTTATATTCTTGTACATAGGGGCAGTATTATAGTAGTTATATTCTTGTACATAGGGCAGTATTATAGTAGTTATATTCTTGTACATGGGGGCAGTATTATAGTAGTTATATTCTTGTACATAGGGGCAGTATTATAGTAGTTATATTCTTGTACATAGGGGCAGTATTATAGTAGTTATATTCCTGTACATAGGGGCAGTATTACAGTAGTTATATTCTTGTACATAGGAGCAGTATTATAGCAGTTATATTCTTGTACATAGGTGCAGTATTATAGTAGTTATATTCTTATACATAGGGCAGTATTATAGTAGTTATATTCTTATACATAGGGGACAGTATTATAGTAGTTATATTCTTGTACATAGGGCAGTATTATAGTAGTTATATTCTTGTACATAGGAGCAGTATTATAGTAGTTATATTCTTGTACATAGGAGCAGTATTATAGTAGTTATATTCTTGTACATAGGAGCAGTATTATATTAGTTATATTCTTGTACATAGGAGTAGTATTATAGTAGTTATAGTCTTGTACATAGGGGCAGTATTGTATTAGTTATATTCTTGTACATAGGGAGCAGTTTTAAAGCAATTTTATTTCCTTTTCTAGTTTAATGTATCTTGATTCTGCTTTTTGAAACCTTTATAAGTATTACATTTATTTGTACTCAGCATGACAATTAGTTATGGGTTTCTGTACTAATTGCATCCTGAATTTCTTAGAAATTTGACTTTTGCAGAATAATCATTGCCACTGTTGATTTTTTCTCAGACATTTGAGGATAATGATCCCAAGAAGATAAGTAGCAGTAGTAAGCAACAAGTGTCGTTTTAAGTTTTGGTGTAATGCTCATTTGTTGCCGTGTTGTCTCTTGTAAGTTTTTTTTTGATCACTCCATTTATTTATGAGGAATGTTATTTTTTGTTAAATGTATTATTTATTATTACAAATAACAATTTTATGATTCGTAGCAACTGTGATATAGAAGTACTGTGTATGTTTGTGTATTAATCTGTGTGTAATGATGTGCGTGTTTGATGTGTGTCCCTGATTTATACATGTGTTGTGTATATGTGTGTACCTTATATACTCTATGTGTGTGTTTGATGTCTCCCTTATTTATACCTGTGTGTGCTGTGTATATGTGTCCCTGATTTATACATGTGTGTGTACCTTATATATGTGTATGTGTGTTCTTTATATATTATTTATATACATGTGTGTGCTGTGTATATGTGTCCCTGATTTATACATGTGTGTGTGTGTCCCTGATTTATACATGTGTGTGTGTGTCCCTGATTTATACATGTGTGTGTGTGTCCCTGATTTATACATGTGTGTGTGTACCTTATATATGTGTATGTGTGTTCTTTATATATTATTTATATACATGTGTGTGCTGTGTATGTGTGTCCCTGATTTATACATGTGTGTGTGTGTCCCTGATTTATACATGTGTGTGTGTCCCTGATTTATACATGTGTGTGTGTCCCTGATTTATACATGTGTGTGTGTCCCTGATTTATACATGTGTGTGTGTCCCTGATTTATACATGTGTGTGATATGTGTCCCTGATTTATACATGTGTGTGTGTCCCTGATTTATACATGTGTGTGTGTGTCCCTGATTTATACATGTGTGTGTGTCCCTGATTTTATACATGTGTGTGTGTGTACCTTATACATGTGTATGTGTGTTCTTTATATATTATTTATATACATGTGTGTGATATGTGTCCCTTACTGATACGTGTGTGTGTTTCGCCTTATTCTGCGTTTCTCATGATCAGCACATGACTGATCTTAGCCTTTGCGCAGTGATAATCCGGTGAAGGTGCGCAGCCCCCCATTATAGCTCATCGCTCTCTAACCGGCTGACTTCACCTTTGTGTCTGAAGAATGTAAATGAATTTCTGCGCCTCGCCCCAGTCTTTTCTCATCTGCCCTTTAAAACCTGTCATGTAACATCCAAGTGCTGATATCACTTTCAAGACATCTGGCCCTGGAGAAATCCACCGGCGGAGCGCTCTCCCGCTATCTCCCGTCACTGCAGAGCGCAGCACATAAGACGAGACCACAATCACCAAACGGATAAATTAATATTTTAGGAGTGATGAAAACATGATGTACGCTCCATTTATTTCCATTATTCATGGTGCAGGCATACATAATACAGCATCACACACTCAGCTCGGCCTCTCATCTCTGTCCCTGTCCCCAGAGGAGCTCGCACTCTAATTCCTGACAGCAGGGCTGGAGCCCATTACAACAATGGAGTGAACCAGAGAACCACGGTAACGGGGCGAATCTAAAGGGGTTACTACCAACAAGTAAAGTTATAGGGGATATGGCGCTGATTGCGGGGGGGGGGGGTCCAGCTGCTCCTGAAATGTGGGTTCTCGATCCCTGAGATCAAGGATCTGCTGTCTGACCCATAACGGAGCAATGAGACCATAGGAGAAAAGTTGGCTCAACGCTCCGCTTTCTCCGGCAGTCGCACAGACAAATATTGTTGCGGAGGTGGAACACGCCTTGTCTGCTTCATTCAAGATGGGGCTGCGTGCCCGGTTTATTAGCCGGCCGGCCATGGATGACCATAGAGGCGGTTTCCTAGATCTCCTCTTGTGGCCACAGATTAGTGGCAGTAATGCACGGCAGAGCCAGCCGTCAGTCATTGCCGGTGCGCGGTTACAGCCGCTCGCGCCTCCATGTCTGATAACTGGAGGCTGCTGGGAGGAATAAACTCTGTTTCCTCTCTGCAGCTGCACTTTTTTTTTGCAGAGATCACTATTAGGCCGGATCACACATGCGAGTAAGTCGTCCGACACTCGCATGTGAAATCCCAGCTCTGGCGCCGGCACTCAGGAGTGGAGCGAGCGGCTGCATAGAAATACATGCAGCCGCGCGCTCCACTCCCGAGTGCCGGCGCCAGAGCTGGGATTTCACATGCGAGTGTCGGCCGATTTACTCGCATGTGTGATCCCGGCCTTAACCTGCATGTTGACCCCATATTTGAGGGTTAATAGTGTTTTTGAGACATGACCGGTTCACTTTAATATAGAGGTCCAGTCTGATGTTTTATATTAAAGGGGCGGTCCCCTAATATAGGACCCCTGTTCACAGGCTCAGGAAGGTTAAAAAAGCAGCGATAATTCCCAGGCATGATGATCCAGGAGACTGGCGAGGAAGGTGCAGCATTACTGAGTACGGGGGAGTTGAGGTGATCGGTATAGGTTTTTATACATGTACCCCCCTTCATAGACCCTTTAACGTGAGGTTGTCCACTACCCTTTAATTTAGGCGTCTCAAATTATTTTAGGGGTCTGATATTAATGCAGGTGTTCAGAAAACATTGATCGGGTCTGGTTTATTGTCAGTACGATAGGCGGGAATATCATTCGTTCCCTTGATTGGGAGCGGCAGAGTATAGCTCGGTATCTGGGGCCCCTGGACCCGCAGTCTGGAGCCCTGGGGGGCCGTACTGCACACTCCTATTCCACTAATGGACGACCTTGACACGGGCATTCCTCATAAATATGGAGGAGTCGTTTCCTGCCGCTCTCCTCACCATGAGACCCCAATAATGTCATCTCCTGTCTACTAAGGGACATGAAGCTTCAGTAGAAGCTCCAAGGTGGAGACCTGAGCGGACGACCGGCCTCACCCAAAGAGGTCACAGGTGAGGATGTCACCTTTAGTCGCCATTCACACCCATTTGTGTCAACTTCTGTGCATGTTATAAGGCAAAATCACCAGGGTATGTGAACTTCTGATCAGGGTAATTTGGATGTTTTGAGTCGTCATTATGATTTATAAAGAGAAAACACAGTAGTGACAATAAATGGCTTCACCCAACCACTAACCATGAGTGGAGAAAAAGTTTTGGTGTTATCATTCATATTCTCTGAAAAAAGGCCAAGAAACAAAAATACTGTCGGGGATGTAAACTTTTGAGCACAACTGTATCCTCTTGCTGGCCTTCAGGTCTCATTAGTAACATTATGTTACATTACATAAATTATTTGGGGTCTGCAAGCACTGCGTTTTTTTGTTATTTTGACCATTTCTCATTTTCTGCTAACTTTTCTGGGAGATGGGGTCCATCCACTGCTGGGGTCTGTAGAAGCCATGGTGGTCCGCACCTTCTGTGTTACCTTTCGTCCAGTCTGTTCTTCATTTCCTCGCAGCTTTCGTCACATTGGAGTAAATAGAAACATTCATTGTTGCCACATCCTGATCCTTCCCTGCTCACAGAGCTGCTCCGTTACAACGTATCAGACGCCTCTCTCTTGTAACAAGTGGTGTCCCGGGGTCCACGGCGTACGATCAGGGCAGGTTATTAACAAGAATGTTTTTCCAAACTGCCTGAGAAAGGCGTTGTGTGCACATACCCTTAATACGAAGTGAGTCCTGCTCGCACAGCCGCGGAGATCTTGGCAACAGGATTATTATTTTTTATTTGACAGCAAGCAACGATCTAGAAAATGGCGCAGAACTGAAACAACATGCTCGGGTGGTCTCCGAGTATTTGGAAGTGCTCGGAGATTTAGTTTCTGCATGATTTGCGGCTACTAGACAGCCTGAATACATGTGGGGAATGCCTGTTTCTTAGGGAATCCCCACATGTATTCAGGCTGTCTAGCCATCGCAAGTCATGCAACTGTGGCAACAGAAACTAAATCTCCGAGCACTTCCAAATACTCGGAGACCACCCGAGCATGCTCAGGAAAACCCAGCAACGAGCATACTCACTCATCACTACTCAGGAGCTGTGTAAACTTCCTATAAAAAAAAAATCTAAACTCTAAAATTGCGTTTTTTCGGTCATCAAACCACCCAGAAAAAAGGAATAAAAAGCGATCAAAACACGCAGAGCAACAATAAAAAATACCGCTCACCGGACAAACAAATTCAAGCCCTCATACCGCTCCAGTGACAGAAAAATAAAAAACAGTTATGGCTTCTGAAAATAGCAACACAAAGTCACTTTCTTTTTATTTTTTACAAGGTTGAGAATTTTTCAAATAAATACAATAATATAAGATAAGAAAAAAATACAGAAGTTTGGTTTCGCTGTAATCGTACAAACCTGGAATATTCTGTTTCTGGATCATTTTTATTGCGAAATGAAGTCGAAAATAACAATGACGGATTTACAATATTTAAAAAAAAATTGCAGCAATTTGTAATTTTTTTTCCCATTTTTCAGAACATTATGTGGTAAAGTGATTTGTGTCCTGCAAGTAACGAGCTTCATACGGCTGAGCAGATGGAAAAATAAGAAACATTTCGGATGTTGAAGGAAACAATAAAAGTGCAAAAACTAACGTTAAGGGTTAATAAGGAAATTTCTGCACATTTGCTACCACAGAACAGGATATTTCTCGAGGTGCAGAATAAGGAAACAATCGTTCTTTTTATGTGAATCTTCCGTAGAAGGATCCGAGTTTTATCCGCTCCGCTCAGACTGATGGTGCCGTGTTGTTTCCTGACTTTTTTGTGACCTCTGGTGTTATTTCCCCAGAGGTCAAAGATGAAATTGCTTCCTTTAGAAACACAAATCGTGTCCTTCGAGGCAATGATAGGGGCTTACCGGGACGACGGGTGCAGTCGAAATCCCCACCGGATGAGCCATATTGCCTACCTCTGCAGAGGTGAGGACGAGTCTATCCCCAGCTATGAAGATATTGCTGCCGAGGATGAGGAAGGTAATAAAGTCTGAAGATGCAACGGTGACCGCGGAAGACAAGGTGGAGTACAGGAGACGACATGAGACAGGTCATTAAAGGGGACCTCCAGGAACGTGACATAAGATAGACCTGCAGGTAAAGGGCAACAAGAGTGAGGGTCCCATATTCTATCAAACTAATCCCCCGCGCTGGATAGAAATGATAACTTGTGCTGAGTATATGTATAACACCTAACATAGATAGTACCACCCAAAAACTAAATGGTGAATAAATGTCTTAAAAAAAAACAATTTTTTATTAATAAATCCAAATATATGCAAAAAAATGTGTTTAGAAACGCCTGATGAAGCCTAGGGTGAAACGCCAGGACTATACCGCTGTCAGGCTTATATAGCATGTAAGTATTTCTACTTTCATAACTACAGTCTATTATTTTCACTATGCCATATGGTATAGTAAGCATGGCGAATAGAATATTTATCTGCACTTGATACTTTATAGCCTTTGTAACCTACAAAACTATACCTTCATTGTATTACTGCAGGCATGCATGGCCGCCATTGCGCTACTCTGCTCTTTTAGACACATTTTTTGCATATATTTGCATTTACTAATAAATAAGTTGTTTTATTTGAGCCATTTATGCACCATTTAGTTTTTGTGGTGGTATTACTTATTACTTATTACTTTGTTCCACGATCATTTGGGCCATCACTGCACACAATCGATTTCAGCGACTCTCGATGAGATTTCCGCCCCAGTCCTCAGGTATTTTGGTTCCTCGTGAGCAGACGTCTCCTTATGTCTCAGGTGCGGAGGCGTCTTCTCCGGACTGCAGGTCTCCGCTCCGTCCAAGATGTCCTGTGGGATTTAGATCAGGTCACCTGTGGGATTTAGATCAGGGTCACCTGTGGGATTTAGATCAGGGTCACCTGTGGGATTTAGTATCAGTGGGATCTCACCTGTGGGATTTAGATCAGGGTCACCTGTGGGATTTAGATCAGGGTCACCTGTGGGATTTAGATCAGGGTCACCTGTGGGATTTAGATCAGGGTCACCGTGGGATTTAGATCAGGTCACCTGTGGGATTTAGATCAGAGTCACAGAAGCCTCTTCAGAAGAGTCCGATTCTTTGCTCTCAGACGTTCCTGGATGTTTCTCGCTGTTTTGGGTCATTTTCCTGTTGGAGGAGCCGTGACCTGTGACTCAGACCGAGCTGTCTGACACTGGGCAGCACATTTGGCTCCAGATGCCTTGATAGCCTTGACATTTCATTGTACCCTGCACAGATACAAGACCTCGTGTGCCAGATGTGCAGATCCATCCCAGAACATCCCCGAGCTCCTCCACATGTCACAGCAGGTACAACCTCAGCTTTCTTTGCTCCATGCTCAGTGTGGTGCACGCCATGATAACAAACAGCACAATGACTACTTTTCACCCAAACAGGTTGGTTTCAAGTTTGCTGACACCTGATGCTAGTTACAGTACACACCTCAGTGTCGTATGACCCTAGACCCTATGATCAAATTATTTTCTATACATCCATCTATCCAATAGGTTCTTGGGTATTAGCTTTTGGGATGAATCTTATTTTCTATAGTAATAAATAAATAAGTGATTAAACCCCACATAACCAAAAGGCCACTTAACAGTCTGCTGGTGAGCGTCAATCAGGTAATGCCGCCATCCATCTGCTTCATTGTGAATCTTCCTGCAGCTTTTTATCAGAGCTCCCCATTCCCCCCAATATGCAATCACCAGCGTCTCCAGTTTTGTGCGGGAGGGATGAGGCGTGCGACCCTCCAGTGCTGCCAGCGCGGCTCTTTATCTTAGCCCTGAACGTGTGATTACACTTTATATAATAAATGGCGTCTTTATGATCTCGGCCTCCAGTGATTTAATAGTTCACTTGATTTTTTTAACAGCCAGTTGTTACTTTACTTTCCATCCTGGATATAGTGCATGTGACAGTTTAATGGGACGGGAGGTGAAGGCTGCAGTCAGTCTGTGGCGCGGATATGGCGCAGGTGGTCGCCGGCTATGAGTGATGGCAATTATTGGGGAAGAAATACTGAAAGTGGAGAGACACTTTCTAAAGTTCAGTCTGTGGCGATGATCATCACAGAAGCTGATGGAGTTTGCTACAAAGTGTCATTGAAGTCATAAATGTGTTAATCACCTGTTCAGTTGATATATCATCAGTTTTTCTAAACTGAGATACCCCTGTAATGAGAATTTGTGCCATTAAACACCATTTTTTTTATATAAATAAGTTTACATTATGTCCAACACATTTTTTTATATATATTTTCATAACCACAAGAGCTGTGTTTATAGGTTACATACTTTCTGCCTGCAGCCACCACTAGAGGGAGCTTCCTGTATACAGAGATACATGATAAGATCCTGTCTGCAGCCACCACTAGTGAGACCTCCCTGTATACAGAGATACATGATAAGATCCTGTCTGCAGTCACCACTAGAGGGCGCTCCCTGTATACAGAGATACATGATAAGATTCTGTCTGCAGTCACCACTAGAGGGCGCTCCCTGTATACAGAGATACATGAAAAGATCCTGTCTGCAGTCACCACTAGGGGGAGCTCCCTACATACAGAGATACATGATAACATCCTGTCTGCAGTCACCACTAGGGGGAGCTCCCTGTATACAGAGATACATGATAAGATTCTGTCTGCAGTCACCACTAGGGGAGCTCCCTGTATACAGAGATACATGATAAGATTCTGTCTGCAGTCACCACTAGAGGGCGCTCCCTGTATACAGAGATACATGATAAGATCCTGTCTGCAGTCACCACTAGGGGGAGCTCCCTGTATACAGAGATACATGATAAGATTCTGTCTGCAGTCACCACTAGGGGAGCTCCCTGTATACAGAGATACATGATAAGATTCTGTCTGCAGTCACCACTAAGGGCGTCCCTGTATACAGAGATACATGATAAGATCCTGTCTGCAGTCACCACTAGGGGGAGCTCCCTGTATACAGAGATACATGATAAGATCCTGTCTGCAGTCACCACTAGGGGAGCTCCCTGTATACAGAGATACATGATAAGATCCTGTCTGCAGTCACCACTAGAGGGCGCTCCCTGTATACAGAGACATGATAAGATCCTGTCTGCAGCCACCACTAGGGGGAGCTCCCTGTATACAGAGATACATGATAAGATTCTGTCTGCAGTCACCACTAGAGGGCGCTCCCTGTATACAGAGACATGATAAGATCCTGTCTACAGTCACCACTAGGGGGAGCTCCCTGTATACAGAGATACATGATAAGATTCTGTCTGCAGTCACCACTAGAGGGCGCTCCCTGTATACAGAGATACATGATAAGATCCTGTCTGCAGTCACCACTAGGGGGAGCTCCCTGTATACAGAGATACATGATAAGATCCTGTCTGCAGCCACCACTAGGGGGAGCTCCCTGTATACAGAGATACATGATAGGATTCTGTCTGCAGTCACCACTAGGGGATCTGCCTGTATACAGAGATACATGATAACATCCTGTCTGCAGCCACCACTAGGGGAGCTCCCTGTATACAGAGATACATGATAAGATTCTGTCTGCAGCCACCACTAGGGGGAGCTCCCTGTATACAGAGATACATGATAAGATCCTGTCTGCTGTCACCACTAGGGGGAGCTCCCTGTATACAGAGATACATGATAAGATCCTGTCTGCAGCCACCACTAGGGGGAGCCCCCTGTATACAGAGATACATGATAAGATCCTGTCTGCAGCCACCATTAGGGGGAGCCCCCTGTATACAGAGATACATGATAAGATCCTGTCTGCAGCCACCACTAGGTGGAGCTCCCTGTATACAGAGATACATGATAAGATTCTGTCTGCAGCCACCACTAGGGGAGCCCCCTGTATACAGAGATACATGATAAGATCCTGTCTGCAGCCACCACTAGGAGGAGCTCTCTGTATACAGAGATACATGATAGGATTCTGTCTGCAGTCACCACTAGGGAGAGCTCCCTGTATACAGAGATACATGATAAGATCCTGTCTGCAGTCACCACTAGGGGGAGCTCCCTGTATACAGAGATGCATGATAAGATCCTGTCTGCAGTCACCACTAGGGGGAGCTCCCTGTATACAGAGATGCATGATAAGATCCAGTCTGCAGTCACCACCAGGGGGAGCTCCCTGTATACAGAGATACATGATAAGATCCTGTCTGCAGCCACCACTAGGGGGAGCTCTCTGTATACAGAGATACATGATAAGATCCTGTCTGCAGCCACCACTAGGAGGAGCTCCCTGTATACAGAGATACATGATAAGATCCTGTCTGCAGTCACCACTAGGGGAGCTCCCTGTATACAGAGATACATGATAAGATTCTGTCTGCAGTCACCACTAGGGGGAGCTCCCTGTATACAGAGATACATGATAAGATCCTGTCTGCAGCCACCACTAGGGGAGCTCCCTGTATAGAGATACATGATAAGATCTTGTCTGCAGTCACCACTAGGGGAAGCTCTCTGTATACAGATACATGATAAGATCCTGTCTGCAGTCACCACTAGGGGGAGCTCCCTGTATACAGAGATACATGATAAGATCCTGTCTGCAGTCACCACTAGGGGAGCTCCCTGTATACAGAGATACATGATAAGATCCTGTCTGCAGTCACCACTAGGGGGAGCTCCCTGTATACAGAGATACATGATAAGATCCTGTCTGCAGTCACCACTAGGGGGAGCTCCCTGTATACAGAGATGCATGATAGGATTCTGTGTTTTAATAATCATAATCATCAATCTTCTATGTATTTGTGATGAGCGAACGTGCATGGCGTAGAAATAACATCTTATCTGAGCACGTTCGCTTACCATTACTGTTTATCTATCTATTAACCTATCTATCTATCTATTATGTATATTTCCATCTCTATCATCTATATATTATCTATCTGTCTATTAGCTATATATTATGTATCCATCATCTATCTATTTTTCAATTTATCATATTTTTTACTTGCAAAATATTCTGGGAGGACAAAAAATGCAATATACGATTCCTAACCAATGAATAAATAATGCAATTCTGGAAAAAAAAAAGCTATGTGAGTGTGCAGATTACATATTTTTTCCCGCAGCATCGTACCTGCCGTCTCTCCCTTTTATACTCGAGCTTGAAAGCACCAACAAGATGCCTCCTGCTTTCTGTCCGGGGGTCTATTTATACTAAGCAGCAGTAAATAGAAGCCTGGGATTCTCGCATTTGCTTGGATTAGGTTGCACACGTCCTGTAATATTGACAGAGTTCTCGCAGTATTTATAAACCTTCCTGAAGATTAGAGATGGATAAATATGTAAATAGCAGTTATTAATTGTAGCAATCCAAACTTGGCTACGCAGAAAAAATGGGATGATTTTCATAAATCTTTAATGACACAGTAAAAAAGCATCTTTTCTTTTCCATTTTCTTGGCACCAGTAAGAGGGAGGTTAATGTGTCTCTTACAGTGCGGCAAAACTGTGCTTATTTGTAAGATTCAATACATTTTATGTGTCTGCATTCACTTTAGATAACAGATCCACCCAGCACCCAAAAATATCTACCACTATGGTAACTATTTCAGCTCTTATGTGGTTGTCACTGAGCTTTCCAATGAATACAACGTATTATTGTACCAGTAAACATACTTTTTTTAATATAATATGAGGACAATTAGCAAGTGGCAGTGTGTGTCACTTGCTTACTATCTTGTGGAAACCTAATGCATTGATTGGAGCGTGCCATTGCTACCATATTACACATTGACACATGGAGAGGAGTGTCCATAGAGCAATGTTAGGTTTGTAAGAGATATAGACTAGCTACAGTCCTATTATAGATAGTCCTTGCTGGTTAGATCGTGCCATTCCTCTGTGTTTGATTTGCAGACATTCATTGGCACAGATAGGTCCCATAGACTTCTATGAATGCCATATTATAACTCTGCATGACTTAGAAAAGATTTAAAACAGCAATCTAAATGTAGATAAGATGTTTTACTCTCAAGACCTCATAGTAATGCATTGTTGCAAGGTTTGATACAATGTATCATCCTGTAAGTAAACTTAAAAATGTAAATGTAATGTGACAATTAGCAAGCAACAGTCCATGTCACATTATATATCTTGTGGCACCTGTATTGCATTGATTCAATTATGCCATCTTATGGCAGCAAGCATTGTTACTATACTGTACAGTCATGGCCAAAAGTTTCCACCAGCGAGTTTCCATTTAAATGTCAGGGATTGAAATACATAGGTAACAGCCACGGACAAAAATCGACTGTACAGTCATGGCCAAAAGTTTTGAGAATGACACAAATATGATATTTTCACATGATCTGCTGCCCTCTGGTTTTTATGTGTGTTTGACAGATGTTTTTATCACAGACAGAAATATAATAATTGCAAACATATGAGTAACAAAAGCTTATATTGACAGTTAGAATGAGTTAATGCAGCAAGTCAATATTTGCAGTGTTGACCCTTCTTCTTCAGGACCTCTGCAATTCTCCCTGGCATGCTCTCAATCAACTTCTGGACCAAATCCTGACTGATAGCAGTCCATTCTTGCACAATCAATGCTTTCATTTTGTCAGAATTTTTAGGTTTTTGTTTGTCCACCCGTCTCTTGATGATTGACCACAAGTTCTCAATGGGATTAAGATCTGGGGAGTTTCCAGGCCATGGACCCAAAATCTCTATGTTTTGTTCCCTGAGCCATTTAGTTATCACCTTTGCTTTATGGCAAGGTGCTCCATCATGCTGGAAAAGGCATTGTTGATCGCCAAACTGCTCTTGGAGGGTTGGGAGAAGTTGCTCTTGGAGGACATTCTGGTACCATTCTTTATTCATGACTGTGTTTTTAGGCAAGACTGTGAGAGAGCCGATTCCCTTGGCTGAGAAGCAACCCCATACATGAATGGTTTCAGGATGCTTAACAGTTGGCATGAGACAAGACTGGTGGTAGCGCTCACCTTGTCTTCTCTGAATGAGGCGTTTTCCTGATGTCCCAAACAATCGAAAAGGGGATTCATCAGAGAAATAACTTTACCCCAGTCCTCAGCAGTCCACTGCCTGTACCTTTTGCAGAATATCAGTCTGTTCATGATGTTTTTTCTGGAGAGAAGTGGCTTCTTTGCTGCCCTCCTTGAGACCAGGCCTTGCTCCAAGAGTCTCCGCCTCACAGTGCGTGCAGATGCACTCACACCTGCCTGCTGCCATTCCTGAGCAAGCTCTGCACTGCTGGTAGCCCGATCCCGCAGCTGAAACACTTTTAAGAGACGGTCCTGGCGCTTGCTGGTCTTTCTTGGGCGCCCTGAAGCCTTTTTGGCAACAATGGAACCTCTCTCCTTGAAGTTCTTGATGATGCGATAGATTGTTGACTGAGGTGCAATCTTTCTAGCTGCGATACTCTTCCCTGTTAGGCCATTTTTGTGCATTGCAATGATGACTGCACGTGTTTCTTTAGAGATAACCATGGTTAACAGAAGAGAAACAATGATGCCAAGCACCAGCCTCCTTTTAAAGTGTCCAGTGGTGTCATTCTTACTTAATCATGACAGATTGATCTCCAGCCATGTCCTCATCAACACCCACACCTGTGTTAATGGAGCAATCACTGAAAAGAGGTTAGCTGGTCCTTTTAAGGCAGGGCTGCAATGATGTTGAAATGTGTTTTGGGGGATAAAGTTCATTTTCTAGCCAAATATTCACTTTGCAAGTAATTGCTTCTAAGCTGATCACTCTTTATAACATTCTGGAGTATATGCAAATTGCCATTAGAAAAAGTGAAGCAGTAGACTTTGTAAAAATTAATATTTGTGTCATTCTCAAAACTTTTGGCCATGACTGTATGCTAGGATATCCATAGACTTCTTTTGCACATCTGCAAGACTATGAGATAGTGTAGAGCTCTAATCCGGACAAGTGCAGAATGCTGCTCTTTTTTCCAATATGACTAAGGGGTTAGTAATGGGGGCGTCTTATTAACGCCTTTCCATTATTATCCCCTGGGCTTGATATCAGCTGACAATAGAAAGCTGACATCAACCCCAACCCTTTCATTCCACTTGCCAAGGCACCAGGGGAAGTGGGAAGAGTGAGGCTAAGTGCCAGATTTGGCACATCTTATTGATGCACCATTTCTGGGGTGGCTGAAGGCTAATGTTTGTAGACTTTGAGGGGGCAATATCCCCGGCCCCTTCCCAGGCTATTAATTCAGCCCACAGCTGTCTGTTGATTCTTTGCTGGCTAGAAATTTAAGGGGCTCCAAATGTCTTTTTTTTTTTCTGATGTCCGTGTAAACCCACCAGTAAAGGCTAAGCATACAGCTGTGAGCTGTTATTAATAGGCTGCGAACCTTTTGGGACATTGTCCCTGTTCCCAGATTAGTGACATCAGCCCCCAGCCTTGGGCTTTCCCTCTGCTGGTTATCAAAATTACACGGGAGCCCACTCCATTTTTTTAAATTAACTCTTACTTTTACACATATTAATTTGTCCTTTAAGAGCCTGCAGACTCCTCTTGCCAATTACTCTACATTTGGGTGCAAACAGTGGGCTCAGTTTGATACAAGCTGACGACGGACCGACACCTTGCCACCGAGCCTCAGCCTCACACACTATTTATCTCAGCATTGCAAAGTGAGCTGCCGCTGCCAAGATATTAATGTGTGTTTTCTCTTTGCTGATTTATCAACCGTTGAAATGAATAGGAACTGGACTCCATTTATTTTAATGGGCCAACATGTTAATTTTAAACACAGCATCCTTAAAAAATAATGTGCTGTGGGGGGGGTTACAGCCTGCCACGCTCGCAGTCCAACTTGGCAGCTACGGCAGCCGCACGGTCGGGCAGATTCCATACAGCGTCGTTAGTGCCGTGGAATTACGTTGTATCATTCTGTTTATTGAAACGTTCCATCGCTTTATCCGAATTCTGTGTTACTGGGAAAATAATTTAATTAGACAAATCTAATAAAACCCGAGGATGCTCAGCTCACAAAGGTTAAATATATGGGGCGGGATTTCTAGCTGTACATTTATTCGGTAATAATCTGTTTATCCAGAAAGGAAGGAAACTAAAGTCAAATACGTATGATGGGGAAATAAAAGGCGGCGATTTATAGGAAGAGGCAAAGGAATTTTTGGAGAATTGGTAACATCTGGTTCAGTATCTTATGGGCAGAGTTAGATTGGTAGGGTCTCCCATGCTGATTCTTTGGAACCAGACTCGATAAGACTCCGCCATGGCAGGTGGTCTTCAGAATAGAGCAAAGGGCTTCACAATAAGATATCCGTGGTCACCGGACGAGAGCCCTTGGAATCTCTTCATACCTGCCGGGATCCCCCCGACTCCTGGTGCCTCCATGAGACGTTGTGCCAAGCCGATTAATCTAAAGTGTAGAGACGAGGTGGTCTTTAGAGTTCAACTAACAGATTTTCAAGACCCACTTCGATATTCCGTGGTCACCAGACAGGAGCGCTGGGAACCTCCTCCCATCTGCAGCCATCCCCGGCTTCTCTTTTGATTAGTTGGTTTGGTGTAACTGTGTCTCTTTGATGATACTGTGCCGAACCGATTAATCAAAAGTGCATCGAGCATGCTCTGTGGCCTGTACAGAGATCACTGTTCAGAGAGAGAGTAGCGAGCATGCTCTGTGACCTGTGCAGAGTTCACTGTGCAGAGAGAGAGTAGCGAGCATGCTCTGTGACCTGTGCAGAGATCACTGTGCAGAGAGAGAGTAGCGAGCATGCTCTGTGACCTGTGCAGAGTTCACTGTGCAGAGAGAGTAGCGAGCATGCTCTGTGACCTGTGCAGAGTTCACTGTGCAGAGAGGGAGTAGGAGCCGACCCCATAATCTGCCATCAATGGTGCCTCATGTGTTTCAGGTCATCTGTAATGGTAATAAGACAATACCATCTAAATGTTGAGGATTTGGGGTAAAAAAAAACAACAAATCTTTACATTTGACCCAACATTTAACATTTCCTCTGTCCATTCAGTTATATCAGAGGCCGCTAATTATAAGACATTTCCCGCAGTCTGGGCCTTAATGCTGCGTAAGTGCAGATAATTACCAAAGCAATAATGAGCAGAAAGTTACAAAGTTCCAGCCCGTTCACTGGGACCTCAGTGGTCCCTTTAGATCTATAAATTAGTGGCTCCATCTTCTGCCTTTCTATATGGGGTCTTAAATGGCCTCAGTCATTAGCCGGCCGGCTCAGTGATTAGAGAATATCGGTATGAAGGTAACGCCGCGCTCCTCAGGAGATGCTTTCTGTTGAGTGCCATGACCTTCTGTAATGCAGTGACGATAAATCCGAGGTCGTGTTATATTATTCCTTGAAGATCTCAGCAGCTGATGGCAGGTGCTATACGCAGAAGTAACGAGCAAACCTCCTGCACTTGGTTTTGGACAGATTACCTTGCTACAATTTGGTCAAAATATCTGCGATCAAAAATCAAAGGTGTCCCGACTGCCATCAAAAGATTTTATTATGCTCTGTGTGGTCTCTCCAGATCCCAAAGCAGAGGGGATAGAAGGGGTTAAAAACAATACAATTCAGTTGATACATTGTCTTCCTCTGTCCTTGCTCCATTTCTTCCACCACTCTTCTGGTTCTCCATGCCCATCCAAGGTTCCTCCGGAGCTCCCTGACCTGAGACCACATGGCGGGAGGGCGACATATGTCAATGACATGCGCTGCCCCCCTCAATATTGGGACATAAGGGTAATATTATAAGAGGCGCTGTTGCATCGACATGGGAAGTGTTATCATTAAAAGCTCTGACAACTGAAACAGCAGCTTGGTTCTAAAACAAGTTTTTCACATTTTTTTAATGGAATTTTTCACATTTTAAAAAAAAAAACTGACAAGAGGGAAGGAAGCTTTACATACAACAGGAGTTCCTGTCGCTCCAAAGGTCCTCACCAGGATAGAAAATAATGGATCATGTGGAGTGGGCAGGGCTACGTGAAGTGGGCGTGGCTTGAAACATACACACACACACATACATACACACTCTCAGCTTTATATATATAGATTTGTATAGCACCATTGATTCCATGGAGCTGTAGATGAGGATGGGTTCCAGATGTAGATGGGTTCCAGTCACCTGACTGTTAAGGCCATAGAATGTCAGGTAATAGGTGCAACATTGTCTTCATCCCGCCCATCAGTCATCTCACCCTGCAGCCAATCAGTGGCCTCAGTGCTCAGGTTATTAAATGGAAGGGACACCATAGTTTTTGTGGTAGATCCCATTTCCCTGGCAGTTCTTCTGGTATCAATAAGTGTTGTTTTCATAAGTCTACACGTACGCACTTACTTATGAAATCAGTGCTGTCAGCATTACCTTTACATTTCAGATAGCTCCAACCTCCCCATCCTCCATCGGTAAATGAATGCCCAGAGTCATTTTACCACATTTAATAACTGAGCGTTCTTTGTCTTCTCTGCTTTAGTATTCACGCCCCCTGTCATTAGCCCCGTAGGGTAGAGCTGTGAAATTAAGAACATTTTGTACGTGAAATAAAACAGAAGTATAAATGATTGTTTTTTTTTATTTCATGAAGACGGCCTCATAATTAGTTTCCCGACAGCCTTTTTTTCTCGCAGTGGACGGCCGCGTCGACGCGTTTCACATCTTACCAGGGTGTTACTATTTAGGCAACGCTGTCATTACTAACTGTAAGGGAAAGTCCGGCTTGTTAATGTACAGGAAACCTGAGACTAGTAAA
This sequence comes from Oophaga sylvatica, assembly GCA_033576555.1. Classification (NCBI taxonomy): domain Eukaryota; kingdom Metazoa; phylum Chordata; class Amphibia; order Anura; family Dendrobatidae; genus Oophaga; species Oophaga sylvatica. The sequence continues at coordinate 638,920,245 of JARQOD010000002.1, forward strand.
GTTATTAGCGCTTTAAAAGGTTTCTCAGTTTTATTTATTTATTTTTTTACTTTATTTTATTTTTTATGCATTGATACAATAGATCAGCTATTTCTAAGTCACTATTTGGTCAAACTTTGCAAAGGTCAAACAAGAACAAGGGAATGCAAAAATGTTATTTTAGCAGAGAATAATGCTTTTCTCCACTTCTAAGCCGCTTTTCTCCACTTATCATCCCCTCACCTTCTCCCACCTCCTGAGCTTATCCTTATCTCAGGACTGGTACACTCAACGTTGAGCAGCTCAATGAAGCATCATTTTACAGCTTTCTATTGATATCTATGGAGAGTGGAGGAGGAGGAGAGAGAGAGAGAGGTAGGGAACATAGAGACCCCTGCTGTCTCTCATTTATCTTACCCTAGATCTGGATTCACAGCTAGACTGCTCAATACTTCTATATAGTATCCTCCAAACTTCATCTGCTTTCTATTAAGTGTTTTATCTTATCCCAGAGCTGGATGCACAGCTGCAAAGCTTAGTACTGTGTTATAATGATACTTTCTAATAATCTCGTCTTATAGCTAGTCTCACAGCTCTGCTGCTCAGTACTGCTTCATATTCTCCTTCATGGCGATACTTTCTAATAATCTCACTCTATAGCTGGATTCACATCTACACTTTTTAATAATGTCCTCCATGCTGATACTTTCTGGTAATCTCACCCTATAGGTGGATTCATAGATACACTGCTCATTACTGCTATATAATGTCATGAACATTTCTACATAGAGAAAGGAGAGCAGAAATCCCTCCTGTCTGTGTGTGCAGTATATGGAGACATCACAGCAGCTCATATCCATCCATTAGCTCAGAGACCAGTGAGAATTAGAGATAGAATCTACAGAGGAGAAAATTGGTGAAAAATGTAGGATACAATATACAGCAACTTAATGGCCGGATATAGTGTTATTGCACATGTACACACGTCAGATTATTCAGGAAAATACTTCAATCTATAAAACAATTTTTTTTGCCAAAAATGTATTTAGTTAAAAAGTTGTTGACAAGCAGGGAAATAAAGCTTTACTCCGTTATTACCCTAGACTGGGGCCTTGCAGACATTTTCTCCTTGGGGTCTCGCTAGCCAGAAGTCTATGTCAAAACTGAAAATGTATTTTAAATTTAAGTTTTGTTTCCTCGAATAATATTACAAAAACCCATAATAATAATTATATCATCAATCTCATGACTCCCACCGGTCTTACCAGCAACCCATTAAATCTTTATCAGTGAGGTTCGCTCTGGTAAGCACTGCCCAAAACACCACGGAAATAATTATTAACCCCTCAATTACCCTAGACCACCAGGAAAGGAAGCATTAACCCCTTCAACTACCCTAGACCACTAGGAAAGGAAGCATTAACCCCCTAAACTATCCTAGACCACTAGGAAAGGAAGCATTAACCCCCTCAACTACAACAGACCATTAGGAAAGGAAGCATTAACCCCCTCAACTACCATAGACCACTAGGAAAGGAAGCATTAACCCCCTCAACTACCAAAGACCACTAGGAAAGGAAGCATTAACCCCCTCAACTACCCTAGACCACCAGGACAGGAAGCATTAACCCCCTCAACTACCCTAGACCACTAGGAAAGGAAGCATTAACCCCCTCAACTACCATAGACCACTAGGAAAGGAAGCATTAACCCCCTCAACTACCCTAGACCACTAGGAAAGGAAGCATTAACCCCTCAACTACCATAGACCACTAGGAAAGGAAGCATTAACCCCTCAACTACCATAGACCACTAGGAAAGGAAGCATTAACCCCCAACTACCATAGACCACTAGGAAAGGAAGCATTAACCCTCTCAACTACCATAGACCACTAGGAAAGGAAGCAGTAACCCCCAACTACCATAGACCACTAGGAAAGGAAGCATTAACCCCCTCAACTACCATAGACCACTAGGAAAGGAAGCATTAACCCTCTCAACTACTCTAGACCACTAGGAAAGGAAGCATTAACCCCCTCAACTACCATAGACCACTAGGAAAGGAAGCATTAACCCCCTCAACTACCATAGACCACTAGGAAAGGAAGCATTAACCCCCTCAACTACTCTAGACCACTAGGAAAGGAAGCATTAACCCCCTCAACTACTCTAGACCACTAGGAAAGGAAGCATTAACCCACTCAACTACTCTAGACCACTAGGAAAGGAAGCATTAACCCCCTCAACTACTCTAGACCACTAGGAAAGGAAGCATTAACCCCCAACTACTCTAGACCACTAGGAAAGGAAGCATTAACCCCCTCAACTACTCTAGACCACTAGGAAAGGAAGCATTAACCCCCTCAACTACCATAGACCACCAGGAAAGGAAGCATTAACCCCCTCAACTACCATAGACCACTAGGAAAGGAAGCATTAACCCCCTCAACTACCATAGACCACTAGGAAAGGAAGCATTAACCCCCAACTACCATAGACCACTAGGAAAGGAAGCATTAACCCCCTCAACTACCATAGACCACTAGGAAAGGAAGCATTAACCCCCTCAACTACCATAGACCACTAGGAAAGGAAGCATTAACCCTCTCAACTACTCTAGACCACTAGGAAAGGAAGCATTAACCCCCTCAACTACCATAGACCACTAGGAAAGGAAGCATTAACCCCCTCAACTACCATAGACCACTAGGAAAGGAAGCATTAACCCCCTCAACTACTCTAGACCACTAGGAAAGGAAGCATTAACCCCCTCAACTACTCTAGACCACTAGGAAAGGAAGCATTAACCCACTCAACTACTCTAGACCACTAGGAAAGGAAGCATTAACCCCCTCAACTACTCTAGACCACTAGGAAAGGAAGCATTAACCCCCTCAACTACCATAGACCACCAGGAAAGGAAGCATTAACCCCTCAACTACCATAGACCACTAGGAAAGGAAGCATTAACCCCCTCAACTACCATAGACCACTAGGAAAGGAAGCATTAACCCCCTCAACTACCATAGACCACTAGGAAAGGAAGCATTAACCCCCTCAACTACCATAGACCACTAGGAAAGGAAGCATTAACCCCCTTAACTACCATAGACCACTAGGAAAGGAAGCATTAACCCCCTCAACTACCATAGACCACTAGGAAAGGAAGCATTAACCCCCTCAACTACTCTAGACCACTAGGAAAGGAAGCATTAACCCCCTCAACTACCATAGACCACTAGGAAAGGAAGCATTAACCCCTCAACTACCATAGACCACTAGGAAAGGAAGCATTAACCCCCTCAACTACCATAGACCACTAGGAAAGAAAGCATTAACCCCCTCAACTACCATAGACTACTAGGAAAGGAAGCATTAACCCCCTCAACTACCATAGACCACTAGAAAAGGAAGCATTAACCCTCAACTACCATAGACAACTAGGAAAGGAAGCATTAACCCCCAACTACCATAGACCACTAGGAAAGGAAGCATTAACCCCCTCAACTACCATAGACCACTAGGAAAGGAAGCATTAACCCCCTCAACTACTCTAGACCACTAGGAAAGGAAGCATTAACCCCTCAACTACTCTAGACCACTAGGAAAGGAAGCATTAACCCCTCAACTACCATAGACCACTAGGAAAGGAAGCATTAACCCCCTCAACTACTCTAGACCACTAGGAAAGGAAGCATTAACCCCCAACTACCATAGACCACTAGGAAAGGAAGCATTAACCCCTCAACTACCATAGACCACTAGGAAAGGAAGCATTAACCCTCTCAACTACTCTAGACCACTAGGAAAGGAAGCATTAACCCCCTCAACTACCATAGACCACTAGGAAAGGAAGCATTAACCCCCTCAACTACCATAGACCACTAGGAAAGGAAGCATTAACCCCTCAACTACCATAGACCACTAGGAAAGGAAGCATTAACCCCCTTTTACCTAGACCACCAGGGAAAGAGGCATTAACCCCCTCAATTACCATAGACCACCAGGGAAGGAAGCATTAACCCCCTTTTACCTAGACCACCCAGAGAGCAGGCATTCAAGATTACCAAACACCACCACCTGGAAGACAAGAATAAATGACTCCACCTCCATAGACCCTAAAAGAAACAAGGATAAATCACTGCACCCACCTAGACTCCCAGGGAAACTAGCAATGACCACTTCTCCTCCCTAGACCACCAGAGATAATGGTAATATCACCTTCTTTGACCATCAAGGAAGCAAATATCAACTATCCCTACCTTGCAATGGAGTAACTCATATTAACTCCTTCACTGCTCTACCATCAGTGGAGGAAACATTAATCCTTCCAATATCATAGACCACCAAGGAAGGCGACATTAACCCTACCTTTACCTTACACTATAGCTAGGTAAGCAGGCAGCGACTATTTCACTATTTCACTATCTTAGACCATCAATGAAATTGGCATTACCCCATCACTATCATAGACCACCAGAGAACAGACGTGCACCCCTCAATTTTAGACCACTGGGTAATTACGTATAGGCTCTTTGACGGCGATAAACAATCAAAGACGATAACGTTCATTTTCCCTCCACAACTCTAGACCCACTTGGAAGTAGAGGCATCCAGTAAAGACGTATACATGATTTCTTCTTACATGGGAACCTATGGATCTAACTACAGTGCCTTGCGAAAGTATTCGGCTCCCTGGAACTTTTCATCCTTTTCCCACATATCATGCTTCAAACATAAAGATACCAAATGTAATTTTTTGGTGAAGAATCAACAAGTGGGACACAATTGTGAAGTTGAACGAAATTTATTCGTTATTTTAAATTTTTGTGGAAATAAAAAAACTGAAAAGTGGGGCGTGCAATATCATTCAGCCCCTTTACTTTCAATGCAGCAAACTCACTCCAGAAGTTCATTGTGGATCTCTGAATGATCCAATGTTGTCCTAAATAACCACTGATGATGATAAATATAATCCACCTGTGTGTAATCAAGTCTCCTATAAATGCACCTGCTCTGTGATAGTCTCAGGGTTCTGTTTGAAGCACAGAGAGCATCATGAAGACCAAGGAACACAACAGGTAGGTCCGTGATACTGTTGTGGAGAAGTTTAAAGCCGGACTTGGATACAAAATGATTTCCAAAACTTTAAACATCCCAAGGAGCGCTGTGCAAGCGATCATATTGAAATGGAAGGAGTATCATACCACTGCAAATCTACCAAGATCCGGCCGTCCCTCTAAACTTTCATCTCAAATAAGAAGAAGACTGATCAGAGATGCAGCCAAAAGGCCCATGATCACTCTGGATGAACTGCAGAGATCTACAGCTGAGGTGGGACAGTCTGTCCATAGGACAACAATCAGTCATACACTGCACAAATCTGGCCTTTATGGAAGGGTGGCAAGAAGAAAGACATTTCTCAAAGATATCCATAAAAAGTGTTGTTTAAAGTTTGGAACAAGCCACCTGGGAGACACCAAACATGTGGAAGAAGGTGCTCTGGTCAGATGAAACCAAAATCGAACTTTTTGGCAACAATGCCAAACGATATGTTTGGAGTAAAGGCAACACAGCTCCTCACCCTGAACACACCATTCCCACTGTCAAACATGGTGGTGGCAGCATCATCGGTTGGGCCTGCTTTTCTTCAGCAGGGACAGGGAAGATGGTTCAAATTGATGGGAAGATGGATGGAGCCAAATACAGGACCATTCTTGAAGAAAACCTGTTGGAGTCTGAAAAAGACCTGAGACTGGGACGGAGATTTGTCTTCCAACAAGACAATGATCCCAAACATAAAGCAAAATCTACAATGGAATGGTTCAGAAATAAACGTATCCAGGTGTTAGAATGGCCAAGTCAAAGTCCAGACCTGAATCCAACCGAGAATCTGTGGAAAGAGCTGAAAACTGCTGTTCACAAACGATCTCCATCCAACCTCACTGAGCTCCAGCTGTTTACCAAGGAAGAATGGGCAAGAATTTCAGTCTCTCGATGTACAAAACTGATAGAGACATACCCCAAGCGACTGCAGCTGTAATCACAGCAAAAGGTGACGCAACAAAGTATTATGTTAAAGGGGCCGAATAATATTGCACCCCCACTTTTCAGTATTTGTATTTCCACAAAAATTAAAAATAACCAATAAATTTCATTCAACTTCACAATTGTGTCCCACTTGTTATTGATTCTTCACCAAAAATTAACATTTGGTATCTTTATGTTTGAAGCATGATATGTGGGAAAAGGTTGAAAAGTTCCAGGGGGCGAATACTTTAGCAAGGCACTGTATAGATCCCACTGTCTCCCTATACACAGGCTGATATCGGAGCCTTCCATCGAATGTATCCATCAGGAAATCCCGGTCACATACAGAACGTCTCTCCGACAGACGGACACAATGTGTTTTGAGCAGATCCTTAGAGCCTCCCTTTATAATCTGCAGATGGCAGAGCTTTCTCAATCCAGGAGTCATTTTCCGTTTTTCATGTTTTATTTTGTTTGTTTTTTTGCCCTGTGATTATTCTTTTAATTGCAGGTTAAGCCGGGCTGTAATCGGGCTCAGCTCGGAGTCCTCGGCATCGCACTGATGTATATTTGTATACACATGAAATAATATCTGAGTGTAATTAGGAAGTATTCCCCTATCTACTTACTCAGCCTAAAACTAATTAAGGACGATCCTCGTACGGGAAGATTCATTTAGTTAAAGCCGGGCAACAACAGGAGGAAACCAAGTCAGGAAATTAAAGCATTTACACATAAGCTGACATTTCGGATAATTTGTGCTGGTGAGGCGGCGTATCTAAGCCGATCATGAGTGATACAGTCCCCCTTATGAAACATTGCTGATTTTCAATATATGAATTTAAAGGGAAAGAACATTAATGTATCAGAGCTTTTCATATGTGCTCGTCTTATAGGATCGTTCAGCACTACAACGCCCATCCTGAGGATCTACTGAGTCTCACTGTATCTAATCAGATCCCTGCACTCACTGTTAACCAAATAAATATTTCTCTTTGCGTTAAGTGTCCCAGTTCATTTTCTCTTTCTGTAAGATCTCTGCTTGTTGTCTCGGAACAGATATATAAATCTTTGTATTCAGAGTCTGAAAACCAATTCTTACCAAGTCATGTTTATCGTTCTTGTATTTAACCAGCTTTGGCAATCTGTGATCTCAAAGCGATGCTCATTTTTCAGGACTAATGTTTTTATTGTTCATTCAACTCCTAAATGTGAAGATAAGCAACTTTATAAATAGTTTTAATTAAAATTATTCTGCCCCATTATGCTCCTCTTGTACAATGACAGATAACACCTCTATATACAGTAGATAACACAGGATCCACCATTCACAATAGGTGATGTCACAGCTCACCTCCTCCTCCTGTACAATGGCTGATAACACCTCTATATACAGTAGATAACACAGGATACACCATTCACAATAGGGATGTCACAGCTCACCTCCTCCTCCTGTACAATGGCTGATAACACCTCTATATACAGTAGATAACACAGGATCCACCATTCACAATAGGTGATATCACAGCCCACCTCCTCCTCCTGTACAATGACTGATAACACCTCTATATACAGTAGATAACACAGGATTCACCATTCACAATAGGTGATGTCACAGCTCACCTCCTCCTCCTGTACAATGACTGATAACACCTCTATATACAGTAGATAACACAGGATCCACCATTCACAATAGGTGATATCACAGCCCACCTCCTCCTCCTGTACAATGACTGATAACACCTCTATATACAGTAGATAACACAGGTCCACCATTCACAATAGGGGATGTCACAGCTCACCTCCTCCTCCTGTACAATGACTGATAACACCTCTATATACAGTAGATAACACAGGATCCACCATTCACAATAGGTGATGTCACAGCTCACCTCCTCCACCTGTACAATGACTGATAACACCTCTATATACAGTAGATAACACAGGATCCACAATTCACAATAGGTGATGTCACAGCTCACCTCCTCCTCCTGTACAATGACTGATAACACCTCTATATACAGTAGATAACACAGGATCCACCATTCACAATAGGTGATGTCACAGCTCACCTCC
>JARQOD010000002.1:638928429-639084474 GCA_033576555.1 Oophaga sylvatica
GGGACTTTGTCACCAGTTTCCAATCTTAGGAAGTAAATTTTCCTGCTCCCTCTAAAAACCCCTAAGAAAAACCTGAAACTTTTAAACACATATAAAACTTAATAATAAAGTTTATTAACAATAGGGGATTTGTAAGGGATTCTATACAAGATAAAAAATAATACTGTGGACGAAAATCATCACGATATACTAAAGGAAAGAAGTTTTCAAACTAATCTGATTGGTGTATATGAAGAAGTCAACGAAACCTGGACGGAGGGGAGCTGTGGATACAGGGTTTTAGGACTTTGCAAAATCCTTTGACACTGTCCTATAAAGACACCTAATGGGTAAATTTAGGTCAATAGGCTTAGAAAGTAAGGTTTGTACTTGGATTGAAAACTGGATCAATGAACGACCGCACCCAGAGAGATATGGGTGATGACTGCTACTCTGAAGGGTCTCTGGATATAAGTGGGGACCCCAAAGTTCAGTGCTGGGTCGCTGTTATTTAACTCATTTATTAATCATATAGAAGAGGGGATTAATAGTGTTGTTTCTATTTTTGCAGATGATGAAGTCTATGGAGGTTGTTGGACAAAGTGAGCGTTTGGGCATCCACGTGGCAGATGAGATTCAATGTGGAGAACTGTAAAGCTATTCACCTGGCCAGTAGTGATGAGCGAGTATACTCGTTGCTCAGGTTTCCCCGAGCATGCTTGGGTGATCTCCGAGTATTGTGGCGTGCTCAGAGATTTCGTTTTTGTCACCACAGCTGCCTGATTTGCGGCTACTTGACAGCCTGAATACATGTGGGAATTCCCTAACAAACAGGCAATCCTCACATGTATTCAGGCTGTCTAGCAGTTGCAAATCATGCAACCGAAATTAAATCTCCGAGCACTTCCAAATACTCAGAGACCACCCAAGCGCACGCGGGAAAACCCGAGCAACAAGCATACTCGTTCATCACTACTGGCGTGCTCGGAGATTTAGTTTTCGTCGTCTCAGCTGTATGATTTGTGACTGCTAGACAGCATGAATACATGTGGGGATTGCCTGTTTGCAGCTGTGGCGACAAAAACTATATCTCCCAGCACGCCAAAATACTCTGAGATCACCCGAGCAACGATGCTACTCGCCCATCACTACTGGCCACTAATAATATGCAGGCACCATGTGTTCAAGGAGGAGAAAAACTAGAAGAGTCACTTGTAGAGGAGGATCTGGGTGTACTTGCAGATGACAGCATGCAATGTCAATCAGCGGCTTCTAAAGCCGGCAGGATATTGTCATGTATTATAAAAGGCATCGACTCATGGGACGGGGATGTAATCCTACCACTTTACAAAGTGTAATACATGATAGGCTATAACTTGGAGATCAGTAGGGGTCTTATTGCTCGGACTTCCACTGAACCTCTGTAAAGCCCTTGTTAGTAGAGTTGGGGCGAATTTATTCACACCTCCCATTACATAGGCCACTACAAAGGTTTGAGGTTGGTGTAAAGCATCCATGGTTCTTCTTTTGATTAGTCACCCTGGTTTGACACCATCATGACGCAAAACAGGCTGGATAATCAAAAGAGGAGCCATGGATGCTGTCAACTGATCACTGTCATGGCTGATGAAATGGGATGTGAGGATAAATTTGCACCAACTCTACTAGTTAGAATGGAGCCGTGACCACGTCTCAGAGACCGATGGAGAAAGTTGAGTACAGCACTCCAACACCTCCAACATTTCTATAGACAATGACCCCTGTTCTAAGATCATCCAGGTCCCAGTGGTCGGACTCACAGCGATCACAAAGGTTTGACGATAGCGGAGAACTTTCAACCTTTTAGATAATAAAATCTTTCAACCAGTGATGTTACATTGTGGCTTCCTCGCCCTCACTTTTGGCTTCACGCCTCTTTAGATGTCTGGTACGAGATGACCAGCTTTGGAAAAAAATTTAAACAGACAAACCTAGTTTCCTGATACTCCGTGTAGAGAGGTTTATGGCGTATTAGAGTACATGTGTCCATCTAGTGATACTGATGCGGATTGCAGCCTGCGAAGGCTTTTGTAAGCTGGTTGCAAAAATTTATTGAATTTGCATTGCGAGAAAGTAGAGTCATTAAGAAAAAACGCGGAAAAGTGATGAAAGACACATCTGTATGACTTCCCTGATAGCCATGTTGACCCAACAGCCCAATCAATGATCGTAAAAAATCTCATCAATGAGTCTTACTGAATTGCTCCTAATTGGGAGCAGTTTCACAGTGATTCCCTGTACGTGGACTGCGGTGAACCTTGTTCTTCGCCTCCTTCGCTGTCCTTCCATAGACTGGGAAGACTGTAAGTTCTGAAGTTCACAGAGCACTTAGACTTGTCGGCTGAGCACAGAGCCGCTCTCTATCAGGGCACTGAATGAATAAAGCGCTTCCACTGGTATCACGAGCAGTAAATTATTTCTATCTGTAAAGAATGACTCCATTCATCGAGAAACTTTACCCATCGGCAGCTCCTGATAATGACCTCTCTTATCCCCCCTCGCTTGTACAGACATTGACCAGGAAACAATATGTCTATCTTTCTGTAAAAACAAGTAATGTTTCCTGCTTGTCCAAACTTTGTGATACTCCTCCTGTGATCCCGCGTAATCCTAAGATCCTGTGCACACGAGATACGCCAAACCAGAGTCTCCCGAGCTGCGGCACAACTTGCACAACGTGGAAGATTTATTCCTAAAGAAACTCTACCATGAGTCCAAAAACTACTGCCCTTCATTAACAAAGCAGACAGCAGAGTGGCCCCCAATGTAGGGCCATTCTTCCATAATAAAGCCAAGGTCCCCAAACACCGGGGCTTTTAGAATTACGCCCTATAAACAATACTACTAATCGAGAGGTCACTATGAAGAATGACCCTCAATAACAAGACCAAATGCCCTCATTTTGGTACTCTTCCACTAGCAGACCCAATTAACTATATACCAGCAAAGTTCCCCCAAAGGATTGACTCCTTCATAAAAATCATCAGAGCACCTCCAATGAGGATTGCCCCCTCCATAACAATGTCAATAGCCCCTGCCACTTGGTTCTCCCAATGAAGAATACCACTAAAAAAAGCACCGTCTAAAAAGACTGACCCCACCATAGCAATGTCAATAGTCCCTCACACTTTGAAACTTCCATATTCGTACCCTTAATAAAAAAAATACCACCCGCATAGTGCCCCAAATGAAGTCTGACCCATCCATAAAAATGCTGGAAGACACCCACAGTGCATCGAATAAACTATCCAATTGGTATTCCCCACAGGGAAGATTGGCCCCGCCATAAAAATTTTAAAATTCTAGTAGACCCCCAAGGTGGTACACCCAATAAAGAATACTATTAACAATGTGCGTCCAATAAAGCCTGGCCCCTCTATAACAAGGCCAATACCCCCCTCTTTGGTGCAATGGCAGCAGTAAACCCAGTAGGAAGAGCAGCTCTGAAGCCCAAACTGCTGCCATGATAAATATCAAAATGTAGAGCTCAGAATTAAAAGGGTTCTCCAAGATTGAACGAAATTGGGATAATCCAGGGAATGCTGTAATATGAAATAGGGAATTTTCTCCAGTAACGCTCCTGATTGCTGACTCCTGCTCCACTCGTTAATATAATGGTCATTGGTTATACAGATGCAACAAGGATATTATGTCTACAACTTGCCAAACTGGTCTCAATTGTCCTCTGTTATCTGCCATGGCAATACCACCACAGTCAATGATTGGCTGCAGCGGTCGCCTATTGTAGACGGGACATTACTGCTGCAGACCTACGTCTAAAGACCGCCTGGGAGCAATGAAAAGATGGTGCAGTATCGGAAAGTCTTCCAGCAGGTTAGGAAAAGAAAAAAAGAAGAGACAGATGACGTGGAGCAGCACGTTCCTGCAGGATCAGACTACGCAGGCTTTGTTTCCTTGTAGTCTGAAACTACAGAGACACATGGTTCTGCACAAAAGCTGTATACACAAAACGGTAGTGGAGTTTTTATCTCCTTCAGAAATAGTAGCAGAAGATTATGTTTCCTTTGTGAACCTTAGACGTAGAATCTTTGTATTGAAACATTGTAGCAAACATAAGAAGCAGAAATAATAACAAAAAAGTAAAGAAATTCAGAAGAAACCGAATCATTAGCTGTAATGCATTGTTATTTTCACAATAGTGAGATGAAATCTGTGATAATCTGATGAATCGCTGGAGCAGAAGATGTGGCGGGCCCTTTACCGGACCAGGGAAGCAGGAGATCTACAGTGTGGAGACGAGAAGGAGTGTGGAGACGAGAAGGAGTGTGGAGACGAGAAGGAGTGTGGAGACGAGGAGTGTGGAGACGAGAAGGAGTGTGGAGACGAGAAGGAGTATGGAGACGAGAAGGAGTATGGAGACGAGAAGGAGTGTGGAGATGAGAAGGAGTGTGGAGACGAGAAGGAGTGTGGAGACGAGAAGGAGTGTGGAGACGAGAAGGAGTGTGGAGACGAGAAGGAGTGTGGAGACGAGAAGGAGTGTGGAGAAGAGAAGGAGTGTGGAGACGAGAAGGAGTGTGGAGACGAGAAGGAGTGTGAGACGAGAAGGAGTGTGGAGAAGAGAAGGAGTGTGGAGACGAGAAGGAGTGTTGAGACGAGAAGGAGTGTGGAGACGAGAAGGAGTGTGGAGACGAGAAGGAGTGTGGAGACGAGAAGGAGTGTGGAGACAAGAAGGAGTGTGGAGAAGAGAAGGAGTGTGGAGACGAGAAGGAGTGTGGAGACGAGAAAGAGTGTGGAGACGAGAAGGAGTGTGGAGACGAGAAGGAGTGTGGAGACAAGAAGGAGTGTGGAGACGAGAAGGAGTGTGGAGACGAGAAGGAGTGTGGAGACGAGAAGGAGTGTGGAGACGAGAAGGAGTGTGGACACAGTGTTCATGTTATGGCTAATGAAAAGTTTGAAATTTGTAAATGGATACCTTTCTTGACTCCTTGTGCTATGTATGCTATAGGGGTGGCTTCTCACAGGGGCACAGTATGGGGGAGGAAACAGGCTGCCTAACAGCATGTGAAGCAGAAACATAGGGATTCTTTATGCCAGGGTACAAGATCCTTGCCCAATGTTTGCCATATTTCTATGTCTGGGACTCCCCAATGATGTCAAACTACAACTTCGACCGTGCTTGGGGAAGTAGTATCATCACCACACTAGACCTTTGGTATTTCGATCCGCTTCTCTGCCTCATAGACATCAGCGTTTTTCCTCCTATGTCCCAGTGAGAGCCCTTGTTTTGTTATGTTCCTTTCTGGTTGCTTTGCGGTATGGAAAGTCTTACTCAGTTCTTTCGATAACCAAAATCTATCAGTCAATTTTTGGATGGGTGATAAATGTACTTTGTTAGAAAACTGCTTTCTAAGGACCAGTCACTTGTTATATATATATATATATATAATATATATATATTTACCTGACGTAAATGCCGCTGTTCTCCTGAATCCAGCATTATTTTTCTTTTGTTCCTGCGCCTCTCCGTTCCTGAGATATGGTCTCCTCTTTCCTGTATATAAGTCTTAGTTTTTTTTAAGCCATTGGTCGTGGTCCTCAAGAAAACGCCCACAAGGAGCAGTAGAAGACCACGCCCACTTGGTAGAAAGAGACTAGCTTTATACCCAGAGAAGAAGAGGCCGTATCTCAGGAACGGAGAGGAGCAGGAACGAAAGAAAAACAACGCCGGATTCAGGAGAACAGCGGCATTTACACCAGGTAAAAATATTAAATAATTAAATAATTATGAGAAGTGAAGGGTACCCTTTAATGGTTATTATAAGCCTGGGGCAACATCAGGAAATCCTGGGCAGGAGGAAATACCCTCTGGGGTTTGGAGAGATCAGGGTGATCTCAGTATATTTGAGTTTGCCCTTGCAAACGATGACTTTGGAGCCCCCGTGCCACCGGTGGCCAGTCCAAATCATATGTGCATCTTCTTATTTATGTAATTTTAGGGTCACGGAAAAGAATAATTATCATGTTCTACTAAGAAGAAGCTAAATCTCTTCTAGACCAATGCACGAGCGCTGTGCATGGCGGTAGATGCCGTCCAGACTTCGCATATCCCTTATACAGGCGACCGAAGACTCAGTGCAACAAGAGCGTAATAGCACAACAATCGCTACAAGGTATCCGCCTGCGTCTGGTGACATGAACATGACACATGGCTGCAGTGCAAGAAAATCTGCTGTCATGGTGTTTTACTTTGCCATGTAGAGACTGAGTACCCGGCGAGCCTGCCAGATCTCCACGCACTGCTGACTCTCTTGTGCTGGAGTCTGACAGACAAAGGTCCCGGTCACATCTGCATTGAGCTCGTTGGCTCATCTGTCGGTTGTTGTGCAATTAATGGAATTGTTTTATGTCGTTGCTGTGTTCCATGAGCCGGGTGATATTTTTCTAAATGTAACCAATTTTTTCAAGTCAAAGGGTCCAAACATTTATGATGGCCAGGCTGGAGACAAAAACCACGGCGCCATTAAAAAATGAATTATTTTATTGGTTAGTGGCAATTGCAGCACAATTTTTGCAGATTTGCAATTTTGCTAATTTCTGCGAGGCCCATTAACAATAGGCAATCCAAAAATGGTACCAATCTACAGAAAACTGCTGAGATTGCACAGACAGACCGTCCATTAATTATTTCATTGGTTGGTGCAATCGCTGCACAATTTCGCAGAATTTGCAATTTTGCAAATTTCTGCAAATTTGTGAGGCCAATGAGCATTCCAAAAACGGTAACAATTTACAGAAATCTGCTGAGGCTTGCAAGGACGGGCCACCTTCAGCCACCTCACCTGCACGGTGGCTCTCCTTACTGATAAGGGTTCATGATTGATATTCTCAGGTCCTTGCAGACAGCATTGCCACCTGCATGGATCCACTACGGTGATGTATGGAGACCCTACAGTCCGGGTGGTGCCATATGGAACCTCCATAAAGTTTCTTCTGCAAGTTACTAAACAATTACACACAACACAATTGTTATTTCTCACAAATTGAGTCCGGGAGGAAAAAATCTCGGTGCCGTTGTGAAAAAATAACGTCACACGACGATGGACTCAATGTGGACCCATGAAAAGAATATGGGTACCGGTAGCCACGCAATGTACGGACCTACAGGGTCCATGAGAGAAGGTGCCGCTTATGGGGAGCGTCTTTGCTGAAACTTTTTAGGAAGTTATACTAGTTTAAGCAGTGGCTGGTAGTCGGATGTACAAGGGGTTAAGAGTCTGAGTCCTCGGTGCATTATGCGGCACAATCTCCACGCGCAACGCTGCTCTGATATTGGTGTGATTGGGCGCTCTCCTCCGCTCTTCATAGACACTGAGACAATGTGACGTTAATTTCCCACCATTGTATCCCGGGTAATCTGTAGCTTTTGTTTCCATAGACGGGAAGAGATGTCGTCTGCGGTGCACATGTCATTGTGTCTGTCTCATCTCCTTCTTAACATTATCTTCTCCATTTTTTATTAAAGGTTGATCAACACTCCAAGTTTGGGATATAGCTCAAAGGCGATGACAGTATTCAGCAAATTCAACAGATTGTAAGTTCTTGTTTAGTTATGGAATTATAAGAAAAAGTAACTTTTAAAAACTTTTTTCTGTTGTTACAGTCATGTGAGCGCAGCCAGCAGTGTAAAGCATGGTGT
The DNA here is from genome assembly GCA_033576555.1 of Oophaga sylvatica. NCBI lineage: Eukaryota > Metazoa > Chordata > Amphibia > Anura > Dendrobatidae > Oophaga > Oophaga sylvatica. The sequence continues at coordinate 638,936,105 of JARQOD010000002.1, forward strand.
AAATTATGGTTGACATACGGACCTATAGATACAATGTATCCTATAATCTATTCGATACTCATAGACTTTTTACAGGATGTGAATGAAAGACGCAGATGGCTGAATCTATACTATAGGACTAGCTCAAGCCCTCCATTCTTTACACTGAAGGCTGATACATTAAAACATGGTCGCAAGTTTGCCTTAGAAATGATTTATTTATTTTGTGAGCAGAAAAATGAAAAATTATATAAAATCATTATTATTATTTTATACACATTATTCAACGCCCATAACCGGTTACTTACTGCCTTCTGCGACAAACTAGTGCAATATCCTAATAGACACTCACTAGAAGGGGCTCCCCAGCACTTCAATGCTGATAGCTTATTCCTTAGAGTTAGTCGTCAATATCAGATCTTTGGGAGTCCGACTGATCACCTGTTACCAGATCCTATGGTGGCCGGATGCGCCCAGTGTATGGCGCTGGATAGAACAGCGCCATACACTGTGTAGTGGCCGTTTTGGGGTAATGCAGCTCATTTTGAATTCAAAAGGCTGGAATCTGAGTTGCAGTACTCAAGAATGGCCACTATGTATCGTATGGCGCTGTGTATTGGAAGTTGGATCCCCACCGGTCTGATATTCTTAAAGATAGTCCATCAATATCTAAATAATGATCAATCCCTTTAAGGTTGCCTCCCCGGTAGTTTAGTGCACTGAAGCAGCAATCGTCAGATCTGATCTTAATGGTGTATCCTTAGGAATCTCAGCCCTTGACTTTCACAGCAAAACCCTGTATACCTGCACTGAAGGACACAAATTTGTTGCCAAAATTTGCAACATTCCATGAAATTTTATGCCAGAATTCTGGTGTAAACTGTGGATGAATCGGGGCCCAAGAGTCCATTGGCGACACCACCACCTCTCCTATCATCCTCCTAATGCTGCCATCAAATGAACCCCCATTATACAGGGCGCATGGGCCAAAGGTGGCTGGGGGGTGCACGCTGCACTCTGAGACATCCGCCGTTCGTGCATGACTGATGTGCGCCCTGCAGGTATAGAGCGGATTCAGGAGCTCTATATGTAATGGGCGTCTGCCGTGTTACACAGCTGGCACCAGCTGCCGAGCTCTGATTGGTTTACGCTCTTACATGCTGCTGTAAACAGGAGGAGGTGTCTCTTCCGACACCATGACATCTGAGGGGCCCCTTTGTCTGCCATGTCTGTACACCTTTGACACCAGTGGCTAGTCTGCATGGGAGATCGGTATTTTTACGACGCGCTACAATATTGCAGTACTGTAGATTCTTATATAACTTTATTGCAGGTTAAAAATGTAAAAAATAAATAAAATTTTAAATATATAAAAGTTCCCGTCATTTCTCTTTTCTCAGAACATAAATAAAATCTAAAAAATATAAAAAATATATATAATTGGTATCCGCACATGTTGAACTGTGCGAATTAATACAATTTCCCAATATTTATACCATATGATTAACATCAAACTATGGAAAAGGTTATCCCTAAAAATGTAATAAAAAGAGATTAGAAAGTTATATGAACCCAAAATGGTAAATGATAGAAACTACAGGTCTTACTGCAAAACAATAAGCCCTACAGGAAGGCGAGGAGGAAACATTGAATGCAAAAGAGGAGCCAGCTGGGCTTTGTCCCCTTCGGGCTTGGGCATCACCGACGTGTCTCCAATTCCATTGACTATGATGGGACATATGGCTTTGGCTATGGAGGGCAGATGAATGACAACTGGAGATGGGTGGACATCTGGATGTTCGGGTTTGGCGGGTTTAGCCAAACTGTTAAAAAAAGTTGTGGTTCGGGTACAAGACCCAAACTCGAACCCGGACCCCATTGACTTGAATAGGATGTCCGAGCATACAGTGTTTGCCACGCTGTCATGTGAATGACAGTGTGGAAAACGCCGCTTCTCAACGGCGGTGAGCGTGAGCCCGCAGCTATGATCGGAGGTATACAGTTCACCTCTGGTCACTGGCGTCGGCGGATGGGACTACTGCTCCCAGCAGTTGACGCCTTCTGCCGCTAATAACAGCGAGAGCAGGAGCGGCGGATGGGTGTATTCATCAGCTGGCGCCTGCATCTAAATAAATACGGTAATTAAAAAAAAAACGCTGTGAGTTCCCCTGTATTTTTTATAACCAGCCAGGCAAAACTCACAGCTGGGGGCTGAAACCCTCAGCTGTCAGCTTCAGCAAGGCTGGTTATTAAAAATAGAGGGGTCCCCACGCTGTTTTTTTAAATTATTTAAACAGACAACCAGCCTTGATAAAGCAGACAGCTGAGGGCTGGTATTCTCAGGCTGGTAAGGGGCCATGGATACTGGCTCCCCCCTGCCTAAAAACAGCAGCCCGCAGTTGCCCAGAAAAGGCGCATCTTGGCACCATCCAGGTTGAAAACTGTTTATACTGTGACAAGAATTACAGCGGGGGACATAATGACGGACAGGTGAGGGATATGGTTGTTTTTTTATTTTTGTTTTATTACAGGAGACGAGAGCTTCGATGGAATGGGTGATGACGTTAGTATGGTTTAATTTAGAATCATTAAAGGAGTCTGTGTCATTCTTTCTAATAAAGGACTTTATTCTGGCTGTGTGTTTATTTACCATACAACTATGGGCTTAGTAAAGGATAGGTGTCTTATAGACGTCTCTCCATTACTAACCTGTGGGCTTCATATCATCAGACAATACAAAGGTGACATCAACCCCACAAATATGAACCCCAATTGCCAGCGCTGCAGGGCAAGTAAAAAGAGCTGGGCAAAGAGCCAGAATTGACGCATCTAATAGATGCACCTTTTCTGGGCATCTGCGCCTCTATAACAACCGTGTACGGTGCCAGGCACTTTGTGTGTTTCTATTTAATATCTCCTTAGTGCGCAATGTCATTTTTCTACGTCAGGTTGTTAGACAAACACTTTGACCCCCTGATTCAGAACACAGCATGCACATGTCTCCAATGTAACGCAGCACTGGTTTACAAGCTCCTCGATGCATTCCAATCACCGGGGATCTTAGTCAGCAGAAGAAAATACATTTCTGTATAAGCGGTGGATTGTCCTGCCAAGCGTCGCGCTCACTGCAGTGCTCAGGGTAGGAGAACCTTCCAACACTCGTCCTTGACAAAGACAAGACCTGTGAGATCAGATGAACGATGCTCAAAGCTCGCGCCATCCATTTATAAGATGCGGAGAGAGGTCGTTACCTTGTGCCGAATCCTACTGTGACTGGATGTGAATGACAAAATGGGTAACATTAGTACATGGCCCACACACCCAGATGTGTCCCTCCTGATCTCCTGAAATGAGCGGCACAACCTATGACCAGCTTTATGTAAAAGCATGATTTTCCAATACTCTGTCAGGAGATATTTATGGTATATGTTTAAATATGGCCATTCTGTGGTTCTGGTGAGAATTACATAATGGATAACAGAAAAAAATGGAGTCCGGCTCAACAGGACTGGATTTTCCTTTTCTTTTTATTTTTCAAAAAAAATTATAATGCATACAAGTTAAATTTTCATGGACGACATGACCCAGTCGAACCGTTTCGACTCCACTAAGCAGTCTTACTCATGACTAATGGTCAAAAAAAAAAAGAATTACATAATGTCAAGATTTTCTCTTTTTGCAATATTGTCTTAAATACTTTTAGAGAAAATGGAGTCTTTAGGGAAAATTTGTAGACGGTTGATGGTTGGACATATCTGGTAATCCTCATATTGGATTTTGTATTTTGCTACCTCAAATCAAGGATGAAACCAGAAGACAGATGCATCGTGAACATTCAACAGATGCGTCCTGATGTCTTCCATATTTTGCCGTGATTTCTGCCTTCATCTGTGGAGGCATAATAGCCTGGATTGTTTTTCCACGAAGTTCACAAACACAAGAATCCAAGGCCAAAACCAACCAATATATAATTTTAAATAATGGATGCTCTAGAAGATGTCTTCTACTCATTAGTCCTTATTCGCCAAGGTGGAGTAATCAACATCTCTTGGTAACATTGGGTCAAGTGCATCCTACAGAGATGCTACAAGGGATGTATAAACATGCCGGGTGCTACACTTGTTGACGACTGTTGATTGATTTGCATTTCAGCTTCATGGTCAGGGGTGGTAATCCTAGGACAACACTACAACGCAAATAAGGTCTTCTCCAAAGATAAAATTACAACTTAGGTACTTGACAATCTACCACGGCATGAGCTCCTTAAATTACTGCTCGGTGCTGTGGACTTCTTAAGCATGGACCCATGACTGTACAGCGCCTTCAAACACATCTACAGAATTTATATGTTTTCCCATGCTGAAGTTGTGCCATTTTCTACGGTGGTCAGCTTTGTTTTGGAGAAGAGGTCAACATAGATTATTCTGAGCCAAGAAACACTGATGTCACCAGAGGGATCAATCATTAGATGTTCCGGGCAAATGACCGTCAAATGATTAACACCAAATAGAAGGCACAAACCAGAGGAGAACAATTCATCGACCTTTCAAACATTGGCCAAGTCTCAATGGCTGTGACCAAAGTTGTATTTTCTCGGCTCTGAGGGACTCAACAACTGTGTGCCCTAATAGCCGTACAATATATCTAACAGTAGCGGAAATGCAGTACTCTACATTTGTAGAGTCAAATCATGACAACTTTGATTAGTTCTTAACGAACCTGGTCAACAAAACTTTCTAGAGCGTTTCTAGAGAGAATTTTTTGAGGGAAACATGGTAGGTCCTATGAAATGTTATCTGCAGGAACCATTTGGTTAATTCTTCTACTTTACTACCTTCTAAAGTTACATATTTGTTAACTTGGACAGGAGAAAGAAAAATCATCAATAGAGAAAATAGACTCCAGTAGCAAATATTTTTTAGCCTTTTGGGATTTTCCATACATCCGTTACCAAAGCCTAAAAAGATGACCAACTACTGAACTGGAGACTCATGAGAATCCCTCCTATGTCTCTGGAAAACTCGTAGGTTCTCCAAGGTTCAAGTCACCATCCAATAATAAAATTACCTATTTTTTATATAAATTGATCAATTATGTTCATGGTGGAGACAAAATGCAGGGCGTGGGATAGATAATTATGGTTCAGCAGATCAAGTGGGGCAGCCAAAGTGGAAATTCTTGGATAAGCTTCCGATACAATGGAAAAAGTATGCACTCTCGGCCAACTGTTATCTAAGATGTATCGGAAGCTTACCCAAGAATTTCCACCTTGGCCGCTCCACGTTTTGAACCATGGTTAGTCCTAAACTTTATCTCTACCATGAATACAATTGATCAATTTATATAAAAAAATGTATCATTGGCCGATTGATGATTGACTCTTGGAGAACCTACGAGTTTCTGACAGCGACAGCAGGAATTCTGATGAGTACATCTAAAGTTCAGTAGCTGGTCTTCTTCGTCTCTATGACGGGCCGGAGGGTCCGGGCGATGGAACTGATTGGCGTCTGTGGAAGGATCTGATGTATCCACTTAATATTGACCTCCTTCTCCCCCCACTCCTGGTGTCTGCTTAGGATACAGCGCAGACATCGCCATTGTCTTCAGCCAAAGCTGGATGGAAACAACAGGAAAAACAAAAGCAACCGCGGTTTAATCTCCGGCAGAACACAGTGACCCCCCAAGAGTGGAAAGAGAACAGCCCAAAATGCAGGGAGGGAGATGTCAGCAACTCTGAAGAACGTCGCCGGCCCTGGAAACCCAGCTCTGATCCTGTGTGCAGGATTCCTCGAGCATCGCCAACAGATGAAGCAGACCTCGGTGCACCCCTAGCTAATATTACACACATTGCCTGCCCAATGTATCATCTACAGATGGAGCAGACCTCAGTGCACCCCCCTAGCTTATATTACACACATTGCCTGCCCAATGTATCATCTACAGATGGAGCAGACCTCGGTGCACCCCCCTAGCTTATATTACACACATTGCATGCCCAATGTATCATCTACAGATGGAGCAGACCTCGGTGCACCCCCCTAGCTTATATTACACACATTGCCTGCCCAATGTATCATCTACAGATGGAGCAGACCTCAGTGCGCATCCTAGCTTATATTACACACATTGCCTGCCTAATGTATCATGATGCAGATGGAGCAGACCTCGGTGCACCCCCCTAGCTTATATTACACACATTGCCTGCCCAATGTATCATCTACAGATGGAGCAGACCTCAGTGCGCATCCTAGCTTATATTACACACATTGCCTGCCTAATGTATCATGATGCAGATGGAGCAGACCTCGGTGCACCCCCCTAGCTAATATTACACACATTGCCTGCCCAATGTATCATCTACAGATGGAGCAGACCTCGGTGCACCCCCCTAGCTTATATTACACACATTGCCTGCCCAATGTATCATCTACAGATGGAGCAGACCTCGGTGCACCCCCCTAGCTTATATTACACACATTGCATGCCCAATGTATCATCTACAGATGGAGCAGACCTCGGTGCACCCCCCTAGCTTATATTACACACATTGCCTGCCCAATGTATCATCTACAGATGGAGCAGACCTCGGTGCACCCCCCTAGCTTATATTACACACATTGCCTGCCCAATGTATCATCTACAGATGGAGCAGACCTCGGTGCACCCCCCTAGCTTATATTACACACATTGCATGCCCAATGTATCATCTACAGATGGAGCAGACCTCGGTGCACCCCCCTAGCTTATATTACACACATTGCCTGCCAATGTATCATCTACAGATGGAGCAGACCTCAGTGCGCATCCTAGCTTATATTACACACATTGCCTGCCTAATGTATCATGATGCAGATGGAGCAGACCTCGGTGCACCCCCCTAGCTAATATTACACACATTGCCTGCCCAATGTATCATCTACAGATGAAGCAGACCTCAGTGCGCATCCTAGCTTATATTACACACATTGCCTGCCTAATGTATCATGATGCAGATGGAGCAGACCTCGGTGCACCCCCTAGCTAATATTACACACATTGCCTGCCCAATGTATCATCTACAGATGGAGCAGACCTCGGTGCACATCCTAGCTAATATTACACACATTGCCTGCCCAATGTATCATCTACAGAAGGAGCAGACCTCGGTGCGCATCCTAGCTTATATTACACACATTGCCTGCCCAATGTATCATCTACAGATGGAGCAGACCTCGGTGCACCTCCTAGCTTATATTACACACATTGCCTGCCCAATGTATCATCTACAGATGGAGCAGACCTCGGTGCACCCCCCCAGCTTATATTACACACATTGCCTGCCCAATGTATCATCTACAGATGGAGCAGACCTCGGTGCACCCCTAGCTTATATTACACACATTGCCTGCCCAATCTATCATCTACAGATGGAGCAGACCTCGGTGTGCATCCTAGCTTATATTACACACATTGCCTGCCCAATGTATCATCTACAGATGGAGCAGACCTCAGTGCACATCCTATCTTATATTACACACATTGTCTGCCCTGGAAACATAGCTCTGATACTGCATGAAGAATTTTCCAGATGGAGCAGACCTTTGTGCACTCACTAGTTGTATTTCAATCATTGCCTGCCTTTGAAAAATTTCTACTATAGTATTCATAATGTATCATCTACAGATGGAGCAGACCTCAGTGCACCCTTAGCTTGTATATTGCACACATATTCAGTCCTGGAAACATACAGTAGTTCTAATATAGTACTCTATATTCCTTGAGCATCAGTTACAGATAGAGCAGACCTCGGTGCTTATATTTTCTTCTATTTCCCAACATGCCACAATAAAACCTGAGACACTAAACCAAATTAACCGATAAAGGTTACAAACAACAGTCCTGTCTCAATAAAGTGCGCTCCATCTGCAGCCTTATGGTGGATGATCTAAGAACTGCTTATGATAGAAACCACCATTGAGATGACTGAGGTCAATGTTGCCAAAAAGGTCGCTCCACCTGCAGGCATTAGCGCTTCAGTCCGTGTCATGTGCATTAGTTACACAAGCAGCGCCGATGAGTTACCCAAGGTAAATGTTGCAATAAATCCACCCATCTGCAGGAGTGAAGAGTCAGCTCAGAGTTGAATATATTTGTTGCATCGGGTGAGAGGCTGAAACATCGGCGCTCACCTGAGTGGTACAGTACAATATAGTGCGCTCCAACTGTAAGCAATAAAAATCCACTACATTCATGTTTAGTATGGCACGGTGGGCATGATTTGGTTAAATGCAGCAATAAAGGCTGCTCTAACTGTATCCATAACAAATCCAATCAATCGCAATCATGGACATTACTGCAACAAAAACGCCAGCGAGCGATCGGTGGTTAATGCTGCAACAAAGTGCGCTCCACCTGTAGACAGGAACGGCATAAAAGAAATGTGTACATTCTGGGCTACAATCAGGTACACTCCATCCAAACGCTATTGAAATGCTGCCACAAAGGGTGCTCCATCTGTACCCCTTCAGTGGATATCACATTCAATGCAAGACGCTGGTCTGTCAGAGTATCGTGCTGCAATCACGGCTGCTCCACCAGTACACGGTGTGTGCCATTACATAAAGAAGCATGAGGACTTATAGCAATCCGATGCAACAAAGTGGATGGATGTGAATGGTTACAATAAAGGGCGCTCCATCTGTGGTCGTTACGTGGAGGATAGGGGTGATACTGTGAGGTCAGACGTCATGTATCGTCCCCCCCATGTGAGGATCTGATCTGTGCCGACTGCAGATCTCGCTCCGGCCCTACGAGATACGACAACATCTCCACTCCACCTGCACATCCCCCGGTGGGCGACGTTCCTTCCATGACAGCCCCTTATCTCCTGATCGATTGTCTGGGTGACGCAGAGCGAGAAAAAAAAAAAAAAACGATCGACCATTGATCGAGAAATCCCGGAGTCGCCCGATCAATAAGAGTGGTAGCCAACGGCACGGAGAGCGGCCACACGGTGACCCTGTGGCTCCACGTGACCTCGATATCTGCCTTGTGCCCTGTAAGTGTGTGCACATCAGCTGGGGGCACCCAGCTATCACCAGACCGCCAACCTGCCCACCGTGCCAAAACACCCACCATATCGGGAAGCCGAGCTTTCACCCCAATACTCCCCCAATATCTTACCATCATATTGCCCCTTCCTCCAGGGCAAAACTGCCATCAAACTCAACCCCTGCCATGCCAGGACACCGGGGGGATCGTGGGGGCACCCACCTATCACCAGACTGCCAACCTGCCCACCGTGCCAGAACACCCACCATATCGGGAAGCCGAGCTTACACCCCAATACCCCCATCCTGCAGTAATATTGCCCCTTCCTCCAGGGCAAAACTGCCATCAAACTCAATCCCTGCCATGCCAGGACACCGGGGGGATCGTAGGGGGCACCCACCTATCACCCGACCGCCAACCTGCCCACCGTGTCCACCGTGCCATAACACCCACCATATGGGAAGCCGAGCTTTCACCCCAATACCCCCATCCTGCCATCATATCGCCCCTTCTTCCAGGGAAAAACTTCCATCAAACTCAATCCCTGCCATGCCAGGACACCGGGGGGATCGTGGGGGCACCCACCTATCACCAGACTGCCAACCTGCCCACCGTGCCAAAACACCCACCATATCGGGAAGCCGAGCTTATACCCCAATACCCCCATCCTGCAGTCATATCGCCCCTTCCTCCAGGGCAAAACTGCCATCAAACTCAATCCCTGCCATGCCAGGACACCGGGGGGATCGTAGGGGGCACCCACCTATCACCCGACCGCCAACCTGCCCACCGTGTCCACCGTGCCATAACACCCACCATATCGGGAAGCCGAGCTTTCACCCCAATACCCCCATCCTGCCATCATATCGCCCCTTCTTCCAGGGCAAAACTGCCATCAAACTCAATCCCTGCCACGCCAGGACACCGGTGGGATCATGGGGGCACGGTACCTTGTAAGGAGAGCAGGCAGAGGAAAAATCCCAGCATCCAGATGCCGTGTACCAGGAAGGTCTTCATGATTCCTGCTTGCAATTCCTCTTCTGTCGTCCGCTCAGGGGTTAATATGTCCTCTTCTTCCCTTTACGTGTGATTAGCAATAGTGCCTTCTGCTTGTCACAAGAGCTTGCACAATCCTGGATGATGAGGGTAGTAGTTGGGCTCCAGAGTTGGCACTGCTGTCCTGTGTCCTGACTGTGAGTAGCAGGCAGGATGCTCTGAGATAAGGCAGGCTGGATAAGGCATGCACATACACACTCTGCAGCTCCAGCTGAATGTGGAGCCAGGCTCAGCATCCACAGCTTTTACACTCAGGGCTGCTGCCACTGCTGGTGCTGATGCTGCTGGATGGAGGAGCAAGGGCTCCAAAATGCTCCTCATGCTGCCACCTAGTGGATGAAAATGGAGCCTCAGCTGCAACAAGCATCAGCCATCAGTCATCTGCCTGGATGGATGGCGGCAGGACACGATGCGGCTGCATGCAGAAGTGCATCATGCACCAGGGCTGCAGCTTACAGGGGGGGGGGTCTAGAAATAAAGCTCATTGTCTGCACCTTTCTAAGATGCTGCGTGCGTCAATCATTTACCATTGGTCCCGGTGTATCGTCTCTGACGTCTTGTGCTCTCGTCTCAGTCATTCATTTGTAAACTTCTGTGCAAATATCACTTTTCTGGTTATGACGCCCAAAAAAATTCTGTTTTTGGGGCATAAAAGTTTTTCAAATAAATTGGAATATTCTTATTTTTGTTTTAAAATCTTATCACCTACACAGGATAGAGGATAACTGGCTGATCGCAGGGGGTCCGACGATTCTGGAGCCTCTGGAGCCCCCGTCTGGCATTTTGGCCGCCCCCATAAACAATAGATTGCACGTGCGCCTTCACTGGGTAAGGTGAAGCTCGTGGCACCGATGCAAACGTTACAATTATTGCCAGTCTTTCCATATAGGCCAAAGGGATTTTTTGTGGCCCCCTTAGGCTCCCGGACAACTCCTGCACCTATCGCAGTTACCCCCTGCCTCCGCTCCAGGTCGGGGCTGCAGTGCTCCAATCTCAGGTCTCCGGAGTCCGACCTCCTGCACTCGCTGACTTATCTCCTTTCCTATAGATTGGTGACGACTTGTAGTTTCTGAAGAATAAACTTTAACTTTTAGTCTGAAAACCCTACGTGGCACTAAGACATCTCACTGAGTGTTTGTTACTATTGCATCCTATCCAGAGACAATAGTAGCAGAATGCATTTCCCCTCTGTGCTGTTACTGTATCTTGCTACAATGTATCAGTATAGGGACAGTGTAGACTATTTAGGATTTCCGGGGTGGACACAATCATAGTAGACCCTCAGCCGGTGACCTGTTTTATGTAAGCGAGAATGTTTCCATTCAATATCAGCAAGCAGAGATTTGGAAGGAAAGCAAACACTTTTTATAAAGTTGCAAAACTTTCCGTTATACATTAAGTGGTATTCCTACTTTAGCCATTTATGTCACAAATATTTCCCACCATTGATACCCCACTGATCTCCAGAGATGGGGTCCCAGGATCTCTGTCCTTGCTGCTGCATCCCGGTGGAGAATGAACGGAGAAGCTGCCAAAGCCGGAGACTTCATTTCCTTCTCTGCAAGTTTTGGAAACAGCCAAGCAGTTGTATCGAGTGGGTATGGCATGTACTCCTAGAGTGGGACTACCCCTGTAAGCTTTATTTATGATCATCCCTTCAACAGTGGTGCACATAGAAGAGAGGGGGTCCTATAACAAATATCATCTAGGCCCCCAATATAGTGCCAGGGTCTTGTAATAGGCTCCAAGGACAATCACGGCAGGACCACCTTTCTACAGTGGGAACATGGTGTACAATAATAAATTATATTGTGGGAACAGAAAGTATTCAGACCTATTACAATTGGTCACTCTTTGTTTCATTGCAGTCATTTGGTAAATTCAAAAAAGTTCATTTTTTTCTCATTAATGTGCACTCTGCACCCCATCTTTACTGATAAAAAAACAGAAATGTAGAAATTTTCACAAATTTATTAAAAAAGAAAAACTGAAATCTCCCATGGTCATAAGTATTCAGACCCTTTGCTCAGTATTGAGTAGAAGCACCTTTGAGCTAGTACAGCCATGAGTCTTCTTGGGAATGATACAAGTTTTTCACCCCTGGATTTGGGGATCCTCTGCCATTCTTCCTTGCAGATCCTCTCCAGTTCCGTCAGGTTGGATGGTGAACGTTGGTGGACAGCCATTTTCAGGTCTCTCCAGAGATGCTCAGTTGGGTTTAGGTCAGGGCTCTGGCTGGGTCAGTCAGGAATGGTCACAGAGTTGTTCTGAAGCCACTCCTTTGTTATTTTAGCTGTGTGCTTAGGGTCATTGTCTTGTTGGAAGGTGAACCTGGGGCCAAGTCTGAAGTCCAGAGCACTCAGGAAGAGGTTTTCATCCAGGATATCTCTGTACTTGGCCGCATTCATGTTTCCTTCAATTGCAACCAGTTGTCCTGTCCCTGCAGCTGAAAAACACCCCATAGCATGATGCTGCCACCACCATGTTTCACTGTTGGGATTGTATTGGGCAGGTGATGAGCAGTGCCTGGTTTTCTCCACACATACCACTTAGAATTATCACCAAAAAGTTCTATCTTCATCTCATCAGACCAGAGAATCTTATTTCTCATAGTCTGGGAGTCCTTCATGTGTTTTTTAGTAAACTCTATGCGGGCTTTCATATGTCTGGCACTGAGGAGAGGCTTCTCGGGACACTCTGCCATAAAGGCCCGACTGGTGGAGGGCTGCAGTGATAGTTGACTTTGTGGAACTTTCTCACATCTCCTTACTGCATCTGTGGAGCTCAGCCACAGTGATCTTGGGGTTCTTCTTTACCTCTCACCAAGGCTCTTCTCCCACGATTGCTCAGAGTGGCTGGACGGCCAGGTCTAGGAAGACTTCTGGTGGTCCCGGACTTCTTCCATTTAAGGATTATGGAGGCCACTGTGCTCTTAGGAACCTTGAGTACTGCAGAAATTCTTTTGTAACCTTGGCCAGATCTGTGCCTTGCCACAATTCTGTCTCTGAGCTCCTTGGCCAGTTCCTTTGACCTCATGATTCTCATTTGGTGTGACATGTACTGTGAGCTGTGAGGTCTTATATAGACAGGTGTCGCCTTTACAAATCAAGTCCTATCAGTTTAATTACACACAACTGGACTCCAATGAAGGAGTCGATCCATCTCAAGGAGGATCACAAGGAAATGGACAGCATGTGACGTAAATATGAGTGTCTGAGCAAAGGGTCTGAATACTTATGACCATGTGATATTTCAGTTTTTCTTCTTTAATAAATTTGCAAAAATTTCTACATTTCTGTTTTTTTCTGTCAAGATGGGGAGCAGAGTTGTTCTGAAGCCACTCCTTTGTTATTTTAGCTGTGTGCTTAGGGTCATTGTCTTGTTGGAAGGTGAACCTTCAGCCAAGTCTGAGGTCCTGAGCACTCTGGAAGAGGTTTTCATCCAGGACATCTCATGTTCTCAATCCAGTCCAGAATTTGTTGTTTCTTCCCCTCACTTTTCTTAGTCTTCACACCTCCCTGTGAATACTGACAATTTTGTATCTGTTGCTGCCCCTTTTGCCCAATCACCTCAGTACTATAATTACCCCCCAAATAGTGCACAACGGACAGTACTCTTGAAACAACAGCACCTCCATAAAATATTGCCACATTAACGGTAATATCAATAGTGCCCCAAAATATAATAGCACCCCCACAAGGAAAGGGATATAGTAGGAGCTCACACACAGTTAGAATGCCCCCATTAGACCGCACACCAGTGCTCCCCTCAGTCTAGTTCTCCCTATCTGCCCCAGCACAGGACTTATAACCCCCAGGGTTCTCTTTGGGCCCTTTGATAGTAGTAATGTCCCCTCTGTTCCTTCTAGAAAGGAATAATATTCTGCTTCTGCCCCCTCCCCTAATAATGTCACACTCCCTAATAGCGGATAGTGTCCCCTTTTATTCCCTTCTCAACGTCCCACAAGGAGTCGGGAGGAGAAGTCTCTTGTGTCTGTGTGGTCGGCTGAGAACACACAGATGGGCAGAGGACAAGGACACAGTGGAGCGGTCGGGCAGAGGACAAGGATGCGGCGGAACGGTCAGGCAGAGGACAAGGATGCAGCAGAGCGGTCGGGCAGAGGATAAGGACACAGTGGAGCGGTCAGGCAGAGGACAAGGACGCAGTGGAGCAGTCGGGCAGAGGACAAGGACGCAGCGGAGCGGTCGGGCAGAAGACAAGGATGCAGCGGAGCAGTCAGGCAGAGGACAAGGACATAGCAGAGTGGCCAGGCAAAGGACAAGGATGCAGCAGAGCGGTCAGGCAGAGGACAAGGACATAGCAGAGTGGCCAGGCAAAGGACAAGGATGCAGCAGAGCGGTCGGGCAGAGGACAAGGACATAGCAGAGTGTTCAGGCAGAGGATAAGGATGCAGCGGAGCGGTCGGGCAAAGTACAAGGATGCAGAGAAGCGGTTGGGCAGAGGACAAAAACGCAGTGGAGCGGTCAGGCAGAGGACAATGATGTAGCAGAGCGGTCGGGCAATGGACAAGGACGCAGAGGAGTGGTAAGGCAGAGGACAAGGATTCAGCGGAAGAGTCTGGCAGAGGACAAGGATGCAGAGAAGCGGTTGGGCAAAGTACAAGGATGCAGAGGAGCAGTCGGGCAAAGGACAAAGATGCAGCGGAGCGGTCGGGCAGAGGACAATGATGTAGCAGAGGGTCGGGCAGGTGACAGGGATGCAGCAAAGCGGTCCAGCCGCCCATCACCGACTGGCCTTAATGCAGCCTTGACATGTGGATAACTGGACTGAGAGCACATCTACTTGTAAGTAAATGCACATTACAGCAGTGAGGACTACAAGTGCCAGCATTCAGGAGAAGTGAATGCATACTGCAGTAGTGAGGACTACAAGTCCCAGCATTCAATAGGTGAATTTGCATTGCAGCAGTTAGGACTACAAGTCCCAGCATCCAGGAGAAGAGAATATATACTGCATCCGTGAGTACTACAAGTCCAAGCATACCATAGAGTGAATAAATACACACTGCTACAGTACTACATGTCCCAGCATCCAGGAGAAGAGAATATATACTGCAACAGTGAGGACTACAAGTCCCAACATTCAAGAGGTGAATTCACACTGCAGCAATGAGTACTATAAGTCTCAGCATCCAGAAGAAGTGAATACATACGGCAGCAATGAGGACTACAAGTCCCAGCATACCATAGGCGTGAATAAATGCACACTGCTACAGTACTACATGTCCCAGCATAACGTAACATCAACCTTCGTCCTACTCTGTAGTCGCTTTCCCGCCAAGTCTCTTGTGTTCCCGCGCTCAGTCCTTTTTATCTCCCTCACGGCCCTTTCCATCAGGTGCTCAGGCCCTTCCCCTGCAGACAAGTCGTCCACTGGCAACAGAGGTGACGGCCCCGATAGTTCCGGCTCAGGGGGCATGTCGAACCGACAACACTGTTCCTGTTCATCCCCTTACATCAGCATGGCAAATTAATGATCTTATCACAAGACTCAGGACATCACAGAAATTAATGAACGCAAACCACAACACTGAGGTACCACAAGGCCCAGAAAAACATTTGTACCAATATTCAGAGAGCAGGGCTCCCCTCACCTGTGCAGGAGGGCAGGATTCTCCAGCTGGCTCTGCAGGGGCGTCTCCTGGCACAGCACATCACTGCAGCATAGAGACAAAGGGGAGGAGCCACAGCAAGAGGCAGGGAGCCTCCTGAGGGACAGGTCAGGGGAGAGGAGGAGGAGGAGGTGGCTCCTGCAGGGAGGAGGGTCACGAAAAGCAGCCTGTGGGGGAGGAGTTACAGAAAGAGGAAGCCATCAGGGAGCAGGAGGAGACTGTCGGCAAGCTGGCTGACAGAGCATACCCTGCAGAGGTTTCCTCTACAGCTGCAGGAGGCGTCCTAAGGATCCTGCACATTTGGCGTTGCCAGTTGAGCACTTTCCTGATATATTCTGTCTCGTTTCCGGCTTGTGATACTGTTATAATCAGGGCTGTTAATGATTTATTAATCAGGATCAGCGCCGGTGACATCGCGTGTTTGCTCTCTTAAATTAATGACAATTATTTACATTCACAGGTTAATAGTGAGCGTTCAGCCCCCAGAGGCTCCATAATGAGCAGCGGGACTGGCAGGCGAGACCCACACGGCTCCCATAAATCCTTTAAAGGGCAATCGTTTTAATTTTTATTTAATAAATAATGCACATGAAAATAAGAAACTTTGTAATATATTTTATCAGGGAAATTTGCTTCTTTCTCCTCCTGGACTGATCATTCGCTCTCAGTTACTATGTAAAATCTTCATTCAGTAAAGAAAAAAATGTTACAAGATGACAGTTGGTGCTTATAGAATTCTATGCAGGAGGGCGGAGCTAGAAGCCAACACACATTCTGCTGCACATTCCATAGAACTTTACAAGCACCAATTGTCATCTCCTATTTCTGTAATTAGAAAATATTTAATCACTAAAGACACATTTTACCCAGATAATTGACAATTTTGAGAGTGAAGATCAGTCCTGGTGGAGAAAGAAGCAGATTTCTCTTATATTATCTCGCTGTCTGATAAGATATATTACAAAGTTTCTTATTTTCACATGTACTTTTAATTTATAAATAAAAAAATAGAAATAAAATAATGATTAATCTTTAAGCAAAAGGGAAAAAAGTATATAATCAAAAAATTAAAGATAAAATTGATGCGCCAATATTGTCATTAAATCAGTAAATAATTTTTTTCCAGACGAAAAAGAAAAATGATCAAGTGAAAAATAAAGTGGATAAAAAAAATTTGAGGGTCAAAGGAAAGAAACGCGGAGACGTGTGTTACAAAGTGAGATTCTGACCACATCTGCAAATGCAAAATCAAGCAATCAGTGCGACTAGTTACAAAGATTGGAACAAATTGTGGACTAACCTGGACCAGGATTTTAACAGCTGTGATGTGAAAACCTCCAGAGAAGGAAATTTATTGAAAAAGGTCAGATGAGAATGTGAAGAATGGTGCACAGTGGAGATAGCTGCGGCTGAGTACAACTCTGGCGCCCAACTAATGTGTCCGAACGCACAACTCGTCTACATTTCGTATGAATGAAGTACAACAGCAGACCACCGGTTCCAAAGCTTTCACTGTGTACAGTCTGGGGTCTGTTTTTCTTTGAATGATCTTTTCTGTGGTTTGTATTTTTTTATGAAATTGGATCATTGAACTTTTCAATAGGTACCTATGATTACGAGCTCTGCTTCTCGTTGGGATCAAATTATATTGGAAGAGAGGGAAGTCCTGTAACAGAGATGATCGAAATGAGCCACCACTAGTGATGGGCAAGATCTAAAAAAAGTTTGGTTTGGATACCAGAACGATTCCCGAACTGGTAGCCCATTCAGATGAAAGAGGGGCTGGAACATCCGTTGTCTGCCACGCTGTCATCTGCATGACAGCGCTTAAAACACAGGTTCTGGTCAGCGGTAAGATCATTAACGCCGGTCAGAAAGCTGCGGTTCCCAGTACAACTCATCGGCATACGCCTGCTGTCGCTGACAACAGCAAGATCAGGCACCACTGAGGGTTTATTCATCAGCTGGCGCCTGTGCTATAAACAAATAAATTAATTAAGTGTGGCTTCTTCTATTTTTGAGGCCAAATCGACAGCTGTCAGCTTTATCTTGGCTGGTTATCAAGAATAGAGGGGTCCCACGCCGTTTTTATAATTATTGAAATAAATAATTTTAAAAAAGCATGGTTTCCCTCATTTTTACAATAAGCTAAGTTAAAGCAGTCAGCTGGGACTGGTATTCTCAGACTGGTAAGGGACCATGCATATTGGCCCCCACCAATCTAAAAATAGCAGCCCACTGCCGCTCCAGAAAAGACACATATATTAGATGCGCCAGTTCTGGCGCTTTGCCCAGCTCTTTCCATTTGTCCTGGTGTGGTAGGAAGTGGGGTAATATTTGTGGGGTTAATGTCAAATGTTTTATGGCCGCTGACATCAAGCCCTGAGGTTAGTAATGGAGAGGCGTCTATGAAATGCCCCCATTACTAACACCACAATTACATTGTAAAAAAAAACACAACCAAAATAAAATCCTTTAATTGAAATAATGACACAGACTCCTTTATTTCAAATAAAGAGTAACAAAGCACAGTTATACCTACCTTTACACCTAATCCACTGAAGCCCATGTCACCTGTAAAAAACAGAAAATAATAAACAACCATGATAAAGTTCTCACACAGCGAGCGGTGTCGTAAGCGAGGTCCCCGAGATTAATTAGCTATGAACTTCGGTGACCTTTCTCATGAGAGCTCAGAGCTACACACTACAGAATTGTGACTACTGTGGCCAGCATGGATAGCGGATCTTCACTGATGTGACCGCTATCCAAATTATCCGGATCTTCGTGGGATAAATATGGATTATCGTGACGGCTGATCGGTGACGGATATGGTTATTTATTATTTTTCTTCTTTTACAGGTGCCATGGTCTCAAGTGGGTTAGACGTACCAGGACAAGTGGGAAGAGCTGTGCAAAGCGCCAGAATTGGTGCATTTAATTGATGGGCCTTTTCTGGGGCGGCTGCCATTTTTAGGCTGGGCGGGCAATAACCATGGTGTCTTACCAGTCTGTGAATACCAGTCCCAACTGTCTTCTTTAGCTTGGCTGGATGTCAAAAATAAGGGGGCCCACACCATTTTCTTTAATTATTTATTTAAATAATTAAAAAAACAGGATTGGACCCCTCTATTTTTGATAACCAGCAATGATAAAGCTAGCACCAAAATGCTGCAGCCCATTGCTGTCGGTTTTGCTTGTGCTGGTTATCAAAAATAGAAGAGGCCCTACGTCATTTGTCTTATAATTTATTTATAGCACAGGCTCCGGCTGATAAATGCTCCCATCAGTGGTGCCTGCTCTCACTGTTATTAGCTGCAGCAGGTGTATGCTGATGAAAGTAGTACTCTCTCATAAACTGATGCCTGTGACCAGCCTTTTTGCTGCCAGTCACAGCTGCTGCCAGTCACAGCTGCTGTGGAAACCGCAGCGCTCTGACCGGCGGTAACTAAGTTACCGCCGATCAGAGACACCAGTGTTTTAACAGTGTTTCAGAGAAATTGGTTGATTCAGGAGTACTGATTTATGCAGTGCGTGAAGTTGCTTTGTATTCTTTCAAACCTATCCCTGGTGCTCTTGGGTAACATTTGAAGAATCAAAACTTTCACTCAAGAGCAGACGGAAAATGTTAGGTAATGTTCAGTGCAAAGAATCCGGGACCTTTCACTGTTAAGAACTGCCATGTGGACACTTGGCAATGTAACCTGTCAAAGATTGCGGCCAGAGGGTCACGCTGAACCCACCATGCTGTTTTTGTCACAAACACCCCCCTTCTGCCCTCCAATGTCAAGACAATTACGCAATTGACAGACGATTAACAAATGAGGCTGTGGCTGTTACCACTAATAGGCCGGTTATCGGAGAACTAACAGTGAGCGTATGATTTTGTGTCGACCCGCCACCACAATTGTGGGTTACCAGGGCAATGGGGTACTCAGAGCCGAGCCCATGGAAGTCTATGGGGATTGTCACAGGTAGCGGTGGCTCGGTCTGTGGCCCTGGCGGTCTGGCGTATGTTGGGGGGTATATTTACAGGGGATAGATATATTTACAGTTCGTGACGCCACCTGTAGTCTTCTGGTAATCTGTACCAGCGCTGCTGTAGATCTCTGAGGGATGGTGAGGCAGCTAGATGTCGGGTCCCCTACAGGTGGGACTCTTCCCTCAAAGTCTATGAAGTTAGTGAAGTCGGGTGCAGATAAATAACACAGTCTCACACGGTCAGCGTCTTTCCATACCTTTACTTGTAAGATGTTCAGGCAGGTCCCAGGGAGGCTGATCCAAGGAGAATGTATTTCGAGATAGCAGCTGGACAAGTTAGGGGCCTCCTTTCCTTTCACAACAATGAGTACAACCAGCATGAAGCGTAGTTCCCTCTATAACTCCAGCTATTCCATAGCTGTACTGCCCAGTCAGTTTTGTGGTAGGAGCCTTCCTGTGAGAGAGCTGAATTCCTATCTTGCTGATCAGGCTCAAAGTCTTCACTCCCCCTGACCCCAGTTACGTACCGACTATTCAGGGCTGCTTGCCGCGACCTAAGGTCCGGTAAGTCTCTGGTTTTCTTACCACTATGCTTGAAGCTAATAGTGATCCTTCGGTCCCCAGTGACCGGTTACAATGTGCAGGACTTCTCCAATCCAAAAGCACTTTTCAAATAATCTTTCCACTGTGCCTTTCGCCTTGTCCGCGCTTGTAGCATAAACACTCACACTTGCAAAAAGTCATATAATCACTCCCTTCTTCTCTTCCTTCAGAGTTAGTTCCAGACTCTCAGTTATCCACTAGGCAGGAGCACGTCTCTGAACCTTTCACTGTCCTTGAGACAGGAGACTGAAGTATATCTGTACTAAACTCTTCTTTCTTTATCAGTGTCTTCAAGTGAGGTACAGCTCTGACCAGGCTGAGGTGACTTATATCTCGCCCTTACTGGCCTCCACTTGCTGAACTGCTGGTAGAGCCAGGCTGGACTGCTTCCTCCCTCCTAGTCCCAGCTAGACTCCACACGTCTGCTCTGTCCGAAGACAGGAAACTGACTACTCTAATCACTCAACCAATACACACCGACCACTCCCTCACAAGTGACTACACTACCCTAAGGGTGTGTCTAGTGTATGTTGAGTGAATGGGTATTGAGCATTAAACTGCTATCTCTTGACACACTCTCCAGGGTACTGCGTGTGCCTAACACCAGGGCTACACATTCCCCCATGGTAAAAGACAGCACTCCCGGGCTGTAAAATATAAAGAGACAGTTTTGTTTATGCATGAAAACATCAACAATAAACATTAATTCGTCCCATCCGGGAGGTGAGGATGTCTTGAACGTTGCAAAACAAAAACATTTTATATAGAAAAGTACAAATATTATTAATGCATCAAAACATTCAATAAATACACAGTATTCTTGTGAAGGACCCGCACCAAACCTTCAACGTGGGTCCTGGGTGGGCTGCAGGACATCCAAATGCAGACCTCACTCAGTGCCACACCACACGGGTTTTGTATTCAGAGGTAGTTGTGCTGGTTTTATGTAAAACCAAGATAAAGCACCGAAGCGCAACTATATACAAATAAGTTCTGGGCTGGCACAGTCCTCAACCTCAAAGTCCATTGTAAAACAAAGACACAGATATAATATCACCTTATAATAATACTAAAGTGCAAACTTTCTCTCTGTTTACCCAGCCGGGCATTCTATTTTTGGCAATATATATATACGTTATATACACATTTAACTTGTGCAAAACATTTTCACTTTTATAAAACTTATGTACATCTTCTTAGTTGCGGTAAACCCTGTCTGGGTCCTACCGTTCTTCACATTTCTTTGTTAACTTCGGTTACACTTTCCATCCCGGGGCTGGAACAATGCGATGCTCGCACAGGACCGTTCCTATTCCTGGGCCCAGTGCCCAGCACCAAGATCATCGACTCCACCATCGGGGTCTGTGTGGCTGGTGTGCACTGGGCTGGTGGGGGCGTCGGGGGTTCCGGCAAGGTGTCATCATCGCTGGTTACCTGCAGGGCCGGTTCACTCCGGTCCTCTAGGCCGCAGGGCCCGTCCTCCTCTGGGGACGCTGCTGCAGCATAAGATACTAGGCAAAAAGCAGGCTTTTGTAGTGGCTCAATTGAGATCGCATCAGACTCTTGCGATGTAGATTGGGTCGCCGATTGCGATGCAGAGTAGATCACCGATTGCGATACGGAGGTGTACGCAGGGGGCGATGCCGATGCATAATGCTGGTGTGATGCAGAGCAGGAAGCAGGTGTGCGCAATGGCTCAGTTGGGGACGCACTAACCTGCTGCTGTTGCTGCTCCATCATTGACGGCTGAGTCCCCGACGGTGTCCCTACCGGGGATCGATCATCTGCTGCGGCCTCCTGGCCGGGCGGGCGTTCCGGAACTGGCGGTACCTCCTCAACCTCCTTCGCCTCCACCGCTTCACCGGTGGGATCAGGATTGGTACTTTCGGGGGCAGCCTCCGGTTGCTCCTTTGCCTTGGGCAGCAGAATCTTCGGTAACTCGAATCGTGGGGGGTCGTTGAGGGGAGAGATCACCACGTCCCACAGCCTCCGCTGCTCCAGGGTATGCCGGCGTCTCTCGATCTCTTCAAATCCAGGTTGGTACTGGACCATCTTCTTCAGGCGTGCATTTTCTTCCTGAATTTCTAGCAACGCCTACTGCAGGTGCAGGACCACGGATGACTCCGGTGCTGGTGGCAGCTTGGCTGGGGAACGGGCCTGCCTTCCTCCGCTTCCCTGCTCGGCTGCACACGTCCTGCTTCCATGATGTTCCAGAAGATTCTTTCATCTTCCTCCAGAGACGTCAGGTCTCTTCCGTGGAGGCGGGGTTTGCGTCTCCTCCTCTTTGCAGGAAAGGTGAAGAGGAGGCGGACCTCCTTTGCTGTAGGGCAGGATCGCATATTGTAATAGCACTTTGAGAGGGCCGGCATTTTCTTCGCGCCACAGGGGGGTAGACGCCCACGAAGGTACGCCCACCTTCTTCTCCAGCACCTGAGGGCGCGAATATGGCGACAAAAATGGCGATTTTGGCGCCAAAAGTGCAAACAGTCCTTTTTCACAAAAACAATTCCATAGGCACACAGGGCTCGCAATTCTGCGAGTTTCGCATCCTGTTCGTGACGCCAATTTTGTGTCGACCCGCCACCACAATTGTGGGTTACCAGGGCAATGGGGTACTCAGAGCCGAGCCCATGGAAGTCTATGGGGATTGTCACAGGTAGCGGTGGCTCGGTCTGTGGCCCTGGCGGTCTGGCGTATGTTGGGGGGTATATTTACAGGGGATAGATATATTTACAGTTTGTGACGCCACCTGTAGTCTTCTGGTAATCTGTACCAGCGCTGCTGTAGATCTCTGAGGGGATGGTGAGGCAGCTAGATGTCGGGTCCCCTACAGGTGGGACTCTTCCCTCAAAGTCTATGAAGTTAGTGAAGTCGGGTGCAGATAAATAACACAGTCTCACACGGTCAGCGTCTTTCCATACCTTTACTTGTAAGATGTTCAGGCAGGTCCCAGGGAGGCTGATCCAAGGAGAATGTATTTCGAGATAGCAGCTGGACAAGTTAGGGGCCTCCTTTCCTTTCACAACAATGAGTACAACCAGCATGAAGCGTAGTTCCCTCTATAACTCCAGCTATTCCATAGCTGTACCGCCCAGTCAGTTTTGTGGTAGGAGCCTTCCTGTGAGAGAGCTGAATTCCTATCTTGCTGATCAGGCTCAAAGTCTTCACTCCCCTGACCCCAGTTACGTACCGACTATTCAGGGCTGCTTGCCGCGACCTAAGGTCCGGTAAGTCTCTGGTTTTCTTACCACTATGCTTGAAGCTAATAGTGATCCTTCGGTCCCCAGTGACCGGTTACAATGTGCAGGACTTCTCCAATCCAAAAGCACTTTTCAAATAATCTTTCCACTGTGCCTTTCGCCTTGTCCGCGCTTGTAGCATAAACACTCACACTTGCAAAAAGTCATATAATCACTCCCTTCTTCTCTTCCTTCAGAGTTAGTTCCAGACTCTCAGTTATCCACTAGGCAGGAGCACGTCTCTGAACCTTTCACTGTCCTTGAGACAGGAGACTGAAGTATATCTGTACTAAACTCTTCTTTCTTTATCAGTGTCTTCAAGTGAGGTACAGCTCTGACCAGGCTGAGGTGACTTATATCTCGCCCTTACTGGCCTCCACTTGCTGAACTGCTGGTAGAACCAGGCTGGACTGCTTCCTCCCTCCTAGTCCCAGCTAGACTCCACACGTCTGCTCTGTCCGAAGACAGGAAACTGACTACTCTAATCACTCAACCAATACACACCGACCACTCCCTCACAAGTGACTACACTACCCTAAGGGTGTGTCTAGTGTATGTTGAGTGAATGGGTATTGAGCATTAAACTGCTATCTCTTGACACACTCTCCAGGGTACTGCGTGTGCCTAACACCAGGGCTACACAGTATAGACACCTCCTATTCCAATGCATGGTATATATAAATACTTGGGTATGGTCACTGCAAACTCCATGATAACCAAAGACTGACTTGCTGCCACCAGCAATCGTTTTTTATAGTTTGATCAAACTTCTGGTTTCTGGTAGCGTATTGCTTCAGGAGTGCGGTTTACAGAACAAAAGGAAGAAAACTATTAAATTTTATATTTAATCCAGAACGATGGGCATTGTTTATAAAAAATTAACAAAGCTTTTACAAAGGGGACAAGCAATACAGCATATACAGCTACATAAAATAAAAAGGATTAATAGAGAAACTTACTACGTTGGTCATAGAGACAGCTCAGCTTAACAAAGGAGAGAGAATTTTGATTGGAAACATCCAGTGAATGTGGATCATGCATATACTAATGTGTATCTCTCTGCATGGAACACAGATCATAATTCGCCTTGCCTTTTTATCTGCACCTTAGTTACACCCACACACTTCCCCTTGATGACTCATAACACGGCTGGTCATGGGATGTTTTCAGTTTCAGAAAATTAGGATATTCCCAACATTCACGATATCTTCCCTTCTGATGATCACAGGCATTCGACGTCTCCGTCATATTTTTTATCGGGATTTTACCTTTTCATAGATAGGAAACATGGCATGGCTATTGTTAGTGATCTTGGCACTATTGATTTGTGGCTTATAGGCAGGTGTCACAGTTATGAAAAAATATGCTTATTATTTCCCTATTAGTCCTAAAGTAAAAAATGTATGTCCTATCAATATCTGATCTATACAAATCCTAATATTCATAATTGCACAATGAAGACACAACGTCTGGGGAAGTTCTTTCATATTAACTAATTCTGGAGAAAAGCCCACTGCTCCTCCCTTAATCAAACAAACCCCAGACTACATGTCCATTCCCAGCAAATATACCTGTCTAAATTAACTGTCTACACCATAGAGTCTGGGTTTCAAAGGGAGTTTTAATTATTTTTGTCACTACCCAGCCATATATAATTTCCTCATTTCCCTATGTTAGCATGTGATTCTACTTCAAGGAGGCCCTTAGATTGCAAGCCTTTTCTCCTTGAGAGTTTGTGTGTGAGAGAAGAAGGAGTGAATGCCCACTCCCTGGAGATGTGTTGTGGATTTTAATATTTGCAATGACATACCGTGTTTCCCCGATAGTAAGACACCCCCGATTGTAAGACGTATCGGGAGTTTCAGAGGGGTCGGCTAATATAAGCCGTACCCCGAAAGTAAGACATATGTCTTACTTTCGGGGAAACACGGGGGTATTGCCGCCTCTCTCTCATCTAGCTGCGTGCCGCTTCCTGCCCACGTCCGCACCGTCCCCCTCTCCATACGTCGCCGCGTCTGTCATCTACCACTGCCGCCTTCCGCCACGGGCTCCGGCTCCCTGCAGCCGCTGGTCCCGCCGTCCTCCGTCGCTCCGTTCGCCCGCAGTCCCGGCTGAAGTTCTCGCGCGCTCTATTTAAATTTCTTCTTCGGTCCCGAAACGTCATCACGTTGGTTACTCACGTGACCGGAGGCCGGAGAGAACTGTCTATCACTGCAGCCTCCGGTCACGTGAGTGACCAACGTGATGACGTTTCGGGACCGAAGAAGAAATTTAAATAGAGCGCGCGAGAACTTCAGCCCGGGACTGCGGGCGAACGGAGCGACGGAGGACGGCGGGACCAGCGGCTGCAGGGAGCCGGAGCCCGTGGCGGAAGGCGGCTGCAGAAAAACTCAGGTGAGTTTTTCTGGTGGTAGATGGCAGACGCGGCGACGTATACACAGTAATCATACATCAGTAAAACATATACACTGGCATACTGGGGTATCATCTGCTGTATGTAACCCAGTGGGTATCAGCAGGTGTCACACTGGATTAAATACAGCAGGTGGTACTGTATCACACTGGGTTAGATACAGGTAATTTTTTTTCAATATAAGACATACCCCGAAAGTAAGACATAGTGGGGTTTTTGGGGATAAAAAGAAAGTAAGACACTGTCTTACTTTCGGGGAAACACGGTAGATTAAAACCTTTTTTTTGCAAAAAAAATGTCCATCTACTTAGAGATGTTTAATTGCTTTACAACTCAAATTTACATTTACTGAAAATTTATATTCAGTCTCCACCCACCTCACCTGATTGACAGCTCCTCAGTGTCCCTCCTTTCTGCTGAATCTCCACCCATTTCATCTAATTGACATCTCCTCAGTGTCCCTCCTCTCTGCTTAATCTCCACACATCTCATCTGATAGTCTCTCAGTGTGCCTCCTCTCTGCTAAATCTCCCCAACTCATCTGATTGACAACTCCTCAGTGTGCCTCCTCTCTGCTAAATCTCCCCAGCTCATCTGATTGACAGCTCCTCAGTGTGCCTCCTCTCTGCTTAATCTCCACCCATCTCATCTGATTGACAGTCTCTCAGTGTGCCTCCTCTCTGCTAAATCTCCCCAGCTCATCTGATTGACAGCTCCTCAGTGTGCCTCCTCTCTGCTTAATCTCCACCCATCTCATCTGATTGACAGTCTCTCAGTGTGCCTCCTCTCTGCTAAATCTCCCCAACTCATCTGATTGACAGCTCCTCAGTGTCCCTCCTCTATGCTTAATCTCTACACATCTCATCTGAATGACAGTCTCTCAGTATGCCTTCTCTCTGCTAAATCCCCCCAAATCATCTGATTGACAGCTCCTCAGTGTTCCTCCTCTCTGCTAAATATCCCCATCTCCTCTGATTGACAGCTCCTCAGTGTCGCTCTTCTTTGCTTAATCTCCACCCATTTAATCTAATTGACAGCTCCTCAGGGTCCCTCCTCTCTGCTAAATCTCCCCAACTCATCTGATTGACAGCTCCTCAGTATCCCTTCTCTCTGCTAAATCTCCCCAACTCATCTGATTGACAGCTCCTCAGTGTCCCTCCTCTCTGCTTAATCTCCACTCATCTCATCTGACTGACAGCTCCTCAGTGTGCCTCCTCTCTGTTAAATATCCCCAACTCACCTGATTGACAGCTCCTCAGTGTCCCTCCTCTCTGCTTAATCTCCACCCATCTCATATAATTGACAGCTCCTCAGTGGTCTGTCTCCCTGTTACCACTGAGATCTCACACTGCACAGTACAATCTGCGCTTGTCAAGCAGGATGTGTGCAGAATTTTAGGTTAATAGGACATTTATGAAGTTCATCTTGTAGCCGGAGGGGAGAGTGGTTACAAAGAAGCCGTGTGAACATTGTATTATACAGATGTGTTTGCTGACAAGAGCCGGGACAATAACCCAGGCATCTACTTATTGAAGCAGGAAATTATGTGAGAGCAGGGAGCGATATTCAGTCCAAGACTAATATATCATTGACACCTTCCTTCTGCTGTCAATCTGCTTCATTAATTTTCACTTATGACAGTTTCATAATATATTCCTGTCATCTCTTAACACCATCACTTAAAGGAAAACTCCTCTCCAAACTGGGAAGAAATCCCATGTCTCTACCAATAAGATGGAAATAGAGACTTTTTTCCTGACTCAACCTGATTTTGTGATACTCTGTCTGGAGAGGTTTTTGCAATAGGAGTTAAAATGTCACCGCCCGGTGGTTGTAACATGAATTGCAACATAAATTGCTTTACTAGCAGGAAATAATTTTTTTTCGTGACAAATTGAAGTTTCTATCAATATTTTAGAGAAGTTAAGAGTGGTTACATCTGTATCAGTCAGTCACCCATTGTACCGATATCTCCATCAGGTACCATAATATTAAGGTATTCTTTCTGGCCTAAAAGCATTGTGCCTAAGGGAAAATACTGCATTTTATGGGGTAAAGATTGCATATGAATCTGTCCTCCAAAAAACCCTTCTAATGAGATTGACAGCAAATGGCTCAGAGCACTTCAGAGCTTGTAAGATTTTTTTTTGTATACCTGCATGTGGTCCTGTTTATGTACGGAGATGATAAACATTGGTGATACCTATAATATCCCTGTGAGAGACGAGGGAGACTCCATTTTGGATTTATTAATTCAGGCCCCATAGATTATTAAGAGATCTCCCTTCACAGCAGGGTTGTGGTCTCCACCCATGGAATAAGTACTCATTCCCAAAAGAACAGAACTTCGGCATATGGCCAGAGAATTAGTGACCACGTGCTAATGAAGGCTAGAAGGAGCCGAGCTGGGACCCCCTGCTGTCTTTTGTGCAAGACGGCCAATAAAAATTAGCTATCAATGGAAGCTCTAGACCGAGCGTCACCGACATCTAGAGATGAATTATGAGAGTATCGTGCTTCTCAGGGTTAAGTCCAATATACCACCAGAACCCTGTGAGTCCTCTGCACACCTATGTGTCTCATCTTTCTCTAGCTGTCCCGGATACTGAGCTATCAAGACTGGCCCTCCAGAACCACTTAGCTGACCCAAGTTTGGACTCGGTGCAGCCCCAATGAGACGTCATTCATCCATTTTGGACCTCCCACTAAGAAGTTTTGACCCATCCTAGATATGGGGAATTATTTCAGCTAGGAGGTCAAGGGAGAAGATTTCAGTCGAACCCAGAGGGGTGGTGGCGAATATTGGAGGGGGCGAGATAGGGGTTAAAAGCTGGCTACACACATTTAGCCATTGTCATTGTTCTGCCATGGAAGCCGCATCACGTCACGCATTGAGACGGACCAGAAACTAAGAAGGTGCCTGTGGATACGAGAGCTTCCCTTCATCCACAAGTTATAAGGAGCGGTAACATGACACATACAGCTAACTGCAATCCCATACGTGTACCCTATCTTTATCTGTACTTCTGGCTGTAATGTCTATATTACTCTGTATATATTTGTAGTATCTAGTGCACCTTTCGGCAGTTAAAATATCAATTAATTTTGGGCTGCTCTTTTATCTCCAAACCCGATTTCCCACGTCCGTTATTCCGGCTGGTACTTATACGCTACCTGGGGTTGGTTTCTGACCCGATATAAGCTTGTTAACGGACCAGGCTTATATCTAACGAGAAACTGGTGACAGCATACCGTTCTGGTGCAATTGGGGGATTTCTGGCAGTTATGGACCAGAGGTTTATATATATATCTATATTCCCGGACTGGGACTGGTGATATCTGTACTGCCCTCACTGCAGAGTGCCCCGATAACCAGTACGTAACAGGGCAGCCTCTCTGGCGACTACTTATCCTAGGTGCAGTTCCATGACTGACCTAAGGGTAAGGGGGGAGCCAGAGACCTGTGACTAAGTAGGCTCTGTCACAGACTGGTAACGTCGGGGGGATATCCGAATCCCCCGGCAATCGTTTTTCCTTTCAATCCCCTGAGACCTGGTGACTTACTAAGGGCAAAAAAACTGGATTTAGTTGTCCTATTGTTCCTTTTTACAAAATCTTCAATCTATTTTTCAAAAATTGTAAAAGTCGACACATAAGATTAATCTTTGTTTTTGGAATCAAAAATAATTGATTTAGCAAATTATTGTTTATTTTTTTTAAGAATGAAATAGTAAAATAAATAAATAAATCAAAATGAAAACAATAAGTAAAAGTTGAGACATTTTTTAAATGGATGGGAACATCTGAAAAAATACTGATGGAGGAAATCTATCAGGCTAGATAAAAATGAAATGAAGCATTTCTAGAGTCCATCTTTAGATCTAGTAGTTGGATGCAGCTTGTATTGTGAAATCTGATGACAGATCCCTTTTTAAGATGAGCAGTAACCAGATTTTGCAAAAAAATATATAGCATTCATCATTTAATAGATGTGAATGAGCATTTTAACTCTGTCAGGATGATTGTACTGCCGTTCTGATAAAGATTTTCACAGTAAGTACACCAGTCTCATCAGGTCTCAGATCTCTTTAATAATGCATGTAGTTTCTATTGTGAAATCTGATCACAGAATAACATTTAAGTTGATTCAATATTATTTAATTTTGATTTATCACCCAAACTTGTATTATGACTATCAATGCAAATATTTAATGATCATGAAAAAAATGTTTTCACCTTTTAATTGCGGCTAACCAATTCATTTTTTGGGTTTATATATCTTTAAAAAATTACAAAACCCTTTCACACTAAAGAAGTCTTCCATCTGAATCTCCTTTCGATCTACTGTGATCACTGGGAAAAGCGTCCACTGTAGTGGCCACTACTGGTTAAAATGTAGTATTACAGGTATCCTATTAAAAATAAAACTGGGAACTACAATAGAGTCCTCTAGTTCTACGCTTTATCAAATCTTTCCTTTCTGGACAGTAAGAGACATTTTACAGTTTTTACTTTTTTATTCTTTGTGATATTCATATGCCTTTCCGGGATATGTATATTGGGGATAAGAAAATAACATTGTAGGTTCTAATGGGTCTGGGGTCGATATACAGAATACGGGCAGATATCTGTAAATTGCTTATTTGTTGCACCACATTACAAATTATTTGTAGTTTATGTGAAACTATTGGGCTTTGTTTTTTTTTTTTAATGCAATTTCATATAAAATAAAACTGCCCTATCGTTCTAATATTTATCTCCGCACAAGCCGAAGAGTTCACAATTGTACATTCATCAATATAAGTTAAATGACCACTGAAATATTCACGTAGTCTTTTCATACAGTATATGGAAAATCAATCCAGCGCAGTAATAACTTCAATAACTCTGACAACATAAATATGCAGAATCCGGCCAAACAGAAATAAATTCTACCACTCCGAGCCGGAGATAAAACCGTGTTTGTCGCTGGACATTTATTACTGGCAACAATTAAAACAAAAAATAAGTGAAAATAAATTTATTTAAAAAAGTAAAAATGTGAAAAAAAGGAATGAAAATAAAAATAATTTAAAGAAGTAAAAAGGCAAAAAAAAAGAAAAAAAAAGTAAAAATGTAAAAAAGGAATGAAAATATGAATAATTTAAAAAGTGTAAAGCTTACAAAAAATGAAAAATTATAGTAAACTATTTTTTTTATATTTTTAAACCTTGTTTGTCACTAGACATTTATTACTAGCAACACTTAGCAAGAAAAAAAATAATGAAAATAAATATAATTGAAAAAAGTAAAACTAGAAAAAAAAGGACTACAAGTAAAAATAATGTAAAAAAGTAAAAAGGCAAAAAAAACTTAAAATAAGTATAATTTAAAAAGTAAAAATATAAAAAAGAAATAAAAATTATTTTAAAAAGTTATAATGTAAAAAAAGTGAAAAATTATAGTGAAATTTTATTTTATATTTTTAAAACTGTCTGATACTGCACATTTATTACTAGCAACACTTAAGAAAAAAAATGAGTGAAAATAATTGTCATTTAAAAAATAAAAATGAAAAAAAAGGAATGAAAATTAAAATAATTTAAAAAAGTAAAACGGCAAAAAAAGAGTGAAAATAAATATAATAAATATAATTAAAAAAGTAAAAATGTAAATATAAAGGAATGAAAATAACAATTTAAAAAAGTAAAAATGTAAAAAAATTAAAAATTATAGTAAACATTTGTTTTATATTTTTAAAACCGTGTTTGTCTTTGGACATTTATTTGATGGCCTTGTCCTTTTCTACAAGACTATAATAAGGCATCGTCTGGGCTCCTGGTAATCCAGTGGGACCGTCTGACCCTAATAAAATCCATCATCTAACTTACAAATTAAAAAAAAAAACCTAAAAATATTTGTTCAGTCTGAACTAGTTTCCATTCACTGATGGCGAACAGAGACAAGTCAGATTCTTTCAAGTCGTTATCCAGGAATATTTAATTTTTTTGCTATGCGTCTAAAAACTAACAGGCAGGTAATTGATACCTACCGGCCTTTTGTGCCCATCGACAATCTCTGCTGGCCACTGCTGCCAGAGATTCTGTGGATTCCGTTGACATCACACCGACAGAGCAGCGGCTTCTGTTCCGCTGTATTAATAGGGTGTGACTGCCGATGTCATGCTGATTGACTGCTGATGTCATGCTGATTGACAGCCAGCTCCAAATGTTTCAAAATTTGACATAAAACAAATTGCCCAAAAGCATTGCAACGTTTTGCTCCAGTTCTGCCACTTTTCTAAAAATGAGTGGTGGTGGGCAAATGGCTATGTCCAACCTCCAAAATTTACATTAGCTTAAAGGGAAACTGTCAGAAGGATTGTGCACAGTAACTACAGACAGTGTCAGGTCAGCGCAGTTATAATGATTATAATGATACCTGGTGATGAAATCCATCTTATGGTTGTTGTGCAATCTTTATTTGTAGCTTTCAGCTAATGTTATGCTCGTGCTCCGGGGCGGCCTGTGGGTGGGATTGTGGGTGGGGCTGTGGGCAGGGTATCCAATGGCAAGTGATGCTCTCAATCTGCATAAGTGCTTTCCCATCAGTGGGCGGAGCTTGTGCAGATTAAGAGCATTGCTCAACAATAGATGCTACTCTGTATGCGCTGCCGGCAGCATGATTCTTTTGCAGGAAAATTTTTTTGTCTGCAGCACAGTAGAATCTATTGGTAAGCGATAGATGTGAGGGTACTCGGCACCGAGCCCGTCACTTCAATGGGGGAGAGATCACGGGTAGCACTGCTCGGTCCGTTGCCCTGGGCGCTCATTCAAAGGGGGATATTTACAGGGGATTTTAGGAATTGTTCGTGACGCCACCTGTGTTTTCTGATCAGGGTGACCAGCGCTGCAGGGTTAATCCTCTGAGGGGTTGTTACTGGCAGCAAGGTGTTAAGTCTCCCACAGGCGAGACTGGATCCCTCAGGGTAAATGGCGGTGCAGGGTGCAGGCAATAAGGCAGACACACACAAGTCAGTCTCTTTCCATACCTTTACTGGTGGTATTTGCAGGTATGTCCCGGGAAGCTGCTCAGGGTGGAGGATGTGTTTGACTCGCACCACAATTCTGGATACCAGGACTATGGGGTACTCGGAGCCGAGCCCATGGGCATCTATGGGAGTTGTCACTGGTAGCGGTGACTCGGTCCGTGGCCCTGGCAGTCAATGCGATGGGGGGGTATTTACAGGGGATTATTAGGGTAGTTCGTGACGCCACCTGTGGTTTCTGGTAATTTGTACCAGCGCTGCTGTAAGGGTCTTCACAGGGGATGTTATGGGGCAGCTTGGTAGTAAGTCTCCCACAGGTGAGACGTGTCCCTGGAAGTCTATGGGAGTGATGATGCAGGGTGTAGTAATAATTCAGCCAAACACAATGCAGCTTCTTTTCATACCTTTTACTGATGATGGTTCAAGCAGGTCCCGGGAAGCTGGTCGGGGTGGAGAGTGCACTTTCAGGTAGCAGCCGAGCAGGTTAGAGGCCTCCTTAACTTCCATATAATGTGAGTCCAACTTGCCTGAAGCGAAGTTAACTCTAAATTCTCCAGCTGTCTCAATAGCTGTACTGCCCGGCCAACGTTGTGGTGAAGCCTTCTAATGATGAAACTAAGTCCTTACTTTTGCTGATCAGGCTCAAAGTCCCTGTTCCACCTGACTCCGGTTACGTATTGACGCTTTGGGCTGCACTCTGCGACCTGTAGTCCAGATGCCTCTGGTTTTCTTGTCACTATGCCTGAAACAATAGTGACGCTTCGGTCCCCAGTGACCGGTGATTTAGTGCAGGTAATCCAATACCTAAGGCACTGCCCTGTCTTCTCCACTGTGCCCTTCGCCCTGCTTTCCGCTCTTAACATAAGCACTGCTGCATAGAAGTCGAATCACAGATTCCCTGTTTGGGCTCGCTGAGCAGCTCTCAGTATTCTCCTAGTCCAGGACCTCTGTCGACTGAACTTCACTGTCCTGGGACAGGCGGCTGAAGTCTCTGCTCTGAACTCAGCAGGAAACCAATCTGACTGACTAACTCAGACAGGTAACTATCCAAGGGATGACTCACTCCTGAGCCTCCCGGAGCTAACTGACTGAATCTCTGTCCTAAGACAGGAAGGTGACTCCTCTGTCCGAAGACAGGAAACAAACTCTAAAACTCCCTCTATGATGACACCCACCAAACTTATATACCCCTATGGGTGTGTCTTAAGAGTGTGAGTGACATGAGTGAATGCATATCAAGCTTTGGCTGTTACCTTCCAGTGCACTTTCCTGGATTTTCATGTGTGCCTGCGTAGCTGGGCTACACATCCCCCCTTGGTAAAACACAGCACTCCCGGGCTGTAAAAGACAAAAAGGATATTTTGTTTTGCATTAACAATAAACATTATAACTCTTCCCATCCGGGAGGTAAGGATTTCTTGAACGTTACAATATGTACAGTAAAGAATACAAAAGTATCAAAATATCAAACGTGTTCATATATACAAGATACTTGTGGAGGACCCGCACCGAAAACCTCCCACGTGGTCCTGGGTGGGCTGCAGGACTTTATTGCAGACCTCATTTTGAGCCCCACCATACGGGTTTTTCTTCTGAGGTTGATGTGTAATAGTGGCTTCGTGTAAAACCAATATAATGCACCGAAGCGCAACTATTTACAGGATAAGTTCTGGGCTGGCACAGTCCTCAGCCTCTCAGTCCATGACATGGTTAAGGACACATATATATATTTCACTTCAATATTCACATTCTTTTAACTTTCTTTACCCAACCAGGGTATTTTATGCAAAACTATGCAAAATAGGTAAACATCATTTTTCTTAACTTTCTTTTTGGTACCCAGCCGGGTATTCTACTCCATATATCAAACATCAGTAGACAATAATAAAGTGCAATTTGCAAGTTATATAAACATTACATACATTTCAAGTGCAATTATGCGAACTTTCTTTCTCAACTTTATACACTATTGTATGCGGTAGACCCTTTCCTGGATCCTACCGGTCTTCACTTTTGTTGACTTCAACTACACTTTCCACCCCGGGGGCTGGAACAATGCGATGCTCCTTAGAGTGCATGACTAACAGGTCGTGACCTGCTATCAGGGTTTGGGTCGCAACAGTCCTTGTGCGAACCGCTAAGGGCACTCCGGGTGCTTCTTCTTTGTGAGACGCCAATTGCGTCGCTACTGGTGCCACAACATTTTGCGGTACTATTTTGGTCGCAGTTTGCAGTTTAGGCGGCAGCGCTGGCTGGGACTTGGGCTGCTGTACAGATTGCGACTTGGTTGATTGCGATTTAGAGCAGGTCGCTGTCTGCGATGTAGGTGACGATGCTGGAGTACGGCCTGGTGCTGTGGACGCTCGAGACGGGGACGCTTCGGTAGTGTTGACGTTACCGGCGTCGGGGACGGGGTCACTAACGATGAACACATTCAGGGCATACCACCCCTTCATGCCCCAGTGACGAGTGTAACTAACAATGTCCCCATTCATCAGGTCCCTCCCCGGGTGTCCGATGGGCAGGTGGGATTCGACGTCCCTACGGCTGACAAAGACCCCTGCATAGAGGCCCGGTTCTCTGATGAAGCCCCAGCCCTTGCGGAGCTGGAACTCTGTAACACACCCCTGCCGCCGCGGTTCCCGCAAGGTACCTTTGTCGTTGCGGACCATCTCCTTATCAGCGACCAACTGCTCATACTGCCGTTGTCGGTTCCGCTGCACCTCCCGCTCTTCCTCCTGCCGGCGTCGCTGCTCCTCTTCACGACACTGCATCTCTCTTTCCCACTGGACGGCATATGTGATGTCATCAATACGCTCCATCTCGTCCCAGTCGACTTCTGGCAACGATGGGCAGGAACCCTCCGGTGTCCCCGCGGGGAACGGCAATCCGCTGCGGCCTCCTGACCTGGCTGACATTCCGGAACGGGCAGGACCTCCTCAGCCTCCTTCGCCTCCACCGCTCCATCGGTGGGATCAGGTACAGCATATCTGGTGTCCGCCTCCAGTCGCTCCGCAGCCTTTTTCATCAGGGCCTTTGGATAATCCAGTGATAGAGGGGTATCAAGAGACGGTATTTCACTTGTGGGAGAGAACATGGCGTCCCACAGCAGCCGCTGTGTTTGGGTGCGCCAGCGTCTCTCTGTCTCTTGTCGAACTGCACGATTCTGCAGCTTCTTCTTCAGCTCTGCGTTCTCCCTCCGCAGCTCCATCATGGCGGGGTCGGTGTCCCGATCTGGGGACAGCTCCGGCACAGGCAGACAGTCCTCCGGTACTGGGCACTGACTCTCCTGTCCTTCCGCCATCTCGGTCCAGGTACCACTGTGGTATCCCACAGGAACATTCTCATCCTTTCCATGGAGGCGGGATTTGCGTCTCCTCCTCTTCGCATAGAGGATGAAGAGGAGGCGTATTTCTTTAGCAGTGGGGCTGGATCTCACGTTGTAGTAGGCCTTGGAGAGGGCGGCCATATCTTTCGCGCCTCAGGGGGGTACACGCCCACGAATGCACGCCCACCTTCTTCACCAGCGCCTCAGGGCGCCAACTTGACGGTAAAATGGCGGTATTTGGCGCCAAATGCAGCAAACAGTCTCTTTCTAGGCACACAGGG
Organism: Oophaga sylvatica; assembly: GCA_033576555.1. Lineage (NCBI taxonomy): Eukaryota > Metazoa > Chordata > Amphibia > Anura > Dendrobatidae > Oophaga > Oophaga sylvatica. The sequence continues at coordinate 638,972,674 of JARQOD010000002.1, forward strand.
CTTACAATCTTGTAAGTTTCGAATCCTGTTCGTGACGCCAAGTTTTTGTTTGACTCGCACCACAATTGTGGATACCAGGACTATGGGGTACTCGGAGCCGAGCCCATGGGCATCTATGGGAGTTGTCACTGGTAGCGGTGACTCGGTCCGTGGCCCTGGCAGTCAATGCGATGGGAGGGTATTTACAGGGGATTATTAGGGTAGTTCGTGACGCCACCTGTGGTTTCTGGTAATTTGTACCAGCGCTGCTGTAAGGGTCTTCACAGGGGATGTTATGGGGCAGCTTGGTAGTAAGTCTCCCACAGGTGAGACGTGTCCCTGGAAGTCTATGGGAGTGATGATGCAGGGTGTAGTAATAATTCAGCCAAACACAATGCAGCTTCTTTTCATACCTTTTACTGATGATGGTTCAAGCAGGTCCCGGGAAGCTGGTCGGGGTGGAGAGTGCACTTTCAGGTAGCAGCCGAGCAGGTTAGAGGCCTCCTTAACTTCCATATAATGTGAGTCCAACTTGCCTGAAGCGAAGTTAACTCTAAATTCTCCAGCTGTCTCAATAGCTGTACTGCCCGGCCAACGTTGTGGTGAAGCCTTCTAATGATGAAACTAAGTCCTTACTTTTGCTGATCAGGCTCAAAGTCCCTGTTCCACCTGACTCCGGTTACGTATTGACGCTTTGGGCTGCACTCTGCGACCTGTAGTCCAGATGCCTCTGGTTTTCTTGTCACTATGCCTGAAACAATAGTGACGCTTCGGTCCCCAGTGACCGGTGATTTAGTGCAGGTAATCCAATACCTAAGGCACTGCCCTGTCTTCTCCACTGTGCCCTTCGCCCTGCTTTCCGCTCTTAACATAAGCACTGCTGCATAGAAGTCGAATCACAGATTCCCTGTTTGGGCTCGCTGAGCAGTTCTCAGTATTCTCCTAGTCCAGGACCTCTGTCGACTGAACTTCACTGTCCTGGGACAGGCGGCTGAAGTCTCTGCTCTGAACTCAGCAGGAAACCAATCTGACTGACTAACTCAGACAGGTAACTATCCAAGGGATGACTCACTCCTGAGCCTCCCGGAGCTAACTGACTGAATCTCTGTCCTAAGACAGGAAGGTGACTCCTCTGTCCGAAGACAGGAAACAAACTCTAAAACTCCCTCTATGATGACACCCACCAAACTTATATACCCCTATGGGTGTGTCTTAAGAGTGTGAGTGACATGAGTGAATGCATATCAAGCTTTGGCTGTTACCTTCCAGTGCACTTTCCTGGATTTTCATGTGTGCCTGCGTAGCTGGGCTACACAGATGCACATACGGTAATCACTGAGTAGGTTTGAGGCCTCCTTACTTCCAATGTGTATGAGTTCCTACTTGCATGAAGCTAAGTTTAACTCCGTATAGAACAGCTACGCCCGGCCGACATTGTGGTGGAGCCTTCTTGTGGACAGAACTAAGTCTATATGGCTGATCAGGCCTGACTCCTGTTCTTCCTGACCCCGGTTACGTATCAGCACAAAAGGGCCCCTCTGCGACCTGAAGTCCAGCAGGGTCACCGGTTTTCTCCCACTAGCCGTGAAGGAACCAGCAAGCTCGGACCCGGTGTCCGGTAGTGCAGAATGGAGGCAGCAATTGTTGCTATAACGCCTCGGTCACTCTCTCCTTTGGTCACCACTCGCCCGTCGCCCTACTCTCACCCTTAACATAAGCACGGGTAGCAGTAGGTGTAGTCGTCAGCTTCCTTTCTTCCACAGCTCACTGACCATTTCTCAGTTAACTCGATGTTCTGATAACTGTAGTCCCCTTCCTTCTTTTCCTTCATAGACTCTGTCCAGAGCAGCTCTCAGGACCTTCCGTCAGACTGAATACACGCTCGCTCCGAGAGTCACTTTCCACATTCATAGGGTACTAACAGTCAGGATGTTCTGAGATAACAGTTCGCCTTCTTTCCTCTGTCTCATCTGACAGGAAATCTCTGACAGGAAATCCACTCCAAGACTGGCTCTGACTGGAATGTCAGAATCACTGAACTCCAGAAGACTGCACAAGAATCAAGCTAGATTAGCAAAGACAGACTGAACTAGAATGTCTGAGCGCTGACAGGAATCCTCTCACTCTGGTGTCCTGAGGAGATCTGATCTGTCTGAGGTACAACCAACAACTAGCATGACTGTCTGGCTAGAATGCCTACTGCTGCGTCTCTCCACACCCCTATATACCTGAATCTAAAGGGCTCCCTCTGGTGGCAATCTAGGGAAGTGTGAGTGTGAATGAATATCAGGTTTTTGTAATTACCTTTCTGTGCATTCTCCAGGGAACATGTGTAACCAAGCGCAGCTGGGCCACACAGGTGCTTCTGTGCATGTTCCACTGCGGGTGACATTTTGTTGGAGCAAAACAAAAATAATTTGGTTCCAGCAAGATAGCGGCAGCGCATGCGCAGTAGCATCTATCAGTAGGAGATAGATGCTACTGCTCAGGCACCATTTTGCTGGATATATTTTTTTTTTCAAAGCCAGCACTATTATATTTTTACCGACCCCAGTGTTGTGATTACATTTAACCCTTATAACGTCCTAATAAAAAAAAAATATGTTTCCAAAATTGTGCTGATGTAAAGTAGACATGTTGGAAATGTTATTTATTAACTATTTTGTGTGATAACTTTCTCTGATTTAAGGGTACAAAAATTAAAAGTTTGAAAATTGCAAAATTTTCAACATTTTTGCCAAATTTCCATTTTTTTCATAAATAAACACAAGTTATAGCGAAGAAACTTTACCACTAACATGAAGTACAATATGTCACGAAAAAACATTCTCAGAATCAGTGGGATACGTTGAAGCGTTTCAGAGCTATAACTTCATAAAGTGACAGTGGTCAGAATTGTAAAAATTGGCCTGGTCATCAAGTACCTAATTGGCCCTGTCACTAAAGGGTTAAGCCTAACACTTTTGTATCTAGTGTTAGGCATTTCTGCCAGCTGATAATTAGTAATTTCATTTTTATACAAAGACGGTGCAAAGATTCTTCAAATGTATAAAATTCTATATTTTTGATTATTTTTTTTTTAGAAATTCCACTTTGTGTTTCGATTCCAAACGAATTTCAAAATCTCTGCTTGCTTTCAGTGACTATAAACAATAGAGCAGACTTACTCTTGTGCGTGCGCTTACCTGGATAGAAGTGTGGCTTATAATTCATCAATATGCACTAAATTGTGTCATAATTTATGGCTCAGAATAAGCCAATAAACAGGTGTAAAGTTACACAAACGTGTCGTCGGCATGAGCCACTGTGATACATTTAGCACATTTTCTGACAATAAATTTAGGACCGGATTAGTCAATATATGCCAAAATCATTTTTTACCTTCAGAGGTGAAAAAAAATAATCCTGTCCTAGTTCTGCTTAAACAGCTGAACGGTGAATGTAACATGTAACCGTGAAACAAAAAGTATCAGCAAAAAGTAACAAAGTGATAGAGAAGCGAAGAGAAATGAGACTGTCGAGGGCAGACGTGTCCGCGTCTTGTCTGGACACTTATTGCTGTTGGCAGAGGATTGGCCCGTTGTCAGCTCCTGGCTCGCGGCCCCATCCTTGTCCGATCTTCTATCACTCTATATAAAGTAACAGTTTGGTTCCTAAAGTCAGAAACTTCAGTTTTCCATCATGGTCAATTTCACTCAACTCATGAATCTTCGTCTGCAGATAAAGTCGATGCGGCAGTAAATCTTCCCTCTAAAACTTGCGGGAGCTGCAGTCTGGGCAGGATGAAGACAGCAATTTATTGCGTATTTGTGTCGGTTATGATTGGTGTGAGTTTATCGGTGCTGGAGAACAGTGCTGATTGTGATATATCAAGGCGAGGGGTAAAAGGAGTATGACGGCCGGCCCAGCACTGATTAAGGACCAATTACACTTGTTGGGTGTTTTTTTGCTGAGCGCCTCCATGTATACCGCATTCAAAGAGATATCCAAAAATCAAATAAATACAAAAATTCTAGAATTTAATCAAAAATTCGCTATAAATGTTTTCTTATTCTTTAAATAGTCATTGTAAATTCAACAAACTTTCCATAAATAAACAATGCACGCAAATATAAGATTCCAGCTGCCAATTGAAGTTTATGAAGATGGGAGAGGGAGGAGAAGGGAAAAGGAGAGTGAGAAAATTACCAACACTTGTTGCTTTCTAGTAAGTGTTTAAATCACCTCAGAGTAAGACTCACAGCTACACTGCTAAGTACTGAAGATTTTTCACACCACAGGGCTGGATTAATAACCGCACTGCTCAGTACTTCTGTGTAATTTCCTCTGTGCTGCTTCTTTCGTATAACAGTTTTTGACACCACCATGATGGATTTACAGCCACACTACTCAGTACTGCTGTATAATGTCCTCTATGCTGCTGCTTTCTGTACAGTTTTAGATACAGTGTCTCTTTGTTTCCCTGCTGCTATCTATGTACAGTTTTGACACCACCATGATGGATTACAGCACACTCTCAGTACTGCTGTATATATGTACTCTTGTGATGCTTTTCTTGTAATAGTTTTTACACACAGTGATGGATTTACACCACACTGACTCAGTACTGCTGTATAATGTACTCTATGCTGATGCTTTCTTGTAAAGTTTTTTCACATCACAGTGATGGATTTACAACCACACTGCTCAGTACTGCTGTATAATGTACTCTTGCTGCTGCTTTCTTGTAACAGTTTTTTCACATCACAGTGATGGATTTACAACCACACTGCTCAGTACTGCTGTATAATTTACTCTATGCTGATGCTTTCTTGTAACAGTTTTTTCACATCACAGTGATGGATTTACAACCACACTGCTCAGTACTGCTGTATAATGTCCTCTGTGCTGCTGCTTTCTTGTAACAGTTTTTTCACACCACAATAATGGATTTACAACCACACTGCTCAGTACTGCTGTATAATGTCCTCTGTGCTGCTGCTTTCTTGTAACAATTTTTTCACACCACAATGATGGATTTACAACCACACTGCTAAGTACTGCTGTATAATGTCCTCTGTGCTGCTGCTTTCTTGTAACAGTTTTTTCCCACCACAGTGATGGATTTACAACCACACTGCTCAGTACTGTTGAATATTTTTCTGTATGCTGCTGCTTTTCAGTAAGTGATTTCTCTCTGCCCAGTGAAGTTCTCACATCTACACTGCTCAGTGCTTCTGTATAATGTCCTCTATGCTGCTGCAGCTTCTGAACATATGCTAAATAGACACGGGGAATCAGGAATCCCTCATGCCTTCTGTACACAGTATGCGTGGCAACATAGCAGCTAATCTCCAGCTACTCTCTCAGAAATAAAGCCTTACTATTCAATATAGTGCCTACAGAGGGGAAAACTGGTGAAAATTCAGGATACAAATCATATAATGGCAAAAATAGCGTTTTCCGCATGTGCACCTGACAACTCACTCTGAACAGTTTCCTGAGTGACAGATATTCTTTAAGGATCTAATTAGAGAATGTGATTTATTCAGTTACATAGTTAATATGGTTGAATAAAGACACACATCCATCAAGTTCAACTGAGGGCTGGGAAATCATAAAGCGGATGCGATATACTGTATGTGCAACCATAATCCAAGAACCGGTCTGCCCCAAAGCAGCTTATCCTTCCCTCCTGATCCCAATGCTCGATCCACCGAATCAAACAATCACAAAAGAACTTTCACATTTACATAAGTATTTTTATTACTTTTCTTCTAAAAGGATCCAAACCTTTTTTTAAACCTTTATGGTTTCTGCTGTGATCGGCTCCTAACGTCGACTATTACACATCTTATGGTTCTTACCATAGTACTTAATAAACCTAGTCTCCTCTGGAGATTGAACCTTACTTTCTCCAGGTGGAGGGAGCGCCCCGTTGACCAGACCTTTTTGTATTGGCCATTTATGTACTTGTATAATTTAATCATATTCTCCTTTAGACGTCTCTCTATATGTAATTTAATAATAATAATAATCTTCCTTAGAACTAAAACCCTCTATTCCCCTTATCAGCTTTGTGTCTCTTCTTTGCACCTTATTTTATCTCCAAGTTCTTCTTTCCATGATCTGATGCTCAGAACTGAATCGCATACTTCAGATGAGGTCGCACTTGCACTTTGTAGAGTGGTTGAATGACAGCTCTGTCCAGCGACTTAAAGCCTCTTATAATTCATGCCAATATCCTTCTGACTTTAAAAGCCACTGGTTGACATTTAGTCTGTTATCTCCACGTACACCCAGATCCTTCTCTACAAGTGACTCTCCTAGTTTTAGTTTAGGTAAGTTCAAACATTTCCTATCTTGGTAACTCTTCTACCTGTGTTTCCTTACTATAGTAAGAGACTATACGTCCAGCAGCTGCTATGTGGAAAGTCCAGTGACCCACCAGACATCATCAAGATGAGGAAACCGCATGTCTGATCCTGTAGTTGGAGGACACAAGAGGTGGTGGTGCAAGGCACGTGTTTGGTGATATTTACCTGTGACTGTGGCAGGAAAACTACTGCTTGATTCATGGTTGTATGATTCTAGCCAAGTATGTTTGACTCTGAAATGCTGCGGCGTTTCTGAAAAAAACATACTTTGAACACAGCTGGAGGACCAAGCCACACAGGGGACTAATCGGACAGGTAAGTCCTTGGCAGCTCCTCTTTGCCTGCAGCCATTGATCTGTCAAGTTGAGAATTGTTACTCAAGGGCAGCGAGTGATGAGAAGCTGTCGGGAACCCTCCGGTTTGACTAGTCTCCCATGCTGCTTGGTCTCTGATGACTTTCAAAGTATGTTTTTTTCTGAAACATCATAGCATTTCAGAGTCAAACATGCCAGTGTCTGATACATGCCACCCATGGATCAAGCAGCATGCACCCGCTGTCATGTTCTCTTGAAATAAACAATTGTGGCACAGTCAAAAGTTAGACTGCAGGAATAATCATAGAGGGTCCAAGGATGGAGTCCCAAATAGATCATGTGCCAGAGTAGATTCTTTTTGAACTAACCCAAAGCCTTTACGAGAATTAGTTGTCCTGAGTGCCCATAATAATAGCAAACCCAAACTACTAAAATGGACCTATGCGTGATTGGCACCCAGTGACTCAAGAGTTCATAGCTGAGTGACTGTGAACTGTATAGAGAATATAGAGACATTGAAAGGAAGTGTAGATAGTGACAATGAGAAAAGCCCAGGGGAGATAATTGCCCCAGAGAATTTGGACAAAATTTGGAAAGCTTAAGTCTTGATACTAGGAACAGCCATGGGCACCATAAATGCCCAGGAGAGACCCACACTTTTGACTGAGGTTTTGCTAAGCCCCATCCCTCTAGTGTTTTCGTTCATGGCAAAATCAGGACTGAGATGAGTTCTGAGCCGCACAATTTATACCCGGCAGCACTCTCCCCTCATTCCTCTATTAGCGTTCGCTATGCCGAGTGCTCCTGTGTTCCTAAAAGAGAGCCGCAACTAGACTGCTCACCAAAAGCAAAACAACAGTCAGTCTGGAATCACTCGGACGCCCCCATACACTGTAGGCTGTTGATCCAGTCCGTTGATCTCAGCGGGTTTGTCTGACGTTGGTCCAGTGTGCATCAGAGCCTTTACTCCCCATTAAGGGTCATGGGTCAGTTTCTTGTGCCATCGTTACCTTTAGTTCTCAGTCCAGTGCCTTTACTTACATTGAAATATATATAAACCTCAGCAATAAACATGAGTATTCCAAGTGAAATGAGCTGAATCTATTTGATTGATGCCTTTGTGAAAAGTCAGACAGGCGGAACCAATTTTAACAAATTCTTGAATATTTCCTTTGAAGAATATTTGTGGTGGTTTTACATTGAGGCTGCTGGTCACATTATCACATTATCTTTCTTAAATTACTTTTTAAAATAAAGTATAATTTGCCTGGAATAAATGAGCTGTTTGTTAAATTTACATGGAGATAATAAAGAAGTTTTCAAAGTTTTGAATAACAAAAGCTGTAATATTTTAATTTATATGCCTCGGGAAATTGCATGTATCCCTCTAATTTTTTTGTAAAGGGCAGAGGGCAGAGCTTAGAAAAATCAGGCTCATAACAGTGCCATACATGTGGAAATGATTTGTACGCATAATATTACCACCAAACTATTGTGCCTAAAATACATCGATACAGTGCCCAAATATCAAGGTTTTGTTTAAATTTTCTGCTATTTCCACGTCTGTACAGAATAAGCCGTCATGTGTGAGTACATGTTGGAGGCCATTATCATGTGTGGCGCCCATTAAACTGTGTGGGTGCCATTATACTATATGGAGGGCTGTGTGGGGGTTATTATACTCTGTAGGGGCCGTTATACCGTTTGGAGGGCTGAGTGGGGGCCATTATAATGTATGGTGAGTCGACCATTAAACTGTGTGTACATTATACTGTACTGAGGATGCCCCACAGATGCTCCATAGGGCTTAAGTTTGGACACATGCTTGACCAGTCCAGCACCTTTACCCTCAGTTCCTTTACAAGGCAGTGATCATTCTGGAGGTGTGTTTGAGGTCGTTATCATGCTCCGCTTCAGTATGACACAGTACATGTTGGCATTCATGGTTCCCTCAATGAACTGCTGCTCCCCACAGCCGGCAGCACTGATACAGCCCCAAACCATGACACTCCCACCACCATGCTTGACTGTAGGCAGGACACTCTTGTCTTTGTACTCCTCTCCTGGTTGCCTCCACGCACATTTGACACCATTCAAGTGTGAGGCTTTCTATTGGGATGACAGTCATGCAGAGCAATGTGATGCAGTGTGTGGTGAATGGTTTGAGCACTGACAGGCGGACCCCCCACCCCTCTAACCTCTGTAGAAATGTGTATGTTCTGAGCACAGACAGGTGGACCCTACACTACTGTAACCTCTGCAGCAATGTGTATGGTCTGAGCACTGACAGGCAGACCCCTCACTCCTGTAACCTCTGCAGCAATGTGTAAGGTCTGAGCACTGACAGCCAGCCCCCCCACCCTGTAACCTCTGTAGCAAAGTGTATGGTCTCAGCACTGACAGGCGCACCCTCCACCCCTGTAACCTCTGCAGTAATGTGTATGGTCTGAGCACTGACAGGCTGACCCCCCCACCCCTGTAACCTCTGCAGCAATGTGTATGGTCTGAGCACTGACAGGCAGACCCCTCACTCCTGTAACCTCTGCAGCAATGTGTAAGGTCTGAGCACTGACAGCCAGACCCCCACCCTGTAACCTCTGTAGCAAAGTGTATGGTCTCAGCACTGACAGGTGCACCTCCACCCCATAACCTCTCCAGAAATGTGTATGGTCTGAGTACTGACAGGCAGACCCCCCACCCCTGTAACCTCTGCAGCAATGTATATGGTCTGAGCACTGACAGGCGACACTCCACCCCCTGTAACCTCTGCAGCAATGTGTATGGTCTGAGCACTGACAGGCGGACCCCCACCCTGTAACCTCTGTAGCAAAGTGTATGGTCTCAGCACTGTCAGGCGGACCCTCCACCCCTATAACCTCTGTAGCAAAGTGTATGGTCTCAGCATTGACAGGTGGACTGCCCACCCCTGTAATCTCTGCTGCAATGTGTATGGTCTGAGTACTGACAGGCAGAACCGCCACCCCTGTAACCTCTGCAGCAATGTGTATGGTCTGAGCACTGACAGGCAGACCCCTCACCCCTGTAACCTCTGCAGCAATGTGTATGGTCTGAGTACTGACAGGCAGACCTCCACCCCTGTAACCTCTGCAGCAATGTGTATGGTCTGAGTACTGACAGGCAGACCCCCACCCCTGTAACCTCTGCAGTAATGTGTATGGTCTGAGCACTGACAGGCAGACCCTCCCCCTGTAACCTCTGCAGCAATGTGTATGGTCTGAGTACTGACAGGCAGACCCCCACCCCTGTAACCTCTGCAGCAATGTGTATGGTCTGAGTACTGACAGGCAGACCCCCCACCCCTGTAACCTCTGCAGTAATGTGTATGGTCTGAGCACTGACAGGCTGACCCCCCACCCCTGTAACCTCTGCAGCAATGTGTATGGTCTGAGCACTGACAGGCAGACCCCTCACTCCTGTAACCTCTGCAGCAATGTGTAAGGTCTGAGCACTGACAGCCAGACCCCCCACCCCTGTAACCTATGTAGCAAAGTGTATGGTCTCAGCACTGACAGGCGCACCCTCCACCCCTGTAACCTCTGCAGTAATGTGTATGGTCTGAGCACTGACAGGCTGACCCCCCCACCCCTGTAACCTCTGCAGCAATGTGTATGGTCTGAGCACTGACAGGCAGACCCCTCACTCCTGTAACCTCTGCAGCAATGTGTATGGTCTGAGCACTGACAGGCAGACCCCTCACTCCTGTAACCTCTGCAGCAATGTGTAAGGTCTGAGCACTGACAGCCAGCCCCCCACCCCTGTAACCTCTGTAGCAAAGTGTATGGTCTCAGCACTGACAGGCGCACCCTCCACCCCTGTAACCTCTGCAGTAATGTGTATGGTCTGAGCACTGACAGGCTGACCCCCCACCCCTGTAACCTCTGCAGCAATGTGTATGGTCTGAGCACTGACAGGCAGACCCCTCACTCCTGTAACCTCTGCAGCAATGTGTAAGGTCTGAGCACTGACAGCCAGACCCCCCACCCCTGTAACCTCTGTAGCAAAGTGTATGGTCTCAGCACTGACAGGTGCACCCTCCACCCCAGTAACCTCTCCAGCAATGTGTATGGTCTGAGTACTGACAGGCAGACCCCCCACCCCTGTAACCTCTGCAGCAATGTATATGGTCTGAGCACTGACAGGCGGACACTCCACCCCCTGTAACCTCTGCAGCAATGTGTATGGTCTGAGCACTGACAGGCGGACCCCCACCCCTGTAACCTCTGTAGCAAAGTGTATGGTCTCAGCACTGTCAGGCAGACCCTCCACCCCTATAACCTCTGTAGCAAAGTGTATGGTCTCAGCATTGACAGGTGGACTGCCCACCCCTGTAATCTCTGCTGCAATGTGTATGGTCTGAGTACTGACAGGCAGAACCGCCACCCCTGTAACCTCTGCAGCAATGTGTATGGTCTGAGCACTGACAGGCAGACCCCCACCCCTGTAACCTCTGCAGCAATGTGTATGGTCTGAGTACTGACAGGCAGACCCTCCACCCCTGTAACCTCTGCAGCAATGTGTATGGTCTGAGTACTGACAGGCAGACCCCCCACCCCTGTAACCTCTGCAGTAATGTGTATGGTCTGAGCACTGACAGGCTGACCCCCCACCCCTGTAACCTCTGCAGCAATGTGTATGGTCTGAGCACTGACAGGCTGACCCCCCACCCCTGTAACCTCTGCAGCAATGTGTATGGTCTGAGCACTGACAGGCAGACCCCTCACTCCTGTAACCTCTGCAGCAATGTGTAAGGTCTGAGCACTGACAGCCAGACCCCCCACCCCTGTAACCTATGTAGCAAAGTGTATGGTCTCAGCACTGACAGGCGCACCCTCCACCCCTGTAACCTCTGCAGTAATGTGTATGGTCTGAGCACTGACAGGCTGACCCCCCACCCCTGTAACCTCTGCAGCAATGTGTATGGTCTGAGCACTGACAGGCAGACCCCTCACTCCTGTAACCTCTGCAGCAATGTGTATGGTCTGAGCACTGACAGGCAGACCCCTCACTCCTGTAACCTCTGCAGCAATGTGTAAGGTCTGAGCACTGACAGCCAGCCCCCCCACCCCTGTAACCTCTGTAGCAAAGTGTATGGTATCAGCACTGACAGGCGCACCCTCCACCCCTGTAACCTCTGCAGTAATGTGTATGGTCTGAGCACTGACAGGCTGACCCCCCCACCCCTGTAACCTCTGCAGCAATGTGTATGGTCTGAGCACTGACAGGCAGACCCCTCACTCCTGTAACCTCTGCAGCAATGTGTAAGGTCTGAGCACTGACAGCCAGACCCCCCACCCCTGTAACCTCTGTAGCAAAGTGTATGGTCTCAGCACTGACAGGTGCACCCTCCACCCCAGTAACCTCTCCAGCAATGTGTATGGTCTGAGTACTGACAGGCAGACCCCCCACCCCTGTAACCTCTGCAGCAATGTATATGGTCTGAGCACTGACAGGCGGACACTCCACCCCTGTAACCTCTGCAGCAATGTGTATGGTCTGAGCACTGACAGGCGGACCCCCCACCCCTGTAACCTCTGTAGCAAAGTGTATGGTCTCAGCACTGTCAGGCGGACCCTCCACCCCTATAACCTCTGTAGCAAAGTGTATGGTCTCAGCATTGACAGGTGGACTGCCCACCCCTGTAATCTCTGCTGCAATGTGTATGGTCTGAGTACTGACAGGCAGAACCGCCACCCCTGTAACCTCTGCAGCAATGTGTATGGTCTGAGCACTGACAGGCAGACCCCTCACCCCTGTAACCTCTGCAGCAATGTGTATGGTCTGAGTACTGACAGGCAGACCCTCCACCCTGTAACCTCTGCAGCAATGTGTATGGTCTGAGTACTGACAGGCAGACCCCCCACCCCTGTAACCTCTGCAGCAATGTGTATGGTCTGAGCACTGACAGATGGACCCCCCACCCTGTAACCTCTACAGAAATGTGTATGGTCTGAGCACTGACAGGCGGACTCCCCACCCCTGTAACCTCTGCAACAATGTGTATGGTCTGAGCACTGACAGGTGGACACTCCACCCCTGCAACCTCTGCAGCAATGTGTATGGTCTGAGCACTGACAGGCAGACCCCTCACTCCTGTAACCTCTGCAGCAATGTGTAAGGTCTGAGCACTGACAGCCAGACCCCCCACCCCTGTAACCTCTGTAGCAAAGTGTATGGTCTCAGCACTGAAGGGCGCACCCTCCACCCCTGTAACCTCTGCAGTAATGTGTATGGTCTGAGTACTGACAGGCTGACCCCCCACCCCTGTAACCTCTGCAGCAATGTGTATGGTCTGAGCACTGACAGGCAGACCATCCACCTCTATAACCTCTGTAGCAAAGTGTATGGTCTCAGCACTGACAGGTGGATTGCCCACCCCTGTAACCTCTGCAGCAATGTGTATGGTCTGAGTACTGACAGGCAGACCCCTCACCCCTGTAACCTCTGCAGCAATGTGTATAGTCTGAGTACTGACAGGCAGACCCTCCACCCAGTAACCTCTCCAGCAATGTGTATGGTCTGAGTACTGACAGGCAGACCCCCACCCCTGTAACCTCTGCAGCAATGTGTATTGTCTGAGAACTGACAGGCGGACCCCCCACCCCTGTAACCTCTACAGAAATGTGTCTGGTCTGAGCACTGACAGGCAGACCCCCCACCCCTGTAACCTCTGCAGCAATGTGTATGGTCTGAGCACTGACAGGCAGACCCCCCATCCCTATAACCTCTGTAGCAAAGTGTATGGTCTCAGCATTGACTGGTGGTCTGCCCACCCCTGTAATCTCTGCTGCAATGTCTATAGTCTGAGTACTGACAGGCAGACCCCTCACCCCTGTAACCTCTGCAGCAATGTGTATGGTCTGAGTACTGACAGGCAGACCCTCCACCCCTGTAACCTCTGTAGCAATGTGTATGGTCTGAGTACTGACAGGCAGACCTCCCACCCATGTAACCTCTGCAGCAATGTGTATGGTCTGAGCACTGACAGGTGGACCCCCCATCCCTGTAACCTCTACAGAAATGTGTATGGTCTGAGCACTGACAGGCGGACCCCCCACCCATGTAAACTCTGCAGTAATGTGCATGGTCTGAGCACTGACAGGCGGACCCCCCACCCCTGTAACCTCTACAGCAATGTGTATGGTCTGAGCACTGACAGGCGGACCCCCACCCCTGTAAACTCTGCAGTTATGTGCATGGTCTGAGCACTGACAGGCGGACCCCCCCAACCCTGTAACCTCTGCAGTAATGTGTATGGTCTGAGCACTGACAGGCGGACCCCCCACCCCTGTAACCTTTGCAGAAATGTGTATGGTCTAAATACTGACAGGGAGACCCCCCACCCCTGTAACCTCTGCAGAAATGTGTATGGTCTGAATACTGACAGGCGGACCCCCAACCCCTGTAACCTCTGCAGTAATGCTGGCAGCACTCATACGTCTATTTTGAAAAGACACCCTTGATGCTGAGCACGTGCACTCAACTTCTATGGTCAACCATGGCAAGGCTGGTTCTGAGTGGACCCTGCCTTGTTAAACCATTGTATGGTTTTGGCCGCAGTGCTGCAGATCAGTGTCAGGGTGCTGGTAATCTTCTTATAGCCCCGGCCATCTTATGTAGAGCAACATTTCTTCTTTTCAGATCGTCAGAGTTCTTTGCCATGAGGCACCATGTAGAATTTCCAGTGACCGGTATGAGAGAGTGTCAGAGCGATAACACCAAGTTTACCACCTCTGCTCCCCATTCACACCTGAGACCTTATAAAACTATTACATGACACCAGGGATGTAAAATGTCTAATTGGGCATAATTTGGCCATTTTCACTTAGGGGTGTACTCACTTTTGTTGCCAGCGGTTTAGACATTAATGACGGTGTGTTGAGTTATTTAGAGGGCACCAAATTTACACTGCTATACACTGCTTACTTTACATTGTGTCCTCAATGTCTGCATTCATCCTACCCATAACACGAGTCATGGTATTGTGATGCTAGAGGTCCCAAAATGTGGAGGACTAAATGCAATTGTTATAGTTGCCCATTTTTTAGATGTAACTTTATTTTAGAGCAGATGTATATTTTTGCACTTAACATTGTCGCCACAAGGTGGAGCTTTAAAGTATTGTACTGTCTCTCCAGGAATCACTGTTCTTTATGATCTGTGTGGTAAGAGCACACCATGTGGTCAGTTTTGGTACTGCAAATCAAAAATATTAAAAGCTTTTGACACATTTCACACTTTGCATTATATGCACTATATATATAAAATTTTCAGTTTGTCTGGTTTTTCTCTTTATAATTTTGAGTAAAATGTAAATTGCTCTTTTATTCTATAAACTACTGACAACATGTCTCCGAATTTCCAAGCAATACATTTTGTATTTATTTTCAAAAAATGAGAAATGGCCAAAATAACAAAAAAATGCAGACCTCAAATAATGCTAAGAAAACAAGTTCAGAATAATTTAGAAACAACAATACTAATGTTTTACCTTAGGAAGAGTTCAGAAATCAATATTCTGTGGAATAACCATGATTATTAGTGTTGAGTGATATTGCTCGATATCTAAAAATATCGTATCGAAATTGTATCGCGATAGCACTAAATATCGTCGATATCCGATTTCGATAGCGGAAGTCCCATGTAAGTCTATGGGAACAAAATATCGAAATTAAAAAAAACCTTTCTTTCGTTGTAAACACAAAATATACACACATAGAATACATATATATATATATATACATGTCATTGTGACATATATATATACATATATTTATAGTTTATACACTTCTACATAGTAAAATCGACTCTAATTCAATTGCCGGGTAAAGACGTGACATACCCCATAGAAGTCGACGGGCTCGGTGCCGAGTACCCCGAAAACCTCTGGCTCTGTGCGACTCAACTTGGGCGTCACGAACAGGATTCTGTAGCTCGCTATAAGCGAGTCCTGTGTGCCTGAATTGAACTGGTTTTGTGCTTGAGAATTGCTAAAATCATCAGAGAATGTATTTGCCATTTTTCCGCCATATCTGCGTCACGACGAGGCACTGGTGAAGAAGAAGGGCGTGCTCTTCATGGGTGTACACTCACTCAGTGGCGTGAAAACGATGGCCGACCAGTGTAAATGTTACTGCAATGTAACATCGTGCCCCACAGCTCTGGAGTTCCGCCTCCTCATCCTCCTCAGTGTGCGGAAACTAACACGAAGGTCCCGCCTCCCTACAAAAGAGGGGCCCTCTCCAGATGCTAATGACACATGTGACTTGGCAGAGATGGCTAATGGACACGAGCAGAAGTGTGAAGGGATGGAGCAGTCAGAGCTCTCCCCCACGGAAGCGACCCGATCGCCACAGAATCACCGTTGGGCACCCGGCCTGTAAACCCTCCTACGCTGCAAGAAGCGGAGGATACCCTAAGAGGCCTGGCCCGGCACCGGGAGGAGGTCGCCAGGATGGAAGCCAGCTGGCGTGCCCTAAAAATAAACTTGGAGCGGCGCCAATCCCTCTTACCTGAAGTGTCTGTACCGGAAGGTGAGGCACCCGTTCTAGTAGAGGAGTCCTTGCAATGTGATCCGGTTGACGTTGTCGCAGTGGAGGCACCCGTTCCTGGAAAAAACTCTGCACCGGCAGCACCCCAGATCCCGCTGTCTGCCCCCGTCGCTGAGACAGAAGAAGCGACACCCGTCCTCATGGAGGAGGCCGCGCAGGCACCAGAGCACTACCTGCCTGTACCGGAGCCCTGACTGTCATCTGATTTAGAGCCGTCTGCTTCCTCCGCAGGGGAGCGCCGCCAGGACTGGGTGGCGACAGGAGAGCTGCCGCAAACCGGACACTGTAAGCTGCAGTGGAGTGGTGGAGACATGGAGCAGCTGGTGGAGGAGAATTACAACCGGCGTCAGGAGGAAGAGTGGAGACGTTGGGAGCGGGAAGCAGAGCGACAAAGGGAGCAGCGAGAAACCCTAAAACTTCGCCAACGTCAGGTGGAGAAGGATCGGGCAGATAAGGACCGGATGAGAAAAGATAAAGGAACCCTGAGGGAGCCGCGGCGTAAGGGTGCAGTACGGAACTTTAAATTGAAAGGTGGTTGGGGCTTCATCCAGGAGCCTAGACTTTATTTAGAAGTCTTTGTGACCCGGCGGGACGTGGAGGCTCACCTCCCAGAAGGACACCCGGGAGGGACCTGTTGCCAGGAGACTTGGTGACTTACACCCGACACTGGGGTTACAATGGGTGGTACGCCCTAAATGTTACGAGGTGCGACCCCTACTCCCCAGTGTGTGAGGAACCTGTGAGACCCTCGAAGCCTTCAGCCTCCCACATCCAGGCCTCTGCAAAAGTGCCCACCCCACGCCGTAAATCTCCCCAGCCTCCCTCAGTGGTCTCCTCAGCAGACCCACCCATGGACATGATATCGATATGTGGCCCGTACCCGGCGCCTGTTAGGCACCCTGGGGTTCGTACAGTCCGGGACATAGGGTTCCAGACCCGGAGAGAGATGAAAGAGGTGGCCACACAGACCCAGATAGCGGGTCACGACTTGACTGTACAGGCCACACGACGTCATCAGGTCCTGGTGGTCCTTGGTGCCTCGGATGTTTGGCAATCTCAAGAAGAGTACCAGGTGGTACCTGGAAGAGGTCAGCCAAAGAAGTCTAAATAACCCGGACAGGGTCCCTGTATGTAAATAGTTAAATTGTTTATGTACCCGGACGGGTGAATGTTCCTAAAAAAGTTTTTTAATTTAATAAAAAAAAACAAAACACAGTTTTCATTTCTTTTATTACTGTCTCATCCTGCGACGCCATCGATCTCCTGTAAAAAAATGAAAAAAAAAAAAAAAGTATACCACCTGACCGACGCAGTCCATAGTAACGAGTGTCCCACGACGATCCAGCTCTGCTACATCAGAATGACAGGCAGAGGCTGTCATCCCGGCGCAGCACAGCTGATTACCTGCTTCCCCGGCGGTGACGTCATCGGACTGACTGCTTTACGGCCGGGATTACCCAGCAGTCACTGCAGTTATCGCGAAAAACTGCATGTGACCGCCGGGAAAGATGATGGCGGCCATGAAGCAGTCCAGGACGTGACCGCCGGAGATCTTCTGCCAGGTAAGTGCCGCTGACTCCTGACAGACCCGACCGACGGACACTCACAGTGACAGTGACAAATCCGATTCCGGTATTCGATAAGACGAAAATATCGAAACGAATTATCGAAAGGCCGATAGAGCTAATATCGGCCGATAGCCGATATTTGCATTATCGTATCGCTCAACACTAATGATTATTAATCACAGCTTTAGCAACATAGCCCTCCAAATAGTATAATGGTCCTCACATACAGTATTATGGGTCCCACATATTCCTCCATACAATATTATGGGCCCCAAACAGTCTGTCATACAGTACTAAGGGCCCCATATTGTCCCCCATACAGTATCATGGGCCCCAGACAGTCCTCCTTTCAGCATAATGGGCTTTACATAGTCCTCCATACAGTATTATGGGCCAAATATAGTCCTCCATACATTACTATGGCCCATATATACATCCTCCATATAGTATTATGGGCCCTAAATAGTCTTTGATGCAGTAATATGGGTCTCATATAGTCCTACATATAGTATTATGGATCCCATATAGTCATCCTTACATAATTATGGGCCCCATATAGTCATCCATACATTATTGTGGGCCCCATATAGTGCTATGTACATTATTACATGCCCTATGTAGTCCTCCATGCAGTATTATAGACCCCATATAGTCCTACATACATTATTTTGTTTCCCATATAGCACTCCATACATTATCATGGGTTCCATTTAGTCCTCCATACATTAGTATAGGTCACATATAGTCATACGTACATTATTATGGGCACCATATACGTAGACGTCCATACGTTATTATGGGCCCTATATATTCTTATATGCATTATTATGAGCCCCATATAGTCCTTCATACATTATTATAGTTCCCATATAATCCTCCATACATTATTATGGGCTCCATATAGTCCTTCATACATTATCATAGTTCCCATATAGTCCTCCAAACATTAGTATAGGTTGCATATAGTCATCTGTATATTATTACTGGCCCCATATAGTCCTCCATACATTATTATGGGTTCCATATAGTCCTCCATACATTAGTATAGGTTGCATATAGTCATCTGTATATTATTACTGGCCCCATATAGTCCTCCATACATTATTATGGGTTCCATATAGTCCTCCATACATTATTATGAGTTCCATATAGTCCTCCATACA
Source organism: Oophaga sylvatica (assembly GCA_033576555.1). Lineage (NCBI taxonomy): Eukaryota > Metazoa > Chordata > Amphibia > Anura > Dendrobatidae > Oophaga > Oophaga sylvatica. The sequence continues at coordinate 638,991,623 of JARQOD010000002.1, forward strand.
TTATCATGGGTTCCATTTAGTCCTCCATACATTAGTATAGGTCGCATATAGTCATCTGTATATTATTACTGGCCCCATATAGTCCTCCATACATTATTATGAGCCCCCCATTAAAAATAAATAATCAAATACTCACCTCTCCCCGTTCCCCTGCTGCTCCTGTCTTCTCAGCGTCTTTTGACCCTCCGCACTGCTCCGCACATAAGGCGAGCTGTAGAAACGTCATCGCACCCTCTGCGCTGATATGCCGCAGAGATCAGATGCAGAAAGGGATTGACGGCTTCCTCTGCAATCATCCAGGACCAGGATGTCAATACAGTATGATTCCAGGTGGGAGAGGGCCTGGGGCCAGCACTGGCACGGGGCCCCACCAACTCACGGTCCCCATAGTGGCAGCGTGATTTGCCGTCATTGGTGGTACGCCACTAACTACATTGTTTGTTGTCTACAGAACTGAAAAGGTTAAAGCTGCATCCCTGGTGGTCATGGGCAATAAAGAGCTTTCAGGCCAACTGCAGGAGAGTCTATCCAAGATCCGTTGGAAGCATCTTGTACACACTGTGCATGTACGGAAAACTGCAGAATCCTAGACAACAAGCAGTAAACTAAACCTTAAAAATCTCTGCATCCTGGTGAACAGAGAGGATTTTTAATAACAAGAAATTGCAAGTTTGCATTTTTTTTACAAGTAGTTTGGAATTTTACCCATTTGAGATTATTAGTATAACTCTTTAAAGTTTCATCTCTGGAGGTCCAGGGTAATGCAGATGTCAAGGCGTAAAAGATTTGAGTTGCATGACTGATGGTTTAGGGTTCTGAGGATGTTAATATTGTAGTCATGATGGTCTGGAGCTCCTTACCTAAATTCCTAGTGATCTATAGTGCTGAAGAAGTTAATGCTGCATCCTTGATGGTGTGAAGCAAGAAGAGGTTAAGACTGCATCCCTGGTTTAAGTTCAAAGCTACATCTCCTTTGACCTAAGGCACTTTTAGTGTATGGTTGCATCCCTGGTGGTCTAGAGCAAGAAAAGTTTAAAGCAACACCCTTGATGATCTAGAGCAAAAAAAGGTTAATGCTGCATCCCTGGTGGTCTAACGCAGGAAGAGGATAAAGCTGCGTACTTGATATTCTAAAGAACTAAAGAGGTTAAGACTGCATCACTGGTGGGTTAGGGAACTGGAGAAGTCATCGTTGCATCTCTTGTTATCTATGGTACTAAACAAGTTAAAGCTCCTTGGTGCTCTACAGCAGTAGGAGGTTATGGCTGTGTCCTTAGTGGTCTAAGGCAGGAAGAGGTTATGGCTGTGCCCTTGGTGGTCTAAGGCAGGAAAAGGTTATGGCTGTGCCCTTGGTGGTCTAAGGCAGGAAGAGGTTATGGCTGTGTCCTTGGTGGTCTAAGGCAGAAAAAGGTTATGGCTGTGCCCTTGGTGGTCTAAGGCAGGAAGAGGTAATGGCTGTGTCCTTGGTGGTCTAAGGCAGGAAGAGGTTCTGGCTGTGTCCTTGGTGGTCTAAGGCAGGAAGAGGTTATGGCTGTGTCCTTGGTGGTCTAAGGCAGGAAAAGGTTATGGCTGTGCCCTTGGTGGTCTAAGGCAGGAGAGGTAATGGCTGTGTCCTTGGTGGTCTAAGGCAGGAAGAGGTTATGGCTGTGTCCTTGGTGGTCTAAGGCAGGAAGAGGTTATGGCTGCATCACTGGTGGTCTAAGGCAGGAAGAGGTTATGGCTGTGTCCTTGGTGGTCTAAAGCAGGAAGAGGTTATGGCTGCATCACTGGTGGTCTAAGACAGGAAGAGGTTATGGTTGTGTCCTTAGTGGTCTAAGGCAGGAAGAGGTTATGGCTGCATCACTGGTGGTCTAAGGCAGGAAGAGGTTATGGCTGTGTCCTTAGTGGTCTAAGGCAGGAAGAGGTTATGGCTGCATCACTGGTGGTCTAAGGCAGGAAGAGGATATGGCTGTGTCCTTGGTAGTGTAAGGCAGGAAGAGGTTATGGCTGTGTCCTGGTGGTCTAAGGCAGGAAGAGGTTATGGCTGTGTTCTTGGTGGTCTAAAGCAGGAAGAGATTATGGCTGCATCACTGGTGGTCTAAGGCAGGAAGAGGTTATGGCTGCGTCACTGGTGGTCTAAGGCAGGAAGAGGTTATGGCTGTGTCACTGGTGGTCTAGGGCACTGAAAGGGTTGGTGTAGAGTCCCTGGTGGTCTACAATAGGGAAAGGGTTCAGGATTGCTTTCAGTTGGTGGTAAAGTTCTCTATTACCTATGAGTTCTGGAACGATGTGAGAAGATTCTAAGAGTTCTAATCTTGCTACTATTGTAGACCTTTGGTTGGAGGCTGGTGTGTTATCTGTGTGCAATATTTGCATAGTGTTATAGTTTTTCCCTTTTATTTGTGACTATCATTTCAGTATTCCTGGATTCGAACATCCCTGTGTCATATTTTCCTTTGTGACAAAATGTAATAAAACAGAAATATCTAGAATATAAAATAAATATATAACATGACGGAGACGTAAAGGGAGCAGGAGTGGAGGATTACAGGGGTCAAGTGTGGACTTCTCTATCCTCTGTGTGATGTGACAATGCAATGGTGAGAGTACGAGGGGGGTGACATGACGGACAGATAACCTCCATGGTCTTGATATGAAATCTTGACTTTCTGTCTGAGCGTCTTTGATTTGTAGAGGGCACGGCTCCGCACCGACGGTCCTTGTGTAGATATTACATCCCAGATTAGGTGATTTTACTGTCACATGTCCTGTATGAGACGAGATAGTGTAGGAGCTGTGGAGGTGTAAAAAGAAAAAAGTCCTCTGTGTAATAAGATGAGTTCAGAAAGAGATTTAAGTCAAAAGCAAAAGGTTTTTTTTTATCATATTTTCTTATTCTTCTTCCTTTGTTATTATTATTGTTATTAATGCTACAATGATGGCATATCACTCATCTTACAAAAAAGAGGAAACCTAAAAATAAAGAATGAGGAAACTGTAAAGTTGCAAAATGCTTGTAACAAATTGTTTCTTAAAAATCTAATGTTCTGAAAAAAAAAACATTTAGTTACTTGGGGATACATCCTCCAACTCCAAGACAGGAACGGAGGGAGCAGAGGACAGAGCATGGAGCTGCGGTGGAAGGAAGGGTCAGGGTCAGATCAGGTGAGCATATTCCATCGTTTTAAATCCACTTAATCTGCACTTCACACTTTCGATTCAGATCGACTTTACTTGGATTGAATCAAGGCAACTGGTCAATTCAGCAAAAAGGTTTGGGGAGATTTGCTTATACTGTATCTAACCAGCACTTTAGAGTCAAATTCTCTCAAAAATCTTCGCTTGGCATCAAAGATGCTGAAGATTTTGCTACAACTCCAGAAAAGTAGTATCCGATTTACAAGACCCCACAGCGAAATATACTTAGGGTGAAAAAAATATTTACCTTACTGCTCACCTCTTCCACCGATATAACTAACTTCTCAACAGCTCTGTTGGGAACCATGATTGCAACGTCCTCTTCAGCTCTTCCTGCATTTTCTCTGGACATAGGATCATCCTGCGTGGAGTAGGTTATTGACATCACAACGCACATCATGAACCCATGATGTCACGACGTGCATCGCCCAAGACATGGTGTGCACTTTGTCTGATGTCAGAGTCTTATTCGATCCCGGAAGCCTCAGCTGCGAGTGAAGATATTGGAAGAGCTGAAGAAGACATTGCCAGCGCTATGTGCCTGATGGAGCTGTACTGAGGACAGGACAAGAGCAACACGGAGAGGACAGACAAGATTGTTTTTCAGCACTTTTTCAAGCCCTCTAATAAAAGGTGGTTGGCGGTCTCAATTTGCTCAAAAAATCATATTCTTAAATTTTTGAAAAATTCAAGGCAAATTCAATTGAGTTAAGCAAATTTAATTATTTCTAGTGCCGGACCCTCAGCATAAGAAGAGGGGTCCACAATAATCCACTTATTATACTTTTACTAAAACCTTATAATACGACAAAGTTTTCCAATCTTATTATAGCTCAAACGCCGTCCGCCCCGGCCCTGATAGACGCATTTCTTCTGTGATTTCTCAGTCTTACAAACTTGGGTGAAAAATGTCTTCATAAACACATAATGTCTGCTGAGCAATATGACAGCTGTCACCATTAAATCCTGCAGGAAGGAAGTTTAATCATGACACTTGAAAATCAGATTTGATATTTTTTTTCCCACTCTTTAAAGCATCAGTTTTGAATATTGCAGAGGAAGCAGTCGCCCCTCGGTCCCGGTGCCTGAGAGGATCCAAATGCAGATTATGAAGATAGGTCATAAATATCTGATAATGGGGATCCGATACTTCACACCCCAAATATTACCAGCTCCCGCAGTGACAAAATGTTTATGCCAGATTTCTGACGTAAAAAACATTGTAGAATTAAAAAAAAATTGTGCAACGTAGGGTTGCGCAACATTTCTTTTGTAAATTTTGTCACTTTTACGTCAGCTAGGAAGGAGCCGTAGTGGGTCGGGACTTGGCTACGCACGTCAAGTTCATGGAACGTGTAGGCGATTCTTACCTCCCTGACTGGAGTAACATTTCTGGCGAGGCGCACAGAAGAGCTCCCCACTGTTATGGGGAACCCCGTGGATTGGGCAGCATGTATTAGATACTTTCTGCTTGATTTCAGTCAGGTTTGTTTGACTCTGAAACGTTGCAGCATTTCAGAAAACAACATACTTTAAAAGCCACCAATGATCGAGCCGCACAGGGGACTAGTTGAAAGTTCCCAAAATGGTATCAATAAAAACGAGACCTCACATAGCGCCATAGACCGGAAAAGGGAAAGGTTACGGATCTTGGAAAATGGTGACACAATCAAATTTTTTTTCAAATTTCTGTGTTTTTTTTAACATCTAAAATAATTAAAAAATTTAATACGTTTTTTTTATCCGCATAATCATACTGACCAGGACAATCAACTTTTCCCACTCGTCAGTGAGTTGAACTGAGTTCATTGGCTGTGAACTCCCAGGACCTTTCTGACGGCACTGCAAACTCACGCTCGCGGTGACATCAGTCAGGTCATAGGAGTTCACGGAGGCACTGATGGGACGTTTTGCCGCTCATGCCGCTTCCGGAAACACTGACGACTGAAAGAGCCCTTAGTGAACTCGGTCAATCAATTTGGCCGATTTTATCCGATTTTTAAGAAAAAAACCTCAGGAATCCGAACATGAATCCGAATGTGCAACGTTCGTGCCGAATTTGAGATTGGCAAACGTTTTCCCAACAAGTTCTCTCATCTCTATTCCTAACATAATAAACCAAATAGTTCAAATAATGTAAAATTTTTAGCCGTCAAACTTTGACAGATGCAGCAATATCAGATATGTGGTTTTGTTTTTTTCTAATTCTTCATTTTTTATGGAAAAAAGTGGGATGACTCAAATTTTACTGTTTTTTTAAATCAATTAAAATTTTTCAAAACCTTTGTTAACAATTTTCACTGTATTTTTTAGCCTCAATAACTTTGCCGCAAATGAAAAGTATTGCAAAACTTCTAACCGCACTGAAAAGCATGCATGGGACTATTCTCTTTTCCTCACACACTAATCTTCTTCAAAACTGTGCTATGAGGCTCTATCTGTACAGTTTATTCAATGTTTTATGGCTTTCTCTCCCTACTTCTATTGCTGAGTGGTGTTGTCTTCTCATTATCCAGATTCACCCAAAAATAGCTGCTGCATTCACCACTTCAGCTTTTATACAGGCTACATTAGTCCTTCTTGATTGGTTGCGCTATTCCATGTGATGTGATAGATGCAAAGCAAAATAGGAAAGCCCAACCAGCCCCACATGAAATCATGTGGCCTTGATGCAATCTTATGTATAAAATGGCAGCGTACACTTCAGGGTATTTACGCAAAGTAAATCACAAATTGTTTGAATTGATCGGGTTCAACAAATTCCCAAAGATTCAACACAAATTCAATTTACATTGAATAGATTCACTCGTCTCTAGCGGTCAGCTGTTTGTATTTGATATTTTAGGCTATATACATACAGAGCTTTTTTTTATGACTTTTTTTGTAGCGTGCTGAAAATTTGTTTCAAAACTTCTTGAAAGGCTCTTTCTATTCATTTCTGTTGTAAAACCTTTTTGCTGCTCACATGATAAGTGTTTTAGTATTTTTTTCCACTTCCTTTTTATTGAAAAACGCTTAGAGGGAAAAAAGAACATGCAGGTCACTTCTAATGTCCAGACTAGACATTGTCCAATCTAAAGGCGGCAAAAAAGCTTTAGAAAAAAGCTCTCCCAAAACTAATCAAAACTAATCAAAACTGCCCCCCCCCCAAAGAACTTCGGCACCCCTTTAATGAAGACTATAAAAACCTGCTCCAAATGACCAGGCCCATATCTCTGTAACCGTGTGGGGGATTTAAAAAAATAAACAAAAAGACAAAATGCAGCAATATTCAAATAAAACCAAATTTTGACCACTTTTGGCCTGTTGACGGGGGCTATTTAAAAGCTGGGGATGCGAGTAACACGTGTTTGTGCCATATGTAGACATCAACTTTTTTTAACTTTTTTGCATAAACATATATTTCTAAAAGTTGAAATCACACCACTTTCACCAACAATGAGTAAATTAAAAAAAAATGAAAAAACGTTAAGGCCAAAAAGGAAAAATAAGATCAAACGCCAGAATTTCTGTTTTTTGATTGTCACACTTCCCTTAAAAAAATGCAATGAAACGCTACCAAAACATCACATGTATGAAAACGCCAACTCTATCAGCGGAAAAATAAAAAAAATGATGGGTCTCAGAAAATGACGATACAAAGAAATTTTTGTTTTACAAAATTTAGCATTTTTTAAATCACTATCATATTTAAACAAAACCATTCAAATGTGTTATTACCACATTTGTGGATAACTAGAAAATTACATTTCCCTTTAAAAATTTCAGATTCACTTTACTTTCAGCATTTAACTCCACTTGGAATTTTGTCCCTACTTTTTTAGTATTTTTCCCCTTAAAAAATAAGCTTACATACCGCTATGTTGATGGAAAACCCCCCCCCAAAAAAAATAAGAAGAAGAAAAAAAGCACAAAAATGAAAAAAAAAAAAAATCATCAGGTCATGAAAGGGTTAAGGATACTTTACACCCCTGTACAATACCTGGTATAACAAGATCACCATACAGGCCACGTAGCACCTGGTATAACATTATATAAAAGGAGCTTATGGAGAAATAAAAGAATTCAAAAATACCAATAATCTCTGGTACCTGCTGTTCTGTGTGAAGAGTACATTGTGTTACAGAGGAGGAACGCACAACTTTTGTTCTAGTCCTCGGAATAATCTCTATTGACTGGAAATGCTGAATTGTGACAGCTGCGGAACACACAGGTCCCGATCACACGAGAGACCCGCCATCCGCAGACCGACGGAGGCAAAGCTGAAGAATAGAAGCAGCTTCAAAGATTCTACATGTATCACTTTCTGGTTTTAAGGATTCAAACACTTTTGCTTGATTATTTTGAGTCATTTTTTGGACTTATACTCTAGTCACATCCAAAGCTGCATGTTACTCACCTATCCCAGCTCCAGCGCCGAGCTTCCCCACTTCTGTTCCTGTCTTATACTAGACATGAAGCCACCACAATTGAGCTCATAGGATTAAATAAATGTCAGTATCTCCTTTTGGATTCGTAGAGCAAATCTATTATGGTCAGACCCCAGTACACACCCTGATAGCCCAGTGCGCACCTCGGATGTACTTCTAGGGCTTATAGGCTGATTCAGGTGGCTCCACACTGCCTGAGTATTCAGGTACTTTTGTATCCACGCCACTTCTTAGGACTAAATCAGCTCCAGTGCCTCTTCTCATACTCAGCTCTGCTGTTCTACTTGGCTCTGCTACATCACCAAAAGTTAGTCTCCTGACATGCTCAGCTCTGCTGTTCTGATGGGCCTTGCTACATCACCACAAGTGAGTCTCCTAACATACCCAGCTCTGCTGTTCTGGTGGGCCTTGCTTCATCACCAGAAATGAGTCTCCTGACACACCCAGCTCTGCTGTTCCACTGGTCTCTGCTACATGATCACAAGTAAGTCTTACATACCTGTTCTGATGGGCTTTGCTACATCACCACATGTGAGTCTCTGGACATTCATTTATTTATTTATTTTACTCATTTATATAGCGCCATTAAATCCACAGCGCTTTACGGATATACCCACCTCTGTTTTTCTGCTGGGCTCTGCTACAATCTTACAAAAGAGTCTCTGGACATAACCAGTTCTGCTGGGCTCTGCTACATCACAAGTGAGTCTCCAGACATACTTAGCTCTGCTTTTCAGCTGGGCTCTGCTACAATGCTGCAAAAGAGTCTTCTGCTCCTCTGGGCTCTGTTACTTCTCTCAACTTTGCTACATCGCTGGACTCTGCTTCTTGGTTTTCCCTTTGCTGAGTCTCCAGATTCCCTCTGGTCCACTACTCTACTCCTTCAGCTGCCGTCAGCTTCTATAGCTTCTGTTGCTGCAACCAGATCACTTTACTGCATTGTAGCTTGATGATGTGATGATTCACTTCAGGAGGTGAGAATACCAGCCTCCAGCTGTCTGCTTTTTCTTGGCTTGTTGTAAAATATCAGGAGGACCTTATGCCGTTATTTTTATATTATTTTATTAATTTAAAAACCCGGCATGGGGACCCTCTATTCTTGATAACCAGCCATGATAAAGCTGACAGATGAGTGTTGCAGTCCGTAGCTGTCAGTTTTGCTATGCTGGTTATCAAAACTAGAGGGGAGCCCACGCCGTTTTTTTAAATTTATTTATAGCACAGTTGCCGGCTGAAGAATACTCCCATGAACAGCATCTGCTCTTGCTGATATCAGAGACAGCAGGCATAGGCTGATGGGAGTAGTGCTCTCTCATCAGCCGAAGCTTCTGTGGCAGTAAACTTTTTACCACCGGTCACAGCTGCTGGCTCACGTGTGTAGCCCTGGTATGTAAGGCACACATAGAATCCTGGAGTCTGCACAGAAAGGTAACAGTTAAAGCTTACATCATCCATTCACACTGTAGACACACCCTCAGGGTATATAAGCTAGTGACATGCAGGAGAAAAGGGTGTGTGGTTGATTTGTGCTGAGTCTTCCATGAAGCGAAGTGAAAGGCAGATAGTTCCTGTCAGCAGTTCAGAAAGTGGAGGCTAGTATGGGTGAGCCAGTTCATCCTAGCCTAGTCAGAGCTGTTCCTTAACCTGAAGACAGAGACAGCTTTGGAGAAAGGGAAGTTTGCAGCAGAAACTTCAGTCGCCTGTCCCAAGGACAGTGAAGTTCAGTTGATGTGTTCCTGAACTAGGAGAATACTGAGAATCTGTCAGCGAGCTCCAAGGAAGAAGTAAGAAAGGATTGACTTGTACTATCCTAGGAAGTGTGGAGTGCTTATGTTAAGAGTGGAAAGCAGGGCGAAGGGCGCAGTGGAAAGAAACAGAGAAGTGCCTTAGATATTGGATTGTCTGCACTCATTATCCGGTCACTGGGGACCGAAGGGTTGCTATCGCTTCACGCAAAGTAACGGAACAACCAGAGTCTTAATGGACCTTAGGTCGCAGAAAGCAGCCCTTGAAGTGTCGGTACGTAATCGGGGTCAGGAGGAACAAGGACTTTTAGCTAGGCCTAGCATAGAAGGATTCTGTTCTCACCACATAGAAGGCTCCACCACAATATTGGCCGGGCAGTACAGCTATGGAGTTAGCTGGAGTATTCGGAGTTAACTTAGTTCCATGCAGTTGGACTCATCATATTGAAAGTAAAGGAGGCCTCTAACCTGCTTCGCTGTTACCTGGACGTGCAGTCTCCACCCCGACCAGCTCCCCGGGACTTGCCTAAACATCTGACAAGTAAAAGGTATGGAAAGATGCTGGATGGTGTGAGACTGATTCATTTATCTGCACCCTACATCATTATAACCATAGACTTTGAGGGACCAGTCCCACCTGTGGGGGACCCGTCATCTAGCTGCCATAACATCCCCTCAGAGATCTACAGCAGCGCTGGTCTTAGTGACTAGAAAACTACAGGTGCGTCACGAACTGTTATCTACCAAATCCCCTGTAAATAATCCCCCCCATCATACGCCTGACCGCCAGGGACACGGAACGAGCCACCGCTGCCAGTGACACAAATCCCATAGACTTTCATGGGCTCGGCTCCGAGTACCCCATATCCCTGGAAACCCACAATTGTGGTGCGTGGTCGAGACAAAAACTTGGCGTCACGAACAGGATCCGAAACTTGCAGCATTGCGAGCCCTGTGTGCCTGTGGAGTGTTTTGGTGAAAAAGACTGTCTGTGCTTTTGGCGCCAAATACCGCCATATTTGCCGCCATATTCGCGCCCTGAGGCGCTGGAGAAGAAGGTGGGCGTACCTGAAAAGCGCGCAGAGTCTCGGACACGCCCCCGGCTCTGACTCAGCGGCAGGTCCTGCGACAGGAAGTGAACGCTCTGACATCAGAGCGCCTGCGACGAAGGTCCTGTCCCCATCGCTGTGCTTGTGGAGCAGCAGCTTCTGGAAACGGTAGGCCCCGATTAACCAAGGGGGCACTAATATGTCGCAACAACCGGGCCCGACAGTGCGGCCCCAGCCGGAGGCCCCGACCCCGCGCCGCGTGGCATTGTAGCGCCGAATGGGGGCGCAGGCCCAGCACCCGGCCCGGTAGTCCCGCTCATGCCACTAACGCTCCCATATATGCCTGGGGCAAAATGGCTTCCCCAGTACAGCGGCGAGCCAGGCACTTTAGCAGGATTCAAACGGAAGATATGCAGTGTCCTGGAAATGTACTCTATGTCCGAGAGGCAAAAAGCTGCAGTATTAATAGGGCAGCTAACTGGCGCTGCTGAGAGAGAAGTGGATGTGTAGCCCTGGTGTGAAGGCACACGCAGTACCCTGGAGGATGTGCGGAGAGGTAACAGTTTAATGCTCAATAAACATTCACTCCATCACACACTTAGACACACCCATAGGTTATATAGGCTAGTGAGATTTAGCCAGTCAGGCAGTCTGTTTCCTGTCTTCGGACAGAGGAGTCCAGTCTAGTCTGGGTGGCTCCTGAGTGAGTCATCCCACCTGTGTGCAGTCTGTGCAGGAAGAAAGAGGAGTTAGCAGCAGGACCTTCAGTCTCCTGTCCCAAGGACAGTGGAGTTCAGTGACGTGCTCCTGAACTAGAAGATTACTGAGCACCTGTGAGCAAGCTCTGGAAAAGAAGCAAGAAGGGACTAGCCTGCATTACCTAGGAAGTGTGGAGTGCTTATGCTACAAGCGCGGACAGGGCGAAAGGCGCAGTGGAAGGAATTCAGAAGTGCCTTAGGATTGGATTATCCTGCACATTAGTCACCGGTCACTGGGGACCGAAGCGTCACTATAGCTCCAGGCATAGTGATAGAAAAACCAGAGGCTTACTGGACCTTAGGTTACAGAAAGCACCCTCTTGGAGTGTCGGTACGTAACTGGGGTCAGGGAGAGTGGGAACTTTGAGTCACTGCAGGACCACATTAGGAACCCAGCTCTCTCAAAGGAAGACTCCGACCACAAAACTGACCGGGCAGTACAGCTTTGAAGAAGCTGGAGTTTTTGGAGGGAACTAAGCTTTATGCTGGTTGAACTCATCATTTTGGAAAGAAAGGAGGCCCATAACCTGTTCAGCTGTTATCTCAAAGCACATCCTCCACCCGATCAGCCTCCCTGGGACCTGCCTTATCTTCTGACAAGTAAAAGGTATGTCTCGACCACGCACCACAATTGTGGGTTACCAGGGCAATGGGGTACTCAGAGCCGAGCCCATGGAAGTCTATGGGGTTGTCACAGGTAGCGGTGGCTCGGTCTGTGGCCCTGGCGGTCAGGCGTATGTTGGGGGGTATATTTACAGGGGATAGATTTATATACAGTTCGTGACGCCACCTGTAGTTCTCTGGTAATTTGTACCAGCGCTGCTGTAGAGCTCTGAGGGGATGGTGAGGCAGCTAGATGTCGGGTCCCCTACAGGTGGGACTTTTCCCTCAGGTCGATAGTTATGGTGGGGTTGTGCAGGGATGCAATTGAATAACACAGTCTCACACATCAGCGTCTTTCCATACCTTTTACTTCAAGTTGATCAGGCAGGACCCAGGAGGCTGATGGGGTTGATGGAGGATGAGTTTCGAGGCAACGGCTGAGCAAGTTAGGGGCCTCCTTAACTTTCCAATCAGGATGAGTCCAACCAGCATAAAGCGTAGTTCACTCCTTAAATTCCAGCTATTTCAACGCTGTACTGCCCGGTCAGTATAGTGGTCGAAGCCTTCCAATGATGGAACTAGGTTCTTTCTTTTGCTGATCAGGCTCAAAGTTCCTATTCCAACTGACCTCTGTTACGTACTGACACTCCAAGGCTGCTTGCTGCCACCTAAGGTCCAGTAAGCCTCTGGTTCTTTTATCACTATGCCTGGAGCTATAGTGACACTTCGGTCCCCAGTGACCGGTGACAATGTGCAGGACTTCTCCAATCCTAAAGCACTCTGAATTCCTTCCACTGTGCCTTTCGACTTACTCACACTCTCAATCTCAGCACTAATTCTCACTCCCTTCACCTCAGGAGACGCTTTCAGACTCCCTTGTGCTGAAAACCACACCCCTCTACACCCCTGCTGGGTGTGTCCGAGTGTATGTGATGTCATGTAGAGCCCTTAACCGTTACCTCTCCACTCATCCTCCTGGTATTGTGTACCTTAAATACCAGGGCTACACATTCCCCCATGGTAAAAGACAGCACTCCCGGGCTGTGAAATACAAAAAGACATTTTGTTTATGCATCAACAATAAACATTAACTCGTCCCATCCGGGAGGTAAGGATTTCTTGAACGTTGCAAGCAAAACATTAAATATAGAAAAATACAAAAGGTATTAAGGCATCAAAACATTCAATAAATACACAGTATTCTTGTGAAGGACCCGCACCAAACCTTCAACGTGGGTCCTGGGTGGGCTGCAGGACATATGAATGCAGACCTCACTCAGTGCCACACCACACGGGTTTTGTATTCAGAGGTAGTTAAGGTGGTTTCATGTAAAACCAAGATAATGCACAAGTGCAACTATATACAAGATAAGTTCTTGGGCTGGCTCAGTCCTCAGCCTCTGAGTCCATTATAAGACACAATAAGGAAAAGACACATATATATAATATAAAATTACACATTTTACAATATTCACATTAGTTTGTTATAATTACTGCTGGTATCGAATGGGTATCTTCCCTTTTGTGGTTCGCTCTGATCTACGTGGAGTAGCCTCAGGTACATTAAGTTGTGATCTGTCTGCACTGCGTAACGGCAAACTATAGAACTGCCTCAATCTTTCTATGGATCTGGCAAGCGTACTGATGGCTGGGCGGTGTGAGTCAGCTTCACCAGGGGATCCCATAACATGGGGCGCTGCTTCTGATGATCCTTCTTGAGATTCTGTAGGTTGAGGTGTTGCTGGAATGGGTAACTCCTGAACTGGCTCAACTGGCACCACAGGCACAACTGGAGGTAGAACTTCCTCTTGTGGCTGATAAAACTGCAACACCGGAATTATTACAGCATCTCCCAGTCTGGGCCAATCCGCAGGGAAATCTCCCAGATCCGTGTGTATGACCTCTTCTTTTCTTTCTTCTGGATTGATGACAGGGTTCTTTCCACAAAGCTTTAAGGGTTCTGGACACAATTTCAAATGGTCTCTGGACACAGTGGATATCGTTCTTCCTCCGTCCTTACTGATGATACAAACTTTCTGTTGTCATATTTGGAATCTTGTACGACGTAGGGTTCTTGCTCCCACTGGTTATCCAATTTGTGCATTTTCTTTTTCCTTTTCAATACCACTTCTCCAGGCATCAAAGGCTTGGCAGGAGCATTCCTATTGTAAATATCTTCCTGTTTTCCCCGTGCCTTGTTGAGACTTTCTTCTACGCAGACTTGCACTCTTCTGTATTGCTCTTGCCGATTGCTGTCCCAGTTTTCAACGGCGTCATCGGCCTCCGGTTCTACCACTCCAAGTTCTAGATCCATTGGTAGTCTTCCGGGCCTTGCTCTCATAAGATAGGCTGGAGTGCAGTTAGTGGAACTTACAGGTATATGGTTATACAAGTCAACCAAATCAGGTAGTAAGTCCGGCCATCGATTCCTGTCTTCCAACGGTATGGATCTCAACAAATCAAGGACAATATGGTTCATTTTCTCGCAAAGACCGTTGGTTTGGGGATGGTATGGTGTTGTTCTAATTTTCTTACACCCATACATGTGACAGAACTCCTTGAATAGATCGGCTTCGAAAGCAGGTCCTTGATCGGTTAATACTTGCTCCGGATACCCATGCGGTCTGCAGAAGCTTGCTTGAAAGGTTTTCGCTGCCGTCACTGCTGTCTGGTCCTTAACTGGAACAACCACCAGAAATCTAGAGTAATGGTCCACCATGGTTAAGGCGTATGAGTATCCAGATCTACTTGGCGACAATTTGACGTGGTCCAGGGCCACAATCTCCAGGGGACGAGTCGTCCGGATAGGTTGCAGGGGTGCCTTCTGACTACCGTAGTCCTTTCTTCTGAGACCACAGGGTCCACAGTTCCGACACCACCTCTCGATGGAGCTGCGCATCCCTACCCAGTAGAACCGGCATCTCAACAGGGTCTCCAGCTTTCTCCAGCCAAAGTGTCCTGCTTGATCGTGGTATGCCTCCAACACCATTTGGACGTCTGCCTTGGGGACCACTATCTGCCAGACCATCTCGTGGGTCCTGGGGTTGACGTATCTCCTGCACAACTTCTCACGGTATAGGAACAACCTGCTTCTCTCGTTCCACAAGAGCTTTGCTGACATAGGTGCATCTTTTTCCAAGGAGGAACCTTCCTGTCTTAACAACTCCTTGATACAGCTGACCACTGGATCACTGTCCTGAGTCTCCTTCCAGCTGTGATGGGGTAAAGGATTTAACGTTGCACCATACTGCTTTCTGTAGACTCGATGCTCGTGGACTACCCCATTTCGATGGAACGCAGGTAGCTCAATTTCTTCCAGGTCGTCCGATTCTTCTTCCGTGTCAGAGTCATGCGGCCTTCGGGACAACGCGTCAGCATTAGCATTCTTTCGACCTGCCCGGTACTTGATAGTAAACTGGTAATTGGACAACCGAGCCATCCATCGCTGCTCCATGGCGCCCAGCTTGGCGGTTTCCAGGTGCGTTAACGGGTTGTTGTCTGTGTACGCCGTGAACTTATTGGAGGCCAGATAGTGCTTAAATCTTTCAGTAATGGCCCAGACCAGCGCCAGAAACTCCAGCTTGAAGCTGCTATAATTTTCCGGATTTCTCTCCGTTGGCCTGAGTTTTCTGCTAGCATAAGCGATGACTTTTTCTTGGCCATTCTGCTTCTGACTGAGAACTGCTCCTAAACCTTCATTACTTGCATCGGTGTACAGCAGGAACGGTTGGTTGTAATCAGGATACGTCAAGACCTCATCTCCTGTAAGGATCTCTTTCATCTTTTGAAATGCTTCAGCCTGTTCCTTACCCCAATTGAAGGGAGGGTTTCTGCTCTTTAGGGATTGTCCTACTAGGAGGTCCTGCAAAGGGGCTGCCTTCCTCGTGTAATCTTTCACGAACCTTCTGTAGTAACCCGTTAGTCCCAGGAACTGTCGCACTTCCTTGAGGTTCTTCGGCTCCGGCCACTTCTGGATGGCAGTGACTTTCTCTGGGTCCGGCGCTACTCCTTCCGAACTGACGATGTGCCCCAAGTATTGTACCTTCTGTTTGAGTAGATGGCATTTTGAGGGTTTCAACTTCATCCCGTACCTGGACAGGGACTCAAATACTTCTGCCAGGTGCTTCAGATGGTCCTCATAAGTCTTGGAATACACGATAACGTCGTCTAGGTATAGCAGCACGGTTTCAAAATTGAGATGTCCCAGGCAATTCTCCATCACTCTCTGAAATGTTCCTGGGGCACTGCTGAGCCCAAACGGCATTCTGTCGAACTCACAGAGCCCCATTGGGGTGGTGAAAGCCGTTTTCTCACGATCCTCCTCAGCCACAGCCACTTGCCAGTAACCACTAGTCAGATCGAGGGTAGAAAAGTAGTTAGCCGTTTTCAGAGCAGCTAATGATTCCTCTATACGTGGTAACGGGTATGCATCCTTGTGTGTTATGCGGTTCACCTGCCTGTAATCCACACACATTCTCATACTACCATCTTTCTTTTTAACCAGAACTAGAGGGGCTGCCCAGGGGCTACAACTATCCCTTATCACCCCGGCTTTCTTCATATCATGCAACATTTCTTTAGCCTTCTGATAATGGGCTGGAGGTATGGGCCTATACCTTTCTTTGATGGGAGGATGACTGCCTGTAGGGATATGATGTTGTACTCCCTTAATTATCCCAAAATCAAGTGGATTCTTGCTAAACACTTGGGCGTACTCTTGCACCACCCGTAATACCCCTTGCTTCTGGTGAGCGGGAGTGGTGTCCGTCCCAACATGGAGTTGCTGACACCATTCCGCCACCTGGGTTGCCGGGTCATTGTCCTCCGCTATTTGGCGGGAGTCTAAGGACTCAGCCGGGAGAATAGAATTATTATCAACAGCATGTAGTTTAGCAATGGTTGCATAACGGGGTAAGTTTACCTCATCATCTCCCCAATTGAGAAGCCGTACCGGTACTCTTCCATTCACCACTTCTACTACTCCCCTAGCAGTCATAAGTGTAGGTCTATGTTCTGAATGGTGGGTTCTACTACAGCTTGGTAATTCTGTCCTCTCAGACCTATGGCTGCCCTGCACCAGATGATCATTTCACTCATTGGGGGTATCACAATAGGATCCGAGTCAGTGACCCGTACATTACCAATTTCGCCGTCTGTAAGCTTCGCTTGCTGCTGACACACCAGGGCCCGGATCTCTCTTTGGATTACTCCTTTCTGCCTTGGTCGGGCAATCTCAGCGAGCTGTTGGAGCAAGAACACAACTTCTCCCAAACAATTACTGATAATGTTAGTACCCAAAATTATATTTAACCCGTTCTCCTCATTTACAGTCTTTACTACCAGAAGCCCCTGGTCTTTCAACTCCTCTCTGCCCACCTTCACATCTACACATTTTGTCCCGAGTACTTCTACAGGAAGACCATTAGAAGCATACACGGTAAAGTCAGGGCTCGGGGGTTTAAGACTGTCCATTGACCAGTACTTAGTATATAGGGCATCAGGTATTAGGGTCACCTGGGACCCAGTGTCTAACAATGCCGAACTGCAATACCATCTAGGATGATAGACAGGTAGGGTCGCCCAC
The DNA here is from genome assembly GCA_033576555.1 of Oophaga sylvatica. NCBI lineage: Eukaryota > Metazoa > Chordata > Amphibia > Anura > Dendrobatidae > Oophaga > Oophaga sylvatica. The sequence continues at coordinate 639,008,969 of JARQOD010000002.1, forward strand.
CCACATACCTGCGGTTCCAGTCTAGAGGGCCTGACGGGTATTCTCCTGGGTGTTGGCCCTCGGACCCAGGTTCTGCCCGTTTAAAGGACACTGTGGAGACATATGACCTTTCCGGTTGCATCGGTAACAGGTGATCTCTCGACGAGAAGGGTGTTGATCAGAGGTCGCTCCTGGGGGTGGCGTTGTCCTCCTCCGGGGGGGCGACGTCTTCCTTCTTCTCCGGTGCATCCACGGGACGTCTTCTGGGCAGTCAGCTAACAAGATTTTCCCTTCTTCCTCTTTCCGCAGCTGCAGGGCACTCATCACAGCAGCCAGATTTTTAGTCAGCTGGCGCACCTCTGAGCGCAGACAGTCCAATTCACTAGGAGGTGTCACCTGCGCTTTGGCTTCAGCCACTAGCGGGGAACAGGGGGTTACTGCCGGTTCCAGAGTGACTTCAGCCTGATGATGTTGGGTTGCCACCTCAGGTTTGCCCAGGGGCCGCAGCCCTTTTATTGCCATGTCCTTTAGGGCATCAAAGGTAGCATCCGGATGGTCTAAGGACCACCAGTTTACAGTTCTGCGTTCCTCTTGGGATCTCAATCCCTGTATAAATTGCTCTTTCAGCATCTTATTCTCGTCGATAGCATTTAAATTGTTAATCTGCTTAAGGGCTCTCAGGGCTCCTTGTAGTCGGCACGCGTAGTCCCTGATGCTGTCACCTGGTTGCTGTGAACAGTGGTAGAAGGCCATCCGGAGATCCGTTTCTGTGCGGTCTTCAAATATGGCATGTAGTTTAAGGAAGATCGCAGGTACCGACTCCTGATCAACGGTATCCCAAGTCTCCACTTCCCTTTCAGCAGCGCCAGTTAGCTGCCCTATCAGCACAGCAGCTTTTTGTCTCTCCGGCATGGGGTACATTTCTAGGATGCTGCATAACTTCCGCTTGAAGCCTGCTAATGTGCCTGGCTCACCGCTGTACTGGGGAAGCCATTTCGCCCCAGGCATATAGGGGAGCGTTAGTGGCATGATCGGGACTACCGGACTGGGTGCTGGACCTGCGCCCTCATCTGGCGCTACAATGCCAGGCGGTGCGGGATTGGGACCTCCGGCTGGGGCTGCACTGTCGGCCGGTTGTTGTGACATCTTAGCGCCCCCTTGGTTAAACGGAGCCTACCGGTTTCAGACGCTGCTATTTCACAGGCACAGCAGTGGGAACAGGACCTTCGTCGCAGGCGCTCTGCTGTCAGAGCGTTCACTTCCTGTCGCAGGACCTGCCGATGAGTCAGAACCGGGGGCGTGTCCAAGACTCTGCGCGCTCTTTCAGGTACGCCCACCTTCTTCTCCAGCGCCTTAGGGCGCGAATATGGCGGCAAATATGGCGGTATTTGGCGCCAAACCACAGCAACAGTCTTTTTCACCAAAACACTCCACAGGCACACAGGGCTCGCAATGCTGCAAGTTTCGGATCCTGTTCGTGACGCCAAAGTTTGTCTCGACCACGCACCACAATTGTGGGTTACCAGGGCAATGGGGTACTCAGAGCCGAGCCCATGGAAGTCTATGGGGTTGTCACAGGTAGCGGTGGCTCGGTCTGTGGCCCTGGCGGTCAGGTGTATGTTGGGGGGTATATTTACAGGGGATAGATTTATATACAGTTCGTGACGCCACCTGTAGTTCTCTGGTAATTTGTACCAGCGCTGCTGTAGAGCTCTGAGGGGATGGTGAGGCAGCTAGATGTCGGATCCCCTACAGGTGGGACTTTTCCCTCAGGTCGATAGTTATGGTGGGTTTGTGCAGGGATGCAATTGAATAACACAGTCTCACACATCAGCGTCTTTCCATACCTTTTACTTCAAGTTGATCAGGCAGGACCCAGGGAGGCTGATGGGGTTGATGGAGGATGAGTTTCGAGGCAACGGCTGAGCAAGTTAGGGGCCTCCTTAACTTTCCAATCAGGATGAGTCCAACCAGCATAAAGCGTAGTTCACTCCTTAAATTCCAGTATTTCAACGCTGTACTGCCCGGTCAGTATAGTGGTCGAAGCCTTTCAATGATGGAACTAGGTTCTTTCTTTTGCTGATCAGGCTCAAAGTTCCTATTCCAACTGACCTCTGTTACGTACTGACACTCCAAGGCTGCTTGCTGCCACCTAAGGTCCAGTAAGCCTCTGGTTCTTTTATCACTATGCCTGGAGCTATAGTGACACTTCGGTCCCCAGTGACCGGTGACAATGTGCAGGACTTCTCCAATCCTAAAGCACTCTGAATTCCTTCCACTGTGCCTTTCGACTTACTCACACTCTCAATCTCAGCACTAATTCTCACTCCCTTCACCTCAGGAGACGCTTTCAGACTCCCTTGTGCTAAAACCACACCCCTCTACACCCCTGCTGGGTGTGTCCGAGTGTATGTGATGTCATGTAGAGCCCTTAACCGTTACCTCTCCACTCATCCTCCTGGTATTGTGTACCTTAAATACCAGGGCTACACAGGTATGGAAGAAGCTTCTATGTGTGAGACTGAGTTATTTGATTGCATCCCTGCACAACCCCACCATAACTATCGACCTGAGGGAAGAGTCCCACCTGTAGGGGACCCGACATCTAGCTGCCTCACCATCCCCTCAGAGATCTACAGCAGCGCTGGTCTTAGTGATCAGAGAACTACAGGTGGCGTCACGAACTGTATATATACCTATCCCCTGTAAATATTCCCCCCAACATACGCCTGACCGCCAGGGCCACAGACCGAGCCAGCGCTACCTGTGACAACCCCATAGACTTCCATGGACTCGGCTCTGGGTACCCCATTGCTCTGGTAAACCACAATTGTGGTGCGGGTCAAGACAAACTTGGCGTCACGAACAGGATGCGAAACTCGCAAAATTGCGAGCCCTGTGTGCCTGTGGAGGTGTTTTTGTGAAAAAGGACTGTTTGCTATTTTTGGCGCTAAAATCCGCCATTTTGCCGCCAAATTCGCGCCCTCAGGCGCTGGAGAAGAAGGTGGGCGTGGATTCGTGGGCGTGTGCCCCCCTGTAGGCGGAAGAGAATGCCTGCCCTCTCAAAGTGCTATTACAATATGCGATCCTGCCCTACAGCGAAGGAGGTCCGCCTCCTCTTCACCTTCCCTGCGAAGAGGAGGAGACGCAAACCCCGCCTCCACAGAAGAGACGGGACTGTTCTGAAAGAAGATGGGAGTCTGTTCTGGAACATCATGGAGGCAGGATGTGTGCAGCCGAGCAGGGAAGCGGTGGAAGGCAGGCCCCGTTCCCCAGCCAAGCTGCCACTAGAACCGGAGCCATCAGTGGTCCGGCACCTGCAGCAAACTATGCTGGAGCTGCAGAGGGAGAATGCAGTGCTCAGAAGATTAATCCAGCGTCATGCAGACTTGCAGGAGACAGAGAGACGCTGGCGTGCCCAGATACAGCGGCTGCTGTGGGACGCAGTGTTCTCTCCTACAAGCATAATGCCGTCACCTGCTTTTCCAAGATCCCTGCTGAAGAAAGCTGAAGGAAAACCGGAGGCCGCCCCCAAAAGTGCTGTACCTGATCCCACCGATGGAGAGGTGGAAGCGAAGGAGGCTGAGGAGGTTCTGCCTGTTCCGGAGTACCAGCTAGGCCAGGAGGCCGCAGCAGATTACAGATCCCCGGTGGGGACACCGGAGGAAACCCAGCCGTCTGTGATGGAGCACGACAGCAGCAGGTTAGTGCGTCCCCAACTGAGCAATTGCGCACACCTGCTTCCTGCTCTGCATCACACCAGCATTGTGCATCGGCATCGCCCCCTGCGTACATCTTCGTATCGCAATCGGCGACCTACTCTACATCGCAACTTGCGACCCATTCCACATCGCAATCAGCGGTCTACACGACGTCGCGCACGACGACTATTTCTGCATCACGAGAGAAAGTGGTTATTACAGCGACGCAGACAGCGTCTCACAAGGAGAAAGCGCCCGGCGTGCCCCAAGCGGTTCACACAAGGACTGTAGCGACCCAAACCCTGATAGCAGGTCACGACCTATTTGTCATGGGATCTAAGGATCATCGTGTCGTTCCAGCCCCCGGGATGGAAAGTGTAACTGAAGTTAGCAAGAAAATGTGAAGAACGGTAGGACCCAGACAGGGTTTACCGCAACAAAGAAGATGTATATAAGTTTTTATAAAAGTGAAAATAGTTTGCACCGTTGATAGGAGTATATAATGTTTACATATATTGCCAAAAATAGAATGCCCGGCTGGGTAAGCAGATAAAGAGAGTTTTGCACTTTATGGTATTTATGTGATAAGTGGTCCCATATTTGCACCAAGTTTTATAGGGAATACTCTAGTTGAGTAAATAGAATCTGATATAATGTGAATTATTTGAAAATGTGTCTTATAATGGACTGCGTGGCTGAGGACTGAGCCAGCCCAAAAACTGTATCCTGTAAATAGTTGCACTAAGGTGCATTATATTGGTTTTACATGAAACCACCTCAACTACCTCTGAATATAAAACCCGTGTGGTGTGGCACTGAGCGAGGTCTGCATTCAGATGTCCTGCAGCCCACCCAGGACCCACGTTGAAGGTTTGGTGCGGGTCCTTCACAAGAATATTGTCATCTATTTATATGAAAATGTCTATTTAGTATTTTGTATTTTTCTATGCCTATGTTTTAATGCAACGTTCAAGAAATCCTTACCTCCCGGATGGGAAGAGTTAATGTTTATGGTTAATGCAAAAACAAAATTTCTTCTTGTATTTCACAGCCCGGGAGTGCTGTATTTCACCATGGGGGAATGTGTAGCCCTGGTGTGAAGGCACACGCAGTACCCTGGAGGATGTGCGGAGAGGTAACAGTTTAATGCTCAATAAACATTCACTCCATCACACACTTAGACACACCCATAGGTTATATAGGCTAGTGAGATTTAGCCAGTCAGGCAGTCTGTTTCCTGTCTTCGGACAGAGGAGTCCAGTCTAGTCTGGGTGGCTCCTGAGTGAGTCATCCCACCTGTGTGCAGTCTGTGCAGGAAGAAAGAGGAGTTAGCAGCAGGACCTTCAGTCTCCTGTCCCAAGGACAGTGGAGTTCAGCGACGTGCTCCTGAACTAGAAGATTACTGAGCACCTGTGAGCAAGCTCTGGAAAAGAAGCAAGAAGGGACTAGCCTGCATTACCTAGGAAGTGTGGAGTGCTTATGCTACAAGCGCGGACAGGGCGAAAGGCGCAGTGGAAGGAATTCAGAAGTGCCTTAGGATTGGATTATCCTGCACATTGTCACCGGTCACTGGGGACCGAAGCGTCACTATAGCTCCAGGCATAGTGATAGAAAAACCAGAGGCTTACTGGACCTTAGGTTACAGAAAGCAGCCCTTGGAGTGTCGGTACGTAACTGGGGTCAGGGAGAGTGGGAACTTTGAGTCACTGCAGGACCACATTAGGAACCCAGCTCTCTCAAAGGAAGACTCCGACCACAAAACTGACCGGGCAGTACAGCTTTGAAGAAGCTGGAGTTTTTGGAGGGAACTAAGCTTTATGCTGGTTGAACTCATCATTTTGGAAAGAAAGGAGGCCCATAACCTGTTCAGCTGTTATCTCAAAGCACATCCTCCACCCGATCAGCCTCCCTGGGACCTGCCTTATCTTCTGACAAGTAAAAGGTATGGAAGAAGCTTCTATGTGTGAGACTGAGTTATTTGATTGCATCCCTGCACAACCCCACCATAACTATCGACCTGAGGGAAGAGTCCCACCTGTAGGGGACCCGACATCTAGCTGCCTCACCATCCCCTCAGAGATCTACAGCAGCGTTGGTCTTAGTGATCAGAGAACTACAGGTGGCGTCACGAACTGTATATATACCTATCCCCTGTAAATATTCCCCCCAACATACGCCTGACCGCCAGGGCCACAGACCGAGCCAGCGCTACCTGTGACAACCCCATAGACTTCCATGGGCTCGGCTCTGGGTACCCCATTGCTCTGGTAAACCACAATTGTGGTGCGGGTCAAGACATGGAGACTTGGGCTACCACGGACCAGGAGTCGGTGCCTGCAATCCTCTTAAAGTTACAGGCCATTTTTGAAGATCGCACCGAAACAGATCTCCGGATGGCATTCTACAACTGTTCACAGCAACCAAGTGACAGCATAAGGGACTATGCCTGCCGACTGCAAGGGGCCCTGAGAGCCCTCAAGCAGGTTAATACCATAAGTGTCATTGATGAAAGTAAGATGCTGAAAGAACAATTTGTGCAAGGACTGAGGTCCCAATCGGAACGCAGAACTGTAAATTGGTGGTCTTTAGATCATCCAGATGCCACCTTTGATGCCCTAAAGGACATGGCAATAAAAGGACTGCGACCCCTGGGCAAACCTGAAGTGGCAACCCAACATCACCAGGGTGAAGTCACTCTGGAACCGGCAGTTACCACCTTTTCCCCGCTAGCGGCAGAAGCCACAACGCAGGTGACGCCCCCTAGTGAATTGGACTGTCTGCGCTTGGAGGTGCGCCAGTTGACTAAAAATCTGGCTGCTGTGATGAGTGCCCTGCAGCTGCGGAAAGAGGAAGAAGGAAAGATCTTATTAGCCGACTGCCCGGAGGATGTCCCATGGATGAACCGGAGGAGAAGGAGGACGTCGCCCCACCGGAGGAGGACAACGCCACCCCCAGGAGCAACCCCTGACCAGCACCCTCCTCGCCGGGAGATCATCTGTTACCGCTGCAACCGGAAAGGTCATATGTCGACACAGTGTCCTTTAAACGGGCAGAACCTGGGTCCGAGGGCCAACACCCAGGTGGAGACTCGTCAGGCCCCTTAGATTGGAACCGCAGGTTCGTGGGTGGACGACCCTACCTGTCCATCATTCTGGATGGGATTGCAGTTCCGGCGTTGCTAGATACTGGGTCTCAGGTGACCATAATACCTGATGCCCTATATACGAAGTTCTGGTCTATGGATAGTCTTCAACCCCCGAGCCCTGACTTTACTGTGTATGCTTCTAATGGTCTCCCTGTGGAAGTACTCGGGACCAAAAGTGTGGATGTGAAAGTGGGCAGAGAGGAGTTGAAAGACCAGGGGCTTCTAGTAGTAAAGACTGTAAATGAAGAGAACGGTTTAAATATAATTTTGGGTACTAACATTATCAGTAACTGTCTGGGAGAAGTTGTGTTTCTACTCCAACAGCTCGCTGAGATTGCCCGACCAAGGCAGAAGGGAGTGATCCAGAGAGAGATCCGGGCCCTGATGTGTCAGCAGCAAGCGAAGCTTACAGACGGCGAAATTGGTAATGTACGGGTCACCGACTCGAATCCTATTGTGATACCCCCAATGAGTGAAATGATAATATGGTGTAGGGCAGCCATAGGTCTGAGAGGACAAAACTACCAAGCAGTAGTATAACCCCATTGCTCAGAACCAGTGGCGTAACTAGAAATGGCGGGGCCCCACAGCAAAATTTTGAACGGGGCCCCCTCTCCCAAACGGGCGGCGGGGTTCTGATAGTGGGCGGAGCCAATAGCAGTGGGCGGAGCAAATCACAGCAATTCTCTAGGCCCAAAAAATACTCTTCAGTCTCATAACGGCCAGCTTTTTGCCCAAATCAGAGCTGTATTTAAAGCAGACATTATGGAAACACAATATAATATAATGGACTGGTAGCAATGCAGCCCCCTTATGCTACCATTACTAGTAACCATGTCCCGCATAACTATTAATGCAGGCACATTATGCCCCCATAACTAGTAATAAGCCCTCTTATTCTCCCATCAGTAGTAATGTGCCCCTCAAGTAGTAATGCAGCCAAGAATGCAGAGTTATCACTCACACAGTATGTGCCCCCGTTAATCTTCGGTGGTATCTTCAGCTCCACAGTGAAGCACACTCACCACCAGTCTTCACCCTTCTGGGCGCCGCCGACGAGTGACGTCAGCAGCGTGATCACATGACATGATCACGCTGCAGACGTCGCTCTGACCCGGCGGTCAGAGCTTCAATTGTACTGGCGTCTGTATAGACACCAGTGCAGTTGATTCCTGGGAGACGGCACGCAGCAGCTTCTCTGCACCGGCTGTCAGCATGACAGCCAGCACAGGGAACCGCCGACTCTCAGGCCATGGGCGGCGGAACACAGCCGCAGGGGAGACAGCTGCAGCAGGGACGGGCCCCCTGCTAGCCCGGGCCCTATGGCAGCTGCTTCCCCTGCTTCCACGATAGTTCCGCCCCTGCTCAGAACATAGACCCACACTCATGACAGCGAGGGGGGTAGTGGAAGTGATAAATGGGAGAGTACCGGTACGGCTTCTCAACTGGGGAGATGACGAAGTAAATTTACTCCGTTATGCAACAGTTGCTAAATTACATGCCATAGATAATAATTCTATTCTCCCGACTGAGTCCTTAGACTCCCGCCAACTAGCGGAGGATAATGACCCGGCAACTCAGGTGGCGGATTGGTGTCAGCAACTCCATGTCGGGACAGACACCACTCCCGCCCACCAGAAACAAGGGGTATTACGGGTGGTACAAGAGTACACACAAGTGTTTAGTAAACACCCCCTCGACTTTGGGGCCATTAAGGGAGTACAGCATCATATCCCTACAGGTGGTCATCCTCCCATCAAAGAGCGGTACAGGCCTATACCTCCAGCCCATTATCAGAAAGCTAAGGAAATGTTACATGATATGAAGGAAGCCGGGGTGATAAGGGATAGTTGTAGCCCCTGGGCAGCACCTCTAGTTCTGGTTAAAAAGAAAGATGGTAGTATGAGAATGTGTGTGGATTACAGGCAAGTGAATCGCATAACACATAAAGATGCTTACCCATTACCACGAATTGAGGAGTCCTTAGCTGCTCTGAAAACGGCTAACTACTTTTCTACCCTTGATCTGACTAGTGGGTACTGGCAAGTGGCTGTGGCTGAGGAGGATCGTGAGAAAACGGCTTTCACCACCCCAATGGGGCTCTGTGAGTTCGACAGAATGCCGTTTGGGCTCAGCAGTGCCCCGGGAACATTTCAGAGAGTGATGGAGAACTGCCTGGGACATCTCAATTTTGAAACCGTGCTGCTATACCTAGATGACGTCATCGTATACTCCAAGACATATGAGGACCATCTGAAGCACCTGGCAGAAGTATTTGAGTCCCTGTCCAGGTACGGGATGAAGTTGAAACCCTCAAAATGCCATCTACTCAAACAGAAGGTACAATACTTGGGGCACATCGTCAGTTCAGAGGGAGTAGCGCCGGACCCAGAGAAAGTCACCGCCATCCAGAAATGGCCGGAGCCGAAGAACCTCAAGGAAGTGCGACAGTTCCTGGGACTAACGGGTTACTACAGAAGGTTCGTGAAAGATTACACGAAGAAGGCAGCGCCTCTACAGGACCTCCTAGTAGGACAATCCCTAAAGAGCAGAAACCCTCCCTTTAATTGGGGTAAGGAACAGGCTGAAGCATTCCAAAAGATGAAAGAGATCCTTACAGGTGATGAAATCTTGACCTATCCTGATTACAGCCAACCGTTCCTGCTGTACACCAATGCCAGTAATGAAGGTTTGGGAGCAGTTCTCAGTCAGAAGCAGAATGGCCAAGAAAAAGTCATCGCTTACGCCAGCAGAAAACTCAGGCCAACTGAGAGGAATCCGGAAAATTATAGCAGCTTCAAGCTGGAGTTTCTGGCGCTGGTCTGGGCCATTACTGAAAGATTTAAGCACTACCTTGCCTCCAACAAGTTCACGGCGTACACAGACAACAACCCGTTGACGCACCTGGAAACAGCCAAGCTGGGAGCCATGGAGCAGCGTTGGATGGCTCGGTTGTCAAATTACCAGTTTACCATCAAGTATCGGGCAGGCCGTAAGAATGCTAACGCCGACGCATTGTCCCGAATGCTGCATGAATCTGACACGGAAGAAGAATCGGACGACCTGGAAGAAATTGAGCTACCTGCGTTCCATCGAAATGGGATAATCCATGAGCAGCGTGTCCACAGAAAGCAGTATGGTGCAACGTTAAATCCCTTACCCCATCACAGCTGGAAAGAGACTCAGGACAGCGATCCAGTGGTCAGCCGTATCAAGGAGTTGTTAAGACAGGAAGGTTCCTCCTTGGAAAAAGATGCACCTATGTCAGCAAAGCTCCTGTGGAATGAGAGAAGCCGGTTGTTCCTATACCGTGAGAAGTTGTGCAGGAGATACGTCAACCCCAGGACCCATGAGATGGTATGGCAGATAGTGGTCCCCAAGGCGGACGTCCAAATGGTGTTGGAAGCGTACCACGATCAAGCAGGACACTTTGGCTGGAGATAGCTGGAGACCCTGTTGAGGTGCCGGTTCTACTGGGTAGGAATGCGCAGCTCCATCGAGAGGTGGTGTCGGAACTGTGGACCCTGTGGTCTCAGACGAAAGGACTACGGTAGTCAGAAGGCACCCCTGCAGCCTATCCGGACGACTCGTCCCTTGGAGATCGTGGCCTTGGACCACGTCAAATTGTCGCCAAGCAGGTCTGGATACTCATATGCCCTGACCATGGTGGATCATTATTCGAGATTTTTGGTGGTCATCCCCGTCAAGGATCAGACAGCAGTGACGGCAGCAAGGACCTTCCAAGCAAGCTTCTGCAGACCGCATGGGTATCCAGAGCAGGTACTGACTGATCAAGGCCCTGCTTTTGAAGCGGATCTGTTTAAGGAATTTTGTCACTTGTATGGGTGTAAGAAAATTAGAACGACGCCATACCACCCCCAAACCAACGGCCTTTGCGAGAAAATGAACCACATTGTCGTTGACTTGCTAAAATCCATACCGCTGGAAGAAAGAAATCGGTGGCCAGAATTGTTACCTGACCTAGTTGACTTGTACAACCACATACCAGTGAGTTCTACCAACTGCACACCAGCTTACCTTATGAGAGCAAGGCCTGGAAGACTGCCAATGGATTTGGAACTTGGTGTGGTGGAACCAGAGGCAGATGACACTGTGAAGATTGGGACACAAATCGGCAAGAGCAATACAGAAGAGTGCAAGCCTGCGTAGAAGAAAGTCTTAATAAAGCACGGGAAAAGCAGGAGAATATTTACAACAAGAATGCTCCCGCTAAGCCTTTGATGCCTGGAGAAATGGTGTTAAAAAGGAAAAGGAAGCTGCACAAGTTGGACAACCAGTGGGAACAAGAACCATATGTCGTACAAGATTCCAAATATGATAACAGAAAAGTCTGTATCATCAGTAAGGATGGAGGAAGAACGACCGCCACTGTGTCTAGAGACCATTTAAAGTTGTGTCCAGAGCCATTAAAGCTTCGGGAAGATAACCCTATTGTGAATCAAGAAGAGAGTGTTGAAGCGGTCATACACACGGATCTGGGAGATTTACCTGCGGATTGGCCCAGACTGGGAGATGCGGTAATCATTCCTGTGTTGCAGTTTTATCAGCCACAAGAGGAAACTCCACCTCCAGTCATGCCCATTGTGCCAACAGAGCCAGTTCTAGAGGTACCTATTCCAGCAGAACCCCAGCCTGCAGAACCTCAAGAAGTAGAATCACCAGAAGCAGTGCCCCATGCTATGGGATCCCCTGGTGAAGCTGACTCACACCGCCCAGCCCTCAGTACGCTTGCCAGATCCATAGAAAGATTGAGGCAGTATTATAGTTTGTCGTTACGCAGAACAGATAGATCAGAGACCAATATACCTGATGCTACTCCACGTAGATCGGAACGAACAACGAAAGGGAAGCTACCTATTCGTTATCAACAGTAGTCCTAACAAACTAGTTTATTATGACTCAGAAAAGGGTTATTATTTATGACCAATTGTATAAAGTTGTATAAAGAAGTTTATTGCACTTGAAGGAATTTCAAGTATTGTGATATAATGTGAATTACTTGAAATGTCTTATAATGGACTGCGTGGCTGAGGACTGAGCCAGCCCAAAAACTGTATCCTGTAAATAGTTGCACTACGGTGCCTTGTCTTGGTTTCACACGAAGCCTTGACTTACCTCTGAACCGAAAACCCGTATGGTGTGGCACTGAGTGAGGTCTGCAGTCAGATGTCCTGCAGCCCACCCAGGACCCACGTTGAAGGTTTGGTGCGGGTCCTTCACAAGAATACTGTATATTCATTGAAAGTTTTGATAATTTTGATAATGTTTTACTGTCCTTTGTACATAATGTAACGTTCAAGATTTCGTACCTCCCGGATGGGATGAGTTTCATGTTATTGTTAATGCAAAACAAAATGTCTTTCTTTTTTATATTTTTACAGCCCGGGAGTGCTGTGTTTTACCAAGGGGGGATGTGTAGCCCTGGTATGTAAGGCACACATAGAATCCTGGAGTCTGCACAGAAAGGTAACAGTTAAAGCTTACATCATCCATTCACACTGTAGACACACCCTCAGGGATATAAGCTAGTGACATGCAGGAGAAAAGGGTGTGTGGTTGATTTGTGCTGAGTCTTCCATGAAGCGAAGTGAAAGGCAGATAGTTCCTGTCAGCAGTTCAGAAAGTGGAGGCTAGTATGGGTGAGCCAGTTCATCCTAGCCTAGTCAGAGCTGTTCCTTAACCTGAAGACAGAGACAGCTTTGGAGAAAGGGAAGTTTGCAGCAGAAACTTCAGTCGCCTGTCCCAAGGACAGTGAAGTTCAGTTGATGTGTTCCTGAACTAGGAGAATACTGAGAATCTGTCAGCGAGCTCCAAGGAAGAAGTAAGAAAGGATTGACTTGTACTATCCTAGGAAGTGTGGAGTGCTTATGTTAAGAGTGGAAAGCAGGGTGAAGGGCGCAGTGGAAAGAAACAGAGAAGTGCCTTAGATATTGGATTGTCTGCACTCATTATCCGGTCACTGGGGACCGAAGGGTTGCTATCGCTTCACGCATAGTAACGGAACAACCAGAGTCTTACTGGACCTTAGGTCGCAGAAAGCAGCCCTTGAAGTGTCAATACGTAATTGGAGTCAGGAGGAACAAGGACTTTTAGCTAGGCCAAGCATAGAAGGATTCTGTTCTCACCACATAGAAGGCTCCACCACAATATTGGCCGGGCAGTACAGCTATGGAGTTAGCTGGAGTATTTGGAGTTAACTTAGCTTCATGCAAGTTGGACTCATCATATTGAAAGTAAAGGAGGCCTCTAACCTGCTTCGCTGTTACCTGGACGTGCAGTCTCCACCCCGACCAGCTCCCCGGGACTTGCCTAAACATCTGACAAGTAAAAGGTATGGAAAGATGCTGGATGGTGTGAGACTGATTCATTTATCTGCACCCTACATCATTATAACCATAGACTTTGAGGGACCAGTCCCACCTGTGGGGGACCCGTCATCTAGCTGCCATAACATCCCCTCAGAGATCTACAGCAGCGCTGGTCTTAGTGACTAGAAAACTACAGGTGGCGTCACGAACTGTTATCTACCAAATCCCCTGTAAATAATCCCCCCATCATACGCCTGACCGCCAGGGACACGGAACGAGCCACCGCTGCCAGTGACACAAATCCCATAGACTTTCATGGGCTCGGCTCCGAGTACCCCATATCCCTGGAAACCCACAATTGTGGTGCGTGGTCGAGACACACGCAGCTCTCTGACAGAGTGGGAGCCACATCTCTCTGACTGCTGGGAATAATCTTACCACCGATCAGAGCAAGTGTTTGCAGATGACAGCATGGCAAACAATTGATGTTCGGGCCCCCATTCATCTGAATGGGGTCTGGGTACTGTTGTTTTACCGGAACCAAACTTTTTAAACTGTTCGGTCGAAGCCGCCAGACCCGAGCACCCATAGGCTTGCCCATCACTTGTCAGAAGAAAAAACAAGGAAGGTATTACTCACCTAGACTAGATCCAGTGAAAGGCGATGCTTCCTCCTCTTGTTGCCAGCTCACTTTAATTGTCGGTGTGTCAGGTTGCCATTGCAACCAGATGCAAACCTGACATAATGCACTTAAGGCCAGCTTACATGGTGGATCGCCACTTTAGTAGCCAGTTTGTTGGTATCCACACCATTTCCATCGGCTGCTTCTCTGTGCCAACTTTTCATTGACTACCTGACACACCCAGTGCTCTTGTACTTTTGGGTACTCTGCTATTCCTCTGGTCATCTCAGTTATAGTTGAACGTGTAACAAAACCCAGCTTTAATATTCTGCTGCATATTTTGCTTTTACACTGATCAGCTCTGTTGTACTTAACCATGTGTGCAAACTCAGCTCTGCTATATCACTGACCAGCTTTTCTATACCGAACTCTATGACACACAGAGCTCTACTACACTGTTGAAAAAATTCTGCTATAATAGACCTTGGGACTCACCCAACTCTAGTATATTGCTGCCCAGCTCTGCTATACTGAACTCTTTGACAAACTAAACTCTGCTATATCCCTTGGTCACTTCTGCCATACTGACGCCAGCCCTTCATTGGCCACTGTCACCAACTCACCTCTGCTGCATCATTGACTTAATTATTTTACACTACTGGTCCATTTCTGCAATAAAAACTCCTGTGTAACTCATCTCAGCTAAACCAGTTCTTCATCATTGAATCAAACTCTGTTTGCTGACAATTCCTCAACTCTGATTTATTAGTTCTCGTGATTCCCATTTTATGGCTTTTTCTTGTTATCCCTATTGCTGAGCTCTGTTGTCCTCTCACTATCCAGATTCAAAACAAAATGGCAGCTGCATTCCCTGCCTCAGCTTTTATACAGGCTATGTTAGTCCCTCCTGATTGGCTGTGCTATACCAAGCAATGTATTGGCCACACCTGAGATCATAAGATCTTCTGCTTTTTGTAATATGGCAGTGGGCACCGAGTGAATCGAATTGTAAATTGTTTGAATTCACTAGATTCAGTTTTTTCATAAAATTGAAAAAAAAAAATTGATTGACATCACCTTGATTCACCCAACTGTAATTTGTATCTGCATTACTCATTTTCCAGAAAATTCCAGAAAAGCTTTATAATAGGAGGGTGCATCCTGCCTTTCTCAGCGTGGGCACCGAAGTTTGCTGTAGTCATCACTAATACAAAGATATAGACTTGAGGCTTCAAAAAAAATGTATCACATCTGAAGATAGAAATATACTTTGCTAAATTACAGCTTCTGGCATCTTGAAGACAAGACGAGTGCAGCCAATTAGACATCACATGAGTTCCTGACTGTCTTATTCGAGATTACGATGCTCGTACAGGAAGCTGATGAAGAACCAGTATAAATTAGTTGTGTCATGTACTATGTGATGCCAGGAGATATCAATGCAATTAGCAGATCATTGAGGATTAAACCTGTTGGAAGTTCCTTATGTTTTAATAAAAATAAAGTCCACAAATTACAATATTTCTGACCTAAAGTAATGAGATAGTGCAGGAATATTTTGCCCTCACTTCCTCACCCACCCATATGCCATCACCCACATCAACTTGCACTTCCCCATAACCTATCCTGCTTCCCACTGTTTAATTCCCCCTACCTTTAAAGTAAATGATCACATTTCATTATGGCGTCAAACATTGTGTTCTGATTAATTTCCTCATATTATTATCTGTGTCATAGGTAAGATACTCTGATATAGAGCTCTAAATCATCCCCTGCATAGACACAGAGACAAATGACAAAGTGCTTAAGGAGAAAGTCAAGTCCATGGTTGTAAGACAAAACGGAGGACCCTGGGGAGCAGGAAGAAGCAGTTTATTCATTACCTACTTAGTTTGCGTTCATCTGCTTGTCTACTCCTCTCTTCTTCTTACAGATCCCTCTTCCATTCATTGACGTACTTCTCTGACTTCCTTTCTATACACAACTCTTTCCTTCTCCAATTGCCTAATATATTCTTTCTTCCCCTATTCACCACACTTCTTCATCCGGCATCTATCACCCTACTCCTCCCTTCTCTATTCATGACCATACTCCTTCCACAATTCTATTTCCCTCTTCTAGATCCACTACTCTACTCTTCCCCGCACCATTACCAAACCTCCGCCCTCTTACACTCACTACTCTACTCCTCCTGACTATATTCACTACTCCACCACTTCCTCTATTATTTACTACACTAATTATACCTACTCCATCCACCACCCTACTCTTGCCTTCTCCATCCACTATCCTTCTCACCCCCTGTTCCATACGCTACCACACTCCTTTAGCTTCTCAATCTCTACTCTTCAGTCCTTTATTCATTATCCTGATCATCCCTTCACTATCCTACTCCTTCCTTCTCCATCCATCACCCTACTCCTCCCTGCTCCATCCAATACACTATTTCATCTGTTAACTTCATATTGGCTTTATTACCTACCCTACTCATCGCTTCTCCATTACCTACCCTAGTAGTGCTCGTTTGTCCATAATCCTGCTCCTCTTTACCTCCACTACCCTACTCCATCTTTCAACATGCATTATTTTCAGTTCTTCCCTTCACTACCTTACTCATTATTCCTCATCCATAGCCCTTCATCCTTTCATCCTTTATTCACTACCCTGCTTTTCCTTTCTCTATTAGCTACCCTATGCCACCATATGCCACCCTATTCTACCTGCTTTCATCTGTCACCCTACTCTATCCTCTTCCATCCACCACCCTACTCCATTCATCACCCTACTCCACCCTCCTCCATCCGTCACCCTATCCACCTTTCTCAATCTGCCACCTTACTTCATCCTCCTCCATCTAACACCCTGCTCCATCTGCCACCCCACTCCACCCTCCTCCATCTACCACCCTAATCCATCTTCTTCCATCTGCCACGATACTCCCCCTCTGCTTTATCCACCACCCTAATCTACCCTCCTCCAACTGCTACCCTATTCCACCCTTCTTCATCCATCCACCCTACCCAACCCTACTCCACCCACCACCCTAATCCACCTTCCTCCAACTTCCACCCTACTCAACCATCCTCCGTCCACCACCCTACTCCACCCTCCTCCATCCACCACCCTCCTCCATCTGCCAGCCCACTCCACGCTCCTACATTTGCCACCCTACTCCACCTCTCCTCCATCCGCAACCGAAATCCACCTTCCTCCAGCTGCCACCCTAGTCTACTCTTCTTCGTTTGCCAGCCTACTCCACCTTCCTCCATCTGCCACCCCACTCCACCCTCCTTCATCCATCACCCTACTCCACCCTCCCACATCTGCCACCCTGCTCAATGATCATTCATTCCCCACTCTTCTCAACCCTCCTCAATCCATCACCCTACTCCATCTCCTATCTCTGCCTTCCTACTCATCTCTCCTCTATCCACCACCCTACTCCACCCTCATCTTTCTGCCTCAATACACCATCCTCCTCCATTTACCACCCTACTCCACCTTTATCTTTCTGCCTCCCTCTTTCACCCTCCTATATTCGCCACCCTACTCCACCCTCCTGGATATGCCACCCTACTCCACCTCTCCTCCATCCGCCACACTAATCCACCTTCCTCCAACTTCCACCCTACTCCACTTCTTATCTTTGACTCCCTACTCCACCCTCCTCCATCCGCCACCCTACTCCACCCTCATCTTCCTGCTTCCCTCCACCACCCCTCTGTCTTCTCCACCAGTAAGCATTTTTATCCTCCATTTCTTTCTCGTCTCTGCCTTTCTTCATCCACTCCCCTACTCCTCTGTTATCCAGATAACAAGATATGACCCCTAAGGTCTCATCATTTTAATGCAAGCTCCTCGTTTCCCACCAGGTCTAATTACCCTCTAATTAGGACGACAACAGTAAGGTCCACCATCAGTCAGAAGAAACTCAGACACTCGGAAGCTGTGCTATTTTTTTCTTGAAGTTTGCATTAGGAGCAGTAATACAGTGAAGGCCTACATTAACTCTCCTGTGATTACACTTAGCGTGCCATTATCATCACCGGGTAATAGCAGACTGCAGGCCGGCGCTGATTTTGTTTTCATCTCAGGTTAACTCAAGCAGCGCTGCTGCACGCCGAGCCTGTTTAATGCAGCTGCAGGAGAATTCGCCTTTCTCGGGTAATAAGATATACAAAGCTTTTAGGAGCTTACATCTCTCTTTGGATCCTACACATCATTTTCTCCTTTTTTCTCTGGATCTAAAAATGGTCGTGAATTTAGTTTCTAAACCCGGGGAGCATTGTACATCTTTGTCCGGGAAAAGTGACATGCTCAATAAAAGCCGCTATCGTTATGTCCGCAGTAGATCAGTTTAACAGCCTTTCAAACTTTTCCCTTTTTTCTTCTGTTCTGCTTAGTTTATTTTTATAGTTCTTTTAACTACATTTGCCGACAGTTTCTTTGTGTTTTTACAGACTGCAACAGCTATTTTCGGTTTATAATTATATTTATAAATATTAATATTTGTTTGCGTTTTTTTTTTTAACTAAAATTAACGCGTTATTTTTTATTACAAGATATTATTTTTTACTTTCATCTGCCATTTTTTAGTTTTCATTTTTGTTGCAAAAATTACTACGACTGGCCCATTTTTAAAATTTTATTTTAATTTCATTTTTTTCTTACTTTTAATTAACCTAACCTATGCATATGACCTATTAGGGATATGAACATCATGGAAAAAAGTTTTCTCTTCTCTAAGAGCAGCTCAGCTGTAGTGGACCCGATATATCCATGGATGTTATGGAGGGCCTATTCTTCCTGCCACTATATCTGATCACTATGGGGTAGGTTAACCAAACTATGATAATTAACTGGCCAGAAGATATTCCTTTACTGGTGTCAACTTTTTATTTTGTGCTCCCAGTAATTTTTTCTCTCTCTCACTCTTTATTTCTCAGTTCTCAGTGTTCCGAGTTATTAATTTTTGCTTAAAGTGGAAAAGTCACCAGATCAAAAGTAGCCAGGTTTTGACCTTACTTTATGCCTGCTCCTCTTCTGAGTATTCCATTCTTTGTATTTTGTAAATCCGCAATATGCTTCCAGATATATGGCTCTTTTTATTTAATGCTAATTTTCTGGTCTCTACCAGGGGGGCGTGGCTCACGGGATTCTTTGGGGGCGTGTCTCTGGCCTCTGCATCATTACCCTGTAAGCACCAGCCCCCCTGGTAGAGAAAAGACCATATCTCGGTAACCGTTTGGCGGATTTGCAAAAAACAAAAAAGGAATACTCAGAAGAGCAGCATAAATGAAATAAGACCAAAACCTGGTTACTTTTGACCAGGTAATAGATCCCCTTTAAAGTCCACAAAATGGTAAAAAATACAGAAAATAGTACTCTCTGTTGTGAACGTATTGGAGACAACTTTGGAGCTGAAGCTCCCTCTGGTGGTTGCTGAGGGTATTGAACCTATGTGGAACACCAAGAGTCCCACACCTGCAGCTGACGAGTGGTTGTCAGGTGATACTGACTGGCCTGATATAAGTGAGCTGACCTCCCATGATCCTCGCCGGTGATCAATTGTTCTTCCTGGTCTAAGTTGGAATTCAGCTTGCTTTTCTGCAGTCTCCTGCTTGCATTCAGATAAATCTCTTTCAGTTTTTTTTTACTGTGGTTTGAATTCCTTGCTTTTGCTGCATTGCTTTTTTGTCTTCAGCCGGGTCCCCTTTGGGGGGCTTGTACTGGTCTCTGTTCTCTTTTTGTATTTGCACTTGTGCTCAGTTCCTGTGATATTTTACTGCTGGGTAGCTGCGTATTCACACCAGAGATCTGATATAGGTGGTCGAGACCGTGCGGTCTCAGCATTTTTGGAATCAAAAGTGTTGGAATTTTCCCTAGGGTTTTGTTGGGTTGCAGACAGTATTCTCTCCTGTACTATCCTATCTAGACAGTTTTGGGCCCCAGCGTTTGCTCATTCTATTTTCTGTCTGTGATCGTGTTTTCCTATTGTCTAACCTGCCATTATATGTTTGGGGGCTTCCTACGGCTGCTTCTAGTTGTGCGGTTAGTTTAGGGGTCTGCAACCTATTAGATACCAACCTGTTATGATTAGGTAGCTGAGGAGTGCAGGTAAAAAAGGCAATACACCAGAGCAGTTGGAATCTATGAGATTGCAGTACCCTGACTAACCACCACAACTAGAGGCAGCCGTGGAGCGTTCCTACGTTGGTCCTAGACGCCTCGTCACAGCCTGAGAAACTAACTATACCTAAAGATAGAAAGAGGAAAGCTATCTGCCCCGGAGCAGATCCCCAAAGAACATAGAAAGCCCCCAAACATGTAATGGCGGTTAGACAAGAAGAAATACTGACACAGACAGAAAATAATATGAGCAAACGTTGGGGCCCAAACTATCTAAATAGAAAAGGATAGGAAGGGCACTTACTGCAATCCCAAAAAACCCTGAAAAGCACCAACTTTACTAATTTCAAAAACACCTGAGATCTCACGACCTCTACCACCTAAATTAGTTCTCTGGTGTAACAAAATCAAAACAGCAGCCACTGAAAAAACTGGAAAAAGCAAATGTACAAGCATCAGTGGCTGAACAAAACTGAGAGGGCAAAAGCCCCCGGAGGGGACCCAGAAGGCCCCCACAGAAGTGCAGGACAAAATGCAAAAATCAAGCACAAAAGCAAAAAGAAGAAAATGTCTTATCTGTTAGCAGGAGATGCAGACACGACACAGCAGGCTACAAGGGAAACAGGAATCAAGGATTGAGACCAGAACAATTGATCACCGGCAACCCTGATGGGAAGGTGACTCCCTTATATAAGACCAGTCAGTAACACCTGATTTCCAATCCTCACAATCTTCACTGGACAGTCCAGTACCGCTTGTAACCACCAGAGGGAGCCTCTGCTCAGAACTCATCTCAAGTCCATTCACAACAGTACCCCCCCCTTGAGGAGGGGTCACCGAACCCTCACTTGAGCAACCAGGTCGGTCAGGATGAGTTCTATGATAAGCACGGATGAGTCTCCTAGCATGGATGTCCGAAGCAAACACCCAAGAATTGTCTTTCCTGACCATAACCTCTCCACTTAAGCAAATACTGGAGTTTCCGTCTAGAAAAACGAGAATTCAAAATTTTCTCAACCACAAACTCCATATTGCCCTCAACCAGAACAGGGTCAGGAGGCAAAGCAGTAGGAACCACTGGCTCAACAAACCTCTTCAACAAGGACTTGTGGAACACATTATGGATCTTAAATGTTCCTGGAAGAAGCAAACGAAAAGAAACAGGATTAAGAATCTCCATGATCTTATAAGGTCCAATGAACCTAGGCTTAAATTTAGGAGATTTGTAACCATTATCTATGGTGATAGGTGTCCCATGAAAAAGAAGTGATACAAAGAAAATAGTGGTTTAAAATAAATAATTTTTATTGAGCTTATTAAAACCAACAATAGTGAGAGAGATTAAAAGGAAATTTCAAAAAATATGAAACAAACAGAAACCCGGTGACTACCATATATTGTTTGTATATAAGCTTGTGGATACCGCTCTATCCTAATCAAAAATTAAAATAACCAGGTGCTGAAATTAACTTTATAGCAGGGAATGTTCCTCAAATAGCAAAAATTTGCTGGAATAGCTATACCGGTATATAAAGCTAAGTAGAAGGATATATGAGAGCTAGTATCAAGCCCAGAGTGGTAATGTTTTGAGCCAAGCTACCGTGCACACCGTTATCATGCAACAAGAATTAGTGAATTCACACAAACTATGTAGGGAATCATAAGAACTATGTAGTCCCACTTACATGTAGATGTAGCGCAGAGCTAGGCAGGGTAAGGTAGTCACGGAGTACTGGTTGTCAGAACGCCCAACGGGCACCGTTTCACCTAGTGGCTTCTTCCGGGGCAGGAGTATTAAATTTAGGAGATGCCACTCTCATAGGAATATTTTTAGAGGACAACCAGACCAAGTCCCCCACTTTAAACCGGGGACCATCAGTCCTATGCCGGTTAGCAAACCGCTGGGCCCTCTCCTGAGAGAGGGACAACCTCTGCACTACCTGGTCCCAAATCTGTTGCATACGCTCCACAACAGAGTCAACACCTGGACAGACAGAAGCCTCCGTCTGTCCTGAAGAAAATCGAGGGTGAAACCCAGAATTACAGAAAAATGGAGACATCAAAGTGGCAGAGCTAGCCCTATTATTAAGAGCAAACTCAGCCAAAGGCAAAAAAGAGACCCAGTCATCCTGATCAGCAGACACAAAGCATCTTAGATAAGTCTCCAATGTCTGATTTGTTCTCTCAGTTTGACCATTGGTCTGAGGATGAAACGCCGAGGAGAAAGACAATTGAACACCAAGTTTAGAACAAAAGGTCCTCCAAAATCTGGAAACAAACTGGACTCCTCTGTCAGACACAATGTTCTCAGGAATGCCGTGTAAACGAACCACGTGCTGAAGGAACAAAGGTACCAATTCAGAGGAGGAAGGCAACTTAGGTAATGGCACAAGATGTATCATCTTGGAAAACCTATCACAAATCACCCAGATGACGGTCATTCTCTGAGAAACAGGGAGGTCGGAAATGAAATCCATAGAGATATGGGTCCATGGTCTCTTGGGCACAGGCAATGGCATCAACAAACCACTAGAGCGAGAGCAAGGCTTGGAGCGAGAGCAAGTCCCGCAGGACTGCACAAATTCCCTGACATCACGAGACAAGGTAGGCCACCAAAAGGACCGACTAACCAAGTCTCTGGTACCAAAATTCCGGGATGACCGGCCAACGCGGAACAATGAATCTCAGACATCACACTCTTTTTCCAGTGGTCCGGGACAAACAATTTCCCAACAGGGCAGCGCTCGGGTCTATCCTCCTGACACCCCTCCAGAGCCAGTCTCAAATTGGGCAAGATGGCGGAAAGAACTACACCTTCTTTCAAAATAACAGAAGGATCAGATAACTCAGGAGAGTCCGCAAGGAAATTCCTTGAAAGGGCATCCGCCTTAACATTCTTAGTGCCAGGAAGAAAGGAAGCCACAAAATTAAAACGTGTGAAAAACAAGGCCCACCTGGCCTGTCTAGGATTAAGTCGCTTGGCAGATTCCAGATAAACCAGATTCTTATGGTCAGTAAGGACCACCACCTGATGTTTGGCTCTCTCCAGCCAATGTCTCCACTCTTCAAAAGCCCACTTCATGGCCAATAACTCCCGATTACCCACGTCATAATTACGTTCAGTAGGAGAAAATTTTCGAGAGAAAAAGGCACAAGGGTTACTTTTAGAGGTCTCTGGATCTCTTTGGGACAAAACGGCACCTGCCCCAATTTCAGAGGCATCAACCTCCACCTGAAATGGCAGAGAAACATCAGGCTGCCGTAGAACAGGAGCAGAAGTGAATCTTCTTAAGTTCCTGAAATGCAGAGACTGCCTCAGGAGGCCAATTCACCACATCAGAACCCTTTTGGTCAAATCAGTTAATGGTTTAACAATAACCGAGAAATTACCAATAAATTTACGATAAAAATTGGCAAAACCCAAAAATCTTTGAAGAGCCTTTAATGAAGTAGGTTGGACCCAATCACAGATGGCCTGAACCTTGACCGGGTCCATTTCAATAACAGATGGGGACAAAATAAATCCCAAAAATGAGATCTGTACGCCAAAAAGGCACTTTGATCCCTTCACATACAGAGCATTCTCTCTCAAAATCTGGAATACAGTTCGAACATGTTTCACATGAGAGTCCCAGTCATTGGAAAAAATCAAGATATCATCCAAATAAACAATCAGAAATTTATCCACAAAATCCCTGAAAATGTCATTCATGAAGGACTGGAAGACAGAATGAGCATTAGTGAGCCCAAAGGGCATCACAAGGTACTCAAAATGCCCTCAGGGGTGTTAAATGCCGTCTTCCATTCATCCCCGTGCTTAATGCGAATAAGGTTATATGCCCCCCTGAGGTCAAGCTTGGTAAACCAAGTAGCGTTTTTCACCCTGGAAAACAGGTCAGAAATCAAGGGTAACGGGTATTGATATTTCACAGTAATATTGTTCAAAAGACGATAATCAATACACGGCCTTAATGAACCATCCTTTTTGGCCACAAAGAAAAAACCGGCACCTAAGGGTGAAGAGGATGGTCTGATATGACCTTTCTCCAAAGACTCCTTGATATAAGACCGCATAGCGTCATGTTCAGGTACAGACACGTTAAAAAGGCGACCTTTAGGGAATTTACTACCAGGCACTAATTCAATAGCGCAGTCATAGCTCCTATGGGGAGGCAAGGATGCAGATTTACTGTCGCTAAACACATCAGAAAAATCAATCAAAAAGTCAGGAACATCCTGAGCCTGGGGGGAGGCAGAAAAAACAGGAGTATTGGTATTAACACATTGGCAGCCCCAACTGGTTACAGACACAGATTTCCAATCCAAAACAGGATTATGAGACTGTAACCAAGGGAAACCCAGCACGATAATGTCATGCAGAATATACAGAACCAAAAATTTGCAGCTCTCCTGATGATCAGGTTCAACCCTCATTATCACCTGAGTAGAGAACTGAGGTTTATTCTCAGCCAAAGGGGTAGAATCGATCCCCAGTAGAGGAATAGACTTCTGTAGGGGTATCAAGGGAAACCCACAACGTTTAGCGAAATCAAAATCCATCAGGTTAACAGCTGCTCCCGAATCAACGAAAGCCTGAGCAGAAAATGAGGACAGAGAGCATATCAGAGTAACAGTTAATAAAAACTTAGTCTGAACACTACCCAAGACAACTGAGCGTGCAAAACGTCTTCCCCGCTTAGGGCAGACTGAAATAGCATGAGAAGCATCACCACAGTAGAAACATAACCCATTGCGCTTTCGAAACTCATGACGCTGTGCCCCAGAAACCACTCTATCACACTGCATGGGTTCAGAAGCAGGTTCACAAGGCAACACTATTCCACGCATACTTCTCCGCTCACGCAAACGTCTGTCAATTTGAATCGCTAATGACATAGAATCATTGAGACCAGAGGGGACAGGGAATCCCACCATAACATCCTTTACATTATCCGACAGACCCTTCCGGAAAAGGGCTGCCAAAGCGTCGTCATTCCATTTGGTCAGGACTGCCCACCTACGGAATCTCTGACAGTATAACTCAGCGTCATCAAGCCCCTGATTTAATGCCAACAAGGCTTTTTCAGCTTGATCAGTGACATTAGGCTCATCGTACAATAACCCCAAGGCCTGAAAAAATGTATCAACATCACTCAAAACAGGATCCCCAGGTGTCAGGGAAAAAGCCCAATCCTGAGGATCGCCGCGCAGGAGAGAGATGACAATTTGAACCTGCTGCGCTGCGTTCCCTGAGGACTTAGATTTTAAGGCAAAAAACAATTTACAATTATTTTTGAAATTCAGAAACTTGGCTCGATCCCCCAAAAACAAATCTGGCATGGGAATCCTAGGTTCCACAACAGGCAACCTAGCAAGATATGCAGCAATACTCTGAACCTCAGTGGCAAGCTGATCCACACGGCCAGACAACTGTGCAAACTCCATTGAGAGAAAAAATCCTCCCCAGCACCCAGAGATACAGAGGGAAAAAAAAAAAAAATGCAACAAACAGAAAAATATCTCTGACAACTCTGACAACCTTTTTTTCTTTCAAAATATTTTTCCCTTCTGTGTGTACCATATAATTTTCAGTTTTGGCCGGTGATACTGTTATGATTAGGTAGCTGAGGAGTGCAGGTAAAAAAGGCAATACACCAGAGCAGTTGGAATCTATGAGATTGCAGTACCCTGACTAACCACCACAACTAGAGGCAGCCGTGGAGCGTTCCTACGTTGGTCCTAGACGCCTCGTCACAGCCTGAGAAACTAACTATACCTAAAGATAGAAAGAGGAAAGCTATCTGCCCCGGAGCAGATCCCCAAAGAACATAGAAAGCCCCCAAACATGTAATGGCGGTTAGACAAGAAGAAATACTGACACAGACAGAAAATAGTATGAGCAAACGTTGGGGCCCAAACTATCTAAATAGAAAAGGATAGGAAGGGCACTTACTGCAATCCCAAAAAACCCTGAAAAGCACCAACTTTACTAATTTCAAAAACACCTGAGATCACACGACCTCTACCACCTATATTAGTTCTCTGGTGTAACAAAATCAAAACAGCAGCCACTGAAAAAACTGGAAAAAGCAAATGTACAAACATCAGTGGCTGAACAAAACTGAGAGGGCAAAAGCCCCCGGAGGGGACCCAGAAGGCCCCCACAGAAGTGCAGGACAAAATGCAAAAATCAAGCACAAAAGCAAAAAGAAGAAAATGTCTTATCTGTTAGCAGGAGATGCAGACACGACACAGCAGGCTACAAAGGAAACAGGAATCAAGGATTGAGACCAGAAAAATTGATCACCGGCAACCCTGATGGGAAGATGACTCCCTTATATAAGACCAGTCAGTAACACCTGATTCCCAATCATCACAATCTTCACTGGACAGTCCAGTACCACTTGTAACCACCAGAGGGAGCCTCTGCTCAGAACTCATCTCAAGTCCATTCACAACACCAACCTCTCTAGTGTTTGGCTGCCTTTGCGTTTTTTTTTTGCTCCTGCCCTCCTCAGCTACCAAAACATAGAATCACCGGCCATACTGAAAATTTTATGGTACTCCACAGAAGGGAAAAATAGTAAAAAAAAAAAAAAATTGTTAGAAATTTTTTTTTCTATTTGTTACATTTTTTCCCTCTTTTTCTCTGGGGGCTGAGGAGAATTTTTTTTTCTCCTCAATGGAGATTGTGCAGTTGTCTGGTCGTGTTGAGTGGCTCGCCGCTGAAGTTCAGAGTATTGCTACCTATCTCGCTAGGTTGCCGGTTGTGGAACCTAGGATCCCTATGTCAGATTTATTTTTGGCGGACCGGTCTAAGTTTTTGAATTTTAAAAATAAATGTAATTTGTTTTTTGCTTTGAAGCCTAAATCCTCAGGGAACACAATGCAGCAGGCTCAAATTGTCATCTCCCTGTTGCGCTGTGACCCTCAGGATTGGGCCTTTTCCCTGACACCTGGGGATCCTGTTTTGAATGATGTTGATGTGTTTTTTCAGGCTCTGGGGTTATTGATTATATGATGAACCTAATGTTACTGATCAAGCTTAAAAAACCTTGTTGGCATTGAATCAGGGTCATGAAGCCGCTGAGCTGTATTGTCAGAAATTCAGAAAGTGGGCAGTCCTTACTAAATGGAGTGATGACGCTCTGGTAGCTCTTTTTCGGAAGGGTCTGGCAGAGACTGTAAAGGATGTTATAGTGGGATTCCCTGTCCCCTCTGGTCTCAATGACTCTATGTCATTAGCTATTCAAGTTGACAGACGGCTGCACGAGCGTAGAAATATGCGTGAGATTGTGATGCCTTGCGGGCCTGCCACTGATCCCATGCAGTGTGATGGAGTGACTTCTGGGGCACAGCGTCATGAATTTCATAAGCGTAATAAGTTGTGCTACTATTGTGGTGATGCTTCTCATGCTATTTCCGTCTGCCCAAAGCGGGGAAGACGTTTTGCACGCTCAGTTGTTTTGGGTAGTGTTCAGACTAAATTTCTGTTGACTGTTACCTTGATTTGCTCCATGTCCACATGTCCCTGACTATTTAACTGATTTTCCTGATGTGTTTAGTGAGAGTAAGTTTGCATCCTTACCTCCTCACAGGAGCTATGATTGCGCTATTGACTTAGTACCCAGTTGTAAATTTCCCAAGGGTTGGCTCTAATTTATCTGTACCTGAGCATGAGGCTATGCGATCTTATATCAAAGAGTCTTTAGAGAAGGGTCATATCAGACCATCCTCTTCACCCTTGGGCGCCGGCTTTTTCTTTGTGGCCAAGAAGGATGGCTCATTGAGGCCGTGTATTGATTATCGTCTCCTGAATAAGATCACTGTTAAATATCAATATCCGTTACCCTTGATTTCTGACCTATTTTCCAGAGTGAAGGGTGCTTGTTAGTTTACCCAGCTTGACCTCAGGGGGGCTTATAATCTTATTCGCATCAAGTACGGAGATGAATGGAAGATGGCGTTTAATACCCCAGAGGGGCATTTTGAGTACCTAGTGATGCCTTTTGGGCTCACTAATGCCCCTTCCGTCTTCCAATCCTTTATGAACGATATTTTCCGGGATTTTGTGGATACATTTCTGATTGTTTATTTGGACGATATCTTGATTTTTTCCAATGACTGGGATTCTCATGTGGAACATGTTCGGACTGTATTCCAGATTTTGAGAGAAAACGCATTGTATGTGAAGGGATCAAAATGTCTTTTTGCTGTACAGAAGGTTTCATTTCTGGGATTCATTTTTGTCTCCGTCTGTTATTGAAATGGACCCGGTCAAATTTCAGGCCATTTGCGATTGGGTTCAACCCACTACATTAAAGGGTCTTCAGAGATTTTTGGGCTTTGCTAATTTTTATCATAAATTTATAGCTAATTTCTCTGGTATTGTTGAACCACTGACTGATTTGACCAAGAAGGGTTCTGATGTAGTGAATTGGTCTCCTGAGGCAGTTTCTGCGTTTCAGGAGCTTAAGCGGAGATTCACTTCTGCTCCTGTTCTGCGCCAACCTGACGTTTCTCTACCATTTCAGGTGGAGGTTGATGCTTCTGAGATTGGTGCAGGAGCCGTTTTGTCCCAAAGGGATCCGGAGACCTCTAAGAGTAACCCTTGTGCCTTTTTCTCTCGAAAATTTTCCCCAGCGGAACGTAACTATGATGTGGGTAATCGGGAGTTATTGGCCATGAAGTGGGCTTTTGAGGAGTGGAGACATTGGCTGGAAGGAGCCAAACATCAGGTGGTGGTCCTCACGGATTATAAGAACCTGGTTTATCTTGAATCAGCCAAGCGACTTAATCCTAGACAGGCCAGGTGGGCCTTGTTTTACACACGTTTTAATTTTGTGGTCTCTGTTCTCCCGGGCACTAAGAATGTTAAGGCGGATGCCCTCTCGAGGAGTTTCTTCCTGGATTTTCCTGAGGAAACTGAGCCTGCTGCTATTCTGAAAGAGGGTGTGGTTCTTTCCGCTATC
The DNA here is from genome assembly GCA_033576555.1 of Oophaga sylvatica. Classification (NCBI taxonomy): domain Eukaryota; kingdom Metazoa; phylum Chordata; class Amphibia; order Anura; family Dendrobatidae; genus Oophaga; species Oophaga sylvatica. The sequence goes on from JARQOD010000002.1 coordinate 639,037,846, forward strand.
TCACCCAGTTTGAAACTGGCTTTGGAGAAGCTTCAGGAGGATAAACCTGAACGTTGCCCTGCTGGGAAATTGTTTGTCCCAGACCAGTGGAGGAAGAATGTGATGTCTGAGATTCATTGCTCCACGTTGGTTGGCCATCCTGGTATTTTTGGTACCAGAGATTTGGTGAGTCGGTCCTTTTGGTGGCCCACTTTGTCTCGTGACGTCAAGGACTTTGTGCAGTCCTGTGGAACTTGTTCTCGGTCCAAACCTTGCTCTCGCTCTAGTGGTTTGTTAATGCCATTGCCTGTGCCCAAGAGGCCATGGACCCATATCTCTATGGAATTTTATTTCCGACCTCCCTGTCTCTCAGAGAATGACCGTTATTTGGGTGATCTGTGATAGGTTTTCCAAGATGATATATCTTGTGCCACTACCTAAGTTGCCATCCTCCTCTGAGTTGGTGCCCTTATTTTTTCAACAGGGGGTTCGGTTGCACGGCATTCCAGAGAACATTGTGTCTGACAGAGGAGTCCAGTTTGTGTCCAGATTTTGGAGGACATTTTGTTCCAAACTGGAGTTCAGCTGTCTTTTTCCTCTGCGTTCCACCCTCAGACCAATGGACAGACTGAGAGAACAAACCAGACCTTGGAGACTTATTTGAGATGTTTTGTATCTGCTGATCAAGATGACTGGGTCTCCTTTTTGCCCTTGGCTGAGTTTGCTTTGAATAATAGGGCTAGTTCTGCCACCTTGATGTCTCCATTTTTCTGCAATTTCGGGTTTCATCCTCGATTTTCTTCAGGACAGGTGGAGGCTTCTGTCTGTCCTGGTGTTAACTCTATTGTGGAGAGAATGCAGCAGATTTGGGATCAAGTAGTGGATAAGTTGTTCCTGTCTCAGGAGAAGGCCCAGCGGTTTGCCAACCAACATAGGACTGATGGTCCTCGATTTAAAGTGGGTGACTTGGTTTGGTTGTCCTCAAAAAATATCCCTATGAAGGTTGCGTCTCCAAAATTTAAGCCAAGGTTCATTGGACCTTATAAGATTGTGGAGATTAATAATCCCGTTTCCTTCCGTTTGCTTCTTCCAGGAATGTTCAAGATTCACAACATATTTCACAAATCTTTATTGAAGAGATTTGTCGAGCCAGTGGTTCCTATGGCTGCGCCTCCTGATCCTGTTTTGGTTGAGGGCAATTTGGAGTATGTCGTTGAGAAGATATTGGATTCTCGTTTGGCCAGGCGGAGACTCCAGTACTTGGTGAAGTGGAAAGGCTATGGTCAGGAGGACAATTCTTGGGTGTTTGCTTCTGACATTCATGCTGAAAGACTGGTCCGTGCCTATCACCGAGCTCATCCTGATCATCCTGATGGCACAAGTGAGGGTTTGGTGACCCCTCCTCAAGGGGGGTACTCTTGTGAACGTATTGGAGACGACTTCGGAGCTGAAGCTCCCTCTGGTGGTTGCTGAGGTATTGAACCTATGTGGAACACCAAGAGTCCCACACCTGCAGCTGGCGAGTGGTTGTCAGGTGATACTGACTGGCCTGATATAAGTGAGCTGACCTCCCATGATCCTTGCCGGTGATCAATTGTTCTTCCTGGTCTAAGTTGGAAGTCAGCTTGCTTTTCTGCAGTCTCTTGCTTGCATTCAGATAAGTCTCTTTCAGTTCTTTTTACAGTGGTTTGAATTCCTTGCTTTTTGCTGCATTGCTTTTTGTCTTCAGCTGGGTCCCCTTTGGGGGGCTTGTGCTGGTCTCTGTTCTCTTTTTGTATTTGCACTTGTGCTCAGTTCCTGTAATATTTTACGGCTGGGTAGCTGCGTATTCACACCAGAGATCTGATATAGGTGGTCGAGACCGTGTGGTCTCAGCATTTTTGGAATCAGAAGTGTTGGAATTTTTCCTAGGGTTTTTCTGGGTTGCAGACAGTATTCTCTCCTGTACTATCCTATCTAGACAGTTTTGGGCCTCAGCGTTTGCTCATTCTATTTTCTGTCTGTGTTCGTGTTTTCCTCTTGTCTAACCGCCATTATATGTTTGGGGGCTTCCTAATACTTTGGGGCTCTACTCCGGGGCAGTTAGCTTTTCCTCTTTCCATCTACAAGGGTAGCTAATCTCTCCGACTGTGATGAGGCGTCTAGGGCACCGTAGGAACGTCCAACGGCTTCTTCTAGTTGTGCGGTTAGTTTAGGGGTCTGCAACCTATTAGATACCAACCTCTCTGGTGTTTGGCTGCCTTTGCGGTTTTTTTTGCTCCTGCCCTTCTCAGCTACCAAAACATAACAACTCTCTTCCTTATCCCATGTAGTTGACTTTCTCTCCCTTGACCGCCGAGCTGGTCTATGCTTCAAGGGTTCATCTGTAAACTACCGAAAATCAATGAAAAGGTAGAGAACACTGCTTTATTCCCACACAATGGTCCACTTATGCCTTTTTGCATTGCTATATTGTCACTCCGCAATTCCGATTGTCATTGGCGATCATTCGATCATGGATTGTCTTCCCATCGTAGCTACGCTTCTGAGATCTTCTTAGACTAAGAACAACTTTTCCAGTGACTAAAATCAAGACTGTAGATTATTTTCCCCTGTAATTGGGTCTCCTGTGAATGCCATATTGGCAATGAAAATCTCAACATTAAAAAAAAAGATGTCCTTGAGATTTATTATGCATGAAAAATATATATAAAATGTAAGAAAACTTTTATAAAAATAAAAAATGCCTCCCCATATGTAATTAAAATACTGTACATTTTATTGCCCCCCCCAAAAAAAATATATATATAAGTAAAAAGAAAAACCTACAAATATTATCGATGAGCACATTCGCATTCGGTTATCTAGTGTAAACAAGAACAATGTAAAACATAAGTCTAAGGAAATTGACGCCAAAATGACACAAAAAACATCACACACATTAGCCGAAAATGATTGTGCCGAGTGTTATCAGTTTTAGGAGGAGTTGTACACTTTTGGAAATAATTTTTTTTCTAAAATACAAGTACTTAGGGTAAAAAAAAACATTAAAACATTATTGCAATTGTGTTTTCTTGAAAATATTGCAGTTTGGCATTTACAGACTTTCTGTTTCTCAGTAGATTTGATGTGGTCTGTGGTCATAAATCTGCCTAGAGGAGCTCCGAAAAAAGGAAAAGATTAAAGGGTTACAGAATCCCTGTCAGATTGTAAGGATAAGCTCAATGAAGGATACTCAGTTAACCCATTCTGCAACCAGCACTTCCCAGTGAAGCACAAAGGCTACAGGGGGCAAACGGTGCTAAATTCTTAACGAAAGTATCGTAATTGCAAAAATCATTTTTAGGTCAACATTCACGCCTTTAAGTAAAAGTCAAGTTGGAATATTTGCAAAAAGCAATAGCTAGTAAAGGACCCAAAACAAACCTATTATCTGCACTCTAAAGTCTTTACTATTGCAAAATTATACAATCCCTAGAGATAATTGAAGGTCTCAGCCTCTTAAATAGACCTTTAAAATGAAATCGAATTAAATATAAGAAAAATCTAACACTGGTCACACAAATGATGATTAAATAATCAAACGATTAGCAATGCATGAATCTATATATATGTAAATGATCTACACAGTTACCGTCCTGTAGACCCGTATGTGAAATATTGAATAAAGGCTCATAAAAATTTAACTGAATATAAAATGTAAAAGAAAGATTCATAGATGTGAATTTTCAACCGAACGCCACTACTCCTGAGCCAAACATAAGGAGGGCAGATCTCATCAGTATTGTCCACATAAACAGCATAATGCTGCTATAATACTTTTCCATGAATATATTCCAAGAATATAACTACTATAATACTGCTCCTATGTACAAGAATATAACTACTATAATGCTGCTCCTATGTACAAGAGTATAACTACTATAATACTGCTCCTATGTACAAGAATATAACTACTATAATACTGCTCCTATGTACAAGAGTATAACTACTATAATACTGCCTCTATGTACAAGAATATAACTACTATAATACTGCTGCTATGTACAAGAATAAATTACTATAATACTGCTCCTATGTACAAGGTATAACTACTATAATACTGCCTCTATGTACAGAAATAACTACTATAATACTGTGCTATGTACAAGAATATAATTACTTAATACTGCTCTATGTACAAGAACATAACTACATAATACTGCCCCTATGTACAAGAATATAACTACTATAATACTGCTGCTATGTACAAGAATTAATTACTATAATACTGCTCCTATGTACAAGAATCTACTACTACAATACTGCCCTATGTACAAGATATAACTATTATAATACTGTCCCCTATATGCAAGATATAACTACTATAATACTGCCCTATGAACAAGAATATAACTACTATAATACTGCCCCTATGTACAAGAATATAACTACTATAATACTGCCCCCTATGTACAAGAATATAACTACTATAATACTGCTCCTATGTACAAGAATCTAACTACTACAATACTGCCCCTATGTACAAGAATATAACTACTGTAATACTGTCCCCTATATACAAGAATATAAACTACTATAATACTGCCCCTATGTACAAGAATATAACTACTATAATACTGCCCCTATGTACAAGAATATAACTACTATAATACTGCCCCTATGTACAAGAATATAACTACTATAATACTGCTCCTATGTACAGGAATATAACTACTATAATACTGCTCCTATGTACAAGAATACAACTACTATAATACTGCTCCTATATACAAGAATATAACTACTATAATACTGCCCCCTATGTACAAGAATATAACTACTATAATACTGCCCCTATGTACAAGAATATAACTACTATAATACTGCCCCTATGTACAAGAATATAACTACTATAATTCTGCCCCCATGTAGAAGAATATAACTTCTACAGTATTTTGCTACTCTTTTTAAACAAGACTATAACAACAATAATTCTGCCCTCCCACGGTTAAGAATATTCTATCTGTCTGGTTTTTCTCCTTAGATATTCTCTCTGCAGATTTACTGCTTGTTTAAATCTTCTGTAGAATCAAAGACTTTCTAGAACTCATTTTGCTAACAACTTTTTTCTGTTGTCATGGTAAATCTGCATTGTCTTCAGTGTGGTATTCTGCTTACATGTCCACTTGTCTGCTTCTGGCGATACTACAAATATGATAGATGTATCTAAACAAGTTACTTTATTTTTTCTCAATCTTCCTTAGATTTTCTCTTTCTTGGCGCGGATTTCTGTGCCTCCAAGACTTTCATGTATGGAGACGTTAAATGGAAGCTGCTCGCTGGTCTTCTTATATATCATTGGGGAATTGCTAATTAATTTCTTTGCCTCATTTCATTTTAGTGTCAGATAAGGAGGATAATTTGCACTGAAATATCCTTGTCTTCAGCTGAAGGAAAACAGAAAGAAAAGCCGGTGTGTAGGAAAAACAGCAATATGTTTAGATTTCACAAGGGCTACAGTTATAACTCCTCATTTGTGTATACTTTTGTCTGTAACTAATTTTGAGCTGACATGACTTGGCTGTAAAGATCCGTAGGGATCCCTGGAATTTCAACTTCAACCCCCATATGGCAGTGTGGTCTTTATCTGACTGATCCTCAGGTCAAGGTCCTTGGAATGGTCACCAGTTGGCAGCTGGAGGCAGCACCAATGACAGATAGTCACGAAAAATGGTTAATGTAGTCATCAAACATGTGAGTACACAGCCGTCATCTGTCTCTATCAGCAGAGACCAGAGCTATCTTCAATCGTTCCTGTTTAACCTCTTGAATGCCCATGCCAATCTCTGATAGGCATGGGCCTATGATTCCGGTCAGGTGTTCATTCAGGTGACATCGCCCCCAATCCCACATGTAATGATTGCTGAAGTCCCCTTCCGCCACCATCTTGGTATTGTCATGAAGGATGTCTTAGAAGACCATGATCTGTCTTAGGAGACCATGATCTACAACAGGGGTTCACATTACCTGTAGTTCGGGAGCCACAAGTGGCTCACGGTCCCATAAATTGTTTGATTGCCACTGCTGTGAGGTGGTAGAGAGCTGGATGTGGCTCGTTACCCTCTCTCTGAGTTGAATGTGGCTCGCGACCCTCTCTCTAAGCTGAATGTGGCTCCCGACCCTCTCTCTGAGTTGACTGTGGCTCCCAACCCTCTCTCTGAGCTGACTGTGGCTCGCAACTCTCTCTTGAAGCTGATTGTGGCTTGTGACCCTCTTTCTGAGCTGAATGTGGCTCGCAACCCTTTCTCTGAGCTGAATGTGGCTTGCGACCCTCTCTCAAAGCTGATTGTGGCTTGCGACCCTCTCTCTGAGCTGAATGTGGCTCGCGATCCTCAAAGCTGAATGTGGCTTGCAACCCTCTCTAGAAGCTGATTGTGGCTTGTGACCCTCTCTCTGAGCTGAATGTGGCTCACAACCCTTTCTCTGAGCTGAATGTGGCTCACAACCCTCTCTCGAAGCTGATTGTGGCTTGCGACCCTCTCTCTGAGCTGAATGTGGCTTGTGACCCTCTCTTTGAGTTGAATGTGGCTCATGACCCTCTCTTTGAACTGAATGTGGCTTGCTACCCTCTCTCTGAGCTGAATGTGGCTCACAACCCTCTCTTCTGAGCTGAATGTGGATCACAACCCTCTCTCGAAGCTGATTGTGGCTTGCGACCCTCTCTCTGAGCTGAATGTGGCTCTCGACCCTCTCTTTGAACTGAATGTGGCTTGCTACACTCTCTCTGAGCTAAATGTGGCTCACAACCCTCTCTCTGAGCTGAATGAGGATCACAACCCTCTCTCTGAGCTGAATGTGGCTCACGATCCTCTCTCGAAGCTGAATGTGGCTTGCAACCCTCTTTCGAAGCTGAATGTGGCTCGTGACCCTCTCTCTGAGCAGAATGTGGCTCCAAACCCTCTCTCTGAGCTGAATGTGGCTCACAACCCTCTCTCGAAGCAGATTGTGGCTTGCGACCCTCTCTTTGAGCTGAATGTGGCTTGCAATGCTCTCTCGAAGCTGATTGTGGCTTGCAACCCTCTCTCTGAGCTGAATGTGGCTCGTGATCCTCTCTTTGAGTTGAATGTGGCTTGCGACCCTCTCTCTGAGCTGAATGTGGCTCGCAACCCTCTCTCTGAGCTGAATGTGGCTTTCTACCCTCTTTTTGAGTTGAATGTGGCTCACGACCCTCTCTTTGAACTGAATGTGGCTCGCAACCCTCTCTCTGAGCTGAATGTGGCTCACAACCCTCTCTCTGAGCTGAATGTGGCTCACAATCCTCTCTCAAAGCTGATTGTGGCTTGTGACCCTCTCTCTGAGCTGAATGTGGCTCGCGACCCTCTCTCTGAGTTGAATGTGGCTTTCTACCCTCTTTTGAGTTGAATATGGCTCACGACCCTCTCTTTGAACTGAATGTGGCTCACAACCCTCTCTCTGAGCTGAATGTGGCTCACAACCCTCTCTCTGAGCTGAATGTGGCTCACAACCCTCTCTCTGAGCTGAATGTGGCTCGTGACCCTCTCTTTGAGTTGAATGTGGCTTGCGACCCTCTGTCTAAGCTGAATGTGGCTCCCGACCCTCTCTCTGAGCTGAATGTGGCTCACAACCCTCTCACAAAGCTGATTGTGGCTTGCGACCCTCTCTCTGAGCTGAATGTGGCTCGCAACCCTCTCTCTGAGCTGAATGTGGCTTGCAACCCTCTCTCGAAGCTTATTTTGGCTTGTGACCCTCTCTCTAAACTGAATGTGGCTTGCAACCCTCTCTCTGAGCTGAATGTGGCTCGTGACCCTCTCTTTGAGTTGAATGTGGCTTGCGACCCTCTCTCTGAGCTGAATGTGGCTCGCGACCCTCTCTCTGAGCTGAATGTGGCTCACAACCCTCTCACAAAGCTGATTGTGGCTTGCGACCCTCTCTCTGAGCTGAATGTGGCTCGCAACCCTCTCTCTGAGCTGAATGTGGCTTGCAACCCTCTCTCGAAGCTTATTTTGGCTTGTGACCCTCTCTCTAAACTGAATGTGGCTTGCAACCCTCTCTCTGAGCTGAATGTGGCTCGTGACCCTCTCTTTGAGTTGAATGTGGCTTGCGACCCTCTCTCTGAGCTGAATGTGGCTCGCGACCCTCTCTCTGAGTTGAATGTGGCTTTCTACCCTCTTTGTTGTGAGTGGGCTTGGGATGAATTCTGAGCAGAGGCTCCCTCTGGTGGTTACAAGCGGTGCTGGTCTGTCCAGTGAAGATTGTGAAGATTGTGAGGATTGGGAATCAGGTGTTACTGACTGGTCTTATATAAGGGAGTCACCTTCCCATCAGGGTTGCCGGTGATCAATTGTTCTGGTCTCTATCCTTGATTCCTGTTTCCCTTGTAGCCTGCTGTGTCGTGTCTGCATCTCCTGCTAAGATAAGACATTTTCTTCTTTTTGTTTTTGTGCTTGATTTTTGCATTTTGTCCTGCACTTCTGTGGGGGCCTTCAGGGTCCCCTCCAGGGCTTTTGCCCTCTCAGTTTAGTTCAGCCACTGATGTTTGTACTTTTGCTTTTTCCAGTTTTTTCAGTGGCTGCTGTTTTGATTTTGTTACACCAGAGAACTAATTTAGGTGGTAGAGGTCGTGTGATCTCAGGTGTTTTTGAAATTAGTAGAGTTGGTGCTTTTCAGGGTTTTCTGGGATTGCAGTAAGTACCCTTCCTATCCTTTTCTATTTAGTTCGTTTGGGCCCCAACGTTTGCTCATACTATTTTCTGTCTGTGTCAGTATTTCTTCTTGTCTAACCACCATTACATGTTTGGGGGCTTTCTATTATCTTTGGGGTTATGCTCCGGGGCAGATAGCTTTCCTATATCTATCTTTAGGTGTAGTTAGTTTCTCAGGCTGTGACGAGGCGTCTAGGACCAACGTAGGAACGCTCCACGGCTGCCTCTAGTTGTTGTGATTAGTCAGGGTACTGCAATCTCATAGATTCCAACTGCTCTGGTGTATTGCCTTTTTTGCCTGCACTCCTCAGCTACCGAAACATAACACCTCTTCTTGAGTTGAATGTGACTCACGACCCTCTCTTTGAACTGAATGTGGCTTGCAACCCTCTCTGTTGTGAATGTGTTTGAGATGAGTTCTGAGCAGAGGCTCCCTCTGGTGGTTACAAGCGGTGCTAGTCTGTCCAGTGAAGATTGTGAGGACTGGGAATCAGGTGTTACTGACTGGTCTTATATAAGGGAGTCACCTTCCCATCAGGGTTGCCGGTGATCAATTGTTCTGGTCTGAATCCTTTATTCCAGTTTCCCTTGTAGCCTGCTGTGTCGTGTCTGTGTTTGACTCACGCACCACAATTGTGGATACCAGGGCTATGGGGTACTCGGAGCCGAGCCCATGGAAATCTATGGGAGTTGTCACTGGTAGCGGTGGCTCGGTCCGTGGCCCTGGCAGTCAATGCGATGGGGGAATATTTACAGGGGATTATTAGGATAGTTCGTGACGCCACCTGTGGTTTCTGGTAATTGTACCAGCGCTGCTGTAAGGGTCTTCACAGGGGATGTTATGGGGCAGCTTGGTAGTAAGTCTCCCACAGGTGAGACGTGTCCCTGGAAGTCTATGGTGGAGATGATGCAGGGTGTAGTAATAATTCAGCCAAACACAATGCAGCTTCTTTTCATACCTTTTACTAATGATGGTTCAAGCAGATCCCGGGAAGCTGGTCGGGGTGGAGAGTGCACTTTCAGGTAGCAACCGAGCAGGTTAGAGGCCTCCTTAACTTTCATATAATGTGAGTCTAACTTGCCTGAAGCGAAGTTAACTCCAAAACTCCAGCTTTCTCTGTAGCTGTACTACCCGGCCAACGTTGTGGTGGAGCCTTCTAATGATGAAACTAAGTCCTTACTTTTGCTGATCAGGCTCAAAGTCCCTGTTCACCTGACTCCGGTTACGTATTGACACTTTGGGCTTGCTCCTGCGACCTGTAGTCCAGCGAGCCTCTGGTTTTCTTGTCACTATGCCTGAAACAGTAGTGACGCTTCGGTCCCCAGTGACCGGTGATTTAGTGCAGGTAATCCAATACCTAAGGCACTGCTCTGTCTTCTCCACTGTGCCCTTCGCCCTGCTTTCCGCTCTTAACATAAGCACTGCTGCATAGAAGTCGAATCACAGATTCCCTGTTTGGGCTCGATGAGCAGCTCTCAGTATTCTCCTAGTCCAGGACCTCTGTCGACTGGACTTCACTGTCCTGGGACAGGCGGCTGAAGTCTCTGCTCTGAACTTAGCAGGAAACCAATCTCACTGACTCACTGTCCTAAGACAGGAAGATGACTCCTCTGTCCGAAGACAGGAAACTGACTAAAAACTGACTCGAACTGCCTATGATGACACCCACTAAACTTATATACCCCTATGGGTGTGTCTAAATGTGACCCCATGTGCTCACCACTCTCTCCTTCCCTATGTGCTGACTTCTCCCGTCTGTGCTCTCTTCTTTGACCTGTCTACCCCATGTGCTATCCCCTTGTCTGCTGTCTCTCTCCTTCCTGTGCTGTGTTCTCCTTTCATGTGCTGTCTCGTTTGAGCTGTCTCCCCGTGCTCTGTGACAATACTGACATTACAGCAGGAGATCGCAGAGGATTCATTTTGTGAGGTAAAATATTGTTTAAAAACAGTCAGTGAAATATTTTACCTCACAAAATGAATCCTCTGTGATCCCCTGCTGTAATGTCAGTATTGCCTTTTCCTTCCTCCCCAGCCCAGGAGATGTGGTCAGACACAGACAATTTTTAAAGTGAACTTTTGTTTGTGGGAAAACCCCTTTAATATGACCGGTTTCCTCTGCCTGTAGACACGTCGCATATCTGCCGCTGGGATCAGCCTAATGATTCACTGCGCGGTGTTCCGCTAGCGGTAACGCGCAAGAAGCTATGTGAGTGTAGTGTTAGTGAGTGTGCGTGTGAGTGTGTGAGTGTGACAGTGTGAGTGGGAGAGTGAGTGTGAGAGTAGGTTGAGTGTGTGAGTGTGAGTGTGAGAGTGTGTGTGTGAGTATGAGTGTGTGAGTGTTTGAGTGTGACTGTAAAAGTATGAGTGTGTGAATGTGAGTGTGTGTGTGTGTGTGAGTGTGTGATAGTGTGTGAGTGTGTGAGAGTGTGTAATTGTGAGTATGTCAGTGTGTGTGAGTGTGTGAGTGTGTGTAAGTGTGTGAGTGTGTGTGAGTATGTGAGAGTGTGTGTGAGTGTGTGTGTGAGTGAGTGTGTGTGTTGTGTACTGTGTATAGAGTGTGTGTGTGGGGTGACAGTGTTCCGCTGGTAGTACCGCGCAATAGGTTGGTACCAGCAGCAGTATCCATATTGAGACACCCATCACTTGGGTGTCCCAATATGGCGGTCGGTGAAATTCTGGGATACGGTGACATCTGGACAGAACAGGAAATTAAAACATTACAAGGCAATTATATAAATAGATATGAAAAATATTGGACACCTTGATGTGGTTTTGTTGGCATTAGAAGGACAAAAGGTTGGGAGAAACTTCAATGGCTGCCAAGGGGTCCCGAAGAAAGAAGAGCGCAATGGTTGGCGTAAGGCAGCTACGTTCTGTCCCAGAGAGTGAAGTCTGCAGTGGCCGAGCTTAGAGGACCGCACATAAGGGATTAGGATTTCACTTTTGCCCAAACAAAAAATAAAAATTTTCATCATCCTATAAATATACATTCAGTCAAACTGTTCTTCGAAATCACACCGCCATTACATGAAAAATAATACCGCCATCTGACTACATCACTTTCTGTATTAAACCTCTACATGATGGGCAATAAAAACAGCGAAAGCTTCTAATATTTTGTTTGCCATTTCAAAACAATATTTCTGACAAATGGTGACAGAAAGGTCTAACGTTTACAATAAAAATCCGACCGGCTGTGCGGCGGGAACACGGAGGGTGCATTTTTAAAACCCATAGTAAAATCGCCATTGTTTCTAGGGTCACGGGTAGGTTGTGGCTACAAATGAGCAAACAAATAGTCTAGTAAAACGACGTTATTATCATAAATCCCCCGTATGGATGATGATTGCCGAACATTGTAATGGGGAGAAACCGGCAAATACTTAGAATTTTTTAATTAATATTTATTTTGTTTGTATTACTTTTTTTTATTATTTTCATATTTCTATTATGTTTCTATTTTATATAGTGCAAAAATATTACTGCTATCGTTTAGCACGTGGAATAGCGCTCCTTACAAAAATCTATTTAAATAAGAAAAATAATCTACTTATCATATCAGCTTTCTTTGTAATGAAATTCTCCTAGGATTGGGACTCATCCATTCTCCTAGAATGTCATGTGGCTCTAACAAGTCTATCCAGTGTGCTTAGGGCCTTTCTGATATGGCCCCCGATTTATGGTGTGTCTACCTTTCATTGTGCCTAATGTTCCCATTTTTGTGTACAAGTGTGTTCAGTCATCCGCTTTTTGTTTATTTTCTACCTATTTTCATTATTCTTTTATTATGGTTTCATTCATTTTTTGGTGTGCAATTATTTTTATGTTCATTGTCTGTCTTGATTTATACTTTCCATCATTTATTTTTTTTTTTATTTTTATTTTTATTTTTATATTTTTTATTTTTTGTTAACATGTGTGTATAGTTGTCCGTTTTCATTTTTTATTTTTTTCATGTATTTTTTTCATCTATTATTTATCGTTATTTTTTGTATCATTGTTCGATTTTTCATCTCTGTTTTTTTTTTTTTTGTAATCTTGGTTCATTTAGTAATTTATTTTGTCCTTACATGTAACCCCATTTCTATTTTTCACTAATTATTGTTTATATCCTTCTTATTCATTTTTTTGTCCATATTGTTTCTGGCCATTTTTTTCATTATGGTATTTTTATCAGGTTTTTTTTTTCCGCATATCACATTAGCCCCTGTTATTTTGGATGTGGCTGCAATTCATTGTTTTTTTCCGCTCCCGGGAGCTGCGCATGCGCCCATTGGTTCCCATGGCGATCGCTGCTTGGCGTCCATATGACGCCGTGCAGCGCTCCCCATTAGCAGAGACGTCTGCCTGCTATAGCCACCTCACTTCCGGTTCTCCTGGCTTCTGGTACCAGTCCTCATGATGCGACACACCTGCTTCAAATTATTCCCCCGCCTACAGGTACAAATTGCAGCTTTGCAAGCACATTTGCACTTCCCCTGACGAAGCCGCCCTTGTAGCGGCGTAACGCGTTGGGTCACCCTGCCTCTGGGTCCCGCAGCAATTGCCTCCATCGGGCTTACTGTCCACTTGCAGCCCTGACCTTGCCTTTCTACACGTGAGCCTTTTCTATTATAGGGAGTCTTTCTGACTCACATTTTGGGAGGTGATATACCTTTATCATTATGCTGTCACAGGGGGCACTTTACCTTTCATTATTACCCCATGGTGACTGCGTTCAGGTGTATGCATTATACATTTTTCTCTCTGTGGACTTAGCATATATGCCCATTTATCGTCATTTGTTATATTGTTTAGGACATGCACTTGTTCATTTGATCATTGTTTGGAGTTTGATTATAGGTCAGCGATTGCTTGTTGGGATCCATGCAGGGATTTCTATTGTTTTTAATTGTTTTGTTTTTTTTAATGTTGTGCAATAAAGCTTTTTTCATTTTTTGATTACTCCGTTGTGGTGTGCATACATTATAGTGGTTTCTTTTTCCTCATATTCCTATTCTTTTTAATTAAATTTAACCCTTTGCTGAGCAAATGATTAGCCAATTATGTATTTACTTGCCTCACCCACCACATTTCAGCAGCCAAAACTTTTTTTTTTTAATGTCTCCGTAAAAGATTTTGTTGGATGTAAAATAAATAGTATTTTTGGCTCTTTGTGCTGTTTAGGGGAACATGAGAATTTGAGTAACTTAAATTTTTCATTTATTTACCGCTCAAGAATACTTTAAATCGATTTCTTTTATATGTTTTATTTTTTTTTTTATTATCACTATTATTATCATGTATTTATTCCTTTTATTTTGGCGTTTGTGCTTTAAATTAAATAATTCTTTACTTGAACTTTTCAGGTGTTTGGACTCCTGATAAGTTTTTTGTGTGTGTTTTAATGAACCAGGGGAAGACATACTATTGGTACAATCTGTGTAGGGGCCCAAGAGAAAGGGGGACAATTTTTAAAGCAACCTATTAGAAGTCCTGTTTGTAGTTTGTGAAAAGCCATATAGGGAACACAGCGAGCATGTGAAGGAAGGGGATCTGGTCAGATGAGACCAAAAAAGAACCTTTTGGGCTAAATATAAAATGCTGCACATCATCATGAAATCACCATGCCTGCCGTCACACTGTGAAAGCATCATGCTGTGGGGACGCTTTTCTCCAGCAGGGGCAGGGAAGCTGGTCAGAAGTGATAGGAAGATAGCTGGAGCTAAATTCTGGGCAATCCAGGAGGAAAAGCTGTTAGAGGCTGTAAAAGACTTGAGACTGGGGCATAGGTTCACCTTCCAGCAGGTCAAAGACCATAAACATCCTGACAGAACAACCATGGAGGGTGTTGATCAGAGCATATTGATGGGTGTGAACAGCCCAGTCACCGTCCGGACCCAAATCCCGGATAATCTGTGACAAGACGTGACAATGTGTAGCCCTGGTATTTAAGGTACACAATACCAGGAGGATGAGTGGAGAGGTAACGGTTAAGGGCTCTACATGACATCACATATACTTCGGACACACCCAGCAGGGGTGTAGAGGGGTGTGGTTTTTAGCACAAGAGAGTCTTGTAGTGTCTCCTGAGGTGAAGGGAGAGAGAAGGAGTGCCTGTCTGGAGCACCAAGATTCCTGTCGATTCAGAGAGACAGTACAGTAGTGGAGGCTAGTACAGGTGAGCCAGTTCACCTTAGCCTAGTCAGTGCTGAGATTGAGAGTTTGAGCAAGTCGAAAGGCACAGTGGAAGGAAATCAGAAGTGCTTTAGGATTGAAGTATCCTGCACATTGTCACCGGTCACTGGAGACCGTAGCATCACTATAGCTTCACGCATAGTGGTAGAAAAACCAGAGGCTTACTGGACCTTAGGTAACAGAAAGCAGCCCTTGAAGTGTCAGTACGTAACAGGGGTCAGGTGGAATAGGAACTTTGAGCTAGGCCAAGCATAGAAGAACCTAGTTTCATCACTGGAAGGCTCCACCACAAAACTGACCGGGCAGTACAGCTTTGAAATAGCTGAAGTTTCAGGAGTGAACTACGCTTTATGCTGGTTGGACTCATCATCATTGGAAAGTAAAGGAGGCCCCTGCCTTGCTCAGCCGTTGCCTCAAAACTCATCCTCCATCAACCCCATCAGCCTCCCTGGGACCTGCCTTACCATCTAACAAGTAAAAGGTATGGAAAGACGCTGACGGTGTGAGACTGAGTTATTTAATTGCATGCCTGCACATCCCCACCATAACCATCGACCTGAGGGAAGAGTCCCACCTGTAGGGGACCCGACATCTAGCTGCCTCACCATCCCTCAGAGATCTACAGCAGCGCTGGTACAAATTACCAGAGACTACAGGTGGCGTCACGAACTGTAAATATATCTATCCCCTGTAAATATTCCCCCAACATACGCCAGACCGCCAGGGCCACAGACCGAGCCACCGCTACCTGTGACAAACCCCATAGACTTCCATGGGCTCGGCTCTGAGTACCCCATTGCCCTGGTAACCCACAATTGTGGTGGCGGGTCGACACAAAACTTTGGCGTCACGAACAGGATACGAAACTTGCAGCATTGCGAGCCCTGTGTGCCTGTGGAGTGTTTTGGTGAAAAAGACTGTTGCTATTGTTTGGCGCCAAATACCGCCATATTTGCCGCCAGGTTCGCGCCCTAAGGCGCTGGAGAAGAAGGTGGGCGTACCTGAAAGAGCGCGCAAAGTCTTGGACACGCCCCCGGCTCTGACTCAGCGGCAGGTCCTGCAACAGGAAGTGAACGCTCTGACATCAGAGCGCCTGCAACGAAGGTCCTGTTCCCACTGCTGTGCCTGTGAAGTAGCAGCATCTGAAACCGGTAGGCTCCGTTTAACCAAGGGGGCGCTAAGATGTCACAACAACCGGCTGACAGTGCGGCCCCGGCCGGAGGCCCCAATCCCGCACCGCCTGGTATTGTAGCGCCAGATGGGGGTGCAGGTCCAGCACCCAGTCCGGTAGTCCCGATCATGCCACTAACGCTCCCATATATGCCTGGGGCGAAATGGCTTCCCCAGTACAGCGGTGAGCCAGGCACATTAGCAGGCTTCAAGCGGAAGTTATGCAGCATCCTAGAAATGTACTCCATGCCTGAGAGACAAAAAGCTGCTGTGCTAATAGGGCAGCTAACTGGCGCTGCTGAGAGGGAAGTGGAGACTTGGGATACCGTTGATCAGGAGTCGGTACCTGCGATCTTCCTTAAGCTGCATGCCATATTTGAAGACCGCACAGAAACGGATCTCCGGATGGCCTTCTATCACTGTTCACAACAGCCAGGTGACAGCATCCGGGACTACGCTTGCCGACTACAAGGAGCCCTGAGAGCTCTTAAGCAGATTAATAATTTAAATGCTATCGATGAGAATAAAATGCTGAAAGAACAATTTATCCAGGGATTGAGATCCCAAGAGGAACGCAGAACTGTAAACTGGTGGTCCTTAGATCATCCGGATGCTACCTTTGATGCCCTAAAAGACATGGCAATAAAAGGGCTGCGGCCCCTGGGCAAACCTGAGGTGGCAACCCAACATCATCAGGGTGAAGTCACTCTGGAACCGGCAGTAACCCCCTGTTCCCCGTTAGTGGCCGAAACCAAAACGCAGGTGACACCTCCCAGTGAATTGGATTGTCTGCGCTCAGAGGTGCGCCAGCTGACTAAAAATCTGGCTGCTGTAATGAGTGCCCTGCAGCTGCGGAAAGAGGAGGAAGGGAAGATCTTGTTAGCTGACTGCCCAGAAGACGTCCCGTGGATGCACCGGAGAAGAAAGAAGACGTCGCCCCCCCGGAGGAGGACAACGCCACCCCCAGGAGCGACCTCTGATCAACACCCTCCTCGTCGAGAGATCATCTGTTATCAATGCAACCGGAAAGGTCATATGTCTCCACAGTGTCCTTTAAACGGGCAGAACCTGGGTCCAAGGGCCAACACCCAGGAGAATACCCGTCAGGCCCCTTAGACTGGAACCGCAGGTATGTGGGTGGGCGACCCTACCTGTCCATCATCTTAGATGGTATTGCAGTTCCGGCATTGTTAGACACTGGGTCCCAAGTGACCCTAATACCTGATGCCCTATATACTAAGTACTGGTCAATGGACAGTCTTAAACCCCCGAGCCCTGACTTTACCGTATATGCTTCTAATGGTCTTCCTATAGAAGTACTCGGGACAAAATGTGTAGATGTAAAGGTGGGCAGAGAGGAGTTGAAAGACCAGGGGCTTCTGGTAGTAAAGACTGCAAATGAGGAGAACGGTTTAAATATAATTTTGGGCACTAACATTATCGGTAATTGTTTGGGAGAAGTTGTGTTCTTGCTCCAACAGCTCGCTGAGATTGCCCGACCAAGGCAGAAAGGAGTAATCCAAAGAGAGATCCGGGCCCTGGTGTGTCAGCAGCAAGCGAAGCTTACAGACGGCGAAATTGGTAATGTACGGGTCACTGACTCGGATCCTATTGTGATACCCCCAATGAGTGAAATGATCATCTGGTGCAGGGCAGCCATAGGTCTGAGAGGACAGAATTACCAAGCTGTAGTAGAACCCCACCATTCAGAACATAGACCTACACTTATGACTGCTAGGGGAGTAGTAGAAGTGGTGAATGGAAGAGTACCGTTACGGCTTCTCAATTGGGGAGATGATGAGGTAAACTTACCCCGTTATGCAACCATTGCTAAACTACATGCTGTCGACAATAATTCTATTCTTCCGGCTGAGTCCTTAGACTCCTGTCAAATAGCGGAGGACAATGACCCAGCAACTCAGGTGGCGGAATGGTGTCAGCAACTCCATGTTGGGACGGACACCACTCCCGCTCACCAGAAGCAAGGGGTATTACGGGTGGTGCAAGAGTATGCCCAAGTGTTTAGCAAGCACCCACTTGATTTTGGGGTAATTAAGGGAGTCCAACATCATATCCCTACAGGCAGTCATCTCCCATCAAGGAGCGGTATAGGCCTATACCCCCAGCCCATTATCAGAAGGCTAAAGAAATGTTGCATGATATGAAGAAGGCCGGGGTGATTAGGGATAGTTGTAGCCCCTGGGCAGCCCTCTAGTTCTGGTTAAAAAGAAAGATGGTAGTATGAGAATGTGTGTGGATTACAGGCAGGTGAACCGCATAACACACAAGGATGCATACCCGTTACCACGTATAGAGGAATCATTAGCTGCTCTGAAAACGGCTAACTACTTTTCTACCCTTGATCTGACTAGTGGTTACTGGCAAGTGGCTGTGGCTGAGGAGGATCGTGGAGAAAACGGCTTTCACCACCCCAATGGGGCTCTGTGAGTTCGACAGAATGCCGTTTGGGCTCAGTAGTGCCCCAGGAACATTTCAGAGAGTTTGGAGAACTGCCTGGGACATCTCAATTTTGAAACCGTGCTGCTATACCTAGACGACGTCATCGTGTATTCCAAGACTTATGAGGATCATCTGAAGCACCTGGCAGAAGTATTCGAGTCCCTGTCCAGGTACGGGATGAAATTAAAACCCTCAAAATGCCATCTACTCAAACAGAAGGTACAATACTTGGGGCACATCGTCAGTTCGGAAGGAGTAGCGCCGGACCCAGAGAAAGTCACTGCCATCCAGAAGTGGCCAGAGCCGAAGAACCTTAAGGAAGTGCGACAGTTCCTGGGACTAACGGGTTACTACAGGAGATTCGTGAAAGATTACACGAAGAAGGCAGCTCCTTTACAGGACCTCCTAGTAGGACAATCCCTAAAGAGCAGAAACCCTCCCTTTAATTGGGGTAAGGAACAGGCTGAAGCATTCCAAAAGATGAAAGAGATCCTTACAGGTGATGAGATCTTAACCTATCCTGATTACAGCCAACCGTTCCTGTTGTACACGACGCCAGTAATGAAGGGTTGGGAGCAGTTCTCAGTCAGAAGCAGAATGGCCAAGAAAAAGTCATCGCATATGCCAGCAGAAAACTCAGGCCAACTGAAAGGAATCCGGAAAATTATAGCAGCTTCAAGCTGGAGTTTCTGGCGCTGGTCTGGGCCATTACTGAAAGATTTAAGCATTATCTGGCCTCCAATCGGTTCACTGCGTTTACAGATAACAACCCCTTAACGCACCTGGAAACCGCCAAGCTGGGTGCCATGGAGCAGCGATGGATGGCTCGGTTGTCCAATTACCAGTTTACTATCAAGTACCGGGCAGGTGAAAGAATGCTAATGCTGACGCATTGTCCCGAATGCCGCATGACTCTGATACGGAAGAAGAATCGGACGACCTGGAAGAAATTGAGCTACCTGCGTTCCATCGAAATGGGGTAGTCCACGAGCATCGAGTCAACAGAAAGCAGTATGGTGCAACATTAAATCCTTTACCCCATCACAGCTGGAAAGAGACTCAGGACAGTGATCCAGTGGTCAGCCGCATCAAGGAGTTGTTAAGACAGGAAGGCTCCTCTTTGGAAAAGGATGCACCTATGTCAGTCAAGCTCTTGTGGAACGAGAAAAGCAGGTTGTTCCTATACCGTGAGAAGTTGTGCAGGAGATACGTCAACCCCAGAACCCATGAGATGGTCTGGCAAATCGTGGTCCCCAAGGCAGACGTCCCAATGGTGTTGGAAGCATACCACGATCAAGCAGGACACTTTGGCTGGAGAAAGCTGGAGACCCTGTTGAGATGCCGGTTCTATTGGGTAGGGATGCGCAGCTCCATTGAGAGGTGGTGTCGGAACTGTGGACCCTGTGGTCTCAGAAGGAAGACTATGGTAGTCAGAAGGCACCCCTGCAACCTATCCGGACGACTCGCCCCCTGGAGATTGTGGCCCTGGACCACGTCAAACTGTCGCCAAGTAGATCTGGATACTCATACGCCCTGACCATGGTGGACCATTACTCCAGATTTCTGGTGGTTGTTCCAGTTAAGGATCAGACCGCAGTGACGGCCGCGAAAACCTTTCAAGCAAGCTTCTGCAGACCGCATGGGTATCCGGAGCAAGTATTAACCGATCAAGGACCTGCTTTCGAAGCTGATTTATTCAAGGAATTCTGTCACATGTACGGGTGCAAGAAAATTAGAACAACGCCATACCACCCTCAAACCAACGGTCTTTGCGAAAAAATGAACCATATTGTCCTTGACTTGTTGAGATCCATACCGTTGGAAGACAGAAATCGATGGCCGGACTTACTACCTGATTTGGTTGACTTGTATAACCATATACCTGTAAGTTCTACTAACTGCACTCCAGCCTATCTTATGAGAGCAAGGCCCGGAAGACTACCAATGGATTTAGAACTTGGAGTGGTAGAACCGGAGGCAGACGACGCCATTGAAAACTGGGACATCAATCGGCAAGAGCAGTACAGACGAGTGCAAATCTGTGTAGAAGAAAGTCTCAACAAGGCACGGGAAAAACAGGAAGATATTTACAACAGAAATGCTCCTGCCAAGCCTTTGATGCCTGGAGAAGTGGTATTAAAAAGGAAAAGGAAAATGCACAAATTGGATAACCAGTGGGAACAAGAACCCTACTGTAACGGGTCTGGTGGGTGGAACTACTGACGAGACAGGTCAGGTTGGTGGAACCACAAAGCTTTATTATACAAGAGAGTTTACTTGTAAGAGAGCGGGTGGCACCTGGGAAAAGGGCAGGGATTCACGGCAGGAGATATATGTAGTTTCTGGACAGGCAGGTTTGTCACAGCAAGTGACCAAGGAAGTCTCTGGGCAGGCAGGTTGTAACGGTAAGTAACCGAGGCAGTCTCTGGACAGGCAGGTTGTCACGGCAAGTGACCAAGGCAGTCTCTGGGACAGGCAGGTTGTCACGGCAAGTGACCAAGGCAGTCTCTGGGACAGGCAGGTTGTCACGACAAGTGACCAAGGCAGTCTCTGGGACAGGCAGGTTGTCACGGCAAGTGACCAGGCAGTCTCTGGGACAGGCAGGTTGTCACGGCAAGTGACCAGTCAGTCTCTGGGACAGGCAGGTTGTCACGGCAAGTGACCAAGGCAGTCTCTGGGACAGGCAGGTTGTCACGGCAAGTGACCAGGAAGTCTCTGGGACAGGCAGGTTGTCACGGCAAGTGACCAGGCAGTCTCTGGACAGGCAGGTTGACATGGCAAGTGACCAGGCAGTCTCTGGAACAGGCAGGTTGTCACAGCAAGTGACCAGGCAGACTCTAGACAGGCAGGATGTCACAGCAAGTGACCAGGCAGACTCTAGACAGGCAGGTATATACGACCTGATATGGTGAAGCCTCCAGGTAGGCTGCAGTCGGATGGCAGATGATCGCTCCCAGGTGAGCAGGCAAGAGCCGGGGATCTCTGCAGATGATGTCCGAACTTCCGGATGGAGCTGCAGTCGGATGGCAGATGATCGCTCCCAGGTGAGCAGGCAAGAGCCGGGGATCTCTGCAGATGATGTCCGAACTTCCGGATGGAGCTGCAGTCGGATGGCAGATGATCGCTCCTAGGTGAGCAGGCAAGAGCCGAGGATCTCTGCAGATGACGTCCGAACCTCTGGATGGAACTGCAGACGGATGGCAGACAGGCAAGCCGACAGGTAACAGGCAGGAAACTGGAATCAGGAGCTGATGGCTGAAACAGAGTTAGACTGCACAGGAACAACATTGCTCGGGCACCTACATTAAGGAGGAAGCCCTTAATATAGGGTGGAGTCCTCCAGCATTGGCTGGAGACTGATTTGGAAAATGCGCGCGGCTCCTTTAAGAGCGGGGGAGGGTGCGGGCGCGCGCCCTAAGGCCAGTAGCAGGGAAGGAGCGCGCGGGACCAGCAGGGCGGAAGGAGGGGCCGAGGACAGGTGAGGAGAGCGACGTCCCTGTCTGGCAGCAGGCAGGGACGCGGGCGCTACACCTACGTTGTACAAGATTCTAAATATGACAACAGAAAAGTTTGTATCATCAGTAAGGACGGAGGAAGAACAATAACCACTGTGTCCAGAGACCATTTGAAATTGTGTCCAGTACCCTTAAAGCTTTGTGAAAAGAACCCTGTCATCAATCAAGAGGAAGGAAAGGAAGAGGTCATACACACGGATCTGGGAGATTTTCCTGCGGATTGGCCCCGACTGGGAGATGCTGTAATAGTTCCGGTGTTGCAGTTTTATCAGCCACAAGAGGAAGTTCTACCTCCAGTTGTGCCGTGGTGCCAGTTGAGTCCGTTCAGGAGTTACCCATTCCAGCAACACCTCAACCTACGGAATCTCAAGAAGGATCATCAGAAGCAGCCCCATACTATGGGATCCCCTGGTGGAGCTGACTCACACCGCCCAGCCATCAGTACGCTTGCCAGATCCATAGAAAGATTGAGGCAGTTCTATAGTTTGCCGTTACGCAGTGCAGACAGATCACAACTTAATATACCTGAAGCTACTCCACGTAGATCAGAGCGAATCACAAAAGGGAAGATACCCATTCGATACCAGCAGTAATTATAACAAATTAATGTGAATATTGTAAAAAGTATATATATATATATGTGTCTTATAATGGACTGAGAGGCTGAGGACTGAGCCAGCCCAGAACTTATCTTGTAAATAGTTGCACTAAGGTGCCTTATAATGGTTTCACACGAAGCCTTGACTTACCTCTGAACATAAAACCCGTGTGGTGTGGCACTGAGTGAGGTCTGCATTCATATGTCCTGCAGCCCACCCAGGACCCACGTTGAAGGTTTGGTGCGGGTCCTTCACAAGAATCTTGCCGTTTATTATATGAACATGTCTATTTAATATTTTGTATTTTTCTATATTTAATGTTTTGTTTGCAACGTTCAAGAAATCCTTACCTCCCGGATGGGACGAGTTAATGTTAATGTTTAATGCATAAACAAAATTGTCTCTTTGTATTTCACAGCCCGGGAGTGCTGTCATTTACCATGGGGGAATGTGTAGCCCTGGTATTTAAGGTACACAATACCAGGAGGATGAGTGGAGAGGTAACGGTTAAGGGCTCTACATGACATCACATATACTTCGGACACACCCAGCAGGGGTGTAGAGGGGTGTGGTTTTTAGCACAAGAGTCTAGTAGTGTCTCCTGAGGTGAAGGGAGGGAGAAGGAGTGCCTGTCTGGAGCACCAAGATTCCTGTCGATTCAGAGAGACAGTACAGTAGTGGAGGCTAGTACAGGTGAGCCAGTTCACCTTAGCCTAGTCAGTGCTGAGATTGAGAGTTTGAGCAAGTCGAAAGGCACAGTGGAAGGAAATCAGAAGTGCTTTAGGATTGAAGTATCCTGCACATTGTCACCGGTCACTGGAGACCGAAGCATCACTATAGCTTCACGCATAGTGGTAGAAAAACCAGAGGCTTACTGGACCTTAGGTAACAGAAAGCAGCCCTTGAAGTGTCAGTACGTAACAGGGGTCAGGTGGAATAGGAACTTTGAGCTAGGCCAAGCATAGAAGAACCTAGTTTCATCACTGGAAGGCTCCACCACAAAACTGACCGGGCAGTACAGCTTTGAAATAGCTGAAGTTTCAGGAGTGAACTACGCTTTATGCTGGTTGGACTCATCATCATTGGAAAGTAAAGGAGGCCCCTGCCTTGCTCAGCCGTTGCCTCAAAACTCATCCTCCATCAACCCCATCAGCCTCCCTGGGACCTGCCTTACCATCTAACAAGTAAAAGGTATGGAAAGACGCTGACGGTGTGAGACTGAGTTATTTAATTGCATGCCTGCACAACCCCACCATAACCATCGACCTGAGGGAAGAGTCCCACCTGTAGGGGACCCGACATCTAGCTGCCTCACCATCCCCTCAGAGATCTACAGCAGCGCTGGTACAAATTACCAGAGACTACAGGTGGCGTCACGAACTGTAAATATATCTATCCCCTGTAAATATTCCCCCAACATACGCCAGACCGCCAGGGCCACAGACCGAGCCACCGCTACCTGTGACAAACCCCATAGACTTCCATGGGCTCGGCTCTGAGTACCCCATTGCCCTGGTAACCCACAATTGTGGTGGCGGGTCGACACAACAATATCACTGAGCGAGAGTGAGTTTGCAAAGAAGAAGGGGCAAAATGTCACCTCTAGATGTGCAAAGCTGGAGAGACAGACCCCAAAAGACTGCAGCAGTAACTGCAGAGAAAGGTGGTCCTACAAAGTACTGACTCAGGGGCTGAATACAAATGCAAGGCACAAGTATCAGATTTATATTTAAAAAAAATCCCAATAAAATACATTTAAGTTTGGGGTCGTAACATGAAAAAATGCAGAAAAGTTCATGGGATGTGACTCTTTTTTTGAGGCACTGTAGGTACCATATATATATTTATAAGCAATGGATGAATGTGGCAGTATTTTAATTCAGTAGATTCCTCAATAAGAATCGACTGTGTCAGACCCCAGAGCATAATAAAAAAAAAATCTAAAAATCATACACGCTTGGTCCTAACCAACCTGTCCTGCCACGCAACTCCGCAACAGTCTGATCATCTGCAGGCCATCTCCTACATCTCCTACATCTTTGAGTGCTCAGCATCTTCAGCATCTTCCGATGCCCGGCATCTTTGGCGTCTCGTGCACTGACGCGGCACGTGATACCTTGCAGCTTGTTCACAGACTGAGGGCGCAGTCAGACGGCTGTAAAACAACACGGACGACGATCACATCACAGTGCGCGATGCTAGAAATACATGGTGTCATGCTGGGGTCAGGTCCGTGCACTGCGATACGATCGTCGTCCTTGTTATACTATCAGTCTGACACAGGAAACTCTGAACTTATCACCCGTCAAAAGAAGACTCCCATTGAAGACCACATTGGTAACCTGACTGAAGAAGACGCCAATCAAAGACTTATTTATTTGTTGTTTTAACTCCTTTGTGGCCCTTTTGATCCCAATAAAACAGCATCTGAATTTTTTATTTTTTTTTTTGTAAATGTTGTGGTTAATTTGATTTTTCTTGATGCAGTTTGCTGATCAGGATACGTCGGGAACGGGAAAGACTAATCCAATAGAATTACGGCCTTTGTGTCTTTTATTTCAAATGTTATCAACTTTGTAACAATGTAACTTTATTTTTGCATCTATTTACAATAAATGCCTAAAATGATAATAATCAGTGAATAAATATCAAATAAAAAGTTTGGGCTCAAGTGAGATAAATATTTAACCCCTTGGAGGCCTATTCTTATCAGAGGTTTCGGTAGCATGTCCACAGGTACTTGACTGTGGATGATCATGATGAGAGATCAGATGATGGCGCCCGTTGCTCTTCTCCTCCCTGGGGCCGAGTATATAAAGTATATATGCATTTTTTTTATAAACACTGAACAAGTCCTCAGAAGGATTGCCAACAATTTCTTGATTTGTGGAGAAGACACCCCAGGACAGACTTATCTTGGGAGCTGCATTGAAATCTCTCCGTCCTTACACACAGTTATTGAGCTCTCTGTCATGAGTAACATAGACGTCTTCCACTCCTCGCAGCACAACGGCCCCACGAACAATGCAGATCCAATTAAATGATTGTATCTTGTGTTTTGCACATCTCATTGAAAGACACAATGCTGGAAAGTACATTATGCTCTGGATATTTGTGGCGTCCGTTTATGTCTCCCCCGACGCCTCCAGTCAAGGGCCCGGGCGCAGCAATGGTTAACGTTATTAAGATGCCGAACATTACGGTTCCGTCCTAATAAATTGTTTTCTGCCCATTGTGAAACATTTAAAGGCACCGCAGCTGCATTTACAGGATGTCCTCTCCTCTTCTCCAGTTTTGTCGGATTTCCATGTAATGAAGATTTATGTGCAATAGAAAGAATATAAAGGAAATAAATTGCAAAACATTGTAAAAAAATAAGAATATTGTCACAATATATATTTTTTTAATAAAAGCATGATATATATGGTTAAAAATTGCAAGCATATGAAATGTTGTAACATAAATTATTAGGGGACAGCAGCCTCTTTGTCACTTCCAAGAATTCTGAAGTTTCTCTGTAGATCTTCTGTACATGTTCACAAAGCTTTGTAATTCCCATCTAGACTAAGCGGTAAATAGTTAATAAGGAAGAAGGGGATGAAGCTGCAGTTTTTCTCCTTCTGTGTTTGCTTGACTTCATGCTGTGAGAGAGGAGGAAGAACAGCAGGGAGGAGACATCAGGCTGCAGGATACAGGACAGCTCTGACATCAAGGCCGGAAAAGCCTAGCTGTCACCTTCCCAACATTGCTGGAATACTGTGAGTCTTGAGACCTCTCTGTTATAGCCGGCAGTATATCTAATATGGGACTGTGACTCAACACAAAGCTAGTGACTACTGCCAGGTACGACCGGGACAACATTTGAGATGGATGGTGATGAGCCGGAAGTTGTAAAGAACTTCAACCTACCGGGATCGATTATCACTCAAGATGTAGCGACGACACCGGAAGGCAATAGGAGGAACGCTATGGACAAATATCATCTTGTGGGGTGTTTCTGGTGTATGGAGAATCTTGTGGGGTGTTATCGGTATATGGCACATCTTGTAGAGAGTTCCAGTAGACTGCAGTCCTTATCGGGAGTTCCTATTAACGGCAGGTCTTACAGTGTTTAAAGTACAAGGTTTTGGGGGTTGATCCCAGAATATAGCAGCTCTTGTGGGGTGTCCCTACTGTATGGCACATCTTGTGGAGTGTCCTTCATATACGGAAGGTCTTCCGGGGTGTTTCCAGTATCCACCAAGTGTAACTGAGTGCTTCTTGTATATATTAGGTTTGTTGGAGTATTCCCAATATACAGCACATCTTGTGGTTTTTCGCAGTATACAGTAGGTCTTGTGGGGTGTTCCCAGTATATGGCAGGTCTTGTGGAGTGTTTTTGGTGTACAGCAGGTCTTGTGGGGTGTTCCCAGTATATGGCAGGTCTTGTGGAGTGTTTTTGGTGTACACCAGATCTTGTGGGGTGTTCCCAGTATATGGTGGATCTTGTGGAATGTTCCCGGTATGCAGCGAGTCGTGTAGAGTGCTCCTGGTACACGGTAGGTCATGTGAGATGTTCTTGGTATGGCAGTTTTTTTGAGGTTTTCTTGATAGATATCCAGTCTTGTGGAGTATTTCTGTCTAGGTCAATCCAGAAGAAGAGCAACTATACCACAAATTAATGTTAGATATTATTTATTAACAGCCTTCTGCTCGGTTTCAAGACATGACGACTTGATGGCTAAAGGATCTGTAGGAAGATGGATCTTTTGCAAGCCTAGATAGGTCCACCAGAGTCTCCTTTTCCTCCATTACCTTAATAGCATCAAGCCATTAGGTTGCTAGTCTTCCACTTCACCTTGTTCCTCTTATTCTTCTGACCATGATGTTCTTCTCCAGTGATTTCTCTCTTCGTATGATGTGTCCAAAAAAGGCAAGTCGTAGCTTGGTGATCCTTGCTCCGAGTTACATGTCTGGCTTGATTTTGTACCAGCATTGATTTGCTTGTTCTTCTTGCCCTCCATGGTATTGATAACCTCCTTCTATAGCACCATATTTTAAAGTTGTTGATGCTTCTTCTGTCTCGTTACTTTTTGGTCCATGCTTTCCATTCATTTGTTACCACAGAAAAGACCAGACTATGTATGAGATGTGACACCTCATCTCTGCTAGATGTATTTTTGTAAACATTATGTTTCATATAACATCATATACATTAAATACAGCCTGAGTTAGAGTTCCCCATATGTCTACTCTTCCGTGTGTATCAGTATATACGGTCTATATGTGGTGGTAGGTTCCTGCTATCCTCACGTTTCTTCTCTGGTTTTGATGGGCTCTGAGTCAAGCATCGAGCTCAGTGCCCCAGAGATAATTAATCAAATTATCCTTTCTAATCAGCGGGCGCTGCCTCCATGGCACATGGTGCGATTTGTTAATAAAGCTTGTTAGCATGCGTAACCGAACAGAGTGACATGTGCTGTCTCTCTGCATCCTCCCAAAATAACATTTCCTGGCTTGTGTTCTCTCTTTTTCTGCTGGACAGTTGCACAAACCTCACTAATATTCCATGTAAATAAAATGAATCAATGCAAATGTTCTGCAGCTTTTTAGATGTAATTTGTGACCTATTTCCGTGTGCTGCTAAATATCTATAAAATGGAGGCCGTTGGTTGGTGTTGAGTGTTGGATGGAGGATCCAGTCGCACACAGGAAGTGCCTGAATAACTCACAGAGAGGCAGCGAGCTTGATGGTTTCAGAGTCAACAGAGACAGCAGGTTAACTTGAGCAACTTGAGGTCAATAGTTTGCGCTTATAACAATTGGTTTAGAATTTCTGGCATTTAGCTCATCCTCTCCACCTCTCTGCAACAGTGCTCCTGTAAGGAGATGAACAGGAGCAGTGATGTCGGTACGAGAAACAATCTTGGAACGGAACTATGGGGCCATCATCACTGTTACAGGGGGTCGACTTGTCTGGGTGGGGAAAGCCTGAGCACCTGACCGCAGAGGGCATGGGCAACATAAAAGGAGCCGAGGCGGGATGGGGAGAGACTTGGCGGGAAGGTGACTACACAGCAGGAAAAAGGTTGACTCCCTCTCCTCAACTACCGCCACTGACACCAGCTCTTTACAGACTTCCCGACTTCCAATCCCTTTACCGAGTGTCCTTCCACAAACCAAACCCATAATGGGTAGTGCAGCAGACATACCTTTGTTTCCTCAACTTTTACTTTTTCAGAGCAGATTACTAAAGAACATAATTCATGTTTTCTGCTCTAGTCACACCCAGAGCTGCATTTACATCTCAATGTCCTTCAGTCTTGTGACAAATAGAAATAAGCTATCTGTAATGTTCAGAAACTTTACTTCTTTTGTACTAGCTTTGAGCTATAACATGCTTTTTATCCAGTCACATTCAAATTACTATTTGATGCAACTTGGAGCTCAGCTGTAATGCTGTCATATAATGCAATTGTGGAGACTCGAGGGGTCGGCGGGCGCCTGGTCTGCTAGCAGAAATTGATTTTACCAAGGATCATCCCACCGAACGTCTGCTCTCCTCTAATTGTAGGCGTAAGGCTAATCAGTAGGGTTGAGCATTCCAATACTGCAAATATCGGGTATCGGCCGATATTGGCTGTATCGGAATTCCGATTCCGAGTTCCGATATTTTCGTCTTATCGGATACCGGAATCGGGATTGTCACTGTCACTGTCAGTGTCCGTCGGTCGGGTCTGTCAGGAGTCAGCGGCACTTACCCGGCAGAAGATCTCCGGCGGTCACGTCCTGGACTGCTTCATGGCCGCAATCTTCTTTCCCCGGCGGTCACATGCAGTTTCTCGCGATAACTGCAGTGACTGCTGGGTAATCCCGGCCGTAAAGCAGTCAGTCCGATGACGTCACCGCCGGGGAAGCAGGTAATCAGCTGTGCTGCGCCGGGATGTCAGGCTCTGCCTGTCATTGCGATGTAGCAGAGCTGGATCGTCGTGGGACTGTCGTTATGGACTGCGTCGGACAGGTGGTATACTGTTGGTTTGTTTTTTTTCTTTTTTTACAGGAGATCGATGGCGTCGCAGGAATGAGAGAGTAATAAAATTAATGAAAACTGTGTTGTCTCTTTTATTTCATTAAAATACTTTTTTCTTGCTTTGTCTTTTTTTTATACATTTAATAACTTTGGGATTAATAATGGATCGGTGTCTTATTGACGCCTCTCCATTATTAACCAGGCTTATTGTCACCGTGCAATCAACGGTGACATTAACCCCTTATTACCCCACTTGCCACCACTACAGGGCAGTGGGAAGAGCCGGGTAAAGTGCCACAATTGGCACATCTTTTGATGCGCCAAATGTGGGGCTGCTGTAGCCTGGTATTATCAGGCTGTTGAGGGCCAAAATCCATGGGCCTTGACAGTCTTTTAATACCAGGCCGCAGCAGTCTGCATTTTACTTGGCTGGTTAACAAAAATAGGGGGGATCCCCACGCCGTTTTTTTTTCGAGGGGATCCCTATTTTTGTTAACCAGCCAAGCTAAGCAGACTGCTGTGGCCTGGTATTATCAGGCTGGCAAGGTCCATGGATATTGGATCCTTACCAGCCTGAAAAACCAGGCCTCAGCGGTCTGCTTCATCTGGCTGGTTAACAAAAATAGGGGGGACCCCACGCCAATTTTTTTCGAGGGGATCCCCTATTTTTGTTAATCAGCCAAGATATGCAGACTGCTGTGGCCTGGTATTATCAGGCTGGCAAGGTCCATGGATCTTGGCTCCTTAACAGCCTGAAAATCCAGGCCTCAGCGGTCTGCTTCATCTGGCTGGTTAACAAAAATAGGGGGGACCCCACGCCAATTTTTTTCGAGGGGATCCCCTATTTTTGTTAATCAGCCAAGATATGCAGACTGCTGTGGCCTAGTATTATCAGGCTGGCAAGGTCCATGGATCTTGGCTCCTTAACAGCCTGAAAATCCAGGCCTCAGCGGTCTGCTTCATCTGGCTGGTTAACAAAAATAGGGGGGACCCCACGCCATTTTTTTTTCGAAGGGAACCCCTATTTTTGTTAATCAGTTCCCTCTGACGTCACTGATTGTGTCCCTGGCTGACCTGAAGTGAAAGTGGAAAGCAATCAATTAAGCTTTCCACTTAAGGGCCCGTCTCACATAGCGATATCGCTACCGAGATCGCTGCTGAGTCACTAGTTTTGTGACGCAGTAGCGAGCTCACCAGCGATATCGCTGTGTGTGACATTCAGCGACGATCAGTCCCCCTGCCGGGTATCGCTGATCGTCGCTGAAATGTCAGGACCTTTTTTTGATCGCTGGTTTCCCGCTGACAGGCACACATCGCTGCGTGTGACAGGCGGGAGACCAGCGATCTGCTGGTAACCAAGGTACACAGCGGGTTTCCAGGCGCGGGGCTGTACCTAGAAACCCGCTGTGTACCTTGGATACCAGCGCCCTGATGCAGGGAGCTGGTATCCAAGGTACACAGCGGGTTTCCAAGCGCTGCGCGGTGCCTGGAAACCCGTTGTGTACCTTGGTTACCAGCGGATCGCTGGTCTCCCGCCTGTCACACGCAGCGATGCGTGCCTGTCAGAGGGAAACCAGCGATCAAAAAAAGGTCCTGACATTTCTGCGACGATCAGCGATACCCGGCAGGGGGGCTGATCGTCGCTGAATGTCACACACAGCGATATCGCTGGTGAGCTCGCTGCTGCGTCACAAAACTAGTGACTCAGCAGCGATCTCGGTAGCGATATCGCTATGTGAGACGGGCCCTTAAGCGATGTTACCCGCAGTGTCGCTGTCCCAGATCGCTGCCTGAGCTGCCTGTTTGGCAGCTCAGCAGCGATCATGTAGCGATACACCAGCGATCCTGACAAGTGCATATCGTTGTCGGGATCGCTGGTGTATCGTTATGTGACACCCAGCCTTTACTCTCCTGTCAGGCAGGAGAGGAACTCATTCATTTGGGGTTTACTGTGAGGCTGCAGCATTAGCTGCGGTCCCTGGAGTAAACATTAACCCTTTCTGAAGGATTACACCGTGGGACCTGACTGTGCATGGGATAGGTAAGAATAATTTTGCTTTTTTATTTTATTTTTATTACAGGAAATGGTTTTTGCAGTCAAATAAAAGATGGTCAAAAACATGTGTCTTTATTTCATTAAAATGATTTTTAATTAAAGTGTGTGTGTTTTATTTTTATTTCATGCAATAGGATTAATAATTGATAGTTGTCTAATTGACAGCTCTCAATTATTAACCTGGCTTAAGGTCACCTTTCAATAGCAAGGTGGCTTTAACCCATATTAACCCATTCGCCACCGCTACAGGGCAATGGGAATAGACGGGCAAAGTGCCAGAAAGGGCGAATCTAATTATAGATTTGTCTTTCCTGGGGTGTCTGGGGGCAGATTTTAGTAGCCGGGGGGGGGGCAAAAATAATGGTCCCTCTCTGGGCTATTATTATCTGCCCCCACTCACTGGCTTTGTCTGTCTGGTTGCGAAAATAGGGCGGGAGCTCACGCATTTTTTTTCAGCAATTTTACACCTCATATATATATATACATGTCATTGAATTTGTGACACATATATATATATATATATATTTATATTTGTAGTTCATACACTTCTACATAGTATAATAGCCGCTAATTCAATTGCCGGCTTTTGTGAAAATGCAGAACCCGACATGAAATGACACTTGGTGTACATAGGGTTAACCATGTCTTTTCATGTCCTTTGCTATCTAATTTGCACAAACAATTAAATCAGACTATGTGTGCAAAATTTCACACCTGTAGGGGTTAATTAAAGGTGTAAATTCGTAGCAAAAAAGTCCGTTTTTTTACAACGAATTTACACCTTTAATTAACCCCTACAGGTGTGAAATTTTGCACACATAGTCTGATTTAATTGTTTGTGCAAATCAGATAGCAAACGACATGAAAAGACATGGTTAACCCTATGTACACCAAGTGTCATTTCATGTCGGGTGCTTCTGTCTTTTCACTGAAGCCGACTTTACCCGGCAATTGAATCAGAGGATATTTTACTATGTAGAAGTGTATAAACTATACATATATGTATATATATATATATATGTCACAATGACATATATATATATATATATGTATTCTATGTGTGTATATTTAGTGTTTACAAGGAAAGAATGGGGTTTTTTTAGTTGCGATATTTTGTTCCCATAGACTTACATGGGACTTCCGGTATCGGTATCGGGTATCGCCGATATTTTAGTGATATCGGCGATACCATTCCGATTCCGATACTTTAGGATATCGGAAAGTATTGCTCAACTCTACTAATCAGACAACACAGGGTGAAGGTAAAACAGTGTGACAATGCTTTACTGAACCACATAACAGGCAGATAACACATAGAATGGTCCCAGCAAAATACCCACGATGGTGCACATTACAGAGTCTCAGACTTTTTCTGACTCGCCGGGATAGGAGAAGCTGCAACTTCAGAGCTTCCAGGGCCGACTACCCCACCTGTGGCATGCACAGGGAGGAGGTAACGACAAGCTTAGGAAGATGACAGTCCATTCAGGTAAAAGGCCAGTTGACCGGAGGGTCACAACTGGCTTCAGCTTCCAGGGCTGACTACCCCACCAGTGAAACGCAGAGGGAGGAGGTAACGACAAGCTTAAGAAGATGACAGTCCATTCAGGTACAAAGCAAGTTGACCCTAGTGTCATGACATGGCTTCTGCTTCCAGAGCCGACTACCCCACCTGTGGCACACACAGAGAGGAGATAATGACAAGCTTAGGAAGAGACAGTCCATTCAGGTACAAGGCCAGTTGACCCTAGTGTCATAACATGGCTTCTGCTTCCAGGGCCGACTACCCCATCTGTGGCACATACAGGGAGGAGGTAATGACAAGCTTAGGAAGATGACAGTCCATTTAGGTACAAGGCCAGTTGACCGTAGTGTCATAACCTGGCTTCAGCTTCCAGGGCTGACTACCACCCACTTGTGGCACACACAGGGAGGAGGTAACAACGAGCTTAGGAAGATGACAGTCCATTCAGGCACAAGGCCAGTTGACCGGAGGGTCACAACCTGGCTTCAGCTTCCATGGCCGACTACCCCACCTGTGGCATGCACACAGAGAGGAGGTAATGACAAGCTTAGGAAGAGACAGTCCATTGAGGTACAAGGCTAGTTGACTGTAATGTCATAACCTGGCTTCAGCTTCCAGGGCTGACTACCCCCACCTGTGGCACACACAGGGAGGAGGTAACAACGAGCTTAGGAAGAAGACAGTCCATTCAAGTACAAAGCCAGTTGACACTAGTGTCATAACCTGGCTTCAGCTTCCAGGGCTGACTACCACCCACTTGTGGCACACACAGGGAGGAGGTAACAACGAGCTTAGGAAGATGACAGTCCATTCAGGCACAAGGCCAGTTGACCGGAGGGTCACAACCTGGCTTCAGCTTCCATGGCCGACTACCCCACCTGTGGCATGCACACAGAGAGGAGGTAATGACAAGCTTAGGAAGAGACAGTCCATTGAGGTACAAGGCTAGTTGACTATAATGTCATAACCTGGCTTCAGCTTCCAGGGCTGACTACCACCCACTTGTGGCACACACAGGGAGGAGGTAACAACGAGCTTAGGAAGATGACAGTCCATTCAGGCACAAGGCCAGTTGACCGGAGGGTCACAACCTGGCTTCAGCTTCCATGGCCGACTACCCCACCTGTGGCATGCACACAGAGAGGAGGTAATGACAAGCTTAGGAAGAGACAGTCCATTCAAGTACAAAGCCAGTTGACACTAGTGTCATAACATGACTTCTGCTTCCAGGGCCGACTACTCCACCTGTGGCACATACAGGGAGGAGGTAATGACAAGCTTAGGAAGATGACAGTCCATTCAGGCACAAGGCCAGTTGACCCTAGTGTCATGACATGGCTTCTGCTTCCAGGGCCGACTACCCCACATTGTGGCACACACAGAGAGAAGATAATGACAAGCTGAGGAAGAGACAGTCCATTCAGGTACAAGGCCAGTTGACCTAGTGTCATAACATGGCTTCTGCTTCCAGGGCCGACTACCCCACCTGTGGCACATACAGGGAGGAGGTAATGACAAGCTTAGGAAGATGACAGTCCATTTAGGTACAAGGCCAGTTGACCGTAGTGTCATAACCTGGCTTCAGCTTCCAGGGCTGACTACCTCCCACCTGTGGCACACACAGGGAGGAGGTAACAACAAGCTTAGGAAGATGACAGTCCATTCAGGCACAAGGCCAGTTGACCGGAGGATCACAACCTGGCTTCAGCTTCCAGGGCCGACTACCCCACCTGTGGCATGCACACAGAGAGGAGGTAATGACAAGCTTAGGAAGAGACAGTCCATTGAGGTACAAGGCTAGTTGACTGTAGTGTCATAACCTAGCTTCAGCTTCCAGGGCTGACTACCCCCCACCTGTGGCACACACAGGAAGGAGGTAACAACGAGCTAAGGAAGATGACAGTCCATTCAGGTACAAAGCCAGTTGACCCTAGTGTCATTACATGGCTTCTGCTTCCAGGGCCGACTACCCCACCTGTGGCACATACAGGGAGGAGGTAATGACAAGCTTAGGAAGATGACAGTCCATTCAGGCACAAGGCCAGTTGATCGGAGGGTCACAACCTGACTTCAGCTTCCAGGGACGACTACCCCACCTGTGGCATGCACACAGAGAGGAGGTAATGACAAGCTTAGGAAGAGACAGTCCATTGAGGTACAAGGCTAGTTGACCGTAGTGTCATAACCTGGCTTCAGCTTCCAGGGCTGACTACCCCCCACCTGTGGCACACACAGGGAGGAGGTAACGAGCTTAGGAAGATGACAGTCCATTCAGGTACAAAGCCAGTTGACCCTAGTGTCATAACATGGCTTCTGCTTCCAGGGCCGACTACCCCACCTGTGGCACATACAGGGAGGAGGTAATGACAAGCTTAGGAAGATGACAGTCCATTCAGGCACAAGGCCAGTTGACCGGAGGGTCACAACCTGGCTTCAGCTTCCAGGGCCGACTACCCCACCTGTGGCATGCACACAGTAAGGAGGTAATGACAAGCTTAAGAAGAGACAGTCCATTCAGGTACAAAGCCAGTTGACCCTAGTGTCATAACATGGCTTCTGCTTCCAGGCCGACTACCCCACCTGTGGCACATACAGGGAGGAGGTAATGACAAGCTTAGGAAGATGACAGTCCATTCAGGCACAAGGCCAGTTGACCAGAGGGTCACAACCTGGCTTCAGCTTCCAGGGCCGACTACCCCACCTGTGGCATGCACACAGAGAGGAGGTAATGACAAGCTTAGGAAGAGACAGTCCATTCAGGTACAAGGCCTGGCTTCTCGAACATCCCCATCGAGCCAGGTTGCTGACATGTTTAGATGTCTTGGCTGAATCTCTGTCTCATCATACAGAGGCATATAACTTCTTTTTACAGTTAACAAGTGTCCTTCAACATATCAGCAAACATCATTGTTCCATGACCCTTTATCACTAGTCATCGAGGATAAGAGCACAATATGTTACAACAAAGTGTCAACTTATAAGTCAATATTATCGGCGTACACGAGCAAAAGTCTGTTTTCTTGACACAACAGAAAGAAACACAAAAATTAAAAACGCAACATATAGATAACAGTCTATTCTTCCTGGCTTGCTGAAAATAGATGTTTAATTAATTAAGATATAATGCTGCATCCTCACAGCTATAAACAATATACAAATAATATTCCAAAATAAACATAAAAAAACCTATGTGGTTGTATTTGTGCTGTTCAGATTTGGTTCTAAATGACAAGCTGGACATTTTTGATGCAGCTTTGGATGTGATTAGAGCAATAGAGGTATTTCTTTTTTCAATATCAGTAAATAAAAGTAATGCAAAGTATTTTAGAAAGTAGCTCAACAACCTGTATAGATAAAATCTAGCTATAACGATGAACCTGCAACCTCACGCCATCCGTCCGTTGCTGAAATTAGCTAAAAAGGGCAGAAAATAAAGCCGCAGGGACTGCAGATCAATGTTTTCTTTTGTTTTTTTTTCTTTCTGACATTAATGGTTTGCATGGAAAAAATCCAAAAAGAACAAAATGTAAGGGAAGCACCTTGTAATTGAATTGCCGGGATGCGCCGTCCAATACCCACGAACGGAGAGAGGATTAGGAGGTGCGAGGATGGCGGCAACCGGCGGGATGGAAAAGAGAAGGAAATCGCTAAATGAACAGATTTACTTAAAGAGATGATCAGTGTCACAGAAAACAAAGATAAAACCGAGAGACCTCATTAGTGACCTGGAAAATGAGAGAGACGCTGATAGCGGTGGTGACGGCAATATCGCCACGTTTAATCACAACCACAGTCGAGAACCCACTCTACTCCTCAGTGGGGTTTTTGTTTTCCTCTGGATCAATAGTGGAAAACAAAGATCTTAAATTCCACACTTTCCCCTGTGATCTGGATCAACTTTCTGCACAACGTTTTGTCTAATTATGAAAAGAATCTAAAAAATCCCCTTCTTATAATGTACACATGGGCTCAAATGTGTCTCCAAACCAATACCGGAGTGGTGTTACTCTCCTCTGACCTCACATATTTATGTCATACATAGTGCACACATACACATATAGAGACAAACAGTACATACATACATAGTACACATATACACACACATATATAGTGCACACATACACACACAGTACATCATAGTACACATATACACATTACATAAAACATATACAGTACATATGTACATAGTACACAGACACATTACAACATACCTGTACATAATACACTCATATACACATTATACATATACACATTGCACTCACATACACATAGTGCACACATATACACACTACACACATACAGCATATATAATGTCATGTTTTACATGTTAAATTACAGAAAGAAAATGGACCAATGCAAAAGTTTGGAGATTTGCGTGCTCGATAACTTTGACCAAGGTTTTAGACCTTAACTAGCCTGTTACGGTTATGACTTGTTCCCTATCATCGTCAGGAAAGGCCAGGTGATGCAAAATTTCCAGCTTTATAAACATCCAGCCTCCTCCAGCCTTGTGCCAAAAAACTGCACCTATGGGTTCTTCTAGTAGAGATGAGCAAATTTGTTCGGATTCAATTCCGAATACAATCAGAATTGAAAATTGTTTTTGCAATATTCGTTGAACACAGCTGAACGTCATTAGAGTCAATGGGAGTAGAAATTACCGAATATGTTCAGAACCAATCATAAGACATACATTCGGCACGAATAGTGTTCGAATATGGCTCGAATATGTCAAAATCAGATTTGGGGTCAAAATCCTAACAAATTCGCTCATCTCTACTTCAAAGCAGCTGCCTAGCTCTCTGAAAATGGTGTAGGCCCACAAAGCAGGAAAAGGTTGTAACAAGATATCAAAGCGTTTTCATGTTGCCCTTTTCTCAGTTTGGTTATGTAATCAAGAAATTGGCAGTTACCAGGACAGTGGAGGTCAAGATAAGGTCTGGAAGACCAAGCAAAATTTCAGTGAGAGATGCTTGTAGGATTCCTAGAGAGGCAAATCAGAACCCCCGCTTGACTGCTAAAGACCTTCAGAAAGATTTAGCAGATTCTGGAGTTGTTGTTCATTGTTTACGGTTAAGAGACACCTGCACAAATATGGAAGACTCTTCAGAAGAAAACCTCTTCTGCATCCTCACCTTTAAAATTCAGAGTCAGAAGTATGCAAAAGAACATCTAAACCAGCCTCATGCATTTTGGAAAACAAGTCCTGTTTACCGATGAGGTTTAAATAGAACTCTTTGGCCACAATGATCCAAAGGTAAGGGGGTGGAAAAAAAGGGCATAGAACTTCAGGAAAAGAACATCTCACCAACCATTAAGCATGGGGGTGGATAAATCATGCTTTGGGGTTGTGTTTCACCAATGGCAGGGGGAACATTTCTTGATATAAACATCAAACCATCTGTATAAAAGCTGAAGTTGAAAAGAGCATGGCTTCTACAAATGGATAATGGTCCTAAACACACTTTAAAAATCCACAAAACGACCTCAAAGGCAGAAGCTGAAGATTTTACAATGGCCCTCACAGTCCCCTGATCTGAACATCATTGAAAATCTGTGGTAGACCTCAAAATAGCAGAGGATGCAAGACGACCCGGGAATCTCACATAATGGAAGAATTTTCCAAGGAAGAATGGATGAAATCCCTCAAACAAGAATTGAAAGACTCTTGTCTGGCTACTAGTAATGAGCGAGCGTACTCAGAAAAGGTGTTTGTCTGAGCACGCCTGTGTGTTAATAGGGTTATCTTTGGCGTGCTCGAATACTATGTTCGAGTAGCTGTGGCTGTATGTCGCGGCTCCTTAAACAGCCACAACACATGCAGGGTTTGGGCTGACAATCAGTACACACACAAATACATTACAAAAATGCTCTTTAATATTCTTGTTATTTTTCTTAAAAAGGGGCACTGTGTAATAAGGGATGGCAATATACATTTAGAAACCAAAAGTTTGGACACACCTTCTCTTTTAAAGATTTTTCTGTATTTTCATGACTATGAAAATTGTACATTCACACTAAAGGGCATCAAAACTATGAATTATCACATGTGGAATTATACATTACACTTAACGAAAAAAGTGTGAAAACAACTGAAAATATGTCTTATATTTAGGTTCTTCAAAGTAGCCACCTTTTGCTTTGATGCTGCTTTGCACACTCTTGCAGTTCTCTTGTTTGAGCTTCAAGAGGTAGTCACCGGAAATGGTCTTCCAACAATCTTGAGGAGTTCCCAGAGATGTTAGCACTTGTTGGCCCTTTTGCCTTCACTTTGCGGTCCAGCTCACCCAAACCATCTCGATTGGGTTCAGGTCTGGTGATGTGGAGGCCAGGTCATCTGGCATAGCACCCATCACTCTCCTTCTTGATCAAATAGCCCTTACACAGTCTGGAGGTGTTTGGGGTCATTGTCCTGTTGAAAAATAAATGATTGTCCAACTAAACGCAAACCAGATGGAATAAAATGCCGCTGCAAGATGCTGTGGTAGCCAGCTGGTTCAGTATGCCTTCAATTTTGAATAAATCCCCAACAGTGTCACCAGCAAAGCACCCCCAACACCATCACACCTCCTCTCCATGCTCACAGGTGGGAACCAGGCATGTAGAGTCATCCTTCACCTTTTCTGCGTCGCACAAAGACACGGTGGTTGGAACCAAAGATCTCAATTTGGACTCATCAGACCAAAGCACAGATTTCCACTGGTCTAATGTCCATTCCTCTGTTCTTTAAGCCCAAACAGTCTCTTCTGCTTGTTGCCTGTCCTTAGCAGTGGTTCTAGCAGCTATTCACCATGAAGGCTGCTGCACAAAGTCTCCTCTAACAGTTGTTGTAGAGATGTGTCTGCTGCTAGAACT
The DNA here is from genome assembly GCA_033576555.1 of Oophaga sylvatica. NCBI lineage: Eukaryota > Metazoa > Chordata > Amphibia > Anura > Dendrobatidae > Oophaga > Oophaga sylvatica. Next base: position 639,077,876 of record JARQOD010000002.1, read on the forward strand.
CTGTGTGGCATTGACCGGTCTCTAATCTGAGCTGCTGTAAACCTGCGATTTCTGAGGCTGGTGACTTGGATAAACTTATCCTCAGAAGCAGAGGTGACTCTTGGTCTTTCCTTTCCTGGGGTGGTCCTCATGTGAGCAGTTTCTTGTAGCGTTGATGGTTTTTGCACTGCACTTGGGGACACTTTAAAAGTTTTCCCAATTTTTCGGACTGACTGACCTTCATTTCTTAAAGTAATGATGGCCATCGATTTTTCTTTACTTAGCTGCTTTTTTTTGCCATAATACAAATTCTAACAGTCTATCAGTAGGACTATCAGCTGTGTATCACCAGACTTCTGCACACAACTGATTGTCCCAACCCCATTTATAAGGCCAGAAATCCCACTTATTAAACCAGACAGGGCACCCTGTGAAGTGAAACCATTCCCGGTGATTACCTCTTGAAGCTCATCAAGATAATGCGAAGAGTGTGCAAAGCAGTCATCAAAGCAAAAGGTGGCTACTTTGAAGAAACTAGGAATATAAGACATAATTTCAGTTGTTTCACACTTTTTTGTAAAGTGTAATGTATAATTCCACATGTGTTAATTCATAGTTTTGATGCCTCAGTGAGAATGTAACAATTTTCATAGTCATGAAAATACAGAAAAATATTTAAATGAGAAGGTGTGTCCAAACTTTTGGTCTGTACTGTACTTAATAAAGGATACTATGTAGGATATATACAGTATGTGTGTGGCTATATATATATCTGTTAGCTTTGTCGCAATAAAAGGAGGGGGGCCCAGACACATTTTCTTGCACAGGGCCCCAGCTGTCAGTGTCCGCCCCTGTGTCTCGGTATAACCTCCCTCCATTATTTGTTTTTATGTAGCAAACAGCGCTTCCTTATTTTTCGTCTTTTCTTCCTTTCTGTAAATCTCGTGTTTGTCACTCACTCCCACCAGAAAAGGACCCAATGACCCGTATCGAGCACTACAGAACATCTCCAAAGGGATGACAAGGCTGAGCTAAGACGTGGGTCCAGTCATGCAGAACGTTCCTTAGATAGGAAACCACAATGATAACAGAAGAAAGGAAAACTTTCTCTTTTCTTCTCTGTGATGGGTTTTAGTTTTGGTGTCGTCAGCAGCTGTTCCTACTGCAAAAAATGCCATTCAGATTGATGACCTGCAAGGATCTGACCGGCTCCTCTGTCCTACCGCTGACAAATGTGAACAGGCTCGCAGAGACGTGGTGGTTTTAGGCGGAGGACAGATGAGCCCGTTCCACGGATTCAGAGGGTTCGGCGTCATTTTACCAAAATACATTTTCAAAATTACATTTGTTTAAGAACATTACATTAATACACATTGGAAATGTTACATTGCAGTAAAGATCTTGTCTCAGAACCAACACCCACTTCACACTAATTACTAAAGGAAACATTTAACATTATTTAACCCTTCCACCTCAGTCAGTTTTTCGTTCTTCATTCTTTCACCTTTCCTGTTTGTCATCTAAGAGCTGCTACTTAATTTATTATGTTCCTACTGAAAAGCAGGAAAATATTGAGCAGAAAATGTTCAGGCATTGGTGCTCAAGTTTCATTTTTTATGGTGTCCATTGTGTATTTTTTGTTGTTGTTGTTGTTTTTATTTTTATAAACTGTATGTTTCAATTTATTCCCGAAATCAGAAAAAAAGGATTTCCGACTTGTTGTGGCTTAATTTTTTTTAATTTATAGATTTATTTATTCTCCCGTTAGGGACTAGAACTGGCGATTATTTGATCATTTGTACAATAGTTTGCAATGCTCATATTTTTTGGTCGTTTGTTATTTTTACACTATAAATTTTCAACACAACTTTAGCTGGTAATGAAGGAAAGATCAGTAAAGACGTATATACTGTGTGTAACACTCCGATCTCAGCACACATTCTCAACGAAGTAACATGAGTTTGGCTAGAGAAAAATTATCAATTGCTGATACTTGATTAGGATGACCGAAGTCGACAATGTGTACTCACACTTATAGCAAATCACTGTCAATGAGATCTTGTCACGAGGATACTGCGACAGAGTGGGGTCAGACGATCACAGTGTTGTTGACATAGACACCTGCGGTTGTTAGAATGGCTTCATCACAGTCCTATTAAGCAGTTCTGGCTTTCTTTCTCTGTTTCTGCAGATTTAAAACTGCTTAGTGGGATCCTAGAGTGCCCTGTCTTTTTTGTGTCGCTGTTCTGAGTTGGTTACTCCCTGCAGATTTAAAACTCCTTCTCTTTTTTTTTTCTTGCCAGTGATAGCTTACCACTTCCTGTTTTGGAGTTGAAGGAGAGTTCATAGTTAGGAGAAGGTTGGCTGGAATTGTTTTCAGGAGAACATTTGCATGAAGTTGGTTTCTTTTGTGTTTCTTTAATCCTTCCATGTGGTTTGTCCCACCTTAACCACCCTTGATTCCCACTCGGTCATTTTGTGAATGTATTTGTATGATTGTGGTTTTCTTTTTATCCCTGTCTGTTTACCCTGTCTCTCAGTTTGTGTTTTCTATACCAGTGGTTTCTCAACTCCAGTCCTCAGGACCCACCAAACAGGTCATGTTTTCAGGATTTTCTTAGTATTGCACAGGTGATCATTTTAATCACATGCTCAAAGCATTAATATCCATCACCTTTGCAATACTAAGGAATCCTGAAAACATGACCTGTTGGTGGGTCCTGAGGACTGGAGTTGAGAAACACTGTTCTATATGTGTGGCCCAGCTGCGCTTGGGTACACAATGTTCCTGGAAAATGCACAGATAAGTAACTGTGAAGCCTGATATTCATTCACATCACACACTTCCTAACACTGCCACTGATGGCATTTCAGACTATTTAGTAGTGTGACGTAGCAGTAGCCAGTCAGTCTAGTTTCCTGTCTCAGGACAGGGCAGTTCTAGTCTTGGAGGGAGAGGAGATAAGACTGGGATCTGAAGGAGTCCTGTAGCTCACCTCATACAGAAGTGGAGGCTAGTAAGAGTGGACAAGTGAGGCACTCTGCCTAGTCAGAGCTGCAATTGAAGCAAGTGAAACAGTTACCTCAGAACAAAGCTGTCTGTGTTCCTAGAAAGTGGAAAGTGACTCTCGGAGCTACAGCTTTGATACAGTCTGACGAAGCGTCCTGTGAGCTGCTCTGGACAGAGTTTGGAAGGAAAGAAGGAAGGGAACCACGCAGTTATACCAACGAGGCAACTGAGAACAATCAGTGAGCTCTGAAGGAAAGCTTACGACTAAAACCACTGCTACCTGTGCTTATGTTAAGGGCAAGAGCAGGGCGAAAGGCGAGTGGTAAAAAAGGACAAGTGACTTAGGTGACAGATCAACCTTCACTAAATTGACCGGGACACCGGGTCGAAGCATTGCTAGTACTTCACGGCTAGTGATAGAAAACCGGAGGCCTTGCTGGACTTCAAGTCGCAGAAGGTAGCCCTAAGTGCCGAAACGTAACCGGGGTCAGGAAAGGACAACAGTCTAGCAGGGCCCTGCACAAAAGACTAGTTCTATCCAACGAAGACACCCACCACAATGTCGGACCGGGCGTAGCTGTTGCATTAAGAGTTAAACTTGACTTTATGCAAGTTAGGACTACAATACACATAAGGATAAAGGAGGCCTCAAACCTGCTCAGCAATTCCCTGAATGGCATTCTCCAACCTGCCAGCTTCCCGGACATACCTGCAACATCTACAAGTAAGGTATGGAAAGAGACTGCATTGTGTGTGACTGACTTCTTATCTGCAACCCTCGCCCACCATAGACTTTGAGGGACCAGTCCCACCTGTGGGGGACTTAACATCTAGCTGCCATAACATCCCCTCAGAGATCTACCCTGCAGCGCTGTCAATCAATCAGATACCACAGGTGGCGTCACGAACAATTAATTACAATCCCCTGTAAATAATCCCCATTGTATGAGCGCCCAGGGCCACGGACGCAGCTTTGCTGCAAGTGACATCCCCATGACTTCCATGGGCTCGGTGCCGAGTACCCCATAACCCTGGTACACACATGTGGTGCGCGCATCTTCGCTTCTGGTCATACTCCCTGGGTGAGTGTAAGGTTCTTTGTACATGTTCTTGAAACTCAGTTTTCCGTCGGCCATTTTGCTTTCTGTCTTGCTGCAGCTATCTTGCCCTCAGTCAATATGGAGTTTTCGCTTTCATGTTCCCGCCCTGATTCTCCCTCATGCTTCTTAAGCAGCCACAGCTGAGCAATCAGTGCTTCAGAATCAAGCCTGCAGTGAGCCTGTGCCTGACTCCTGGAACCTTGGACTATGTACTCCAGCTATTCCTACGAGGAACTCTGAACATTGTGGACTCTGGACCCTGCTCTTTGAAAGATCCACGTTTGCATGGACTTACGGTTAACAGAGAAGAAGATCCTGAACCTGTTGTGGAGAGTGATTGTTTGAGCTTAAGTTACTCTGGCCTGCTGTGTCTCCTGCTCTGTATCTGCAAACTGTGTGACTATTTTTGCCACTTGTAGAAGTAATAACCAAGACCTTCTATATCAAACCTGTTGTCTCATGTATTTTCATCGCACCCAAGCACAAGACGCTATATGAACTGTACTATATACATTACAAGATTCTGAAGCCAAAACGTTAGTGTCTGCTGGGTCTGGGAAGGCTGTGTCTGCTGTGACTGTGGATATCAGACGTCCAGTTGTACTTTCTGTGATGACAGTGGTTGTGACTTCTCACAACCATTCCAGGTGAACAATTCCTTAAGTTTTTTTTCTGCAGTGTTACCACAGGTAAACACTATTGTTTTTTTTTTTTTTTCTCTTTCCCTCTTTTGTGTCTGCTGTAACTGTGGATATCAGATGTCCGGTTGAACTTTCTGTGTGATAGTGGTTGTGACTTCTCACAACCATTCCGGTGAGCAGTTCCTTAATTTTTTTTTCTCTCTGCAGTGTTACACAGGTAAACACTATTGTTTTTTTTTTTCTTTTCTCCTCTCCTTCCAGTACTCCTGTCTTAAAAGATCTGGAAAATGGAGGCCCGCATAAAGGAACTTTGCGGAGTGACTGATATATCCTTGCAGATTACAGACTTATAAAAAACCCGTTTTACAACCTACGGAACCTCACTAATCACAATTTGCAATGTGTTTGGACAGACTGCCCAGGATTTGCGAGCCAGGATTGAGGTTCTAGAGCAGCGAGTCCAGGCTCCTGCCGTAGCTCCGAGTTCTGGGATTCCCAAGTTACCTCCTTTTCGTTTTGGCGGTGACGGAAAAATTCAGGGATTTATTAACAATGCAATCTGTTTTTTTCTTGCACATGCTTCACAATTTCCCACTGACGATCAAATGGCTTACTATAATTATGTTACTATACCAACAAGGCTTGATGTGGGCAAACCCTCTGTTTGAGACTGAGGATGAGGTTTGGATCATCTTGATGCTTTCATCAGCATGGGCTAGGTGTTTTGATGACCCCAATCGAGGTGCAACAGTGAAGCAGCCATGTTAACTTTGCGCCAGGTAAGCACTCGGTAGCCAATATGCCTTGGATTTCAGGAGATGGGCCCTTGATACACCTGGGACAGTTCCGCCAAAAAAATCTATTTTTCGAAAGGGTGTTCATCACTATTAAGGATGAACTTGCTCGTGCCAAAACCCACCACGGCGTTAGGTGACTTTATTAAAATACTGCATCGTTTGATGCTCGCCTGACTGAACGCAGGCAAGAGAGATGGTTCGAAAGCAATCGCACTAACCTTTTCCTACCTCCTCCCAGCTAAGGAACCTTTGAGTAGGGATCACACGGGAACTGAACCTGAACCCATGCAGGTAGACTCTTTCCAAAGACGGGTTAGTGATGCACGCAAGAACATCGTTTTAAGGAAAATCTATGTTTCTATTGTGGTAAGTTCAGGGCACTTCTTTATAAACTGCCCAGCCGTTCTCGTAAGGACTACTGCAGCACTCATTCCTGTGAGTGTTGCGAGAGGAGTGTTAGGTTCTGTGTATCTGTTTCTGAAACTCAGTTTGTTCGTCGGCCAATTTTGCTTTCTGTTTTGCTGCAGCTATCTTTGCCCTCAGTCAAAATGGAGTTTTCCAGCTTGCATGTTCCGCCTGATTTCCTCCGTGGGCTTCTTAAACAGCCACAGCTGAGCAATCAGTGCTTCAGAATCTACCTGCAGTGAACCTGTGTTCTGACTCCGAAGCCCTTGGACCTTGTACTCCAGCCATCCTACTGAGGAACTCTGAAGCACTTGTGGACTCTGAACTCTGCTCTTAGAGGCCTCACGTTTGCATGGACTTGCGGTAACAGAGAAGAAGATCTGAATCTGTTGTGGAGAGTTATGCTGAGCTTAGATTAATCTGGCCTGCTGTGTCTCCTGCCTTCTGTGTTTGCAAACCTGTGTGTTTATTTTGCCATTTGGTATGAAGCAATACAGACTTTCTTTAATCAACCTGTGTTCAAGTATTTCACGCACCCCACAAACCCCAAAATACTGTCCATACTACAAGTATGAAGAAAAAGTTGTGTTGTGGGTCGGAAAGGGTTTTCCCCTTTATGTGGATACGGAGTCCGTTGTATTTCTGTGGAAGTGGTTTTGACTTCTAA